>RCWM02000571.1:0-677999 GCA_003667255.2 Euschistus heros | reverse complement strand
AGGACTTTCTGTTCCTAAGCTCTTTGTTTAAGCTTTTATATTAATTAAGAATCAGTGAAACAACGATAAGTCGGTGAAACGGAATAGTCGGATTGTTTTGTAGTCGGCAAGAAGCGCCTGCTAGACGGCCACTTTATTCGTTTACATTTCAACACTTAAAAAATGGTTAACTACCCATCGTTACAGACTACTTCAACATTCACTAGAAAAACGTTTAAAGCTCCCAATTAATTACAAAAAAACTCATTTACATGACTGTGATTAGACCTATATGGGCGTACGGAGTTGATCTTTGGGGCTCCACTAAGCCATCCAATTCATCTCGTATTCAATCCTTACAATCCAAAATGCTTAGAAAAATCTTCAATGCTCCTTACTTTGTCACCAATAAACCCATCCATAAAGATGTTAATGTTCCAAATGTTGCTGATTTAGCTCACACCAGATATCAATCCTTTCATAGTAAGCTCCATAACCACTCAAATCCCCTAGTTTCTCAACTTACTTCCTACTCAATTCCTGATGATTCTCCGAGGCGTCTGAAAAGAAGATGGCCCGAAGATCTTGTGTAGATTTTTTTTTTTTTTTACTGATGAGTAGTTCTTTTAACAAATTTACTTTATGTATACTTGTACAGTTGTAAATTTCAATAAATTGACTAAAAAAAAAAAAATAGGTTGATTGATATGAGTACATGACCTTTATTTATAATTATTTTTATTTTAGATTCATCTTTATAGTTTATAATTTTTTATTTCTTTATTTCTTTAGGTTTGTTACGCGATTATTTCTTTAATTATGAATCGATTTTGATGATTCCTTTTTTGATGGTTAGGTCTTCGGAGAAGTATTTAATTAAAATACATTTTTTTGTTTTTTTTAATATTATGATCTCTCTTAAAGCTCAGAAAAAAATTATGATTAAACCTACATATACAAACTAGAACAAAAAATTAAAAAATAATATTTTAATTACTTCAAAACAAAGAGTATTAGGGAATATCAACGAAATTAGCGGTACTTATGTACCTATTTACAATGTATGATCAGTTGTATTCAGAGTCCGGGCAAACCAAAACAACCAGAAAGCGGAAGACAGCTGATAATTGTAAAGAAGTGCAGGAAATGTGTGGAATAAAATATGGATTTATGAGAATCTTCTGTGACATAACAAGGATAAAGGATAACTTTTTCAGGAGTAAAAACCATGAATATCGGGCGTGATATTGACCACATAACCTCTTTGTGTAACCATCAGCTAAAGAAACTGTTTCCTTATCGATTACAAGTACCCAAAACATCCATGGGTTTTAATGCTGCCGTTTTCCAATACAAGCTAAACGGTTACCAAAAAAAGATACTGTACAAATTTAACCAAAATCTTAAAAAAAAAAAAAAACTCAATTTTTCGTTGACTGGGAAGAACAATATACACTATATTTCAGAATTAAAAGGATCCAATTACATAAATTAACAATTAATGATTATTCGAAATAAACAAAGTTTAGAGAAAATAGACGTTTCAAAATTGATTTTTCTATCCAAACGAATATAGCTCCTGAACGGTATAGTAGGTTCTAGCGACAAATCTCATAAAACAAAACATATTTTCCAATAAATTTCTGATCATGAATATATTAGTAAATTTACGATCATAGTAATACCAATAGGGCTAGAGCATGTCAAAATGTTACATTTTTGAGTGTGAAAAAAACGTTACACCAAAAAAGTATAGATCCTTTAGCCCAGTGATTCCCAAAGTGGTCTATATCGACCCCTAGGGGTCTATGACAACCTGCAAGGGGTCTACGTCAGCGAAAAAAAATTTGGGGGTCTATGAAATGAAAATGGGGGTCCACGATAGTGGATCAACACATACACTAATAGTACCTATTTACTTACATCATACTATCTTATAATATCAAAACATATAAATTAGGACAAGAGGAACTAACTGAAGTAAGTACAAACGAAGAACTTAAGGTTCAGTTTATCCCGTATTATGGAATATAGCGAGGAAATTTTTAATTTCCTTTCCATCGTCATACCTAGTGGAAAGGGGGTTCAGCGCTGTTACCAATCTTCTAACGAAAAAAGAAACAGACTGGACATCATTAGCCGAGGAGATTTAAGATTAACCCTTACAAAATTGACGCCAAATGTTGATAATTTATTATTAAAGCATCAGGTTCATCTTTCTCACTAAAAATATTGACTTATTGCTTATGTTATTTTATTTATAGTTTATTTTATGTTTATTTAATGTAACGTATATTTTACATAACAGATACGAAATTTTGGATTAAGGAGATGAATTTGTCAGGGGTGCAGTCAAGGTTGAATAAGCACAGCCAGTTTTTAAATGAAAAACTTATATTTTGGCGTGCCAACGTTTCGACCTGCCTTGCAGGTCTTCATCAGGGCTAAAATAACAAAAAATTGGATGTGACCAAGATGATACTAACATTATTTTAATTTCTCATATTTTCTTAACCTCTTCCTTCGTTTAGTGTTATGCCAACTTTATTATTTTGCTTACCTTTCTATTTTATCATTTTCTTTTTCATATAGATCCCTTATACCTTTTTTAATTCCTAATAAAAAACATCTGTTAATAAAATTGTAACATTAGTTTGTATTGTTGTATTAGTTTACAAAATTTTAAATTTATATTATTCAATTTAAATTATTTAATTACTCTATTACAACTGTATCTTCGACTAAACTTCACTACTATTTTGTATTCAATTATCTAGTTAACTGCAATTTTTTTTTTCTTGTTTCTTTTTCATTTTTAAATTATGTTTATTATTTATATTTTTTTTATTTTTTTAATGTTAGTATCATCTTGGTCACATCCAATTTTTTGTTATTTTAGCCCTGATGAAGACCTGCAAGGCAGGTCGAAACGTTGGCACGCCAAAATATAAGTTTTTCATTTAAAAACTGGCTGTGCTTATTCAACCTTGACTGCACCCCTGACAAATTCATCTCCTTAATTAAAACACACAGTCAACAATACAACCATCATCATGAATAGTGATAATAAATTTTATTTTGAGTAGTTTTAATTTAAATTCAATTAATAAATGTATAAATTAACATGTGTTTTTACTTTTAATCAAGCAGAACAATTCTCTAGAATTAATCCTTAAATCTCTAGAATACTTTCAAAATTTGAGGACAAAAGATAAAACTATTACAATACTAACGGACAGTCAGTATACTCTATACATGATAAAAAACAGACATTGTCATAATCCCATCACTGAAAAAATAAGATCATTTCTAAGACATCTACAAACTGACGATAACATTCAAATTTCATTCAAATGGGTAAAGGGGCATTCCGACATAGCGGAAAACGAATTGGCTGACAAGGCTGCAAAAGAGGCTTCAAAGGATACTTCCCTTCCTATATCATATAGTATGATATCCAAAGAACACTTAAAACACATGCTAAAAACATAAGCAGTAGACCAGTGGCAGACACGTTGGAACACAACACACAAGGGAAGACATCTACATTACTTCATTCCAGACTTACGGACCTACATTAAATCAAACTCATGGACTAACTTTTACATTACACAATACAATCACAGGACATGGTGGCAGTAAATAGTTATTTCTATCGATTTAAAATAAGAGATACTTTCCTATGTCCTTGTGATTTCACTCAAGAACAAAATATACACCACCTCATATATGAATGCAGACTACTCACTGACTACAGAACTATTCTACAGACAAAAACAGTACAGAAACTAGGGCAATCGCCGGTGGATGGTCAATGTTTGATGAACAATTCATTTGAAAATTTCCAAATATTTCTTAAAAATTCAATCATTAAAATAGAGGATATAAATATGAAATATCTCTAAACCTCTAAATATTCATAAACTTTTCTCTACATAACTTTGTTGCTGTTTTTATTGAATTTTAAATTATTTATGTTTTATAACTTCTTGTTCTTTGTTTTATTTTAATTTATTTTTCTTGTTTATTTTTATATTTTTTATACCTTTCAACACATGTAAAATTATAATCAAATCAAAAATAATATTTACATGTACATTGTATACTTTTTACAAATATGGTGTGTACAGAAAAGAATAAAATCCCTTCCAACAGGGTTACTGCTAGAAGGAAAACACTAAAAAAAAAAAATGTGTTTTTACTTTAAGTTTTTAACACTAAACTTCACTACAGTTAGAAATTTACAGGAAATCAATATCAGGTAAGCAGGGGGTCTACCCAACACGGAAAAACATGGCAAGGGGTCTACGACACAAAAAAGTTTGGGGAACTCTGCTTTAGCCTAAAGACATATCCATGTTAACAATTTATTAGTTTAATCTACAAAAACTTAGAGGTCTGATACAAAAAAAAAAACAAAAAAAAAAAAACATATCGTGTATGAAGAAGATTTTCGGCAGCTGTTAAACTTGAAATACCAGTTTGGACTGGTTATCATCGATCATCAGGCCTGAATGCTCTTTCCAAAACGAAATTCATGATAAAACAAGTGGCTAACGGAAATGGTTAATAATATAGATGTTTCATCAATATAATGCTAATCATAAAATAAATGAAAAAAATATTAATAGTTTAAATAGGATATTTGAGCGAAAAACCTTAATTGTGATCTTCAAATAATTTGTACTCGTACCAACAGCGGAAACAATTTATTTACAGCGCGTTTCGATATAACCGCTCTAGAATTAAAACTAGTTCGAAAATATTATTATAAAATTAAATCATAATAGATTTCTTTCAAGTTTAGTCTCATAATCCACATACCAGATTTTTTTTTTTTTTAATTTACAATTTATTGAAATTTACAACTGTACAAAAATACATCAAGTAAATGTGCTGTTAACTATTACAATAACATGGTGAAACTTGAAAGTAACTACTCATCAGTAGCACTTTAATAAAAATCTACACAAGAAGATCTCTAGGCCATCTTCTTTTCAGACGCCTCGGAGGATTATCGGGAATCGAGAGGGAAGAAATTTGAGAAACTAGTGGATTTGAGTGGTTATGGAGCTTACTATGAAAGGATTGGTATCTGTTTTGGGCTAAATCAGCAACATATGGAACATTAAGATCTTTATGGATAAGTTTATTGGTGACAAAATAAGGAGCATTGAGGATTTTTCGAAGGATTTTGGATTGTAAGGATGGTTTAGTAGAGCCCCAAAGCTCAACTCCGTAAGTCTATATTGGTCTAATCACAGTCATGTAAATGAGTTTTTTTGTAATTAATTGGGAGCTTTAAACGTTTTTCTAGTGAATGTTGAAGTAGTCTGTAACGATGGGTAGTTAACCATTTTTTAAGTGTTGAAATGTAAACGAATAAAGTGGCCGTCTAGCAGGCGCTTCTTGCCGACTACAAAACAATCCGACTATTCCGTTTCACCGACTTATCGTTGTTTCACTGATTCTTAATTAATATAAAAGCTTAAACAAAGAGCTTAGGAACAGAAAGTCCTCGGCGAAGCGCATGCGCCCCGTGCAGGGAAGCCGGTGCACTTTTCCCGAGCCTTGTCCCTGTTAGGAAGGTCGCCCCGGATTGTGAAGAAAGGAGTGCCTTCGATCATGTAAATGAGTCTCTTGTAATTAATTGGGAGTTTTGAACGTTTGTCCAGTAAATGTTGAAGCAGTCTGTAACGACGAGCTGTTTCTTGTCGTTTTAGTCTTGTATGTGGATTCCAAGTAAGAAGCTTGTCCAAGTGGAGTCCTAGGTAGCGGATCTGTTCAACTGGGATTAGTGGAATATCATTAAGGATACTGTAGGACAGGAAGTCGTAGGTTTACGACGAATACCAGAATTTAAAACAAGAAACTGCTCCTAGTTTCTGACTACTCCAACATTTACTAGGCAACCGTTTAAAGCTTATAATAAATTACAAAAGTTTACATAACAGTAATGGGTCCTATTAGAACATACGGAGTCCAGGCTTGGAGGCTCCACTAAACCTTCCAATTCTTCTCGTATCCAATCCTTACAATCCAAAATCCTTTGCGCATTTCCCCCAATCAACCTTATTATCTCACAAATAAACTTATCCACAAAGACCTTAATATTCCATAAGTTGCTGAGTTTGCCCAAACTAGAAACCTATCATTTCATAGTAAACTCCATACCCACGCGAATCAACTAGTCTCCCAACTTGCCTCACAATCAATTCCCTATAAACCTCCGAGGTTTATAGGTCCGAAAATAAGGTGGCCAAAAGACGTTCTTATATAAAACCTTTGTTAAAGTGCTACTAGTAAGTAGTTCTTTACATGTTTTTGATACGCCATTTTCCTTAAATTTACTTGTTTTATACAATGTATATAGTTGTAAATATCAATAAACAGTTTTGTTTTCTTTTAAATTTATTAATACAAAAACAAATAATTAAATCCTCAGATTACTATATTACTAGTATATATTACCTTCGAAAAGTAGAATTTCTAATTTTAGCAAAGAGTTAAAAAAGACAAATACTTCAGTCTTGTTATACTGCTAAATTATTCTTTTAAGTTAAACTTCTCAAATATATGAGGGTTTTCTAGTTCAAATAAATCCATGCTGGATGGCTGAGATGTCTGTTTATATTTTATTCAAAAGAATTGTTAAAAGCCTGTCAAGAAACCTTCTTCCTTCAACATTTTACTATATATATATAGTATATACATGCGTCATGCCTGTTTTTAGGCATACTACACGTATTACCAAGTTCATTGGTTTAAATTTTTATAAATTCAATTTGATCTTATTGTCTTTTGTGTACAATCAGATAAACAAAATAAAACAAAAAACAAAAAAACAAAATAAATTAAATAATAAGAAACCTAAAGAAAGTAACGTTAATACAATATTTACAAAATAATAATTCCATAAATAATAAAAAAAATAAAACTAAAGCACAAGATTCTGCCTACTAAAGCATCATTATATTGCCTTCCTACATTCATCAGTCAGTTTGTTAAAGTCTATTTGTTTAATAAATTGTACAAAATCAGATTTAAATTCGGTCATAAGTCTCTGTTCTGTTTCTGGCCAATTTCCGTGTTTTAGTATAATGTTCTGTATCAGTCCTGCCCTAATGTATACATAAAAAGTGTATATAATGTATATATATATATATATCTGTGAAATGCATTCACTAATTGTTAACAGAATTAACTTTGTGTATATTTATGTCCCATATGCCTAACATGTATAAACTTACTTAATACAAACAATTTTCTAAAAACCTTCATTACAGCCATCCAGGAAGATAAATCAAACCGAAACGAGGTAAATGGCCGAATGTCACGTGGCTTCGAATAGCGTGACTCGAAACGATATTATACACCTATCGATTACCCTGACAACACACACCTCTCGATTATCGATCCATGATTTATGGGAAAGCATTAAATCCTACACATCACGGTGGATAACAAAGAAAAAAAAAACCCTGATAGCATTATTCAAGGTATGGAGCGGTAACTTCCTGACTATAGGCTTCATCAACAAATAGATCAATTATTAAAATATAATCGTAGCAAAGATTTTTATATATAAATAATTATTATTATCTATTTATTAAAATTTATTTTTTAAAAATACATCTAGAAAATGATATAGGAAAGTTCATAATTACATGACAATTGCTTGTGAAGCAACTACCCACTGGTAGCAATTTAATAAAAGTTCTATTTGAGAAAGTCCCGAGGCCATCTTCTTTTCAGAATAGAATGTAGAATAGAATTGTTTGAAAATTCTTATAGAGAATTAGAATAATTAACAGATCCAAATGATTCTTATTATAATCACTGCACCCCTAGCTCTTGAAATAATTTTTTTTTCCTGAATATTTTCATTTATGAAATAAAATTCTGTAGACTTTCATAATTCTCCTAAATAAAAATTAAACAAAAATTATTAAATAATAACAATTTTTTTAAATATTTACATTAGTATTATACATTGAGATTCGACAACTCCAGCATTTACTAGACAATCGTTCAAAGCTCCCAATAAATTACAAAAGACTTAATTACATGACAGTAATTGGACCTATGAATTTCACCTTTGGGGCTCCACTAAACCTTCCAATTCTTATCGTATCCAATCCTTACAATCCAAAATCCTTCGAAAAATCCTCAATTCTCCTTATTACCACACCAATAAACTTATCCATAAAGATCTTAATGTTCCATATGTTGCTGATTTGGTCCAAACCAGATACCTTTCCTTTCATAGTAGACTTCATACCCCACGAATCCACAAGTCTCCTAACTTGCTTGTCTAAAAAGAAGATGGCCAAGAGACCTTCTAATATAGAACTTTTATTAAAGTGCTACTAGTGATTAGTCTTTACATTTTATTGACATGTCATTGTAATCATTTTCCTAAAATTTACTTGTATATAATGAATACAATTGTAAATATTAAAAAACAGTTATTATATATATTGAAGAAGGTACTTTCAATAGTTTTTTTTTTTTTTTTTTAATATACATTTATTGAAATTTATAACTGTACAGAATATATACATCAAGTAAATGTACTGACAACGATAATAATGACATGTTAAAACTTGAAAAGAACTACTCATCATTAGCACTTTATTAAAAATTCTACACTAGAAGGTCTCTAGCCCACCTTCGTTTCAGACACCTCGGAGGATTATCAGGAATGGATTGGGAATCAAGTTGAGAAACTAACGGATTTGAGTGGTTATGGAGCTTACTATGAAAGGATAGGTATCTGGTGTGGGCTAAATCAGCAACATATAGAACATTAAGATCTTTATGGATAAGTTTATTGGTGACAAAGTAAGGGGCATTAAGGATTTTTCGAAGGATTTTGGATTGTAAGGATTGGATACGAGATGAATTGGATAGTTTAGTGGAAACTCAAAGCTCGACTCCGTACGCCCAAATAGGTCTAAACACAGGCATGTATATGAGTCTTTTGTAATTAATTAGTAGCTTTAAACGTTTGTCTAGTAAATGTTGAAGTAGTCTGTAACGACGGGCAGTTTCTTGTCGTTTTAGTCTTACTATCAATAGTAATAGAAGGCCTTATTCAGAGTAAAAAGTTTGATAGCAGATGAAAATAGCAAAACACAGTAATAATGCGATCATTAAACAGTTTTATTTTTATAAAATTGTTTATGTTTATTGTATTTTTTTAGGTACGATGCCGATTAATCGAGTGTATTATGAAGAAACACAAAGCGATGACCTAGTTTTAGATCCAAGGAAATAGTTCATTGGAACAATTCTGTTGATAGCGCGCCCAGTGGAGAGTCAGGTAGATAAATAACTAACGAAGAGAAACAGCTATTATCTCTACATCTGTTTAGGAGGATCCTAACAAAACTAATTACATTAAATCTACAGATGTTGTAGATAAAATTTATTCATTGTATTTATAAGAATTATATAATAGTGTAAATATAGTATACAAATATATGTTGTTGAAGCCCCCGCAAAATTAACAGGATCTTTGAATGAGGCTCCTAAAACTAAAACTAAAATAAAATAAACAAAAAAGGAAAATAAATAAATAAACTAAGGTTCCGAATATTGGGGTCTACTTGAGAAAACTGATGCTATACAACCAAACATACATAATATATTTACAATAAAGAAAATAAACATTAACTATATAAACTATGAATTAAATAACAAATAATTATTAAACCCTTGAATCAAAACTAAAAATAACCTATTAATAAAGACTATGACAATTACATTACTAAAACAAAACAAAATATAAATAAATAAAATAAAAAGATATGATATTAAAGATTATTAAGAGCTTAGCTGAGGGAGCGGGACGATGACTGGTACAACCGCAACGAGGTGATGATGTTCTAGATGGTCTCGGTGTGAGAAGAATTTTCATAAGATGTCTAAAATGTGAACGCTGGACTTCTTCGAAAGCGGTCAAAGAATTAGTGGGCCCACGTCTGCATTTTTACTATTAACGATGAAAAAACAGCAATGACGCTAACTATCCGCCATCTTGTATTGCTACCCAAACAACTAATTATCAAGTTGGGCTAACTATCATATGGCCGTTGCTAAGTAACGGCAGCCAAAGCCTACAGCCGCAGCAGCGACCTCCTAAATCGCTTACCTCACCAATGCTATAATGTTTATTAATTCAAAACTAACTGGAGATGAATGCAACCACTATAAATAAAAATACAGGTTACTTTAATGGCGTTAACAAATGTATAGACATAAATTACATATGCTGTAATTCTCTTATGTTACACCCTATAGTGGGATATAATTTTACATCCTATTTAGAAAAACAACTATCCTAAATGAATATTTTTAAAAATCACCCATTATTAATGTAAATTTAAAGTAACGAATGTGGAAAACGCATTTTTTGTTAGAAAGACGTTTAAGCATCCCGATTAATTTTGAAAAAATCATTCACATAACAATAATTTGACATATTTTCCATCCAACTATCAAAACATCCCATTCATCTCGTATCCAATCCTTACAATCTTTTAGAATTTGTATAGAAGGGGGGACATTTTAGAATGTTGTACAGAATACACAAATAAAACAACAATATCTAAATTTAAAATAATAATTAGTTCCTGCCCTACAATATCCTTTAACGATGTTCCACTAATTCCCGTTGAACAGATCCGCTACCTAGGACTCCATCTGGACAAACGTCTTACTTGGAATCCACGTACATGACTAAAACGACAAGAAACTGCCCGCCGTTACAGACTACTTCAACATTTACTTGACAAACGCTCCAATCTTCCAATTAATTACAAAAGACTCATGTACATGACAATTATTAGACCAATCTGGACATACGGAGTTGAGCTTTGGGGCTCCACTAAACCATCCAATTCATCTCGTATCCAATCCTTACAAATCCTAAATGCTCCTTACTTCGTCACAAACAAACTTATCCACAAGACCTTAATATACCTTAAGTTTCTGACTTAGCTCAAACTAGATATCAATCCTTTCACAGAAAACTCCACAATTATACAAATGCATTAGTATCACAACTTGCTTCTCATTCCATTCCAGATAACCCTCCGAGGCGCCTGGAAAGAAGATGGCCTCGGGACCTTCTAATATAGTGCTTCATCATGTAGAACCTTTATAACCGCTAACAATGGGTAGTTACTTTAAAAACAAGTGACGTGTCATTTTTATCTATTTCATCACATATACTTGATGTATTTTATTTTTTGTATATACAGTTGTTAATTTCAATAAATAATTTCAAAAAAAAAAAATAATAATATTTTTTTTTTTTTCATTTTCCAATGTTGTCTATACAATATATAAAGACATTCTTCAAAAAATCTTTCTTTGTCTTGCTATAGGTTGAAAACGGGTAATAACCGCTATTTTGGGTGTTTTTTTGTGATTTTAGGTATGAAGCCGATGGCTTCCGTGGTAGTGAACATCAGATTCGAATTCAGCCCCCCCCCCCAAAAAAAACATTAAGATCAATTGTTATCGAAAGTTCGGTATTTTTTCCCCCTGATAACGGCGTTATATAATAAAAACGGACATTATTTAACTTGCTGCCGCCATCTTGACTATGTTTTGAAACGGCAGCAGTGGATTTTCTCACACGAAAGTTAATGATCTTTCAGATGAGCTTTGGTTTTTTTTTTTTTTTTAATAAAAGATCTATCATGACAGATTTAGTTTCGTCGGCTACAGTGCTAATACAAATTGTATTGAAAATTAATATGGAATATTGCTTCAAAAAACTGTTGCGCATTGTTAATATAAAGTTATAAAACAAAAAAAAAATTATTATAAAAAATATAGCCAATAAATAAATACTTAAAATGGAAAACGTAATTGTTGGAGTAATTCGAAAAATTCCATGACTGCCTAGCAATCTGCAAGGACGCAACAACAGGGCGATATAATTGTTTTCAAACTTTCTCCTTATTATATCCAGGCACTATGCTACACTACTTGTCAGGCATCGGATATTTTTCAAAATTTCACGTCTTTCCTTATAGGAGGAAAATAAACTTAAAAATCATTTATTTAAAAAAAATATTATTTGATCAATTGTTGAAATTTACAACTGTAAAAATATACATAAAGTAAATGTGTTAGAAACGTTAAAAATAACGTATCAATACTTGAAAAGAACAACTCATCAGGAACACTTTAATAAACATTCTACACAAGAAGATCTCTAGGCCATCTTCTTTTCAGACAGGAATATTATTGGGAATGGAGTGGGAAGCAAGTTGGTAAATAATGGATTCGAGTGGCTATGGAGCTTACTATGAAAGGATAGATATCTTGTGTGGGCTAAATAAGCAACATATGAAACATTAAGATCTTTATGGATAAGTTTATTGGTGACAAAGTAAGGAGCGTTGAGGTTTTTTTTTTATACGTTTTCGAAGGATTTTGGATTGTAAGGATTGGATGGTTTAGTGGAGCCCCAAAGCTCAACTCCGTACGTCCAAATAGGTCTAATCACAGTCATGTAAATGAGTCTTTTGTAATTAATTGGGAGCTTTGAACGTTTGTCTAGTAAATTTTGAAGTTGCCTGTAACGACGAGCAGTTTCTTGTCGTTTTAGTCTTGCATGTGGATGTCCAGTTGGAGACCTAGGTAGCGGGCCTGTTCAACAGGGATCAGTGGGATATCATTAAAGTATACTGTAGGACAGGAAGTTGTAGGTTTACGACGAAGGGTAAAGGTTATATGGTGAGATTTGTTTGGATTTATTTTGATTCTCCATTTTTGAAACCATCCTTGAATGTTTAAGGTATAGGTATTTAAAAATAAAATGATAGATGTGTATTTTATTTATTTAATTATATTTACAAATGAACAATAATACAATAAGTAAATTAGAGATACTGTAACATATTAGAATCAGTTTCTTGTAAAGCAACTATCCATTGGTAGCACTTCAATATAATTTTTATATTAGGAGGTCACTAGGCCATCTTCTTTTCAGATTCCTAGTTATCATGAGCTGTCATCTTATCATAGAAGGTTTCTGGTTCGGAGCAAGTAGAATCGTACAGGATGATATTAAAACACTTATCTATTACTTTAAAAAAATTGTTGACAGTTTTAAATTTGTATTACTATTTGGAAATAAAAAGTTGTTTAAGATATTGTCTCTAATTTAATATTTAAAAATAGTAAGCTCCATAACTACTCAAATCCCCTAGTTTCTCAACTTGCTTCCCACTCAATTCCCGATAATCCTCCGAGGCGTCTGAAAAGAAGATGTCCCAGAGATCTTCTTGTGTAGATTTTTTAATAAACTGCTAATGATGAGTAATTCTTCTCAAGTTTTGGAATGTTATTGCAAACGTTTTTTTTAAATACATTTATTTGATGTATACTTGTACAGTTGTAAATTTCAATAAATTGATATTAAAAAAAATAAATAAATAAAAATTAGATCCTATGGAGTGAGCAAAAATATTTTATTTAGATAAGAATTGGAGTCTGTATTACAACTTTTACTTCTCTCAGATATCTAAGGTCAAGGTTGTCGAGAAATTTGTCAAACATTATCTTCATTTATCTTATTTAGACATTCAAAGTTTTAAAAATGTAATCCTAACAAGTGAGAGTGTTAAGAAAATCCAAGAAACTGCCCTTCGTTACAGACTACTTCAACATTTACTCCCACTAACCCAATTAATAAACATTAAACATTGCTCCCAATTAATTACAACAGAGTTATTTACATTACAGTAATTTAGACCTATTTAGACACAATGGGGCTCCACAGAACCTTCCAATTCTTCTCGTATCCATTCCTTACAATCCAAAATCCTTCTATTGGGTTGTTTCACATGAAATGTCCGATTTTATAATATTTGAAATACATAGAGGATTTTGCGAGTCTCTGTTGTTTACTTCCAAAGTTCACATATCATAATCAAGCAGTTACTAATCCTCTACTTTTCGTTTATAAGCATTAGCTTCCCAATCAATTACACACTGTTTAGTATACCTTCAAATATGAACATGGAAACACGCGATTTTCGTGTAATATTTTTTTATGAGTTTAAACTAGGTCGTTCGGCAGCTGGATTGCTTATGACAATCAGTGTCGGTCAGGGCAGTGGTTAGACATCGACGAGAGCCCAGGACAAATGCCAAAACCAAATTTGCACCCGAACGAACCATTCGCCGTTGGTTTGCTAAGTTTTCGATTGGGGATACCAACTTGGAAAACCAGCCCCGAGGAAGACCTCCAACTGTAATTAGAGAGGTGAGACCATTACCTCTACAACCAACTGCAATGAAATTGGCCAAACGCACGAAAAATTATTGAAAAAACTACCTGGATTGGTAAATCGGAAGGGCCCTATACTCCTACACGACAACGCTAGACCCCACGTTTCAAAACTTACCATGCATAAATTGAAAGAGCTGGGGTACGAAGTTCTTCCGCACCCACCATATTCTTCCGACTTGTCTCCAACAGATTATCACCTTTTCAGGAATTTAGACAACTTCTGCAGAGGAAACATTTTTGCAAATGATGCTGAAATCATAAGTGCGTTTTCAGATTTTGTTTCACTTCAAAGCTCAGAGTTTTCCAAATCCGGGATAAAAAAGTTGTTGTCACGTTGGGAAAAATGTGTAGAAAAAGAAGGTAAATACTTCGAATAAAATTATATTGTTTTCATATTGTATTTTTACTAAAATCCCTTTACCTTGAAAACGGACATTTCATGTGAAACAACCCAATAAAAAGCTTTTTATTATGTCACAAAAAAAAAACTTATCCTAAGATCTTTATGTACCACATGCTAATGATTTAGCCCAAACCAGAAATCTACAATTTCATAGTAAACTCCATAGCCATTTAAATCCACTAGTATCTCAACCTGCTTCCTATTCTATTCCAGATAAAGAAGGCAAGAAGATTGCCTTGGGGCCTTCTAATATAGGACTTTTATAAGTCCTAACAATTGACATGCTAGTTTTTACATTACCTTCACATTTACTAGGTTGATTTTATTTTATATTGCATACAGTTGTAAATGTAGGCTGTTGCTAATCCAAAGGTTCGAAACAGACCTCATAAAGTTGAAAAGCAGCTTATGAGGTATCTTTTATTGACATGGATCTGTTTTTTAGTTGAAAGTCTATATTTTTATTTTTTTTTTTTTTACGTTTTTTTTCACGCTCAAACATTTTGATATTTTCTAGCTCTGCTTGTATTGCTCGGATCGAAAATTTGCAGATAATTTCTATATCAGAAATCTAAAAAAAATATATTTTTCTATATAAAATTTATCGTTAGGAGCTACCATGTAAGAGCTGTATTGGTTTGAATTTTTAAAAAATCACGTTTTGCCTACTTTTTTTTATAGTGTTGGGTTTTTTTTTGACACACCATAGCTCTGTTGGTGTTGTTCGAATCGAAAAATTGCAAATAGTTCCCTTATTAGAAATTTATTTGAAAATGTTTTTATGTTATATAACATTTTTCATTATAACCTAATGTTTAGTAGCTATTTAGGTTTGAATGAAGTTCACCTTTGAAACACCTATTTTGTTTATTTCGAATAATATTTACTTATTTGTTAATTAAATTATTAATTTCAGTAATTTGGCCATTTAAAACCTACAATTTAAATTGAGAAAATCAGTAGATTATGGATAGGCATATATATGGACGTTTTGATTTGTCAGGAAAATACTGAGATTTTTTTTTTTTTTTATAATTAGGTTTTTGAATGATTCGTTCACTAATAATCACACAGGAGCTATATACAGTAGAACCTCGGTATAACGCGGCTCGTTATACCGCGGATTCGGATATAACGCGGGTCAAGCTCCGGTCCCGATCCTGATTCAATTAAAATTAATAAAAAATAAGGTTACATCTTATTATGGTTTTTAAAACCAACAATAGAAAACTTGAAAACAATTCATTAGAAAATTGAGTCATAAAACCAATAGAAAAAACGAAAAGGCTCCAAAGTTTAATAAGTTCTGGGAAAAAGTGAACTCTGCAAATTAAGGTACATTTGTTAAATTTCTTTTTTTAACACATTTCTAATTTTACTGAACATTAAAAGGAATTTGTAAAGGAAAAAAATTATAACTGGCTGTTAACGTAGGAAGTAAAACTAAATAGGACGTTTAGAATTAGTTTGATAAAAAAGTTTGATTTTTATTAGAATTAAAAAAAAAAAAACAACAGAAAATAGTGTGTACATCGCTTGTGTCCTCCTGGATATAAGCCGAAATGTGTTGCTTAGACAATGTCGATTGAATATCTTCCCGGTAACCTACCTAGATGACGTAAGAAGAAGTTGTCTCTATTCCTGCCTTCTTGGTTCATAGAATCCCCGTCACTTCCTTATTAAAAACTGTGTATTATTCATTTAGTTGTTGCCCGAGTTTATATCAGAGTGCATTTTCATTATTTTTTTACCTCTAATAATTCATACTTCCACCCTCGTTATACCGCGGGTACGTCTATAACTCGGGAGGTTTCATTTCCCCTTAACCCGCGTTATAACGAGGGTCCACTGTATTTGGATTATAATAATATTTCAAAGGTAAGTCCAATTAGCACAGCAAGAAAATAAAAAAAATGAATAAATTACATGTTCATTGAATTATAAATAAGAAATCTCCATTTGTTATTATTCAAAGGCCTTAACAGGATAAAGGGAAATTTTCACCAGAGGGTAGTCGGTCACTGGTTCCCGGCACACTTTATACTCCTACATTCCAACGGAGTCGTCTTTAAATCATTCCACCATCATTCTATTATTTATGAAGATAGTAAAAGTAACAACTATAAAACAGATACTATAAATAAAATCGTAGAAATAAGGTATCTATTTCTATTTTAAAGAATATTATATGTTAATATGTCAAGCATTTCATTAGTAGAGAAAACTTTAAGCAAAATATGAAAAAAAAAACCCAAAAACAAATGACGTTTTTAGGCCGTGATCTTTTTTTTTTTGCTATTTAACCAGGAGTATTTAAAAAATAAGAATTGATAAATTATTAGCGACTTCTATTGCATTTTTTTTTTTAACCAGAGACTAGTTTCGATTGTTCAACATTCATCATCAGTCCAAAAAACATTGATAATCCTTAGGTGAGTATAAACGTGCTTAATTTCTTTTATTAAAATTAAAAACAGTTAATGTATTTATAACTAGCTGAAAGTACCCCGCTCCGCTACGGTTTAATATCATTAGGATGAAGACAACTTAAATTAGTAAAAGTTAAGCCTAACGTTGATAATTATTATTACTTAAATAAACCTGAACAATTCCATTCTTAGAATAATTTCAGTAAGTAAATTTGACAATTTGCAAAAGTTAATTTTATATTATTTTGATAGCTCTCCAGTGAAGCTTCGAGGCAGCACTACCATCTTACCCAGCTCTGATACCATACCATCAGCTTTTCTTATGGCATACTTTAAGTGAATAAAGTCTTAACTTCTCAACTTTTTTGAAGAAAGTTTAGTTTTTCTGTTTCTATTTTTGCGTACATATCAAGCATAAATTGGTTGAGGAGATTACGAAATTAAAGTAAATAAGGTTCTTCACCTCCTCGCTCCACTAACATTTAGGCGTAAAAATCAGCTGCAGACACAGTTTTCTTAAGTGATGTATTGGTGTTTGGGTCACGCTGAGGGATAACATAAGTCTTTTAACCTCCTCTTTAACATAAGTCTTTTAATAGCTTCTCTTCACGAAACAACTCAAACTTGTAAGTTGTAAGTAACCTCTGCAGCTACCATGAGTTCACAGAAAGTACCAATATTATAAGGTTTCGACATCGATCGTATTTTTGTTTGTTTACAACTATAAGGAACTTAAACGGTGGTCAAAGTTTGCGGCTTAAAGATCTAACCTATTTTTTAACTTAGCTTATATCCAAATACCATATGATAATTAATCTTTCATTATTCACCCAATAAAAATTGAAATCGCATTTTTCGCAAATTAGCCGCGATCCAGGCCGATCTTTTAAAATTCCTTTCTTAGCGAGCACCTACAGCCCTAGAGGAATCTACATATCGAATTTCATTCCAATCCGTTCGGTGGTTTCTGAGATTTCGTGTTAAGTGAGTGAGTGGTATTTGACAAATATATAATAGGTTTTAATATCAAAGTTCTAAGTTTTTAAATTTTTGGTATGTTTAAGAAGTGGCAAACATTATTTCTGATTATATTGATCCTTGTGTACTGTATAAGAAAAATCACTCCCCTTTGGAAATAAACAATACAATCATACAAACAAAAAAATAAATAACATAAGGGCATAGACGGTCACTAGCATTAAGCTATTTAATTATAAAATTTATCTCTTACAGAAAACTGAATCACAGGTAAGCGAGAAAAAAAAAAACTGTCATTGCCAATTCCGCTATGTGCAATTTAGCACCTTCTATGTCATTAAACACTAAAATCACAAAAGTGTTCTCTTAAAACCTCATCCAAGCTGAATTTACGTATTTGGGTTCTTACGTTAGAGGCAGAATTTCATTTTAATACGAAACCTGCACAAAAAACAAAAACGAAAATTGAAAAAAAATTGTTTGTACCGGAAATGGAATCTCACCTATGATATGTTTGTTTATTTCGTTTAACGTCACTTTTATGCTGTTATGGCTAATCGGAAGATGCTACGGTGTGAGTCTTAAATTTTGCCTATCCAGGTATAATTAGGATAGGGATCTTTAACGAGTACCTGACATCGCACAGGCTCGGGACCCCCATTTTACGTCCCTTCCGAAGGACAGCATAGCTAAGGATTTTTTACTCCCTTTAAAAAACCCTAAGGTCATCTGCCGGGCTGCGAACCCGCGATCTTGGGTTTAGTAGGTTGCTATGCTAGCCACTACACCACAGGTGACCCCCATATGATATGTTAAAACCTACCTAAAACATGTTCTATACTATTCATTATTTAGCTAACAGACTCAAGGGAGGCCAGATTTTTTTTCCATCGTAAAATCCATAAAAATTAAAATTTCAAGAATACAAAAAAAAGGCTTTGTAGGCCATGAATTTTTATTTTTATTTTTAATTATTATTTTAGGGTATGTATAGATATGTTGCAAGTGAAGAAAATTGCTTTGTTTAACGTTTTGTGACTAGTATTTTTTTTATTTTGGTACAGTATATACCATTCTAAATTGTATGTATATATATGTGTGTGTGTTTAGTAAGGTTCTTGAGGTTCATTCAATAATTAAAAACAACTATTTTGGCGACGTTTTGAGACTATATTATTCTTATTGTTCTCATAATCAGTATGAAGCTACTTACAATGTTACTGGTGGATATGGTATCGACTAACTAGTATGGTATCTACAATTAACATTGTAAGTAGCTTCATACACCTCTATATTCTGTAATTATATATATTTTTATTATTCTTACACATGTTGTTATATACTCGTACTGCAGCTAACTTTATGTTTTGAAATAACTTGTATAGCTTATATAATTTTATTTTAACCTGTTTTTTCACTGTAGGGCATAATTATGAGAACAATATAGTCTCGAAACGTCGCCAAAATAGTTGATTTTATTTATTGACTGAACATCAAGAACCTTACTAAACATTTAATAGTAACAGTCAAGAAATTGATCCATATATATATATGTTTATTAAGGTTAAGTATAATAGGTATAATAGGTATAACTATTATAAGTTAAGTAGAGTTCTTGAGGTTCAGTCAATAAATAAAGCAAATTATTTTGGCGAAGTTTTGAGACTATATTGTTCTCATGATCATACCCTAAACTGAAAAAACAGGTTACAATAAAATTATATAAGTTATACAAGTTATTTCAAAACATAAAGTTAGCTACAATACAAGTATATAACAACAAGTGTTAGAATAGTAAAAATATATAATTACAGAATATAGAAGAGTATGAAACTACTTACAATGTTACTGGTAGATATTGTAACAGTACTAAATTTTAACAGTTCTAGTACACAACTGACCTGGGGAATTTTTGAAAAACAGTTCAAAGGTTTGGAGGGGATTTCCCAACTGGTGGTATTCCCAAAGATGCAGGTACAAAAATGATTTCTGTATTTCGGTGTAATATACTTACAAATGGATAAATGATTTATATGATGCATATTAGTTAAAGCTGACTTTACTGTTTATTACTGTAGACCATGATTATGAGAACAATATAGTCTCGAAACGTCGCCAAAATAGTTGATTTTATTTATTGACTGAACATCAAGAACCTTACTAAACATTTAATAGTAACAGTCAAGAAATTGATCCATATATATATATGTTTATTAAGGTTAAGTATAATAGGTATAATAGGTATAACTATTATAAGTTAAGTAGAGTTCTTGAGGTTCAGTCAATAAATAAAGCAAATTATTTTGGCGAAGTTTTGAGACTATATTGTTCTCATGATCATACCCTAAACTGAAAAAAAAAAAAACAGGTTACAATAAAATTATATAAGTTATACAAGTTATTTCAAAACATAAAGTTAGCTACAATACAAGTATATAACAACAAGTGTTAGAATAGTAAAAATATATATAATTACAGAATATAGAAGAGTATGAATCTACTTACAATGTTACTGGTAGATATTGTAACAGTACTAAATTTTAACAGTTCTAGTACACAACTGACCTGGGGAATTTTTGAAAAACAGTTCAAAGGTTTGGAGGGGATTTCCCAACTGGTGGTATTCCCAAAGATGCAGGTACAAAAATGATTTCTGTATTTCGGTGTAATATACTTACAAATGGATAAATGATTTATATGATGCATATTAGTTAAAGCTGACTTTACTGTTTATTACTGTAGACCATGATTATGAGAACAATATAGTCTCAAAACGTCGCCAAAATAGTTGAT
The DNA here is from genome assembly GCA_003667255.2 of Euschistus heros. Lineage (NCBI taxonomy): Eukaryota > Metazoa > Arthropoda > Insecta > Hemiptera > Pentatomidae > Euschistus > Euschistus heros. The sequence goes on along the minus strand of RCWM02000571.1, from coordinate 657,100 downwards.
TTTATTCATTGACTGAACCTCAAGAACCTTACTAATCATTTAATAGTAGCAGTCAAGAAATTTATCCATATATATTTAAGAAATAAAAAAGGAGATATGAATCTGTCATACAATGACATTATTTTCACAACACATAAACTGCAAGTGACAGTGGAGATTTCTAATTGTCGACCTTGAGCTGTTCATCGGGGAGAGTGTGGTCATCACTGTACTTCAATCATCTGTATTCATACAATGCCGAGTGGAACCAAGAGGTTTTAATTTTTAGTGTCAGTTTTTCAACCGCGATTGAGCAATAAAAGATGAAGTCAACTTAATGTATATATATATTTAATAATTATTATGTTTTAAGAAAGTTCAGTTATTATCTCTGATTAAGAAGCGTATACAGCAATGCGTGTAATAGGATAAAACGAAATGAAAACATTTAAAATCTAATTATATCATTGTTATTATAAAGTTAGAACGGGAGAAGAAAGCAAGGAATCTAGACCAGCTGTATTAATAACAATTCTTAAAGATATTTTCAAATGAAAGTTTTCTGATTAGGTTTTCATAGCTTCGGGTCACGCAAGAAGAATGGCTGTAACAAATTCGAAATTAAAACTTCTTGATAACAATTTCACCCCACGAAGTAACTGGAACCGTGAACATTCAATACAAGTTACATTCAAGATGTTCTGGAGTCACTACAGAGTTGTATTTAAAAATAAATAAATAAATAAATAAAATAAGGAATTAAGAAAAAAATATCCTAGATTTTTTGATATTTTAATATATTAACATATTTTGTACATTTCAGTGTCGATTACTATAATCATTTTTACGTAAAATAAATCTTTGAGTTCGGAGAATTTTTAATAATTTTTTTTTATTAATTTATTTTTTGCTTTAATAGTGTATAGTGTTATTGTATACATTAATTTAACAATTTATCAACATAATGATAGCTAAGAAGTTTGCATAAGCAAAATAAAAAAAAATTATATTTCTTCTAAAAATAATCAAACTATGTTCATATTTTTCATAGTCAACTTAAAACAAACTCAGATTATTTGTATATTTTTTAAAACACAATAACAATTTAGTTAAGATTTTTATGTTTGATATTTTTATTTGTTTTAAGCTATGATATTTCGTTATAAAAATGATTCTTTAAATACGCTTTTATTAGCTTTACCTGTATGTAACGGAATCTTGCATCGTAATTTTCACCGATTTCCAGCTATCTGATTATCTTGAAAATTTGCAAACGTGTCTAGGACCAATAGCAATACAATAATTGCACAATTAATATTGTTACTAAGTCCAGTCGAAATCCCCCCGAAAAGGAGGTGAAGTAGCAGGTTTTACGTTTTTATATGATCCAGGTGGGTCCTAAAAATAAAATATCCAAAAAGAAACTGAATTTGATAACGGGGAAATGTTTCGTGGACAGAACAACCCAAACTTTTTGAACTTTTATGCATTTTGAAAAAAAAACAAATAGAAAAATGCTTTTTATCGAAAAACGTTATGTTTACAAAATAAAGTTTATTAAATTGTGCGTGTAAAGACATCCGTTAAGATGAATTTGATTTAGGCGTTTAGCCACAATCGATTGTTAAACATCGATAAATTTTGCTAACTTTAGAAAGTTAGTTTTGGTAATGTTTAAGAGTCTATAACGCAGAAATGTCTAATCCAATCAAAAAAAGTTATATACTAAAAGTTGTAGATCATTAGATTTTGTGGAAGATAGGATTTTTTAAGTAAACATTTTCCTATTCCTACTCTGAGATATGTCAAAAAAACAAAACTTTTTGGTTGATTTTGGATAAACTGCAAATAAAACACGAATAATACAGGGAAATTAGCTTTGAACTTTGAACTCAAAAAATAAAAAGGTCTGACTACTGCAAATTGTTCGTCACACTTAGCGTTTTAGTTAGGTTTGCTATAAAAGCGTATTTTTCAACTATAATTTTTTTAAAAATATTGTTTGCTTTTTTTTAAATTATATTTTGAATAATCCTAATAAGTTGTATAGGCCCTGGATTAATTATACAGGAACGTAAACAACTAAAAAAATATTTAAATTTTTAACCAAGAAAAAAAAATTGATAGAGTGGTATTTTTCGTCTCTCAGTATATCAAGGCAAAAATAGGAAATAAAATAATCTTTTTACATTAAAATTTGAATAAATAAAATATAAATTAAAAATATTTATATACAGGAGCTATAATATATAATCCATGGTTTATAGGTCTAATTACATTAAGAACAAATTCAGGGATATGGTCTATCTATTTAAAATTTCGTAACTTTTATTTTTTTTTTTCAATACTGATGGCTTGGTTTTTAATTATATTTTGAATAATCCTAATAAGTTGTATATGCCCTTGATGAATTATGTAGGAACGTAAACAACTAAAAAAAAATAATAATATTTAAACTTTTAAATAAAAATATTTATTTTTATTACCGAGAAAAAAAAAAAATCTAATTACATAAGAACAAATTGAGGAATATCTAGGATAATCCTAATAAGTTTTATATAATGGAATTTTTCGTTTTTTCGTCTCTTAGTATATCATGACAAAATAGGAAATAAAATAATATTTTTATTTTAAAATGTAAATAAATAAAATATAAATCAAATATATTTATATTTTATTACAGGACCTATAATATCTAATCCATGGTTTATATTTCTAATTACATTAAGAACAAATTCTAGAATATGATCTATCTATCTATTTAAAATTTCTTAATTTTTATTATATTTTTTTTAAATTACTGATTGATTTTATTTAGGTAAATAATATTTTTAATAATCCTAATAAGCTGTATATACCCTGGATGAATTATATAGGAACGTAAACAACTAAAAAAATATTCAAACTTTTAACCGAATAAAAAAAAAAAAAATTAATAATGGAATTTTTCGTTTTTCAGTATATCATGGCAAAAATTAATAAAAATAAAATTTAAATATTCAATATTAATCATATTACCGACTATACTAATTTTCTAATCATGAATATAATTTTGATCAGTATTTCCATAAAACTTTACTGTAAGTATATTACAGCTGATCCTAATATGGTATTACACTGAATATTGAAACATATGACTCACCTTTAGTTATAGTGTCCACACAAAACAATTTACAAATATACAATTATATTACTACAGACAGAGAGAGAAGATAAGTTGAAGACACAGAGAGAACACGCGCGGACGAGGACACGACTCGTACTGAGGCACTCCGAAGCCCCCACCACTCAGCTGGCACCGGTACCTCGTAGTACTCTCACCTTTATGTTTTCAGGACGAATTGTAACTTAGTCGCCACTCAATTTACCACACGTTAATTAATTGTCATTCGGTCACTGCTTACCGTTTACGACCTGAGGTACACACCGCTGCCCAGGCCACAGGTACCTAGAGCTACCTAAGCACTTGTAAACAAGAGAGGGGATACGACTAACGGGACACGGCAATCAACTAGTTAATTAAATGGAATAACGTCCGTGATTAGCAAAACTGTTAATTCTAATTAGAAATTAAAAAAAAAACTGTTATTTTAAAAATCAGTTATTTTATTTATTAATATTTTATATTTCTTTTTTCATTCTCTTTTTTTCATTTTCTTATTTCCACTTCCCTTGAGAAAATATAGCAGAAATTAAAATTATAACTTTCAGCCAAGATTCTGTGTTTTATATATTTATAATTTCTTATTTACACTTCCCAAACATTAGAATGTTTATAAGAAGTTAACATTACTTGTTATTCAGCATAATATTAATTCTGATTTAATATAATATTAATTTAGTGATTTATGTTGTGATATTTTCTTTTTTCTCATTTTAATATCAGAGGGTAAACAGAAGTTAATATTACTTTGAACAGGGATTTAGAGTTTCTCCGTAATTTAAGGAGAATAATCTTTCCTCTCGAAAAGTAGCGACTGAACACGAAAATAAATCAGGAGATGGTTAGAATCGATAAAATGTAATCTGGGCGCGTGAAGGGGCTCGAGCCCCGCTTCTGATAGGGTACCAAAAATGTATATGATTTAATGTATGGAATACAATTCTAAAATGTCTGTATCCTTTACGCTTATTTTGACTATTTTTAAAAATTTAATGAAATACTAAGAACTAACAGTTTCCTCTAACTAGAACTAACTTTCCTCGCTAGACATCGAAACAATCTATACCCCTTCGGACGTTTGCAATTTTTTAAAGTATTTAGCCAGGCATACTTGGATAGAATTATGGCAAGAAACCCAGGCAAATAACAAATTAAAAACAATTAAAAGTGACATCAAACAATGGCATACATCATATCGGCGAAAGAGAAGAGAAGAAGTGGTGATCACAAGATTAAGGATTGGCCATACTCGCCTTACTCATGGATACCTTATAATGAGGGAAGCCTCACCGAAATGTTTATACTGCCAGTGTCAATTAACGATCAGACATATCCTCGAGGAATGCCCGCTGTACGAAACTTTTTTTGAGCTGGAACGGCTGGAAAGAAGACTCTCGGTAATGCTTGGAAATAACAAAGATAATATTGACAAAATTATCACATTTTTGAAGCACCATAACGTTTTCGAAAAAATATAAAAAAAAACATAAAAAACTAAGGAACCAGGACACTAAAGACCACAGAAGTTGAGTGTCCAAAAACAATCAACCTACCTACCTACCTGAGAACTAACATTAGATAAAAAGATTTCCTGAGGAAAATTTTAAATAATATGACTGCTGTTCCCACATTAGCCAAAATATTCCTGAAATCAACTCAAATAGGAAAAAAAAAAATCGGTAAATATTATTGCGTTTCGTATTTAATAGCCTAAAGAGGAATTTTTTATTTTTAAAAACTTTTTATTAAGTAACTAGCATCCCCAATCGCTGCTTTGCCCGTTTATAAGTAAAGAACTTTAAATTTAAGTAAATAATTTTAAATTATAAGTTATTATAAATAATGGTTATTGATAATTGAGCATTATTTCTTCAATGATATTTTTACGCGTACCAGTCTTAATTTCCACTGATTAGGTGTTTGAAGAGTAAAATCATAATTTGACATCCAATACTAATTTTAATTTATGAATGGTTAATCCAGATAAACAGAGACTATTAAGAAACTTGCGGATAATGGTCTGCATTATTAGTGCTTGCACCAAAACGCCCATGAATCATGTTTTTTTAACAGAAAACATAATGTTATTGATTTTCTAACCGTAAAAGTATATGAAAGTATGGCAAACCTCGTTTCTTCCACTCAACATTTTAAATTAAAAATTTTATTATTGCTATATCTTCCAAGAACTATAAACAATGGTGTAATAAAAATTTAGTTCTGTTTTACCATTGTAAACTCTGCTGAATGGCGCGAACCACACATCGGTTGATTTTCAAACTTCACTGGGATCCAATTTTAGCATCACATATTTAAATATTTTTTAATAAAAAAACTTTATTATAATTTTCAAGCTCTATGTAACACAGTAACATTGTAACCTCTCATGTAGAATGGCGCTCTCTACCTATCAAGCATTGAGCCGATTCAGTTGTCGATTTGATGTTTACATTGTTTTACTTTTTATTATATGAAATAAATGAAGCCAAGATTTTTAAAAACATGTAAGCCCATTTTTCAATTTTTTTTCTCAGCTGATCAATAAAGGTAATAAGCTCTGGCCATATTAGGAAGAGGCCTTTTAAATTTTTATGGTCGTTTTATATCTGATTAAACTGCTTTTGGAAGGAAAAAAAAAAAAAAAAAAAAAAAAAAAAAAAACTCCTTTCATTTGAAAATAATCTAGTAGAAAAATAATTTTAAGAAAAAGAAAAAAAAAAAAAGAAAATTAAAATAGGACTTGACTGGTTTTGGAATTCTACACCTCATACCGTACATTATAAAGTCAGCCGAACATTAACATATTTCGCTGCTATTAATTGTCATGGAATATTGTTCTGTATCAATATAGCTCGTAAAAAAAAAAAAAAAAAAAAAAAAAAAAGTTACTAAAGCGTTTTTTGCATACTGAACTATAGATTTTGTGTGTGTAGACATGTTACCCAGGTAATTAACTAACGAACAGATCTGACAATTAACAATTAGAAGGAACCATGGTCCAGTTACTTTCTCCCACCTCGTCACTAGTGTTCTCCTGTCACTGACACCGTACACCGACGTATCCGATTCGTCCGCTAACTCACTTGTTAGTTCATCAAGTTCTTAGGGAATACACTTTCGCTTGTGAAGACTTAGTCTCTTGACTCACCTTAAAGAAGTACAAAACATAAAGACTAAACTTTGATAATGATCCAGAATATTCAGCGAATTAGCTTTTAGGTTTACATGAATAAAGTCTACTAAAGATTGCAATTCTATCGTATCCAAATCCTCCCAAAAATCCTCAATGCTCCTTACTTTGTCACCAATATAATTATCCATAAAGATCTTAATGTTCCATACGTTGCTGATTTAGCCCAGACCAGATACCTATCCTTTCATAGTAAGCTTCATGACCACTCAAATCCACTAGTTTCTCAGCTTACTTCGCACTCCACTTCCCGATAATCCTCCTGTCTGAAAAGAAAATGGCCTAGAGATCTTCTTGTGTAAAATGTTTATTGAAGTGTTACTGATGAGTAGTTATAAGTACGCATACTTGTTTAAATGCGTACTAAACTAATTCTAAAGAGAACTAAAATACAGAATCAGATCATTCTGTATTTTAAATACTCATCTACAGAACAGTAATTAGACCAATTTTGAACATACGGAATTGAGCTTTGGGGCTTCACTACATCATTCAGTTCATCTCGTATCCAATTCTTACAATTCGAAACCCTTCGAAAAATCCTCAATGCTTCTCATTTTGCCACAAATAAACATACCCACAAAGATCTTAATATACCTTACGTTTCTGATTCAGCACAAACCAGATACCGAACCTTTCATAATAAACTCCACAACCATTCAAATCCATTAGCATCACAACTTGCCTCTCATTCCATTCGAGATCCGAATGGAGGCTTCGGAAAAGAAGATGGCCTCGGGACCTTCTAATATAGTACTTCATTATATAGAACCTTTATAAGTTCTACCAATGGGTAGTTGCTTTAAAAACAAGTGTCGTGTCATTTTTATCATTATCATCATATTTACTTGATGTATTATATAAAAAACATCTAACACTACATTATTAAATAAAGATATATAGAAATGTTGTACTGAGGATTAAAAAAAAACAAAATAGTCAAAAAGAATTTGAAGCATAGAGTATAAATATTTAAGCATTGCATCAGAATGTTCTTCCGAAAAAAAAGTAGAGTACTCAAAATAAAACATTTATTCTGTGAAAACCATTAATTTATGATCTAATTTTAAATAGTGACAAATACATGAACAAGATAGTAAAAACAAAACAAAAAAAAGAAGTGAAACTACACTAAACTTGAACAATATATGTCACAAAAGAATTGGATGAGTGACTTTATAATAGCTACTTATAATTTCATTCTCCAGAGGGAGCTACTTATGAAGATTTCCTACACGCTTCAGCTAACACCTCACTCACTTTCATCAACAAACTCTCGTTCCAAAGCGAGCTTGTATTTATAATTAAAAAAAGAAAAAGAAATCTTTAAAAATGAGTTCCTTTCTAAAGAGTAAACTCAAAAATTTAATCTCGGCAAGAATCGGAGTCGGTATTACAACTTTTACCTTTCTCGGGTATCTAAGGTCAAGGCTGTCGAGAAATTTGTCAAACATTCTCTTCATTTATTTTATGTAGACATTCTTAGATAAATAAGAAATTTTCTTAATTTTTTTTTTTATATCACGCATGTTGTTAACTTCTGTTTCACCTATTTACATTTAAGAAGACTAAATATCAATATAACAAACTAAACAACACAATCCAAGTTGAAACTGTAGAAGTGATTGTTTACATGTGAGGTTATAGGAAAGAGCTATCGATAAATGTAAACTCGAAGTGAAGCGTAAGGATCCAACTGGTCGGGGTAACGCTGATCAGGTCGGTGTGCTGGAGCCCCGCTTCTGTAAGGTTACCATTTTTTTTTTTAATACATATTTTTGTTTTTGTATACGTTTATTGAAATTTACAACTGTACAAATATATACATCAAGTAAATGAGCTGATAACGATTACAAAAACTCGACGAAAAGAACTACTCATCAGTATCACTCAATAAAAATTCTGCACCAGAAGATCTCTAGGTCATTTTTTTCCTTCAGACGCCACGGAGGATTATCGGGAATGGAGTGGGAAGCAAGTTGAGAAACTAATGGATTTGATTGGCTATGGAGCTTACTATGAAAGGACAGGTATCTGGTTCGGGCTAAATCAGCAACATATGGAGCATTAAGGTCTTTATGGATAAGTTTATTGGTGACAAAGTAAAAAGCATTAAGGATTGTATAAAAAACCTATTTATTTCGAGTTTGTCTAAGATTTTTAATTAACACCTAATTAATCTTTAAATTCTGTTTTCTACATATCTTTTTTATAAAATTCTCCATACTTTATATATATATATATATATATATATATATATATATAGATATATATATATATATATATATATATATATATATAAAGTATGGAGATGTTTTGTAATATACAAAGGAGTGAGTGATGACTTAAGAACAAGTGAATGACTGTGAAGAAACCGCGAAAGGTCACCCTTTGACCTCCTCCCAATCCGAATACAGTTAACATTCTAAACGCTTCAAAGGAATAAAGTTCAATTAAAATAACAATGCGGATGTTGTTACCATATTCTATAGTTCGCAAGATGCATCTACAAAAACTATCTATTTTTTTTAAGACAATTAATTTTGCTAATAGAATCAAATTAACAGAAACAATTAGTCAGGTATACAATATCTTATAAATATAGGTATTCATCAGGAATTTTACTAAGAAACATTTTAATAGGGCGTACTTAAAAAAAAAATGACCGTTTCATCAAATTCCAGAGTTCAAAAGTCTGTAAATATCTTAATGCTATTCATTATTTACCAATACTTAATAATCCCTTTAGAGCATTCTCTAAGCTTGTTTACTATCACTGGACTTATTAAACAAAAACCTCAGTTCAGTTACTTATTTCATAGAAAAAACATGACAGTGTCCTATGAAATTCTCGTAATTTTAAGACATTACTGGAAAAAAAAAAATTTCACAGCCGCTGAAGGAACTCGTGAAATTATTAAATATCAACGGGAAGGTGTCCTTGAAGAGCGCAGTGCGCGGCGTTGGTTTAAAAAATTTAGAAGTGGAGGTACGACGTTGGAAAGGAAGAAGGGCTCCGGGCGGCCATTAATGGATACTGATAAGGTTCTGAAGTTAGCTGTTGAGTCAAATCCGTCCACAAGTACTCGCGAACTTGCCAGGGAGTGTGGTGTGTCGAAAGATACTGTTAGTCGCCATCTTCTTTCGATGGGGAAGGTGAAAAAAACCTGTAGACTGGTCCCTCACGAACTTAGTCCTCAACAATCAGCAGTCGAACCAAATAATTGTTTATAGAACTTCATGGGTTTGAACTCCTGCCTCATCCACCATTTAGTCCAGACCTCGCACCTTCGGATTACTACTTGTTTCGATCCATGGCCCATTTTCTCCAAGGGACAAAATTTGATAATTTTTACGGAATTTGAAAATGCTGTCCAAGAGTTCTTTAACAGCCATACCAAGGAATGGTATCAGGGTGGCATCGAGCAGTTGGCTAGCAGATGGGTAATGACGGTAGATAAAAATGGACTATACTTTGAGTATTAATTGTATTTTATATCAAAGAAATAATATTACAAATATTTGTTTCAAAAACGGTAATTTTTTTTTGTGCACCCCATTCATTATATAAGGTTGTTATTTTTATTTTTCTTATTTATAAAGGAAAGAAAAAGAGATTTAACAAAAGCTATTGATTATATTATTAAAAAATAAAAGTTAGCACTGATTTTAATGTTGATTTAATTTTTCCTGATATTGATAACATTCCTTTAACCTATATTCCCATAATATATTAATACCACACCCACTGACCTAATAGATTTTTGATAATTTCCCGAGACCAATGAAAAGAAGTTGGCATCAGGACTTTCCAAAATAAACTTTTTATTATAGTGCTTCTAGGGTAAAACTCTTTATTAGAATATTTATTTATTTATTTTTTAAATTTGATAACACATTAACTGATTGTATTTACATGTACATAACTAAATATGAATAAAAATAGGGAAACATACGTTTTAATTTAATTTAAACGATATGAATGTTTAGTATAATAAAATAATAAAACAAATTTATAATCAGAAAATAAAATATCTTACCATTAAATCAAGGGAAAACTTCAATTTCTTACCTGAAAAAAAAGAAAGTATATTTATATTTGTATTTTTTTTTTTTTATAATTAAAAATAATAATAATAATAAATTTCCTTATTTATTCTGGGACTTTAAGTCCATTAAGAATTAATAAAAAATGTACAACCAAGGGCCTTCAGAGACTAAAAATGAAATAATATTTCATAATAAAATAACAGATAATCATAATAAAATAAGACAGAAAATTTTAAATAAATTGTTTTTACAAAAACAATGATTTCTTGAATATTTTAAACAATTTTAATTTAATTTTACATATTTTAAACAATTAAAAAGTGACAATTGACAGTTTTTTTAAGGGCATGACCTAGGTTATTTACATTCGGTAAGGCTCAGTCGGTAAGGCACTTGACTAGCAAGCTCCCGGGCCGGAGTTCGAGTCCGACTGAAAGCAGAAAATTTATATTTTGTCATTTCAGTCGCAGATCGGATTCGAGGTCGGTAGACCCTCCTGGGCACACCCAGCCTCTACAAAGTGGCTACACTTAATTGGGGAAAACCTGGCGGTTGAGCGTGTTTTAGGCCAAGTCTCCTCCTTTCACAACCGTTGGCCCAGTAACAGTACATCCTTACCTAAGTACTCAACCCAAGATCCTTTATGGGTTGTTAGTGGTTTAGGTTTATTTTATAGGTTTAGGTTTATTATATTTACACTTATAAATATATACTTCATATGTGTGAATATCGTTAATCTTTTAATTTAATTTATTTAATTACTAATATGAAAATAACCTTATAATTTAACCTTATGCCTAGGGTAACTGAGCATTCTTTCTGAGTGAATTATCCATGGTGTCTACCAATTTCAGCTATCGAAATTCCCGACATATTCCCGACTTTTTCAAGAAATTCCCGACTTTTTCAAAAATATTTCTAGAAATTCTAGCCAATCGATATTTTAATGCTGTTTCAATAATGATCTAAATAAACAAATCAATCTATGCATACTTAACATAACACAGTTAAAAAATATTTAAAAAAACAATTTTTTTTATATTTCACATTACTCTAGATAAATTTCAAGAAACACATCAATGTCGAGTATTGCCATGCGGTTTGAAAATAGTTACGAGGTTACACGGGGTTGTCGGATAAAACTACTTCATAATATTTATTTCCGATCAGATAATTCTTTTTTTTTTCCATCCGAAAGCTGGTTAAATTTACTATGAGACCTCATCTAAGAAATTTTGATCAAGTCCCATGATGTACTCACTCCATCACGCTGAGAGTTCCAAACTCTTGTGAAATCCACTTTTTTTCAGTATATTTCTTGCTATAACTCCGAAACTATTTACGAGAAATGGGTGTTTTACGGAACTTGATCAAAATTTCATATATAGATCGGATAGTAAATTTAACCAGCGTTTGAACGAAAAAAATTAATTTTTAATTGGACAAACAGTTTCGGAGTTGGAGTACAAAAAAAAAAACAATACAGGAAAACGTGTTTTCGCGGAGTAGTGTGACTTATCGCAAGTTAGCCAATCTCTTCAATCTTTTCCTCCCCTACAGCTTTAAAACTATTGATTTGAGAAAAAAAATCCATAGGATCAATTTTTTTTCTAAATGTAATACACCTATCAGACGATTGGTTTTAATAATATAAAGAACACAAAATGTACCATAAATAACGGATTCCGAATTATTTGATCAAACAGCTGTGAACTTACGATTTTCAACCCTTTCCCCTCTCCCCCATGTGATAACCTGAGATATACGACATATATATAAATATAATCTTTGTTCAAGCTAGTGTGTAGGTATATAAAACAATGTTCAATGATGACTTAATTCCCTATCGTAATTATGCTATCTTTTTTTTTTCATCAATAAATTATTTAACAATAACAAAAATAAATAAATTTTGATTGTTTGAAAAATAAAACATAAAAAGACAGAACAGTATTTTCCCCCAGAACCCACTTAAATTATAGCAAGTCTAGTTTACTTTAAAAGTATGTAGAGTGACTACACCTATCAGACGCTTCCTTAATTGACATATTGAGCAAAAAACTGAAAAAAAATCTGAAAATTTTAGCATTAACAAAGACTTTTTCCCGACTTTCGCAAATTTTCTGTAAATTCCCGACTTATTCCCGAATTTTTCCCGACCATATGAAATTCCCGACATATTCCCGAATTTCCCGAAATTCCCGACTAGTAGACACCCTGATTATCACAGTTTTGGATGCTTTGAATTAGAATGTATTCAATTTATATTTTGGATTTCGTCTTATAACACGGAATGTATTACATAATAATAACTAGACTTTAAGAACCAGAGGGTTAATTAAGCATTGAATTAATTTTTTCCATTAGCTACTCTGGAATGCATTGTAGACACAATGTATATAATGTATACATCTTCCCACAGGTCCTTCATTGTATGCAAAACAAATTTGATGGAGTTGGCTAATGCACTTATTGCGTAGTTGTGAGCAGTATTATATTTAATGGCTTCTCTCCTCTCCTCACTAGTCAATTAATTAAAATGACATTTAATATGAATAAGTTCAGGACAATGCGATGATTATTACATCCAGTTCAAATCTTTGTTCTAAATGATTTAGAACCAGTAAAATAAAATAGATTACTGAATTCAGTGCATAAAAACAATAATATACATTGGAGAGAGATACACTATATACACTGGTTAGGACTACCAATATATGAGACTAAAGGCTCGGTTAATACGACACCCAAAAAAATTTGGGGAAATACAAAAGAAAAAATAAGGCAATTGAGGTAATACATATATTTATTTTATTTTTTTAAATATATATTTATTGAAATTTACAACTGTACATAAAAACTGCACTTCAATAAAAGTTCTATTTGAGATGGTCCCGAGGCCATCTTCTTTTCAGATGCCTCGGAGGGTTGTCAGGAATAGAATAGGAAGCAAGTTGAGAGACTAGTGGATTTGAGTGGTTATAGAGTTTACTATGAAAGGATAGGTATCTGGTTTGGGCTAAATCAGCAACATATGGAACATTGAGGTCTTTATGGATAAGTTTATTTGTGACAAACTATGGTAGGGAGCATTAAGGATTTTTGATTGCAAGAATTGGATACGAGATGAGTTATATGGTTTGGTTGAGCCCCAAAGCTCACCTCCATATGTCCAAATAGGTCTGATAACTATAATGTAAATGAGTCTTTTGTAATTAATTGGGAGCTTTGAACGTTTGTCGAGTAAATGTTAAAGAAGTCGAAGACGACGAGCAGTTTCTTGACATTTTAGACTTGTATGTGGATTCCAAGTAAGACGTTTGTCCAAGTGGAGTCCTAGGTAGCGGATCTGTTCAACAGGGATTAGTGGAATATCATTAAAGGATACTGTAGGACAGGAAGTCGTGGGTTTACGACGAAGGGTAAAGGTTATTTGGTGAGGTTTGTTTGGATTTATTTTATTCTCCAATTTAAACAACATTTTTGAAGGTTTCTAATACGAGATTGGAGTGTTTGGGATGCAAGGATCATTATTTATTGATAACACACATGTGTCATCAGCATACGTAGTGAGGACAGTACTAGGATGTGTAGGGATGTCAGCTGTATAAACCGTGTAGAGGATAGGACCTAGGATACTTCCTTGAGGAACACCGGCAGATTGGATAAATAGGGAAGAATAGGATAAGTTATGATTGACTTTAAAGGTTCTATTACTGAGATAGGAGCGGATAATAAGGAAGTACGTAAGACATAGGAATACCCGAAGTATGTAATATATATTTATTTAAAATAAAATAATCTTAATCATGTATGGAATAATAATATAAATAAGTAACATCATTAAACATTAAAATAAAATTTTAAACGTTTCTGGCTTGAGAAGAAATCCTTAATTTACTGTTGTTAAAGTACCGATATACTATCTGCCGTCATATGAACTCTCCATTGTCTAAATACCATAAAATCGAAGGATGTTACATGAGCTCTGCCTTCGAGATATTGAAGTGCCATTAGTCCAGTCAATAAACACATTGTAGAGTGTATGGAATATGCGATAATTTTTGACTTCACAGCTTCGTTAGGAATAGTTAGGAGGTAAACATACTAAAAGTCCCCGCCCCTGGGGGTAGCTAACAGGGGGAAGAAGGTCCCATTTTCGGTTTTTTCGATTATATCTCGAAAACGGTGAAATATAGACAAATATGTTCTGAATAAAAATTAAATTTCCTATAACATTGATTCTATACATGTTTTTCGAACTTCCAACGATTTCCGAGACATAAGTTAAGGAAGAAAAATAATTTTTACCTGACTTCTTGTCAAACATTTGCTTCTAGTGCCATCCACTATCGTTTCTCAGAAAAAATGTCAGAATTAAAGTTGTAGAGCATTCTGACGTTTTTTCTGAGTAACGATTGTGGAAGGGACTAGAAACAAATGTTTGACAAAAAGTGAGGTGACATTTGTTTTTCCCCGAAAATCACCGATTTTCAATAACGAATATAACGTAAACGATTAGAATTACGACAAATTTATATAGAATTAATTTTATAGGAATTTTAATTAACTTTTATGTTTATTCGAAACGTATTTTTCTAGAGCCGACCGTTTCCGAGGTATTATCGAAAAAACAAATAAATTATCTTCTCCTCCCACCGTTGGCTCACCCCCCAGGGGCGGGGACTTTTAGTATGTTTACCTTCTAACTATTCCTAACGAAGCTATGAAGTCAAAAATGTTCGCATATTCCATGCACTCCCCTCATTTCAGCGCTCATTGACTGGACTATATACGTTTTTTCCACTTGAAGCAAATGTATGAAAGAATATTCATATATTCATGGCACATGCTCTACCGCTCCTGGTGTGGCTTGGAACGAACATTTGCCGACAATTCCCTAATCAGAAATGTAATGGAGAAATTTATATATGTGTATACATATATATATATATATATATATATACATATATATATATATATATATATATATATATATCTGGCACCAGTGCATACTGGGCTAAGTGCAAAAATTGCGATTTTAGGAAAACTAAATTGAATGTTTGAGATTTTTTCCTAAATCGTCCAGTTAAAATATTCAAATTTAGTGGGCTTAAACTCTTGACAGTATATTTCTATTTATTTTGGTAAGGTATGTTTCAATTCTTGCCAATATTCTAATATTTAATACAAATCGTTCCAAAAAAATCGAACTATTAGCCCGCATTACACTAATCGATTTTGTGTGAAAAGGGCTAAGTGATTAACGTTAACGTAATAGACCTCTGAAAGCCAAGTGTTTAACTAATTTTTATACTTGAGAAAAAATAGGTATACATTAAATAATATTTTTTTCTTTTTCAAAAATTTATTTTGTATTTTTTTACATATAATTTTTTACATTAAAGAAAATAAAAAATATACACAGCGTGCCTAAAGGAAAAATAATTATTTTATAGGTAGTTTTTAAAACATTGAAAAAAAAATTATCTTTCATTCGTGTTCTTTTTCACCTAAATCTGTGTACACATCCTGCTTAGAAGTAGATTCCAGCTCTTCATAGAATCGTCTAAATGTTGGACTTATATAGGGAACAAGATCTTTCTTCTTTTCTGCCGCTATCGGAAGTGATTGAACATATCTGATTGCTGGCTCTAAGTTTTTTAGCCTGCTCTTTTTCAAAAAACTTACAGTTTTAAATTAACATTTATATCGAGAGTCGACTTGTAGTAGAGAACACCGCAGCTATCTTTGTTATAGTTAAGCCATCTTACCTTCCCCCAATGCATAGTGCCCTTTTCATTATCTTTTTTTCTAACTAAGGCGGTTTTTAAAAGGAATGAAAAATTGTAATTGAGAAAATTTATGTGGCTTAGTAAACTTGACTCGCTTATCACAAGTAAAAGTTCGAAATTGTATCAGCCCACGATTCACAAAGGAATATCCTTCATGGCAATGGACGGAACACTTAGCCGGTTGGACATAAAAAAAGAGGGAAAAAATACGAATCAGGTGATGTAGATAACCCGAAATTCACAAAATTCGACTTAGCCCACTATGCACAGGTGCCACAGATATATATATATATATATATATATATATATATATATATATATATATATATATTATATATATATAAATAATATATAATTATGAAATAATTCTTGATTATTAAATATTTTTTAAATATATTTTTTTTTTTTTGAAGAGAAAAGATTTGACCCCGGTTGGGATTCGAACCCAAGTCTCCACCTCTCTAGCGTGGTGCCTTATCCACTAGGCCACCGAGCTCGTATCCGAACCAGGGAAATCTTTTCTCTTCACTGATCCATACCCCCGGGCACTCGCAATATATATATATATATATATATATATATATATATATATATATATATATATATATATATATATATATTATAATTGAATAATTAATTTGCCGCTTGATTGAAAACAAGATTAGAATAAATTATTTGATATATGATAATACTTCTGTACCATATTGCGCACATCAGCTAACAATAACTAAAACAAAATGTTTAAAATATCCACTAGGATGTCTTTATTGTTTTGTTTTTTTGCATGGATTTGTCTTTTGTTTGGGTGTCTATTGTTTTCTTGTGTTACGTTTTTTCTACCTTTAAAATGTTTAACGTTATTTTTGCACTCAAAACTTTAATATTTTGACACGTTCCAATCCTTTTGGTGTTGCTTGGATCGAAAATTTGATGACAGTATCCTTATCAGATATTTAATGAAAAATATTTTTTATTGTATAAGATTTGTCTCTAGGACCAACCGTTTGGGAGTTATATTGATTTGAATGAAAAAAGTCATGTTTGAAACTTTAAGGCTAGAGTAGAACAGTTGTAAACTTATCTCTCTTTCTAATAATAATGTTTAACATCTGTCTATATATATAATATGTCATGACTATAAACCACGGATACCATACGTTTTATACCATTTCCTTTATTTTTCCTGGTTCAGTTGTGGTCCTGGAGTCTTTCTATTGTTGGTTTGTTCCTGCAGATTGTGGGAATCGAAAGGTATTTCAACGTATTTTATCTGAATATTTATATTGAATTATCATTTTAAGGAGTACATTCGATTTCCATTAAGTCCTATTTATAAAAAATTAATAAAAAAAGAAAAGGGTCCATATAATAGTGCTATGAAATCGATTTTGGGAAACAAGCCAAAATGAAATCAATACTTTCAAATTCTGTCTAAAAGGATTTAGATTGAAAATAACTATTATTATTTTTTTTTTTTAAATAATTTTATCTACAACTGTATTACATTTGTTTAAAACTAGTGAATGTCATTTTTTTTTTTTTTAATAACAGACAAGCTGGCATGAGGGACCCAGGACCAATCAGGTACAATCTCCAAAGGTGATACTAAATTATTAGGGATTAGGCTAGGAGATCCCTCATCCACTTCCTTTTCAGCCTTCGTTGAGTTATATCAAGAATTTGTAATGTTGCCCTGTGCTGTACTTGTTTGTTTGTCATAAACATATCTGAAAATTTTATTGATATAGCTGTCGGAATACCTAATTATTCTAGCGTTTTGTTTGACAAGTAATAACTATTTGCGACTTAGAAATATACAAGAGCATTTAAACTTTAGAAACGACGAGATTAATGCTTTATTAGATCTATGGAGTACAAATCCTTCAAACCAAATAAAATGTATTCACACATTTCATTGATTATAACGATGTATGGGAAAAAAGTTCAGCAGTATAAAATGGCATCTTACAGGGGAACTGACCAGAAGTGGCGTGATGGAAGCTAACGAAATAAAAAAAAATCAAATTGGATAATTGACTTCTACAACATTCACTAGACAAGCGTTTAAAGCTCCTGATTCATTACAAAAGACTTGTTTAAATGACAGTTATTAGAACCGTTTGGACATTTGAAGTTGAACTTCGGCTCCATTAAACCTTTCAATTCTTCTCGTATCCAATCGTTGCTGTCCGAACTCCTTCGAAAAATCAACAAAGCTGCTTATTATGTCCCAAACAAACTTATCTACAAAAGATATCAATGTTCCAAACCACACATATTGGTGTGATCCTTTTTACTTAATTTTTTTAAAACTGGTTTTCGAGTTGTGACATTTTAAAAAATACATGCTCCATATATTGCTGATTTGATTCAAACCAGATAGCTTTCCTTTCATAGCAAATTTCATACCCACTCGAATCCACTAGTCTCCCAACTTGCCTCATATTCAACTCCCGATAATCGTCCGAGGCTTCTGAAAAGAAGATGGCCTAGAGACCTTCTAATGTAGAACTTTTATTGAAGTGCAATAAATGAGTAGTTCTTCACATGTTATTGACTTTGTAAATTTCAATAAATAGTTAAATGAAATTTCTGTATGTTTCAGAAATTATATTATATAACCTTTGATTAAATATTTCTTTGATTTACAATTGTACAAATTTAAATATTACATTGTAATATTTAGAATTATCAGGCTAATCTCAATGCCATCGAGCTCTTGGTACCAGTACAGAGACCACCGCTGCGGTTTGGTAAGCTATCTACTGTGGTTGTCACATTAGAAGGTAAAGCCGCCGATGTCCTTGCTTTAACCTTACAATGCTTCCGGTGAAAGTTCTCGAAGGGAATTCGCTTCTATATCTAGTATCTTTTGTTTTCAGATTGGCGTTAGTACGTAATCATTATATTTTGAAGAATATCTTTTGGCCTGTAGTGCATTTCTTGGGAAGGGGAAAAAACCCAAATTCGCGTAACGTACCGCACCGTATCCTGTACTTGTAGATTTAGATTTATTAAGTAGACTTAGATCTGTTAACTATCTTCCTAATTAGCTAGAGACTTAAAACTTGGAACATAACTTAGGTGTGGATCACAATGCGATAAGATGCAATAATAATAGGAGTGGAAACCACGCTTCGCAGTGCGCAGCCCGTAGGACACTCACGGACGACTTTTGGCGTCTTCGTCAGTTATTTTCCTTTAAGTCATTGACGAAACGAGCTACGATTGTCCTAGAAATACCGTTCTAAACAGGAAGAACCCTGTTACATTTCGTCCGAACATAGTAGGTTCACTTTTATAAAATACGTACAAATTCGAATAAGAAATCGGAAATCACTCTGTGGAACATTAGATTTTTTTTTTTTTAAATGGCTTTAAATGGCTAAAGAGGCCGAAACAAAGCCTGATACATCTTCTTCAAAAAGGTATTCCATCGGAAAATCTCTCTAACGTGAAGAACAGCGATAGAGAGGGTAAAAATTGAATTTTCCAAAATTTATCTGTTGGCATCGCTTGGACGACTTGTATTATTTGAAATAAGGCCGCTTTAAAACTTGAATAGATTGATGCTTGAACGAATGGCAATTCAACCTTCAAAGTCGGGAAACTATTTCCGGAAATATTTTATAAAGCAAGATCTGTCGGAATCAAGCGATTGACTAGGGACACAGAATTTATCTCGCCATTTAAGCATAGCAACTCATATTTTTAAATTCTTTATTTTCTTTTATCATAGAAGTGACAATCGACCGAAGATTATGTGTTTCGATTGTCCCGGAAACATGCTCGTCTTATCCTTATTGGTCTTGAGGCTCGGAGAACTCGCTTCTATTTACAACTACAAAATATATAAATCAAGTAAATGTGTTGATAACGATTACAATAACATTTCAAAACTTGAAAAGTACTACTCATCAATAGCACTTCAATAAAGAATCTACAGTAGAAGGTCTCTAGGCCATCTTATTTTCAGACGCCTCGGAGGATTATTGGGAATGAAGTTTAGATACTAGTGTATTTTAACAGTTATGGAGCTAACTATGAAAGGATGGGTATCTGGTGTGGGCTAAATCAGCAACATATGGAACATTAAGGTCTTTATGGATAAGTTTATTGCTGACGAAGTAAGGAGCATTTAGGATTTTGGATTGTAAGGATTGGATACGAGATGAATTCAATGGTTTAGTGGAGCCCCAAAGCTGAACTCCGTAACATCCAAATAGGTCTAATCACAGCTATGTAAATGAGTCTTTTGTAAATTTCTTTTGTAATAATTTTTGTCTAGTAAATGTTGAGTAGTCTGTAACGACGGGCAATTTCTTGTCGTTTTGTCTTGTTCATGTTGACTTAAACAATTTTTATTTTATTAAATTTGATATTTTTTTTAAAATCAATTATTTGCTAAAGCAACATAACACAGTGGAAAATTATTAAGATTAGAATAAAAAAATGCAATTGATACACAAACAATATATACTTTTTATATAAATACCTTTTTCTTCGAAAAATTCACTAGAATGGAATATTTAATTTTAAAAAAATATTTCAATCTCTGCTTTTATGTTTGGATTTATTTGGGAATATATGGAACATTAAGATCTTTATAGATAAGTTTATTGGTGACGAAGTAAGGAGCATTTAGGATTTTGGATTGTAAGGATTGGATACGAGATGAATTGGATGGTTTAGTGGAGCCCCAAAGCTGAACTCCGTAACATCCAAATAGGTCTAATCACAGCTATGTAAATGAGTCTTTTGTAAATTTCTTTTGTAATAATTTTTGTCTAGTAAATGTTGAGTAGTCTGTAACGACGGGCAATTTCTTGTCGTTTTGTCTTGTTCATGTTGACTTAAACAATTTTTATTTTATTAAATTTGATATTTTTTTTAAAATCAATTATTTGCTAAAGCAACATAACACAGTGGAAAATTATTAAGATTAGAATAAAAAAATGCAATTGATACACAAACAATATATACTTTTTATATAAATACCTTTTTCTTCGAAAAATTCACTAGAATGGAATATTTAATTTTAAAAAAATATTTCAATCTCTGCTTTTATGTTTGGATTTATTTGGGAATATATGGAACATTAAGATCTTTATAGATAAGTTTATTGGTGACGAAGTAAAGAGCATTTAGGATTTTGGATTGTAAGGATTGGATACGAGATGAATTGGATGGTTTAGTGGAGCCCCAAAGCTGAACTCCGTAACATCCAAATAGGTCTAATCACAGCTATGTAAATGAGTCTTTTGGAAATTTCTTTTTTAATAATTTTTGTCAAGTAAATGTTGAGTAGTCTGTAAAGACGGGCAATTTCTTGTCGTTTTGTCTTGTTCATGTTGACTTAAACAATTTTTATTTTATTAAATTTGATATTTTATAAGGTTATGCATAGAGGGAACATCGGTCAAAGAGGTTTACACTTCCAGCTTGTCCTAAGTACACCCACTTCATTTTTTTTTTTTTTTTTTTTTTTTTTTTTTTTTATAGGTAATTTATGAATTTATATAATAAAGCATAATAATTATTTCCTCGGCCTAAGATTATTTCTAATGCTAGCGTCCTTGATACCCTCCATGATGCTGGAACCGACGACGAAGAAGCCGGAGGGCTCCTCCTGGAGAGGTATGATTTGGAAGCGGAGCAGGTCGTTGCCCCTCCAGGACTCCAGGACTCCAGCAGTCAAAGTATCCTGGAAAGGTTAAGCGGCTCCGCACGACGGGTGCTTTTAGTCTTCTGCACTTACAGTACCTTATCTCCTGCGTTCCTCTAATAGGCCTTCCAGGGGTATTCAGGATTCAGGATTCGCACAAGGGGAAAAGACAGAACGTCAAGTTGGTTAATGTGTTTGGACTGTCAAATTCGTTAAGGGGGAAAAAATGGATTAGGAAAAAAAAATATACCAGCGATCTACTGGTTTGTAACTGCTTTGTCAATGGCTTCGTTGGCGATAGGGAAACGTTTTATTTGTCGTTTTATTATAGAAACGATAAAGTTTTTAATTAAAATCATTACACTGTATGTCAGCAGTACTTTTTTTAAATAGGTTAAACTATTTAATAGGACTGGAAGTAGACAAATAGCTATTTTATAATTATTTAAAAAAAAAAAACCGGACAAAATAAATAAATAAATTTCATAGATCTATATTTATCTAGTATCAGAAGAAATAACCAATAATAGTTTGATGAATAGAAAAAAACAAAAAAACAGTACTTTTAATAAATTATATCAGAATGACTCGATCACCGATAACAAATGAGCTTTTTTGCACAATTTATTCAGCCATTCATATTATAATATAAGGAAAAATTGTTTTAATCATGCTAATCCCAAATCCTCCAAACTGTAGTGATATGATCCTGCAACATTACACTTCCGCAAACTGGGTATCCTATTACCCGGCAGTGGGATTTCTTGGTGACCCCCATGAAAACAATTAATTCCTTCAAACGTCCAGATTGATAATCCAGGAAGTTTAAAAGCAGACGCCATTCGATATTTTGAGCAGCAAGGAGCTTCACCCGATGGATATACCATTCCTCTACTTGTGTTGTAAATGTAGCATGTATATATGAGAAATGAAAGAAAGAATGTATTATGTATATTATGCCTTAGAAATTATTTTTGGCTTTTATTCACGATAAGCCGGTATTTTACAAATAACAACCCTCCAGAACTGTACATTTTACGCCCCTCCCCCCCATAGTCTCCTTAAATTTATGATATCCCATCACAACTTTTCCTACCATCCCATACCTCTAGCTCAATCATTATCCAGTTCCACAGTTCCTGACAACCCTCCTCAACTATTAGAAACGGCCTACCTTTTTTAAATATTTATTCATGTTGGCGTTCTGACAATGGCCATCCCCATGCTTTATCCTTATGCATAGAGCTCTCACTAAGTCTCCAATGGGTTTTAATAACAATGGCGCAGCTAAAGGGGCAAAACTGCGATCTCCTTTGGGCTCAATTGTCCCTGGCTTGGTTTGGGGATCCCTAGGTTGAGCCTGTATCGTAAAAAAGTATAATTTTATTTTTAATTATTAATTTCGTTTTCAGTTATTTAAAATAGCACACGTAACTACAGTTAAACGTGAAAGAATCATTTCTCTATCTTGACTGAGAGATGAGAAAAAAAATAAAAAGTGATTTTCATATTTTATTTTTTTTCTCGGCTCCTAATGCCCATTGGCGGCTATAACTCTAATTTTGCACTATTATAGGTCCCTACTACCCACACAAAAATCGGCATTAAAATCTGTGAGTTACAACTGCAAACGTCCCCCTGTAAGATACTCCAATCCCATATCACAAACAAGAATGGTGTCAAACATGGAGAATCAAAATAAATCCCATCAAATAACCTTTACCTATCGCCGTATACCTACACCTGTCCTACAGTATCCTTTAATGATGTTGCACTAATCCCCGTTGAACAGATCCGCAATCTAGCACTCCTTCCGGACAAACGTTTTACATGGAATCCACATACAAGACTAAAACGAGAAGAAACTGCCCGTCGTTTTCGGCTACGTCAACATTTCCTTGACAAACGTTCAAACCTTCCAATGAATTACAAAAGACTCATTTACATAACAGTAATCAGACCGATTTGGACATACGGAGTTGAGCTTTGGGGCTCCACTAAACCATCCAATTCATTTCGTATCCAATCCTTACAATCCAAATTCCTTAGAAAAATCCTAAATGCTTCTTAATTCGTCACAAACTCCACATCCATTAGTATCACAACTTGCTTCTCATTGCGTTCCAGATAACCCTCCGAGGCTCCTGAAAAGAAGATGGCCTCGGGACCTTCTAATATAGTACTTCATCATATAGAACCTCTATAAGTGCTAGCAATGGGTAGTTGCTTTAAAAACAAGTGACGTGTCATTTTTATCATCATCAGCATATTTACTTGGTGTATTCATTTTTTATTTTGAATATATAGTAGTAAATTTCAATAAATATATATTTCAATTTTTTTTTCTTTTATTATTATTCATCATTTATTTAGTCCGTGGTTTTATCATCTTTATTTATTTATTTTTTCATTTACCAGGTATGCAAGTTTAAAATGTCGTTTTAATTCCAATAGAATGCGCTCTTAGCCTATTGAAGGATTTGCTTATCTCTAAACGCTATTTTGTTTGTTAGTCATTTGTTTAAAAAGTCAGTTGTTTTTAAGTCGTTTACGTGGACGTATCATACCTTTCTTTGGTGTTAAAAATGTCTAATTTTAAGCCAAATAAAGAGCATTTGCGGCATGTCATGATTTTCTTATTTAATCAAAAGAAAAAGGCATCTGAATGTCATCGAATTCTTGTTGAGACTTATGGCGATGTTGCTCCAACCGTCAGGACATGTGAACGTTGGTTTCAAAGTTTCAAACGTGGTGATTTTGATGTTACTGATCAAAAACGAGAAAATCGACCAAAAAAGTTTGAGGACTTCGAATTGCAATCTTTATTAGACGAAGACAATACCCAAACCCAACAAATGATGGCAGAACAGTTGAATGTCACTAGGCAAGCCATTTCCGATCGCCTGAGAGCTATGGGAAAGATTCAAAAGGTTGGAAAATGGGTTCCACATGAATTGGACGAACGACAGATGGAAAAACGAAAAACTGTGTGCGAAATGCTGCTTTTACGCCACGAAAGAAAGGGTTTTTTTGCATCGAGTTGTAACTGGCGATGAAAAATGGATTTATTTTCAGAATCCCAAACGAAAAAAATCATGGGTAACGCCAGCCATCCATCAACAACCATCCACATCGAGTGCAAGACCGGATCGTTTTGGGAAGAAGACAATGCTGTGTGTGTGGTGGGATCAGAAGGGAGTAGTCTACTACGAGCTTCTCAAACCCGGCGAAACAGTCAATACCGAGCGCTACCGACAACAAATGATCAATTTGAGTCACGCATTGATCGAAAAACGCCCAGAATGGGCTCACAGGCACGCCAAAGTCATTCTTCAGCATGATAACGCTCCTGCACATTCAGCCAGATTGACTAAGGAAACGATTTCTTCGCTTGGTTGGGAACTCCTACCCCCCCCCCGCCGTATTCACCTGACCTGGCGCCTTCTGATTATCACCTCTTCTCATCGATGGGACACTCATTGGCAGAGCAACACTTCAACAATTTCGAAAACGTACGAAAATGGCTCGATGAATGGATTTCAAATAAAGATGAAGCATCCTTTTGGAATGGTATCCATACATTGCCCGAGGGTCAGTTCTTTGAATAAAATATATTATACTTTTTTTTAAATTACTGTGTATTTATTTTAAGAAATAAACGACATTTTAAACTTGCATACCTGGTATTATTTTATTAAGAGGCAGATTGTAATTTTTACTCAATAAAAGCTTATTATTACATAGCTTTAGATAATGGCAAAGTATTTTTATATAAACCTATGGAATAAGTTGATACTATTGTATTAGTTATTTTACCTTAATTTAAAAAAAAAAATATATATATTGTCATTGCTATTAATAATAATTAAATAGTTTAAAATATAAAACATTTATTATTTATTTATTTATTTACATTTTGGTGCCTTGTACCACCACATTTGGTTAGAGGCACCATACTCAGGTTCAGAACTATAATTCCTTGTACAGGTTTGTTTGTTTTAAAAATTGGATAATGTGCTTGTGGAGATACGAGTTGTTTTCAACTAATGTTGAAATGTCTTGATTCGTCAGACCGTTATCTTTTCTTTGCTTTTTGTATTTTTGGCATTCAACAAGAATGTGTTCTATAGTCAGGTTTGCCTGACATTCGTTGCATTTTGTGGGTTGCTTGTCTTCCAATAAGTAACTGTGGGTTAATTTTGAGTGTCCAATTCAATAAAACATTGACACACACTATAATCAGATGTAGTTTCACATCAAAAGTTCTACCGCCCAAATACTTTCACCGTTATAATTAAAAGCTTTATCGTTTCCTTAATAAATCGACAAATAAACCGTTTCCCTTTCGCCACCGAGCCCATTGACAAAGCAGTTACAAACCAGGAGATCGCTATCTACCTTTGGCCAGAATCGTGGGTATACCAGTCCAAAAGGTGAGATAGGAAATCAGATCGCTCTAACATACGGTCCACGTATCTCTAATCTTGTAGTGTCGGAATAAACTTCGAAACACGTACAATTATCAGATAACAGACAATTTGAGAATTATTAATAAGTTTTAACAAACAATGGTTTATAAGTAACGTTATATTAACTTCTAAATTATTATATATTAATAATAATATAAATTTTAATAAATTAAATTTATTGTGCCGACATTTCGGCCTACAACGTCTTCATCAGAGTTAGAAGAAAAACTAACAAAAATATACGACAAAAAAAGTGTATGAATTTTAAAAAGAAAAGAAAAGAAAAAATGTCATGAAAAAATTAAAGATACCAAGTGACAAATTGAAAAAAAATGGAATAAATTAAATGTTCTGTTTGTTTTTTTGTGAAATGTATCAGCCAGAAAAATGGTTTGCAAGTTTACCTATACTTGTAGTTTCCCTAACAGTAATTTTGAATTATTTTATTATTAAAAAGTCTACGAAAAAAAGGGAATTTTCAAGAGCATAAACACTAAACAGTTTTTTTGGGGGAAAAAAAAAATGCCAAATAACTAAAAATACATTTTTTTTAAACATGCATTTTAGCTATAAAATTATTAATCATAAAAAACAGAAAAAAATACAAGAAGCGTGAGACAAAGAATATGTTACCGAAAACAATTTAAAATTTCAATAATGAATTTCAGCTAATTACTTCTTTACAGAAAATAAAGCGATAATTAAAATTGGCACAGTAAAAAACAAAAGAAAACAGTTTTATAAGAGACGTAACCCATTTTTCTTTTAAATACGCTAGGAAAAAAAAGTTGCACGATTTTTCACAGATATGTAACATTTTTCCGTTAGCTTCGTGTAGCGAAAAAATACGAGTGTTTTTGAATTCCTTTACGTATTTCTTATCGGAACATCCTCTCTGTAACCATGTTCGGTGAATTTTCTGCTCTCCCGTCCGATTAAGGATGCAAACTCATGCTATCAGTACAGCACGAACACCTGGCTTTGGTATAATAATATCTTATAATAATTCCTTGTTTACAATGAATTTTAAAATTAGTAATCAGCTGGATTTATATCATAGGAAAATTATGTAAAAAAAAAAAATGGCGTTAGGCATAATGAAAAATAAGTATCGTATTCAAGTTATTAAGATTCAATTAAATATCGATTTGAAATTCTGTATCCACTACTTTTTTTTTTTTTTTTTACAGTTTATTGAAATTTACAACTGTACAAATATACATTAAGTAAATGTGTTAAAAACGTTTACAATAACATGTCAAAACTTGAAAAGAACTACTCATCAGTAGCACTTCAATGAAAAACCTACACAAGAAGATCTCAAGGCCATCTTCGTTTCTGACGCCTCGGAGAATTATCGGGAATTGAATGGGAAGCAAGTTGAGAAACTAGTGGATTTGAGTGGTTATGGAGCTTACTATGAAAGGATTGGTATCTGGTGTGGGCTCAACATCAGCAACATATGGAACATTAAGATCTTTATGGATAAGTTTATTGGTGGCAAAGTAAGAAGCGTTGAGGATTTTTCGAAGGATTTAGGATTGTAAGGATTAGATACGGGAAGAATTGGATGGTTTAGTAGAGCCCCAAAGCTTAACTCTGTACGTCCAAATAGGCCTAATCACAGTCATGTAAATAAGTCTTTTGTAATGAATTGGGAGCTTTGATCTCCATATACTTAGAGACATTAGTAGATTCTTCATCTAACTTCTTTTCAGTTTCCTTTTCTGCTATCAGGTATACAGGTGATGGCCATTTCTTCTAATAGTAAGTTGCTGTGTCACTGTTTATTTTGGTGGGGTCGTTTGTATTAAATCGATATGTGTTTGTGTTTGCATGAGTAAGGAACTTGTGTAAATTTGTTTTAGCAACGAACTAAGGAACTTGTGTGATAATTTTAGATCAAAAAGTCGGTTTACAAATATGAATATTAAGTTAATACATTAATTATATGAATAAGAATTAATTTTCCGTAATATTATTTTATACGCCCATATAATTTGTTATGGCCTACTTATTTAAATTTACAACTGTATATATAAATACAATACATCAAGTAAATGTGATGATAATGATAAAAATGACAAGTTACTTGT
This sequence comes from Euschistus heros, assembly GCA_003667255.2. Lineage (NCBI taxonomy): Eukaryota > Metazoa > Arthropoda > Insecta > Hemiptera > Pentatomidae > Euschistus > Euschistus heros. Next base: position 628,693 of record RCWM02000571.1, on the reverse strand, counting down.
TTTTAAAGCAACTACCCATTGGTAGCACTTACAAAGGTTCTATATAATGAAGTGCTATATTAGAAGGTCCCGAGGCCATCTTCTATTCAGGAGCCTAGGAGGGTTATCTGAAATGGAATGGGGAGCAAGTTGTGATATTAATGGATTTTAATGGTTGTGGAGTTGCTATGAAAGTATAGATATCTGGTTTGAGCTAAGTCTGAAACGTAAGGTATATTAAGATCTTTGTGGATAAGTTTGTTTGTGACATAGTAAGGAGCATTTAGGATTTTTCTAAGGATTTTGGATACGAGCTGAATTGCATGGTTTGGAACTGACTAATTTTAAACTATATGATCATGAACTTGTTTAAGACATGAATAGAATTACGTTTTATGCAAAGTTGTGAATTTGTAATTGAGTTTATTTTTTTTTTTTAATTTTAATTTTCAATTCGTCTATTCTAAAATTCACAAGACAAACGTTGAAAGCTCAAAAATTAATTACAAAAGACGAATAGATAGTTGGAATTGAAGAATTAATTGGCACTTCTATGGGGAATTATTCTATTGGAAAACTAGTTTTGAATATTTTTTTTTAATTTTCATTTATTGAAATTTACAACTGTACAAAATATATACATCTACTAAAGGAGTTGATAATGATTACAATAAAATATCAAAACTTGAAGAGAACTACTCATCAGTAGCCAATGAAAATTCTATACAAGAAGTATTCTAGGCCATCTTCGTTTCAGACGCCTCGGAGGATTATCGGGAATGGAGTGGGAGCAAGTTGAGGAACTAGTGGATTTCAGCGGTTATGGAGCTTACTATAGAAGGATAGGTATCTGGTTTAGGCTGAATTAGCAACACATGGAACATTAAGGTCTTTATAGTTAAAGTGACAAAGTAAAGAGCATTGAGGATTTTTTGAAGAATTTTGGATTGTAAGGATTGGATACGGGATGAATTGAATGGTTTAGTGGAACCCTAAAGCTCAACTGCATATGTCCAAACAGGTCTAATCACAGTCATGTATATCAGTATTTTATAATGAATTGGGAGCTTTGAACGTTTGTCTAGTAAATGTTGAAGCAGTCTGAAACGACGGGCACTTTCTTGTCGTTTTAGTCTTGTATGTGGATTCCATGTTAGACGTTTTTACAATTGGAATCCTAGATAGTAGATCTGTTCAACAGGGATCTGTGGGATATTATTAAAGGATACTGTAGGGCAGGTAGGGTAAGGGTATTTCGAAGAATTTTGGATTGTAAGGATTGGATACGTGAAGAATTAGAAGGTTCAGTTGAGCCCCTAAGCTCAACTCCGTATGTCCAAATTGGCCTAATTATTGTTATGTAAATGAGTGCTTAAACCAATAGTTTAAAATACAGAATGATGTGAAACAATATTTTAGTTTCCTACGCTGTACAGTTCATACTAGTATGCGTGATTTTGATATATCCATATTGAATAATATACTGATTTAAAAGCCAGCTATTTGAAATTTAACTTGAAGAGATCTCCAACAATGTTTGCAGGTTGCCAACATTATTGGAGATCTTTTCTCCACAATCTTGCCTCCACGGCGGTAAAGATCAGGGTGATTTTCTTTAAAGAGGAACTTAAATATGCAATTTAAGATCTTGAGGAAGGATGACCTTATAGACTACTGCGAAGATATAATTAGAGACTTGAACGGTGGGAGAGGGGAGGGGAGGGAAAGGGGGTGGGGGAGGTGCCAGAGGGCGTTGGCCCACCCAGCCGCTACTATTCGTCCCGAAAACATCATTTCACTCCCTGCCTCGTCCTAACATTAGCAACGCTACGGCCTTTCACTGCTTTTCATTTGTTTTCTTTCTTCTTTTGTTCAATTGCCACGAGATATCTTCGGTCAGTGGCTCTTCTTCCCCAATCTGCCCAAATCCAAAAAAAAACAAAAAACATTTCCTCAGGAATTTCCAGTTGCTAAGCCCTGCCTGAAGCTATTCCTACCTGTAATTTGGTACTATTATTTTTAAGAACCTTTGAAAACTCTTTCGTGAAAATAACCACGGGATTGTTTCCTAAACTATAAGGCTGAAGTGTTTGCGTTATACGCAACCTCACAAATGTCATTCAAGTTAGCATTACAGTAAAAATAATTTTTAGACAAATTTAAAACCGACTTCAAGTTTAAACCACTGTCCTCACCACTTACGCTGATAACAAATGCGTATTATCAGTTAAACAATAATCCTTTCGTAGTATCCTAATCACTACAATCTCATAATACTAACATTCAAGAATGGTGAAATAAATAAATCCCAACAAATAACCTTTACGCTTCGTCGTAAACCTACGACTTCCGGTCCTACAGTATCCTTTAATGATATTCCACTAATCCTCGTTGAACAGATCCGCTACCTAGGACTCCACTTGGACAAACGTCTTACTTGGAATCCACATACAAAACAAAAAAGACAAAAAACTCGTCATTACAGACTACTTCGACATTTACTAGACAAACGATCAAAGCTCCCAATTAATTACAAAAGATCCATTTACATGACTGATTAGACCTATTTGGACGTACGGAGTTGAGCTTTGGGGCTCCACTTAACTATCCAATTCATCTCCTATCCAATCCTTGCAATCCGAAATCCTTCGAAAAATCCTCAATGCTCCTTACATTATCAACAATACACTTATCCATAAAGATCTTAATGTTGCATATGTTGCTAATTTAGCCCAGACCAGATACCTTTCCTTCCATAGTAAGCTCCATAACCACTCCAATTCTAAGAAATGGCTAATTCAATAAAAAAATGTTTTGTACTAAAAGTTGTAGATCATTAAATTTTGTGCAAGATAGGATTTTTAAAGTAAAAATTTGTCCATTTCTGCTCTGAGATATGTAAAAACAAAACAAAAATTGTTGGTTGTTTTGAATAAACTGTGTTAAAAATGCAAACAAATCACGAATAGTGCAGGGTAAATTAGCTTTGAACTTTGAAATAAAAGATCTGACTTCTGCCAATTGTTCACCACACTTCAGCTTTTTAGTTAGGTTTGCTATAAAAAACGTTTTTTCTATTTCTTTTTTTTTTTTTTTTAACTATAATCTACTATATACTTGTCAAATACCACTCACTCATTTAACACGAAATCTCAGAACCCACCGAACAGATTGGAATGAAATTCGATATGTAGCTTCCTCTAGGGCCCTAGGTACTCGCTAAGAAAGGAATTTTAAAAAATCGGCCTGGATCGCGGCTAATTCTCGAAAAATGCGATTACAATTTTTATTGGGTGAATAATAATAATAGATTAATAGTCATATGGTATTTGGAGATAAGCTAAGTTAAAAAATAGGTTAGATGCTTAAGTCGCACACTTTGACCACAAATTAAGTTCCTTATAGTTGTAAACAAACAAAAATACGATCGATGTCGAAATCCTATTGTATGGTACTTTCTGTGAACTCATGGTGTCTGCAGAGGTGTACCCTTAAAAGTTTGAGTTGTTTCTTGACGAGAAGCTATTAAAAGACTTATGTTCTCTGATGATGACATGTAAGGCCAGTTCGATGTTCATATTCCTTACGAGCAACCAACCAACCTTGCTTCACCCCAACTACTCTTCCTTCAGCTTTCCAGTCGCAAGATAATTGTTCTGAACTATAATTGGCCCTTTTCAAATCGGCTTTTCTCAACCAGGCCCAAGTTTTATTTCAAAAAAGTTGAGACTATATTCACTTAAAGTATGCCATAAGAAAAGCTGATAGTCTGGTATCAGATCTGGGTAAGATGGTAGTGCTGCCTCAAAGCTTCATTGAAGGACTATCAAAATAATATAAAATTAACTTTTGCAAATTGTCAAATTTAGTTATTGAAATTATTCCAAGAATGTAATTCTTTAGGTTTATTTAAGTAATAATAATTATCAACGTTAAGCTTAACTTTTACTAATTTAAGTTGTTCTAAATCCTAATGATATTAAACCGTAGCGGAGCATGGTACTTTCAGCTAGTTTTTAATAAATTTACTTTTTAATTCATGTTTTTACATGTAGGTTTAATCTTTAAGTCGGTTTTTTTTGTGATGTTTTTTGTACAAAAATTAACTTTATTATCGATTTAACAAGCAGCAATCGTCACCGAATGATAGTTAATTTAAGTCGTAGAACTAGGTCATAATGGACGTGCTCAGTTGGAATATCCTACTGGAGAGGAAATCCCGTTTTCTCCAGGCCCTTATGGAATAATCACAGACTAGATATAATTACAGCTGTTGTTGAGCAGGCTCGAGCCCAAGGTCGAGGGAGCTGGGGATTTAATTCCGTCAATAAGCTGTTATCATCTTGTTATGCTTTTGGTTTGTGTGGTGTACGAGTGTATACGTTCATATAATTGTTGGCTAGTTTCTTTTTAATTGTTGTGCCTTTTGTTTTCATAATTATTCAACGAAAATCTTTTATTTTTTTTTTTTTTTTTTTTTTTTTTTTTTTTTCATTTATTGATATTAACAACTGTACAAACTAATATAAAACAAGTAAATGTGTTGGCAGTGAATACAATGGCATGTAAATAACTTGTGAAGAACTACTCACTAGTAGCACTTCAATAAAATCTACACTAAAAGGTCTCTAGGCCATCTTCTTTTCAGACGCCTCGGAGGTTATCAGGAATGGAGGAGGAAACAAGTTGGGAGACTAGTGGATTGGAGTGGTTATGGAGCTTACTATGGAGGATAGGTATCTGGTTTGGGCTAAATCAGAAACATATGGAACATTAAAATCATTATGGATAAGTTTATTGGTAACAAAGTAAGGTGCATTGAGGATTTTTCGAAGGATTTTGAATTGCAAGGATTGGATAAGAGATGAATTGGATGGTTTAGTAGAGCCCCAAAGCTCAACTCCATATGTCCAAGTAGGTCTAATTACTGTCATGTAAATGAGTCTTTTGTAATTAATTGGGAGCTTTGAACGTTTGTCTAGTAAATGTTGAAGTAGTCTGTAACGACGGGCAGTTTCTTGTCGTTTTAGTCTTGTATGTGGATTCCAAGATAGACGGTTGTCCAAGTGGAATCCTAGGTAGCGGATCTGTTCAACAGGGATTAGTGGAATATCACTAAAGGATATTGTAGGGCAGGATGTCATAGGTTTACGAAGGGTAAAGGTTATTTGATGGGATTTATTTTGATTCTTCATTTTTGACACCATTCTTGAAGGTTTAGGATATGGGATTGGAGTGTTTGAGAGGCATAAAGGGATCATTGTTTACTGATAACAAACATGTCTCATCAGCGTAAGTGGTGAGGACAGTGGTAGGATTAGTTGGGATGTCAGCTGTATACACCGTGTAGAGGATTGGACTTAGGATACTTCCTTGTTGAGCAATGGCAGATGGGATAAATAGGGAAGAATAGGGTAAGTTATGATTGACTTTAAAGGTTCTATTACTGAGAACTATTGATAATTTCCAGGTATCAGGGAAATATGTGGTACGGAGTACAGCATTATATATGTATGTTAGGAATAGGATGGCTTTACGAGGAAGGAGTTTAAGGATGTGGGATGTAATTAGGTCGTGTCTAGGAGCTTTGTTTGAAGGTAATCTGTGAATTGTGTTTACTATTTCTCAAGGATGGAATGCTTTAGGGGAGGAGACATTTGGAGTGGGATGTTGAGTTCTGCAACGAAAGTCTAAGTGTTAGATTAGTAGTCTACTAATCAGTATGATTTTGGTCGTATAGAATGCCAATCTATTTCGAATTTGGATCCTAACAATAAAAATATTCAACTGAACAGACACCGTTAAACAGATCTGGCACTTAGGACTTCATCTGGACAAACAACTTGGATTCCTCTTATGAGATTTAAAACGACAAGAAACTGCTCATCGTTTCTGAATACTTTAACATTTACTAGACAAACGATCAAAGATCCCAATTAATTACAAAAGACTCATTTACTTGACAGTAATTAGACCTATTTGAACATAGGGAGTTGAGCTTTGGGGCTCCACTAAACCTTCCGATTCTTCCCATATCCGATCCTTGCAATTCAAAATCCTTCGAAAAATCCTTAATGCTACTTACTTTGTGTCCAATAAACTTATCCATAAAGATCTAAATGTTGTAAATACAGTTTTATATATCAATAAATAGTTGTTTTTTTAAAATATATTTTTAATACATAAATTCTTTTATTTTTTTACTCTAACGTTCTTCTTTATTCTTTAATTATCTCTTCATTCTTTAGTCATTACAATGACATGTCAATAACTTGTAAATAACTATCCATCAACTCGAGGTACACCATGATAGAAGGATCAATACAATTAGGACTGATAAATTAATTGCCACTTCTATTGAGATTATTTTATTAGAAAACTAGTTTCGAATGCTAAACATTCATCTTCATATCATCTCGTAACAAAGTGCTGATGTTTTAAAAATTTTGTATGTTTTCGAGCTGGTAATGAATGTTTAACTTTTAAAAAACATTCAAACCTTCCGATTTACTTCAATTTATAGGTTTATAGGTTGGAGTGTTTTCGTTATACGCAACCTCACAAATATCATTCAAGTTAGCATTACAATAAAAATAATTTTAAGAAAAATTCAAAACCAACTTCAAGTTGAAACCTAAAGGACTAAAGCAACAAGAAACTGCTCGTCGTTACAGACTACTTCAACATTTACTAGACAAACGATCAAAGCTCCCAATTCATTACAAAAAACATATTTACATGACAGATATCAGACCTGTTTGGACATACTAAGTTGAGCTTCGGGCTCAACTAAACCTTCTGATTCTTCCCATATCCAAACCTTAAGATCCAAAATTCTTCGAAAAATCCTACTTTGTTAGAAATAAACTTATCCACAAAGATCTTAATGTGTCCCTATGATTTAGCCCAAACCAGATACCCATCCTTTTATAGTAAACACCATAAGCACCTCTAGTCTCTCAACTTGCTTACCATTCTATTTCCGATAACCATCCGAGGCCTCTGAAAAGAAGATGGCCTAGAGATCTTCTAGTGTAGAATGTTTTTTGAAGTGCTTCTGATAAGTAATTCTTTTCAAGTTTTGACATGTTATTATATTCATTATCAACACATTTACAAGATGTATCTATTTTGTACAGTTGTAAATTTCAATAAATAAAAATGAAAAAAACATTCGAAACTAGTTTTCAAATAAAATAATTTCAATAGAAGTGGCAATTAATTCATCAATCCCAACTATCCATTCGTTTTTTGTAATTAATAGAGAGCTTTCAACGTTTGTCTTGTAAATTTTGTTCTATTTGTTGATGATTTAGCCCAAACCAGATACCTATCCTTTCATATTAAGCTCCATAAACACTCAAATCCACTAGTCTCTCAACTTGCATCCCATACTATTCCCGCCAACCCTCTGACGCGTCCAAAAAGAAGATGGCCTTGGGACCTTCTCATTTAGAACTTATATTAAAGTGCTAAAAAGAGGGTAGATGCTTTATAAGCCATGGGCATGTTATCGTATACATAATTATCACATATACTGGATGTATTTATATTTTTTATTTTTTTATTTTTTTTTTATGTATAGTTGTAAATTTCAATAAACGGATATATTCTAGTCTTAATACTAACCTAAGATCTAAGACTACTTTCAGAAGACATAGCTGTTGAATGAATTAATTGCCAAACTTTAGCAGTTACTTCCACATAATTACCAAACCCAATTTCTCCTTTTTAATGGCATCTTAAATCAATGATATAACACTAGGTTTCGGGACTTGGAATCAATAATTCTCCCCCGGCCAATCAGAGCTCACGAGGTTGAGAAAGACGCATTACCATTGGTCAATACAAGAACAATTACTCCTATGCGACCAATGAGAAGGGATCTAATGGTTTGCGCAACCGGGGATAAATGTCCGAAGGGGTTCTTATGTAACAGCTGAACCGAAATGCTCCCTATATCTGTTGCAAAACCTCCATTATCCGCTGAAGAAGTGGAGATATTATCCGCCAATATGTTTTCCGAATGGAAGATAAGGATTTTAAATGGTTTAATCTGTCAGGACCATCTTTAATGACTACAGTACAATGCAGTAGAATTTATAACTTACAAGGGGACGTTTGCAGTTGTAACACAGATTTGAATGCCGATTTTTGTGTGGGTAGTAGGGACCTATAATAGTGCAAAAGTAGAGTTATAGCCGCCAATGGGAATTAGGAGCCGAGAAAAAAAATAAAATATGAAAATCACGTTTGATTTTTTTTCTCAGCTCTCAGTCAAAATAGAGAAATGATTCTTTCGTTTAATTGTTGTTATGTATGCTATTTTAAATAAAAATATATTCGTTATGCTCAAAACACTAGCCGGCTTTAGAGTGCTCAAAAACTTCAAAAAATGACAAAATTCCCAGGAAATCCGCTGTAAATTAGTGGAAACTTTTTTTCATGAACAACTATGTGAGATAACACAAATTATTTACATTTTTTCAGAAATTGACAGCCCCTTGCCTTCTAAAATCCTACAAAATTTTAAAGGTAAAAAAAAATTATTTTTGATTTCGACAAAATTAAGTTTCTACATGTTTTTTGAGATGAGGAATCTGAAAATAATATCAGTTTTTAGTTAAAAAATGTTCCTCACCTATATTATATAAATAAAACGTTTTAAAATGGCATATTTTTATTTCAAATTGCATAGAAATTCTAAGATTGATGAATAACCTAAAAATAATATTAGGTTTTGGTTTAAAAAAATGTATATATTTTTTAAATGGTCTTATTTGAAATTTATTGTCTAAAAACTAAAATAATAATAGAAAAAGATCATTTTATATCAGTCTTATTTATATAATATAGGTGAGGAAAATTTTTTAACTAAAAACTGATATTATTTCCAGATTCCTCATCTCAAAAAACATGTAGAAACTTAATTTTTTCGAAATCAAAAATAATTTTTTTTTACCTTTAAAATTTTGTAGGATTTTAGAAGGCAAGGTGCTGCCAATTTCTGAAAAAATGTAAATAATTTGTGCTATCTCACATATTTCGCAACCGATCAAGACAAAATTTTAAGGACATCTAGAAGTCTTAAAACTGCATCGTTTAGCCCAAATCCGGAGGTTATAGGATTTCCCCTTTTTGAAATATCTCAAGTTATAGCTGACCTTGGATTTTTTCATTCACATCACAGTTTTTGTCCACTAAAATTGGGAGTAAACCCAATGTTATACGCATGGATAAAAAGCAGAATGTATGCTGATTCTAGTGATGCTATTACTATTGCAATCAGTTGAACACAGCAGTTGTTATGGGCGGTAGAAAATGTTGATGAAATCTCAACTTCAAAATTTTAACCTTTTTGATTTTGATAAAATTTCACATATAAGGGTTTTATGGTGTGTTAAATCGAGATTTGAGGTCAGTTGCTCATGAAAAAAAGTTTCCACTAATTTACAGCGGATTTCCTGGGAATTTTGTCATTTTTTTGGAGTTATTGTGCACTCTTAAGCCGGGTAGTGTTTTGAGCAAAACAAAAGTATTTTTATTTAAAATAGCACACATAGCTACAATTAAATGTGAAAGAATCATTTCTCTATCTTGACTGAGAGCTGAGAAAAAAAATAAAACGTGATTTTCATATTTTATTTTTTTTCTCGGTTCCTAATGCCCATTGGCGGCTATAACTCTAGTTTTGCACTATTATAGGTTCCTACTACCCACACACAAATCGGCATTCAAATCTGTGAGTTACAACTGCAAACGTCCCCTTGTTAGATTTGCAAGATTTGGATTTAGAATAATCTTAATGGATGACGGCTGTAATCATTCGCCTCAGAACTGGTAATAACTGGTTCAAAGCATACCGCCACAAAAAACAAAAGATAAAAAGAAAGACAAGACAAAACTATGATATGCATTATTATATAAGGAGATTAAGATTATTTTAAGAAAATTTATTTTAGTACTTAAAAATTATAATCATAAATACAAACGTTCAAAGCGAACGTTGTACAAAACGTAATTCTATTCATGTCTTAAACAAGTTCATGATCATATAGTTTAAAATTAGTCAGTTCCAAACCATGCAATTCAGCTCGTATCCAAAATCCTTAGAAAAATCCTAAATGCTTCTTACTATGTCACAAACAAACTTGTCCACAAATATGTTAATATACCTTACGTTTCAGACTTAGCTCAAACCAGATATCTATCCTTTCATAGCAAACTCCACAACCATTCAAATCCATTAATATCACAACTTGCTCCCCATTCCATTTCAGATAACCCTCCGAGGCTCCTGAAAAGAAGACGGCCTCGGGACCTTCTAATATAGTACTTCATCATATAGAACCTCTATAAGTGCTACCAATGGGTATAGCAGATTTAAAAAACAAGTGGCATGTCATTTTTATCATTATCATCACATTTACTTGATGTATTGTATTTGTTTATACAGTTGTAAATTTAAATAAGTAGGCAATAACAAATTATATGGTGGTATAAAATAACATTACGGAAAATTAATTCTTATTCATGTAATTAATGTATTAACTTAATATTCATATTTGTAAACCGACTTTTTGATCTAAAATTATCACACAAGTTTCTTAGTTCGTTGCTAAAACAAATTTACACAAGTTCCTTACTCATGCAAACACAAACACATATCGATTTAATACAAACGACCCCACCAAAATAAACAGGGACACAGCAACTTACTATTAGAAGAAATGGCCATCACCTGTATACCTGATAGCAGAAAAGGAAACTGAAAAGAAGTTAGATGAAGAATCTACTAATGTCTCTAAGTATATGGAGATCAAAGCTCCCAATTCATTACAAAAGACTCATATGCATGGCTGTGATTAGCTTTGGAGCTCTACTAAACTGAGATGAATTGGATCATCTCGTGTCCAATCCTTACAATCCAAAATCCTTCAAAAAATCTTCAATGCCCCTTACTTTCGTGAAAATAACCACTGGATTGTTTCCTAAACTATAAGGCTGAAGTGTTTGCGTTATACGCAACCTCACAAATGTCATTCAAGTTAGCATTACAGTAAAAATAATTTTTAGACAAATTTAAAACCGACTTCAAGTTTAAACCACTGTCCTCACCACTTACGCTGATAACAAATGCGTATTATCAGTTAAACAATAATCCTTTCGTAGTATCCTAATCACTATAATCTCATAATACTAACATTCAAGAATGGTGAAATAAATAAATCCCAACAAATAACCTTTACGCTTCGTCGTAAACCTACGACTTCCTGTCCTACAGTATCCTTTAATGATATTCCACTAATCCTCGTTGAACAGATCCGCTACCTAGGACTCCACTTGGACAAACGTCTTACTTGGAATTCACATACAAGACAAAAAAGACAAGACAATCGTCGTTACAAACTACTTCAACATTTACTAGACAAAAGATCAAAGCTCCCAATTAATTACAAAAGACTCATTCACATGTCTAATTAGACCTATTTGGACGTACGGAGTTGAGCTTTGGGGCTCCACTTAACTATCCAATTCATCTCCTATCCAATCCTTGCAATCCGAAATCCTTCGAAAAATCCTCAATGCTCCTTACTTTGTCACCAATAAACTTATCCATAAAGACCTTAATGTTCCATGTGTTGCTGATTTAGCCCAAACCAGATACCTATCCTTCCATACTAAGCTCAGCTTCTTCAGAAATCCTGTATAGTCGTTTAGTCTTCGCCCTGCCCTGGAACCTCTTCATTTTATCTTTAGTTATCTTGTTCGCGGATCCATCTGCAAGCTTCTCTTCTGTAATTTGTAACTCTCATAGATCCTTCTCAGTTTCCTTAAACCAGTTGTTCGATCCTTCATAGCCGAAATTATTTTTTGCATTTAGTATATATTTAAATTTAAAAATGTAAATTCAAAGCTCCCAATTAATTACAAAAGGCTTATTTACATGACTGTTATTAGACCTATTTGGACGTACGGAGTTGAGCTTTGGGACTGTACTAAACCATCAAATTCTTCCAATCCAAAATCCTTCGAAAAATCCTCAATGCTCCTTACTTTGTCACCAATAAACTTATCCATAAAGACCTTAATGTTCCATATGTTGCTGATTTAGCCCAAACCAGATACCTATCCTTCCATAGTAAGCTCCATTGCTACTCCAATCCACTAGTCTCCCAACTTGCTTCCCACTCCATTCCCGATAATCCTCCGAAGCGTCTGAAAATAAAATGGCCTAAAGACCTTCTAGTCCACATTTTATTGGAGTGCTACTAGTGAGTAGTTCTTCACAAGTTATTTACATGCCAATACATTAACTAATGACTATTATAATTAATTATTATTCGAATTAAATAAAGCTGATAGAAAATAAGCTTTTCCAACTCGACATTTTTCATTTAAATGAATATAGCTCCTAAACGGTAGGTCTAGCAACAAAAGTTTTATCGGAAACATTTTTTTTAATTGAATTTCTAATGAAGAAACACTTAAAAGTGTTAAAATGTTGAATTTTTGAGGGTGAACAAAACGTTACGAGACCTACGATTTCCTGGCAAAAAATGTTTTATAACAAATAATATTTTTCAATCAACTTCTGACAAGGGAACTGTGGTCAAATTTTTGATCCGAGAAACACCAACCGAAATAAAGCGTGTCAAAATGTTACTTTTTTCAAATAAAAAAAAAAAAAAAAAAACCTTACACCAGAAAAGTATAAGACAGTCAAAACACACATCTATGTCAAAAAAACAACATTTTTACTAACTCTTAATAGTTCATAATTAATAGCGATAATAATATTACAAAAATAATAGCAGTAGTAGTAATAAACAAAGTAACATATCTTGGTAATTATTAGTAATTTATTATTGATTATGTAATGATTAGCAATCTTTGTTATATATATATATATAAAGTCAGTTTGTTTAGTACTAGGTAATATTAAGTATGATATTATAGAACTATAACTGAATTATAAATTATATTGTTGTCTTTAATTGGATAGATGAGTATGCTGTGTTTATAGCAACCCAATAAAGTTGACCAGCAATGTTTATTGTCTCAATAAAGCATATATCTCTCTTATTTGAAAAAATAAGAAATTATTTTTTGCATATGTTCATTTAAATGGAGAATAATGAAAAGCAAAAAAAATAATTATATATATATATATATATATATATATATATATAACATTTTTTTTTTATTTAGTTATTTCATTAATTTAGTATCTTTTCTTTTTGTTTTTGTTTTTTAGTATTTTTCATTTCTTCAAAATAATTGACAATGATGTAATTAATTAAATTTTGCATTTGTAATGAGCTAAGCACACAATATGCTTGCATGCATGGGATGTGCTCATTTTTTCAATAAACGACTCTTTCATAGGGTTACTATGGAAGAGGAAAAAAAAAAAAAAAAAAAAAAAAAAAAAAAAATATATATATATACATATATATATATATATATATATATATATATATATATATATATATATATATATATATCTTATCTGCTCTATTATTATCTGAAATTTTTCCCGGTGATAACTATTCATCTGTGGAAACTAGATAATTGTACGAATATTTTTTGTTATCTTTGCTTACAACATTCCAGCATCAGTAGATGTTTTAAACTATTTGCTATGTATAGCTTATAATATTCACATGTATGATAAGATTTAAATTTATTATACTATTGTTTAAAAAAAAAATTTATGTAGTCATCCTTGGATATTATAGTCTGACTAATGGTTCCAACTTTGGTTTTGTTGATTTTGGGTATTAAGTAATTTTCTTCTTTCGGGCTATAACTTGAATTTAATCCAATACCTACTAAGAATAAATGGTTTGTAACTATTTATTATTATTGTTATTAGAGGAAAAGGTGTAAAAAAAGGGCTCTGGTGTAAATATGGGACCCCTCCCTAGTACTATAATATAAAAGGAACAAGCCATTTTTCTTTTTTTGATCTCTAACCACAAAAACTACTGAACCAATGTATAGATTTTATTTTTGAGTGTATTTTAATGATTATAAAAATTAACAATAATAAAGAAGAATGTAAGAAAGTAAAAATACTGGTTTAGGTAAACGATTATCTGGTAACAGGTATGAATGTTGTTACTAGTACTGAAGTACGCAAGTATCTCGTACCAGTTACTTCTGAATATCGGTAACAGGTACGCAGTTCAGCCCATATCTGTTACAAAGTAACAGGTCCAGTATTTCTGAACCACCACTATAGTATAGTTAACCATAATAGCATAAATTATTTTGGTTATTTATTTTCTAACATTATAAAAAATATCGGTAAAATGTGACAATTAATATCAGATGTAAATATAACATTTCACTAAATGGGAAAGGACACAGGAGAAGGATATGTTAGCATTATCACATTATCCTGATAATGTAGTAGAGACCATCATTCCCTAGGCGCCATACTTGCACACGCAGAGACGAACTTTCCAACTGGTTTGGTTTGGCCGGCAATAGATGGTATTTTCGATAGGTCATGGCTAATAAAAAGGTTCGTACCAGTTCCTATTTCTAGTATTTTCTTCCTTAAAATAGGATTTCTAGTTATTTCCAAGGATTTCATAAGGTTATTTCAGTTTTAATTAGATTTATCTTTAAACTAGCTGAAAGTACCCCGCTCCGCTACGGTTTAATATCATTAGGATGAAGACAACTTAAATTAGTAAAAGTTAAGCTTAACGTTGATAATTACTTAAGTAAACCTGAACAATTCCATTCTTAGAATAATTTCAATAAGTAAATTTGACAATTTGCAAGAGTTAATTTTATATTATTTTGATAGCCCTCCAGTGAAGCTTCGAGGCAGCACTACCATCTTACCCAGCTCTGATACCAGACCATCAGCTTTTCTTATGGCATACTTTAAGTGAATGTAATCTTAACTTCTCAACTTTTTTGATTTTTTCGAATAAAGTTTAGTCTTTCTGTTTCTATTTTTGCGTATATATCAAGCATAAATTGGTTGAGGAGATTACGAAATTAAAGTAAATAAGGTTCTTCACCTTCACCTTCCTCGCTCCACTAACATTTAGGCGTAAAAATCAGCTGCAGGCACAGTTTTCTTAAGTGGTGTATTGCAGTTTGGGTCACGCTGAGGGATGTTAATACTGTACCTTTCTTCTCCAAGGTAGAACATGATACGATACTAAAGAGAATCATACACTTGGTAGAACTATTGATTCTTATCTTATACCCTACATCGAACTGGCCTTACATGTCATCACCAGAAAACATAAGTCTTTTAACCTCCTCTTTAACATAAGTCTTTTAATAGCTTCTCTTCACGAAACAACTCAAACTTGTAAGTTGTAAGTAACCTCTGCAGCTACCATGATTTCACAGAAAGTAACAATATTATAAGGTTTCGACATCGATCCTATTTTTGTTTGTTTACAACTATAAGGAACTTAAACGGTGGTCAAAGTTTGCGGCTTAAAGATCTAACCTATTTTTTAACTTAGCTTATATCCAAATACCATATGATAATTAATCTTTTATTATTCACCCAATAAAAATTTAAATCGCATTTTTCGCAAATTAGCCGCGATCCAGGCCGATTTTTTAAAATTCCTTTCTTAGCGAGTACCTACGGCCCTAGAGGAAGCTACATATCGAATTTCATTCCAATCCGTTCGATGGTTTCTGAGATTTCGTGTTAAGTGAGTGAGTGGTATTTGACAAATATATAATAGATTTTGTTTACACTTAATATTAAATTGAATATGGTTCTGTAGTGACATACGAATAACGCTATATAACTTATAAAACTGGAATCGTTACTTAAAATAACTGGAACTTATTTAGAATAATATTTGTAGAATAGATCGGTCGGTAAGAAAGGAAAACGTACAAGCAGAATTACATTACTCTTAGGCTAGGCAAGCAAAAAAAAAAAAAAATATATGTTTTTTGAGTCACTGAACACGAATTTGAAGTTTACAGGCGAAAATCTGTACCATTTGGGAAATACTAGATAAGTGCATTTTTGTCGACAATAAGAAAAATATTTGGAGCAACCCATGTTGGAGTCCTACTCATCTTGTAAAAGTAGGCAAGTTGTAATGTCAATCGGACCCTTTTATACAATGACATTACAACTTGCCTACTTTTACAAGATGTGTAGGACTCCAAAAACAAGTTGTTCAAAATATTTATCTTATCGTGGACAAAAATCGACTTATCTAGTTTTTCCTAAATGGTACAAAAATTTTGTTTTTTCCCCGTACTTTTTGCATTTTATGGTTTTTTGACTATATCTCTAAAACTAAGAAGTTTTGCCTAATTTACTGTACACAATATTAAACTAGACAAACTTTCCTTCATTTTTGATTTGTATAGTTTTTTTTGGAGAGCCAACCGTTTTGAGGCTAGACCTCGTCAAAATATAGGAGAAATTGTTGGACTATTTTAATATGAGCTATATACACATATATACATGGACTGTATATACCTATGAGCTATATTGATATTTGATACGCTCTAGTGGCAAACAGATTGGTCATATAAAAAGAACTTTACGAATCTAAGATGTAGGGAATGTTTCTACTTTCATTGTGTAAATATTGACTTTTGCAATGAAAAAAAACGCTTATTTTTTCGAAAAAGAAAATGTGCTACAATTTGGTCAAAAAGTGCAAAAAAAACAAAGTTCTGTGCAATATTTCCCCCCTCCCCCCCGAAAACTTCAAATTCGTGTTCAGTGATCCAAAATACATAAACGGTGAGAAAATCAAAACTCTCCCCTGAAAATCCTGGCCTACATAGGTACAATTAGGATTGATGAATTAATTGCCACTTCTATTGGGATTATTTTATTAGAAAACTAGTTTCGAATGCTAAACATTCATCTTCAGTTCTAAAACATACAAAATTTTCAACACATCAGTACTATGTTACATAGATTTTATATACTAATGTTTTCAAAAATGTAAGATAAGAAACCAAACATTTGTACTCACCTCAGGAAGTCTAAGGGATAACTGAAATATACCCATCGTGAGAAGTGGAAGGGGGCAGGTAAGTTAAATTTTTCTGATTTACTATGGAAGAAAATTTTAAAATAGTGAAATTCCATAGTAAATCACAAAAATTACACCTGCCCTCTTCCACTTCTCACGATAAGTATATTTCAGTTAAATCATAGAATTCCTGAGGTGAGTACTGATGTTTGATTTCTTGTCTTACATTTTTGAAAACTTTAATATATATAATCCATGTACCATAGTACTGATGTGTTGAAAATTTTGTATGTTTTAGATCTGAAGATGAATGTTTAGCATTCGAAACTAATTTTCTAATAAAATAATTCCAATAGAAGTGGCAATTAATTCACCAATCCTAATTGTATTGATCCTTCTATACCATCATGGTGTACCTCAAGTGGTTATATAGGTACTGTTATTAATATTTAAAACAACAAGTATAATTTTAAAACAATATTATAACTTATACTATAAGTAAATATACGGTAAAATGGTAACAATGACATGTCAATAGATAGCAAAGAACTAATCATTTGTAGCACTTCAATAAAAATTCTACATTAGGTATCCAAGCCATCTTATTTTTAGACGCTTAAGAAAATTATCGGAAATCAAGCGGGAAACAAGTTGAGAGACTAGTGGATCTCGCGGTTATGGAGTTTAATATAAAAGGTACGTATCATTTGGTTAGGCGTAAATCATGCGATATATGGAATATTTTTATTTGTGACAAAGTAAGGAGTATATAGAAGGGTCACCTGTGGTGCAGTGGTTAGCATAGCAACCTACTAAACCCAAGATCGCGGGTTCGCAGCCCGGCAGATGACCTTAGGATTTTTTAAAGGGAGTAAAAAATCCTTAGCTATGCCGTCCTTCGGAAGGGACGTAAAGTAGGGGTCCCGAGCCTGTGCGATGTCAGGTACTCGTTAAAGATCCCTATCCTAATTATACCTGGATAGGCGAAATTTAGGACACCCACCGTAGCATCGTCCGATTAGCCATAGCAGCATAAAGTGACGTTAAACAAAAAAAAAAAAAGAGAGAAAATAGCTCACATAATCATTAAAAATTTTTTTTTTAAATTCCTAGAGTGGTTTATAAAATTCCAAACGATTGTTTTCAAGTGACAAGGTATCTAGACTAATGGTATGAAGTTAAGTGAAAAAAAAAGTATTAAAAAAAATACATTCTCCGTTGAAATGTGTTTTATTCCGAAAAATACCTGCATGAACAATGTCCTCCAATCTTTCTGTTTTTATTGTTCAGACGAAACTCAGAACACGCTCTCAATCCCGAAATCCGAGTTCCGTTATATCGCTAACTTTTCGCTTTGACGGCTCGTGAAACCAGCCACTTCCGGCACACTACTTTCGTATGGTTTCTTTTTGTCCTTGTCAAAACATGTCCTCGTGAAAGAGTCAACAAGCGGACAATATCTGTAAATATGTAAAGGAATGCATGTTAGCATATCTACTTCTTTTATCTGCTAGTTCACCAACAGAAAATTCTTGGGGAAAAGGAAAGTAACCAAGAATATAAAAAAAAAAAAATTATAAAACGTTACTATATCGCTACCAATACTGACTGGAATAACAACATAACCGACAAAATTATCACAAAAATGACAGTGATGTGATTAGAATACGATGTAGAAATATAATAATGAAAAATGTAGAATATTCAGAATAACAAATAGGAAGATATCCAGAAAGACCCAGGAGGGAGAAGTTGAGAAAGCCTTTGTTGAAAGACTATAAATATATCACAATCCAAGTAATCACTAGTAGTATAACAACAATAAAAATATAATGAATATTCATAAAACTAGGAAAATTAGTTTTACATCATAGCTAAAATAAATTTAAAAAAAAAAAAAACTGTACCACTTACAACCCATGAAGAGTCTTGGGTTCAGTATTTGTGGCTGTACTGCCACTGGGCCAACGGTTGTGAATGGAGGAGCTTTGAAAAAGAATACTCGCTCAACCCCAGGTTTTTCTCCAATTTAGGAACCCACTTTAAAGAGGCTTGGTGTGCCTCAGAATAACGATTCTAGATTCGAGTCTCTCGACCTCGAAGCACAATTTTTTTTTTTTTGGTAAATAATTTATAATTTTTTAATAAATTTTATAAAATATTAATATTTTTTATTTATTTATTTTTCTTTCAAATATTGATTCAAATATTGTTTGTTTATTTGTTTATTTCGTTTAACGTCACTTTATGCTGCTATGGCTAATCGGACGATGCTACGGTGGAAGTCCTAAATTTTGCCTATCCAGGTATAATTAGGATAGGGATCTTTAACGAGTACCTGACATCGCACAGGCTCGGGACCCCCACTTCACGTCCCTTCCGAAGGACGGCATAGCAAAAGATTTTTTACTCCCTTTAAAAAATCCTAAGGTCATCTGCCGGGCTGCGAACCCGCGATCTTGGGTTTAGTAGGTTGCTATGCTAACCACTACACCACAGGTGACTCCGATTCAAATACTGATTTAATGGGGTAACAATTAGTGAATGTGATAAAATTGAATACTACAGGACTTGTATGGTGTGTGGGAGACTAGCACACAACAGTACCTCCTCCTGGCATGGATTAAAGAGATTTATTTGAGCAAATCTCTCATCCAGCTTCTTTTAAGCCTTCTGAGAGTATTTCAAGGTATGTCAGTCGTGGCCATGTCATTAAAGAGTTTGTTGTTATGTCCATGAAGTCTGTCGTGAAATCGTTTATAAAGGCTATGTATATGTTCCTTTACTGTGGGGAATTCTAAATCAGAGTGAAGTGTGTGGTTTGAAACGTACCAAGGCGATTTCGTGATTAGTCTGAGTATTTTCGATTGGAATATTTGTATTATTTTAAGGTGTTTATTTTTTGCTGTCCCGTATGTTTGTATGGCGTATGTCCATACGGGTTTAAGTAAGTAAGTGTATGTATTCAGTCGTTTTTGGAGTTTTAATGTCGACCGTTTATGAAGCATTGGATACAGAAGTTTTAATCTCTTGGTTAGACTGAGACGTTTTTTTTAGACTCACATATTACATGTGAGTTTAATAATATAACAATAAATATTTTTTTAAAAATTATAAATTTCTTTTGTGTATTTTTTTTTTATTTCTAAATTTTGTTTTAATAAATAATTTATAATTATTAAAAAATGATTAATTTTTTTTTTTCCTAGATAAATCAATCTAATTGATTTTATTACTTTTTCGGTTAAATATTTCAGTCTGTTTTGGCTGTTTAAGTCTTCAAAATTATTTAAAAATGTCAAATGAAACGTATATGGAATATCAATTATATAAAAGCAAGCGGTGTTAAAAAAAATAAATAAATAGAGTTGTTAAATTTTAATTACAGTTTTCCATTAGATGGGGCATATACTTCGAGCATTAAATCGGAAAAAAAATAATTAAACTTTGAGCCTAGACAGTGAAAAAATACGCTTGGATGGATTTTTTTTTGTTAAAATCAGGAAATTGCTTCTGCACTATAACATCAACAGTTATACGACTGGGGAAATGATCGAGACTATTTTAGATTTGCAAAAAATAAACTTTTTTTACACTTTCAGCACAATATTCAAATCTGAAAATACCAAAATATAAATGGACGATCGATTCCTTAACATTCATCGACTAGTATATCGAAGAACTACTACAACAGTATCACTAAAAATATTCAGTGCTCAGGAACTCGATAGAGATCGAAGTAAATATTGTTGAAGCCGATAGACCTTGAGCAAACAGGACCGCTGAGAGCCCTCGAAGGATTTAAAAATTTCACAATAGATTATTCATCCTCGGATCCTGGGATCCTGGGGAAGGAAAGTAAGAGGACTTCCAAAAGCCCCTCCCCCCTCCCCCTCACCAGGACTACCGCTAAATAGAAAACGCTCATTCCTGACATTCCACCGCCCTGTTCATTTTCACTACGGCGGGACCCACCCTCAACTTTGAGAACTTTCTCAGTTATTTATAAAAATAGGCACAAAAGTATTTGGTCTTAAATCATATATTTTACCAGCAAAACTCGTCACGGCTTCGTTCACTGTCAAAAATAAAGAATTTAGAAAATTTTAACTTATAATTGAAGTACGAGGTGTGATCAAAAAGTTCCAGGACTGAATTTTTATACATTTATTCATACAACATACAGGTTATTCACATTTGTCTTCTTCGAAGTACTCCCCTTGGGAAGCTACACACTTTTCCCAGCGGTGTTTCCACTAATCAAAAACTCTTCTTTTGTAAAGGTGTTTAGCAGCTCCGTTGTTTTTTCTTTAATTTCGTCAACTGTTTGAAATCTTCGTACTTTCAGGTGTCTCTTGAGCTTCGGGAAAAGAAAACAGTCGGCTGGAGCCAGGTCAGGTGAGTAGGGGGGCTGAGGAATGATAGTCATTGCGTTTTTTACACAAAAAGGCCATCTTTAAAACTCTTAAATCACTGATGGCAGCATGATCGGCTTAGACATTCTTCACCAATAGCCTCTTGTAACATCAAAAATGTTTCAGAAAACGTTTTGTTCAGTTTCACACAAAACTTCACACAAACATGTTGCTCTTCTTTCAAATTCATTTTCATAAAATAGCCAAACTCTATAAAACTAACCTCAAACAAACTGTGCTAATGTTACTTTCAGTGATGTTATGATTGATTTGCAAACACAGCTGTTTTCCTGTCGAGTCAGGCAATACAATGCTGCCAACCGCATCGCTGTGAGACATTGCATTCCCATAGTATATAAAAAGTCCTGGAACTTTTTGATCACACCTCGTATTTTCTATACTATTATATAAAAGGACAAGTCATTTTTCGTTTGTGATCACTAACCGCGAAAATTATAGAACCATTCAGAACCAAATTTTAATTATTTTATTTTTATAGTTCCAGGAAGGTTTAACAATAATAAAATCTACTAATTGTCCATTAATTTGAAATTAAAAAAGCAATAATACGTGTATAACAATGAAGTTAGGTATAGAACGATAGGTGGCGAGCGCCATTATACATGAGAGGTTACAAAGGTACGGTGTTATATAAAGCTTGAAATTTTTAATAAAATTTACTAATATTAAATTAAATTATTAAAAAGTATTTTAATATGAGGTGCGGTACTGGGATACAAGTGATGTTTGAAAATCGAATATGTGGTTGATACCATTCCGCAACAGACTTAACAATACAGTAGCAACTCGATAATTCGTCATAAGTGGGG
Source organism: Euschistus heros (assembly GCA_003667255.2). NCBI lineage: Eukaryota > Metazoa > Arthropoda > Insecta > Hemiptera > Pentatomidae > Euschistus > Euschistus heros. Next base: position 606,469 of record RCWM02000571.1, on the reverse strand, counting down.
GAGAGGGGGTGACAAATTATAGAATTTTGTTGGTAAAGAAACAAAAAAGCATTTTAAAATATATAATCTAAACATCTCCAAGCAAATGTTGGTTTCCATCACTATTCTCAGTACATCGCCTGCCCCTAATGGACACAGCTTATTCCAACTTGGAACAAGTGTTTCCTGGGAAACATTGTTGCACGCATCAGCTACATTGAAGATGGCATGTTTAATTGTGTATCCATTCCAAAATTCATTTAAATTTGTTTCTGAATCAGAAGAAATAAAATTCTGCAGAAATATCTTCCAGTAGTGGCGTTTCAAATTTTCGATGACTCCATGATCCATCGGCTGTATAATGATGTAGTATTTGCTGGAAGGAAAACGCATATTATATTTTCATCCACATCTAGTTCATTTAGAGCAGTGATTCCCAAAGTGGTCTATATCGACCCCTAGGGGTCTATGACAACCTGCAAGGGGTCTACGTCAGCGAAAAAAAATTTGGGGGTCTATGAAATGAAAATGGGGGTCTAAAATAGTGGATCTCAACACACACTGATAGTAGCTATTTACTTACATCATACTATCTTATAATATCAAAACATATACATTAGGACAAGAGGAACTGACTGAAGTAAGTACAAACGAAGAACTTAAGGTTCAGTTTATCCCGTATTATGGAATATAGCGAGGAAATTTTTAATTTCCTTTCCATCGTCATACCTAGTGGAAAGGGGGTTCAGCGCTGTTACCAATCTTCTAACGAAAAAAAGAAACAGACTGGACATCATTAGCCGAGGAGATTTAAGATTAACCCTTACAAAATTGACACCAAATGTTGATAATTTATTATTAAAGCATCAGGTTCATCCTTCTCACTAAAAATATTGACTTATTGCTTATGTTATTTTATCTATAGTTTATTTATGATTATTTAATGTTACGTATATTTTACATAACAGATACGAAATTCTAGTTTGAGTAATTTTAATTTAAATTCAATTAATAAATGTATAAATTAACATGTGTTTTTACTTTAAGTTTTTAACACTAAACTTCACTGCAGTTAGAAATTTACAGGAAATCAATATCAGGTAAGTAGGGGGTCTACCCAACACGTAAAAACATGGCAAGGGGTCTACGACACGAAAAAGTTTGGGGAACTCTGATTTAGAGGATGATACGGAGAGTTTTCCATAATTAATAAAGCTTTTTCAGTCATTTTTTTTTTTTTTAATTTTAAATACTTTTTTACTTGTACAACGAATATATTTTGAAACCAATAAATAACAATTTTTTGATTTATATAGAAATTTTGTTGGGCATAATAATTAATCCCAAAAATAAGTAGAAGGGGGAAAATGAATTACATACGTATTTAATTTTGTAATTTATAGTTGACAATAAAAAAAAAATAAAAAATAAAAAAAACCTGACGAATTACAGAATATGACGAATTATCGAGTGACGAATTATCGAGTGACGAAATAACGAGTTTCCACTGTAATTCCAATAGAACTGGCAATTAATTCACCATTCCTAACCGAACGGAATATAAAAAAAATATTCACATTCGTTAGTTTTACATAGCACAGACGATATGTTTTGCAAGACCAGTAATATCAGGAGTACCACAACGTCCTTGCACAACTGTTATTCAATACGTACAGAAATAGCAAACCTCATGGCCCTGACACATTAACAGGATATGAATATGTCACCATTTTTTTTTTTTTTTTACTAAGCTTAGTATATTATAGTAAATGCTTAAACTATTAGACTAGTTTTAAGATATGGAAATAACCACTTCTACGATATCACTTTCACACCTGCACAACTCACCCGCACACCTGTTAACCTCGACAACAGTCCCGTTCTACAGGTACAATAGGTTGCTCAACATCCGATCAGAGGATCTCGAGAACAGCTGGCTGACTAAGCTTAACTGAATCTTATTTACCCAATTATGCATAAAAAAAAAAAAAAACATAATATAAAATAAACTAAATTTTTTTTTTCTCATTTTATTGAAATTTACAACTGTACAATATATACATATAGTAAATAGGTTGACTATGATTACAACAACATGCCTAAACTTGAAAAGGACTACTCATCAGTAGCACTTCAATATAAATCTACACTAGAAGGTCTCTAGGACATCTTCTTTTCAGACGCCTCGGAGGATTATCGGGAATGGAGTGGGAAGCAAGTTGAGAGACTAGTGGATTTCAGTGGTTATGGAGCTTACTATGGAAGGATAGGTATCTGGTCTGGGCTAAATAAGCAACAAATGGGACATTAAGATCTTTATGGATAAGTTTGTTTTTAACAAAGTAGGGAGCATTAAGGATTTTGGATTGTAAGGATTGGATACGGGAAGAATTAGAAGGTTTAGTTGAGCCCCAAAGCTCAACTCCATATGTCCAAATAGATCTGATAACTGTCATGTAAATGAGTCTTTTGTAGTAAATTGGAAGGTTTGAACGTTTGTCTAGTAAATGTTGTAGAAGTCGAAAACGACGAGAGGTTTCCTTTCGTTTTAGTCTTGTATGTGGATTCCAAGTCAGACGTTTGTCTAGTTGGAGTCCTAGATAGCGTACCTGTTTAACAGGGATCAGTGGGATATTATTAAAGGATACTGTAGGACAAGACGTAGGTTTACGGCGAAGGTAAAGGTTATTTGTTGGGATTTGAATGGAGTTATTTTAATTTTCCAATTTTGACACCATTCTTGAAGGTTGATGAGATGAAATTGGAGTGTTTTTGAGGCATTGAAGGGATCAAACTAAATACTTTAAAAAATTTATTAACTTACATGTTGTGAAGAAAAAAAAAATCATTAAAAATATGTAGGAAAAAATCTTATAATATTCCTAAGTTCTATACTTGGAACCAATTGTTGCTTGGCCATAAAAATTAAAAATATGAGGACAAAAAGAGATAGTGTGGTCAGCATCATTGAACCACTAGCCGACCATTTAATTAAAAAAAAAAAAAAATTAAATCACTTGATTCACGAAAAATATAAGGAATTCCGCTGATTGACGGTTACTATGGTATAGTCGTTTAATTGAACCTTGACGAAATAATTTACCATTCAAAGTAAATTAATTTGATATAAAAAAAAATGTCATTTTTTACCAGAAAAAAAAAAAAACTTTTGAGGTCATCTGAAAAGACTAAAACAGACATATTTAGTAAAAATGAAAATTAAATATAAGTTAGGCTATTAGGATCGATGAATTAACAGCCACTTATATTGGAATTATTTAATTAGAAAACTAGTTTCGAATGCTAAACATTCATCTTCAGTTTTGAAAAAATACAAAATGTTCAATATAAACCATAAATTCAACAAATATCCGGGAGTATTTTAATTAAAGTATTATAATACATTTTTATTATTATTTATTTTCTTCTCTTTATTCCTTTGTTCGCTCTTCTGTTGCCTCATAATCTCGCTCTCAATAATTTCCTAATTTCCTCAGTCACCACCCCACTTATTGTTCAGTTTTCTGTAACCATTCACTTTTGCTTTGATATATTTTTTCCTTACTCATTTTATCATTATTCATTTCTATTCCATAACTATTTCATATCTTATGACTACTGCATTTTATCTTGTTTTTTTCTTGAACTTTTGTTCTATTTATATACCTCTGTTTCCTCATTATATTCTAATGATATCCACCAACAGTTACTGTTAACGCCATTAAATTAATCTGAATTTTTAATTATAGTGGTTGCATTAATTTTCCGTTTTGAATTAGAAACAATATATTATTGGTAAGGTGAGCGATTTAGGAGGTCGCTGCTGCGGCTGTAGGCTTTGGCTGCCGTTACCTAGCAACGGCCATATGATAGTTAGCCCAACTTGATAATTTGTTGTGTAAAGTGCAATACAAGATGGCGATTAGTTAGCGTCATTGCTGTTTTCATCGTTGATAGTTAAAATGCAGACGTGGGCCCACTAATTCTTCGACCTTTTTCGAAGAAGTCCAGCGTTCACATCTTAGACATCTTATGAAACTTCTTCAGACACAGAGATCATCTACATCATCACCATATCGCTGTACCAGTCACAGTTGTCCCGCTCCCTCAGCTAAGTTCTTCACCAATAATAGCATATCTCTTTATTTTATTCATTTATATTTTGTTTTGTTTAGTAATAATTGTCGTAATTTTCATTAATAGGTTATTTTTAGTTTTGATTCAAAAGGTTTAATAATTATTTGTTATTTAATTCATTGTTTGTAAATAGTTAATGTTTGTTTTTCTTTATTGTAAATATATTATGTATGTTTGGTGTATTGTTTCGGTTTTCTCGGATAGACACCAATATTCGGAACCTTAGTTTATTTATTTATTTTCCTTTTGTTTATTTTATTTTAGTTTTAGTTTTTGGAGCCTCATACAAAAGACCCTGTCAATTTTTCGGGGGCTCTAACATTATATTATCTTATTTTATTCAGGAATAGGAAACCATTACGTGTATATAATAATATTATGCCTATTGTCTTTAATGTTTAATTTATTTTAAATTAAACTTTTTGCTGTTCACATATATTAATCATAAAGTCAGCCAAAACCATGACATCATAAAGCTGTGTATTTTATTCTTTTCTTAAATGGCCGCAAATACACACTTTAGCATATTTCATATTTGTTAACGTTCTGAGAAAAAATACTAGGAAAGATTCATGTTCTTCAAAAGTTGTAAATAAATCGTTACGCAATTGGAAGGTGGTACGAAGACGTAACTAGACGCGGACACCCACACGCTCACAGTGACATAAGATATCATCAGCTGATACCGCAGCTGAGATCCCACAGACATTAGCGCGCAGTGAAAGGTGCGCACAAGATGGAGGTCGAGTAGAGAAATAATATAAATATCTGTCCTCTGCCAAACCTGAGCGAATGTCGCGCCACGTGAGGCTTAGTGAGCGCGGGTCAACATTCCACGTTCGGGCGCCACCAGTCCGAGTAATTTATAGCTGAGTTAACTTACACTCTGTTCCGAAGTGAAAATGATTAAAGGTTTAAGTTAAGTATATGTAACCTTTTGCATTTCTAATCCCAGCATATTTCAAAAAGATCCAATCTATATTTCTGTCATCTTTTCTTATTTTTTTATTTTTATTTTATACAAAGGCAGAAGGCCTTATTATTTAGATATATTTGCTACTGTTTATGTATTAAATAAAAAATAAACAATTTATTAAAGCATTCTTTATAGCATGCGTTCAAGATTATATTTTTATTTTGTTAATTTTCCTCAAAAACTATAAAATATCTAAATTAGTTTATAACAATGATAATACAACATAGTAGGCAAATCAGCTTTTATTATTGAAATCGGCGTGTCATCGGATGACAATATGTTCCTCGTTTTAGCTGAGAAGATGAAATACCAGGAGCTGGCAGAAGAACTCGAACAATTATACAGACTTGACAAGTGTCTTGCCCAAAATTATATCTTATAATGGGCTGGTTTCAAAAGATACAATTTGTTCTATAGAGACGTTGGAGCTGCCAAAAACAGTGCTGGAAAAAATGCAACAAGCGGCGTTGTTGGGAACTACAACAATAGTAACAATAATAATAAACCTTTTATTATTTTCATAACTTAACAAAACAAGCCTTCAATTTAAATAAATACATTTTTAAAAAAAATCCAATTTACTTTGTGGAATATTAAAGTAATCTCGGATACGATCATCAAATGAAGTGTAAATACAATAATGTCGATATCAAATAACACAATTAACTATCCAAGCTAAATAAGTAAATTTCTAAATTTTACTTTTAAAAAATCACTCCGTTTCACACCGGCCCATTAGTCAAAAACAGAAGCAAAATGTAAGATAAACAAAAACCTGTAGCTAAAAGCTCGAATATTAACGATTTCACCCGAATTCTAACCAAGCAATGATCGGTTATTTAATTTAATGTATACTCATCTTAAGACGAGCGATATATTTCTCATTAAAACAAATAGGTTTTTTTTATTATATATATTTTTTTTTTGTATATAAAACTTCGGTGTAGAAGATTCTCCTAAATATGAGAAAATATTCAAATTGGAAGTTGTGTATTCAATGTCGGCCCATCTCTAATTTTTTAAAAGCTTAATGCATTAATTTTTTTTTATATTATCAACCGACTTCAAAAAAGAGGAGGTTCTCAACTCGTCTGTATTTTTTTTTTTTTTTTTTTTTTGGTGTATGTTACGCGATTACTCCGTCAATTCTGAATCAATTTTGATGATTTTTTTTTAGATCGGTAGGGCATACTTCAGAGGTGGTCCCATTAAAATTATTTTGAAATCAATGCAGCACTTTTTAAGAAAAAAAAAACAGTTTAAAAAATCACTTATTAACGGTTTTTTTGATTTTTCTTAAAAAGTGCTGCGTTGATTTCAAAATATTTTTTATTGGACCACCTCTGAAGTATGCCCTACCGATCTAAAAAAGAATCATCAAAATTGATTCAGGATTGACAGAGTAATCGCGTAACATACAAAAAAACAAATACAGATGAGTTGAGAACCTCCGTCAATTCTGAATCAATTTTGATGATTCTTTTTTAGATCGGTAGGGCATACTTTAGAGGTGGTTTCATAAAAAATATTTTGAAATCAACGCAGCACTTTTTAAGAAAAATAAAAAAAAAACAGTTTAAAAAATCACTTATTAACGAAGTGAGTTAATATTATTAAAATTAAATTAATAATAACTTATTTTATTTTTCTTAAAAAGTGCTGCGTTGATTTCAAAATATTTTTTATGAAACTCATATGTATTTGTTTTTTTGTATGTTACGCGATTACTCTGTCAATCCTGAATCAATTTTGATGATTCTTTTTTAGATCGGTATGGCATCCTTCAGAGGTGGTCCCATAAAAAAATAATTTTTAGAAAAAAAACAAAACTGACTTCAAGATTAAACCTACATAAAAAAACTAGAACTAAAAAATAAAAAAATAATATTTTAATTGCTTCGAAACAAAAACCATTAAATGACAATCAACAAAATTATCGACACTTATATACCTATTCAGAAATTATGATCAGTTATTTTTAGAGTCGGTGCCAGCCAAGAAGGGCAGTTTAATCCTGCCTTTACAATAAACTTTCGAATGGCCGGAGACAGCGGTGTGGCGGTGATGTAACAGTGGGAGGATCTTTACAATTACCATTTATTTTCAAATTCTGTTTGTTTTGGTTGGCACCGACTCCAGAGATAACTGATCATAAATTGTGATAGGTAATAAGTATAGATAATTTTGTTGATTGTCATTTAATGGTTTTTGTTTCGAAGCAATTAAAATATTATTTTTTATTTTTTAGTTCAAGTTTGTTTATGTAGGTTTAATCTTGAAGTCAGTTTTGTTTTTTTTCTAAAAAATATTTTTATTTGATTTTAATTGTTTCACATATTTACTGTCTCTTTTCACTGTTTTTATAATATTTTATATTCTTTATTTTAATTACTTTTATTAAAACTTTCGTTTCATTTGTTATTTTCTGTTATATTAACATTTTTCTGTTTCATTCATTCTTATATTTTTAGATTATTAATACCTTAATGTTATATGTATTAATATGATTTTCTTATACTAGTTGATCGTATTTACTTTAGATCATTATTTTTCTATGATCTCTTGTATTTTTTGTTTTACATAATATTAATAAAAGTTTTTTCGTTATTTTTTTTATATTAAGAATATAAAAATTAACAATAAAAAGTTTACTTTTACCTTAATACAATATTGTAATTTGAAATATGTGTTGAATATAATAATGTGGCATGTATTAATAATTGAATATTCAATGGTATATTATCAAATTGAAAAAAAAAAATAATAATAGTAAAAAATATATTTAAAAAAGAACCTCTGCGAACAAGATGTTTTTACATTGTTACTTTTTTTTTTTTTTTTTTCGTTTCACCCTCTTTGGGGTACGTTGAATCCATCACTTCACTGTGTGTTGTCCTTTCTTAAGTGCCCAGAACTTCTTCATTCTTTCCGATCTTCTTTTTCTTTCTTCATTTGAGATAAAGGGTTTGGTTTTTAGAGTGGATTTATCTTGGAACCTAACATATTCATCTTTAGTTATTGATTTAGAAGTTTGATCAAGTAGTGAATTTTCTGTAATTTTTAATTCTGCTAGGTCCTTTTCAGTTTCTTTAAACCAATTGGGTTTTGTTTTGAGATGGCGTAAGAAGTCAAAGATTTGCTTGGATAATCTATTAGAGTTCATTCTGAGAAGATGACCGTAAAAATTGATTCTTCTTTTTCACATAGTATCAGAGAGTTTTTCAATTTTCTTGTAGAGTGTTTCATTCTTTATGTATATTGTCTTATTATCCTGAAATTTTGGTCCTATGATTTTTCTTAAAATTTTCCTTTCCTTTAGTTCAAGTTTCTCCATATGACCTTTGATATTGATGTTTAGTGTTTCAGCTGGCATACAAGGCTTCTGGTTTAATCACTGTTTTGTAATGTTTTATTTTGGACCCCCAGGAAAGAGATTTTTTGTTGTATGTATCTTTTGTTAGTTGGAAAGCAAGTTCAAGTTTATTTTTTCTGGATTCCAATGCTTTGTTTTCCTTAGCATTCCAACTAATCCATTCTCCGAGATATTTGAATTCTTTTACTATTTCTATGTTTTGTTCTTGGACTTTGAGATATTTACGTGGGTGTTTGATGTTTGTCATGATTTTAGTTTTTTGAAAGCATTGTTACTAGTATATCATAATATTTAATTCAATTTATATTCAAAAATTATAATTTATTTACGGCTTAAATAAACCCAAATAAACAAACAGACAATTAATTAAATTTAGCCTTACCTGATCTGATATGTTGCCAAGGTGCTTGACATCTTCGGTTTCGATCGTCTCGTTCTTTTCTTGCCTCGTTGTAACTTTTTTCTCCCGAACCTCTGTCAGTACTGAAGGGTCACCGTTAGGTTGCCAGTCGAGTGCTGGTCCATCGCCAATGTCGTGATGCTAAACAAAAAAATTAAATAACCCATTAAAATACTGAATGTTTACTATTTAAAAAAAAAAAAAAAGTTTTACAAGTCAGAATGAAATCAGACCCAGACATTAAGAAAAAGAGGAAAACACTCAGTCAACAGCTAAGACTTTTGTAGTCACTTCTCACAAAACCACGGTAAGTAAGCAACATAACATACTGATCTTCCTAGGCCAACTGTTAATGAACAAATACAAACTTTCTACAAACGATTTCACGAAAAATTATATATACTAACACAATCATAAACGTCATGTCCACAACTCACATTCTAGACAACACCTAGCGAGTCCTCAAAAGGAGCTGGGCTTATCCCCCTTTTTTTATTTTTTTTATTTACTTTTTTTTGGGCCTTCTAAGGACCACGGGCTCGTAGCTATTTTTCAGTAAGGATCTTCTTCTTTCTCTTCCAGAATTCTTTTATTTTCTGACTATGAGCCAGCTTCCTCTCCTCTGTCCATTTGGTCCCTGTGGTCTTCTTACTGGTAAGGGACACTGGGAAAACTCCCTGTCGGATAGCTTGTCGGAACTGCAGTCGGTCTTGTGTTTTATGCTGAGGGATCCCTAGTTGTTCCAGATCTGACTTCACCGATGTTATCCACTTGTTCTTGGAAGTCTTACCTCTACCTGCCACATTAAATATCCTGTTTGTTAATCTTTTGGGATTCATGCGGGTCAGGAGTCCATAAAATGCCAGTCGCCTTTTCCTTATGCATGTCAGGATATCCTCCTGATGTTTATACAGATCATCATTGTGCCGTATCCTGTAGGTGCCATTCTCTTCCTTGACTGGTCCTAGTATTCTCCTCAGGATTTTCCTCTCCTTGATCTCTAGCTTCCTGAGTGGACCCTTCCTGGCCATTACAAGGCACGCGGAGGCATACAGAACAGCTCGTTTTACTACAGTGTTATAATGTCTTTTTTATTTTAATTTTATTTTTTTAACTGCTGATTAAAATTTAAAACTGTATAAAAATATAATATCAAGTCAATGTAATGATAATGCTAAATATGTGATGTCAATTGCCTATAAAGAAAGTATCCATTGATTGCACTTATTAAGTTCTAAGAGCGAACTGCGCGGCGTTGGTTTGAAAACTTTAGAAGTGGAGATACGACATTGGAAAGGAAGAAGGGCTCCGGGCGGCCATTGGATATTGATGAGGTTCTGAAGGAAGCTGATGAGTCAAATCCGTCCACAAGTACTCGCGAACTTGCCAGGGAGTGTGCTGTGTCGAAAGATACCGTTAGTCGCCATCTTCTCTCCATGGGGAAGGTGTAAAAGACCTGCTCGACCACACACTTCCCGCCGATCCACAGAAAAGTTTACGGAACTTCATGGGTTTGAACTCCTGCCTCATCCACCATATAGTCCAGACCTTGCACCTTCGGATTTCTACTTCGATCCATGGCCCATTTTCATCAAGGGAAGTTGATAATTTTGCGGAAGTTGAAAATGCTGTCCAAGAGTTCCCAAGGAATGGTATCAGCGTGGCATCGAGCAATTGGCTAGCAGATGGGTAATGACGGTAGATAACAATGAACTATACTTTGAGTATTAATTGTGTTTTATATCAAAGAAATATTAAAATAAATATTTGTTTAAAAAACGGTCATTTTTTTTTTTATACACTGCATTATGTTACTCCAGAGTACTGAATTTAACATTAGCTTACGCTCATTACGTCCATGAGTTATTCTTTTCTTTACTTTCTATGTCGCTCTCCCATTGCTTTCAAAAATAGCACCTATAATTTTAATTAAAAAATATATAATTACAAACTAGGTATTTTATTTTATTATCCTGCACAACGGAATCAATATAACTACAGAAGGTCAGCTCATCGAGAGATAGAAATTCCTGAGAGCTCCGGATAAGGACAACCAATGCCAGATATTAATTTGTTTTCTAGCTTCGAATGTAGGTCGTATAGTTTATGTAAAGAGTTCTAGTGCTGGGATATCTAGGGGGCGGCCATATCTAGAAAGTAGTTCCTTCCACCGGGATCGCCATTCATTAGGTCGAAACAGACCAATATATTATTTATTAACAGCTACAACCCTCCAAGGTACAACTCTTCCGTAATGTCTGATTTAGTAGTAGCAAGTGAATGAATTAAGGGAACTGCTATATCTCTGTGTTATGGATTGTAATACAGTCTTCTTAATTGATCCGAACAATGGAAGCAATAAGATCATTGCTAGTAGGTTTCGTAATGCGATTAGAAAGAAACTGGTGATAGTATTCAGCAATATGGTGAACGTTTTTTTCTTTTTATTTTACGATAGTAATAAAATATGGTAATGTGACTCTAGAGAATGTGCCCTCGTGAGCCGGTTACGTCAAGTCAGTTGAGAAAATGTGCAATGGACTTATCGCGTGTGAGATCGGATCAGACCTCTTCCGAGTTATACACAGCTTTCGGATCATCATATATATATATATTCATATTAATGCTTCATAACTAATAAATTTTTTTGTAAAGTGTAATTTTTTTTTTTTATACAGGGTGTTCGGAAGATCATTGGCCAAAGAGGTATCTCGGGTAGGGAGGTTCATTTTGAACCTATTTAAGGTCACTTACCTATATACAAAGTCTTACTGTTTTTTTAAATGAAGTTTTTAGAAATAATGGCCAAAACCAAACATTTACGCCTTTTAACTTGGTAAAAAAAAAAAAAAAAAAAAAAAAAAAAAAAAAAAAAAAAAAAAAAAAAAAAAAAAAAAAAAAAAAAAAAAAAAAAAAAAAACTTCAATTAACTTGAGAAGTTTTTCAAATAATATGGATTTGGCTGTTGCGCTGGAGATTTAACGATCTCCCGTTGTAGTTGTTTTTTTTTAAATTTTATTCCGAATAATTGATCCTTCGCTCATTAAAATAAACAAAAGTAAAAATGCAAAAGAATCCTTCTTACATTACGTCAGATCCAGCTGATTGTCGAGAAACAAAATCAAAAAAAGAGAGGTCGCTTGTACTTTGTGCAACAACTGAGAACTAAATACTTTCCAATCAGGAAACTATCCCTTCTATCTCAGTGGAAAATTATTACTAATCAAATAGAGGAGAATCTCAAAGAATATCTAAATCCAATTTTTGGAGAAGCTCGCAGGAAGCGATGTAAAACAAGTCGGGTGTTGTACAAAATACAACGCCGCGACAGGTAGAAGTTTAATTTAAACAATAATATAAAGAAGATTCATAGTTTTGCGAAAACAACTCGAACTGGTAAACCCAATAGTAGAGAAATCAATGCTTTCTAAAAATATAAATAGGCCATATAATAAAAAAATAATAATAATAATTAGGAATTCTTGATTTATTAAATGATTGGATAATGTATAAATAACTTTCCAACACTTTTTTCCTGTTAGGCTTTTAAGAAAAAAATATTTTGCATAACAAATCAATTCCAGCGGGAACCAATTAAATAGATAGGCGCTATACAAATAATTAAAAAAAAAATAATTTGCATTTATTAAAAAAAATATTTTAACGGCCGTGATTATTTTTTTTGCAACAAAATATTTTAAAACCACTTATTATCTAGTGTTAAAAATGGCTCAATTTCAAAAGTATGCAAAATATTCTATTTTTTTTAAAGTGAAAGAGAACATTTGAAAAATTTTCAAAATAGAAAAAAAAAAATCAAAAAAGAGCGTGGTAGATAAGAAATAAATTTCTCCCAGACTGTGAAAAACAATATAAACAATGTCTATATTTTCCCTATTTTACCATAAGACCTTGAAGAAAACAAAAGTAAACGAAAGAAATTAATAAAAACAAATACGATTTTTCACATTCGTTAGTTTTACATAGTTCCGATATATTTACAAACACTATTTTTTAAAATATAAACTCCCCGTCAAAAGTATTTGTAACAATTTGTAATATTTGAATTTTATAAAAACGTATTTTTCTCATAATAAAGAAAGGGTCTGAAGTCTATAATAAACATTCCTAATTTAGACATAAACAATTTTTATTCAAATAAATTACAATATTTTTCCAATAAACAAAAAAGTTAGAAAACTTTAATTTTTAAAATTTTCATTTTTTACAATTTTAACTTTTAATTTTTAAATTTAAATTTAATAAGACATGTTGCCCACTCTGGCTTGGATGACTGCTTCCACTACTCTTGGCTTGTAAATAACGAAACGAATGATAAACATGGAGTGAAAGGAATTTTAAAAAAATAATCTAAATTTCCATCGCATGATATTCCACTAATCCCCGTTGAACAGATCCGCTACCTAGGACTCCACTTGGACAAACCTCTTACTTGGAATCCACATACAAGACTAAAACGACAAGAAACTACCCGTCGTTACAGACTTTTTTTTTTTTTTTTTAGTGTTTTCCTTCCAGCAGTAACCCTGTTGGAAGGGATTTTATTATTTTCTGTACACACCATACTTGTACAAAGTATAAAATGTACATGTAAATATTATTTGCGATTTTATTATAATTTTACATGTGTTGAAAGGTATAAAAATATAAAAATAAACAAAAAAAATAAAATAAAATAAAACAAAGAATAAGAAGTTATATAACATAGATAATTTAAAATTCAATAAAAACAGCAACAAAGTTATGTAGAGAAAAGTTTATGAATATTTAGAGGTTTAGAGATATTTCATATTTATATCCTCTATTTTAATGATTGAATTTTTAAGAAATATTTGGAAATTTTCAAATGAATTGTTCATCAAACATTGACCATCCACCGGCGATTGCCCTAGTTTCTGTACTGTTTTTGTCTGTAGAATAGTTCTGTAGTCAGTGAGTAGTCTGCATTCATATATGAGGTGGTGTATATTTTGTTCTTGAGTGAAATCACAAGGACATAGGAAAGAATCTCTTATTTTAAATCGATAGAAATAACTGTTTACTGCCACCATGTCCTGTGACTCCTTGTGTAATGTAAAAGTTAGTTCATGAGTTTGATTTAATGTAGGTCCGTAATGAATTTAACGTAAGTCTGGAATGAAGTTATGTAGATGTCTTCCATTGTGTGTTGTGTTCCAACGTGTCTGCCACTGGTCTACTGCTTGTGTTTTTAGCATGTGTTTTAAGTGTTCTTTGGATATCATACTATATGATATAGGAAGGGTAGTATCCTTTGAAGCCTCTTTTGCAGCTTTGTTAGCCAGTTCGTTTTCCGCTATTTCGGAATGCCCTTTTACCCACTTGAAGGAAATTTGAATGTTATCGTCAGTTTGTAGATGTCTTAGAAATGATCTTATTTTTTCAATGATGGGATTGTGACAATGTCTGTTTTTTATCATGTATAGAGTACACTGACTGTCCGTTAGTATTGTAATAGTTTTATCTTTTGTCCTCGAATTTTGAAAGTATTCTAGAGATTTAAGGATGGCGAATTGTTCTGCTTGATTATTGCTACATTCTGGGCCTAATTTATACTTTATTACATCTTCTAAAATTTTGTTTTTAAAAATGAGACTAGCACAGCCTACATATTCGCCATTCTTGCTTCCGTCAGTATATATCTCATAGTCTGTGGGGTCAGTTAAGCATTCAGTAATACAAGGAAATTCTGCTGGGTGTAACCAATCCTTGTAGTCGGTAGTATGTTCAAAGTTGTTAGATTTGAAATTTTCGTAGTCAGTGTTCATATATAACAAATGGAATTTTCCTATGTAACTGGTAGCTAATATACTGATGGGGATCATTTGTCGTTACAGACTACTTCAACATTTACTAGACAAACGTTCAAAGCTCCCAATTAATTACAAAAGACTTATTTACATGTCTGTGATTAGACCTATTTGGACGTACGGAGTTGAGCTTTCGGGATCTACTAAACCATCCAATTCATCTCGTATCCAATCCTTACAATCCAAAATCCTTCGAAAAATCCTCAATGCTCCTTACTTTGTCACCAATAAACTTATCCATAAAGATCTTAATGTTCCATATGTTTCGGATTTAGCCCAAACCAGATACCTATCCTTCCATAGTAACGTCCATAACCACTCCAATCCACTAGTCTCCCAACTTGCTTCCTCCTCCATCCCTGTTAATCCTCCGAGGCGTCTGAAAAGAAGAGATATCTGAGCCTAGAGACCTTTTAGTGTAGATTTTATTAAAGTGCTACTAGTGAGTAGTTCTTCACAAGTTATGTACATGCCATTGTATTCACTGTCCATCGATTGTTATTAAAAGGGAAAAACATTGATGTGTCTAATCCTTAATGTCTCACGTTTAATAAATAATAATAATATGAATATAAGCCCAGTATGGATTAAGGTAAAAATCTGGAGAATTATCGGTGTTGCAATACTTTGACGGGGAGTGTATTTTTTTATTTTATTTTTATTTTTCTAGCGGTAAGATTTATGGTATTATAGATATATTTTCTACATTAAGCTATAATATGCAAAGCAACCATAAATTGCAAAAGAATTCCAACGAAGAAAATAATCCAACTCTTACAGATGCTGACTAATAAAAAGAGAGTTGATGTCAGTTTTCAATGAATAACAAACAGGATGAGGCAGACCAGAGAGCGTTGTCGATTACAACAGCCGTTGCAAGTAATTCTAGAACAGGAGGTTGAATTACGTCGATTGTACAACATTTCTAATCAGCGGAGCACAACTCGGGGAATATTCCTCGTAGTCACATCTCCATTTATCGGTCAATTAACTGATGCTTAAAAGGTCAATTAATTAGCGCAGGAAATAATTGAACTAGGGATCGTGACCAGGAAGTGGCGGGCATAGACACAGCGACTCCATTAATGGACTTTAGATAACGCAGTCCTTGTCTTTTACAAATGATATCTTATCCCTGGAAAATACTGTCAGCTTGGGATGTCTTAAATATTGTTAGTATTATAGATATAATATGTACACAGGTAACACTATATAATTATTTCAAAACGTTGATATAATAAACCTTTTGAGGTTTCCTGAAACAAAATAAAATAATATATTTTAAAGTGCTAGCATATACAGGGTGTCCCAGACATAGTGTAAAAAAAAAATGGGTAATACTGCATATTTAAATATTTAAAAAAAAAGTACGTTTATGTAACATTAGGTAATCAGCAAGAATTTGGTTAACTCCCCCTTAACTCCCTATAAAAAAATTTTTTTTTTGGGGGGGGGGGGGGGGGGGAGGGAGGGCTTGCCACCTTCACAACTCTTTATCCATCATGCATATGGACAAGTGATAAAAAACTAATACATTTCTTCAATCTAGTAGGTATTTGGAACAATCAAGTATTTATTCTCTAGCGTGCTTTTCATCAGAAAAACGTCTGTTAGACTCAAAAGGTGAAGTGCAATTGTATCATAAGTTACACCAATAAAAAGCGAACTAAATTCTGCAGTTTTTGAGAAATTTGACGGCTTCTAGGGTTCTCCAGCGAGGAGTGAGGAATTTTCAAAAAATATTAAAAATTTAAGTTTTAATAAATGTTTTGTGTTTTGCGCCTTAAAAGTGAATTTAAATTAACTAGACCTATTTCATCTTTTAGAAAATTTAATGCTGATTAAGAAAATATCATCGTTTTAGTTTCTACGCTAAAACAAAGTAGAGAAAACTGTAATTTTTCAGAAAAAAGTAAGATTTTAAAAATAAAAACGAAAAAAAAAAATTCTATCTCCTCAAAAAATTGAGATAGGACACTCGTTTTTGCGCCATTCTACTCCGTTTAGTTTGCAGTATTACCCATCTTTTTTTTTACACTATGTCTGGGACACCCTCTATACTAAAAGTTAAAACATAGTTTTTTGGAGAGTCTGAAGGACGAAGGATAATCTATATACAGCTATAATGCCCTAAACATGATGTATATTTAGTCCAGTCAATAAACATATATATAAACAGAATGCAATGAATATGCCAAAAAAAATTAATTCATAACTTCGTTAGTAGTTAGAAGATAAACATACTAAAAGTTCCCGCCTCTGACCCATTTTTTGGTTTTTTTAGGTTTTTGGATTATACCTCGAAAACGGTGGATTCTAGAAAAATATGTTTCAAATCAAAATTAAAGCTAATTTAATTTCCTATAAAATTGTTTATATACATATCTGTCGAACATCCAACGGTTTTTAAGTATACGTTATTGAAAATCGGTAATTTTTGAAAAAATAAAAATAAATAAAAATAATTTTTATCTCACTTTTTGTCAAACATTGCTTCTGGTGCCTTCCTCGATCGTTTCTCAGAAAAAAATGTTAAAATCAAAGTTGTAAAGCATTAAATTTAATTTAATCTCAAATAAGCGTTTCTGACACAAGAAGCAAATGTTTGACAAAAAGTGAGGTAAATATTATTTTGTTTTCGAAAATTATCGATTTTTAATAACGTATATCTCGAAAACCGTTGAAAGTTTGATAAATATGTATAGAAAAAAATTTATAGGAAATTTAATAAGCTTTGATTTTGATTTGAAACATATTTTTCTAGAATCCACCGTTTTCGAGGTATAATCCAAAAACCTCAAAAATAGAACCTTATCCCCTCTCCTCACCATTAGCTCAGGAGCGGGGACTTTCAGTATCTTTACTTTCTAATGGCTCATAACAAAGCTACGGAGTAAAACATAATTGCATATTCCATGCACTCTACGTCCCTCATATCAGCGCTCTTTGACTGGATTAATTGGACTGTTCAGGAATTAACGGAGGATTTCGTGTTTTCATAAAACTAATTGTTAAGGATTATTACTTTATTTATTAATTCTCATCTAAACAAAAATGTTTCTTGTAATAGAGAAATAATCAGAAATGCAGCTAGGTTTAATTAAAAAAAACTTATATTTAGAGTGCCGACGTTTCGACCCTTTATAGAAAATTCCTAGATTATGTACCGAGAAAAGGTATCTCATCTCATAATAAAATGGTATGCTAGTTTTATAAGGCATTATTAAAACCTATTTGACCTACGGACTTGAACTGTGGGGAACAGCAAGACAATCGAATATTAAACGTATTCAATCCTTCCAATCTACAGTCCTACGAACTGTACGAAAATAGTCAATGCACCTTATTATGTTACCAATAAAACCTTACATAATGACCTAAAAATACCTTTTGCCCTTGATCTCATTCCTTCAAAATTCTCTAAATTTCATCAAAACCTATCCAATCATCCCAATCCTCTAGCTCAATCCCTATCCAGTCATAACCATCCTTGTAACCCTCCGAGAAGGTTAAAACGGCAATGGCCCCGAGACCTTTTGTAATGTATAAAGTTATGTTGGAGTTCTGGTAATGACCAGCTTCTCCACTGAAGTCCTGATTATCTGTGGCCATAGCGCTCCCACTCAGCCTCCACGGATATTACCAGTGATGCAGCCGAGAGAGCAGCGCTGGGATCTCTACGCGTCTAGGCTTGACCCCCAATAAGTGGGGAATAGGTTCGATTCGGGGTTCCCCGGGCTGAGTGTGTTTGTATTGTATATAAAGTATGAATGAATAATAATTTGTGTATTTTAATTTTAATTCAATTTTGTTTTATTTTTTATTATTGTAAATAATTATTAGTTTTATTTTATGAAGATATTTATTTATTTTATTTTATTTTTTATTATTATTAGTTGTGTGTGTGTGTGTGTGTGTGTGTGTGTGTGCATTTGTAAATACGGTATGAATGAATACATTTATCTCTGACCCTATTGCCCTTTACTGAGGCAGATTGTACACTTATTTCAATAAAATATTATAGAGAGAAAAAAAAAAAATAGCTCAGGATTTAAAAATAAAAAAAAAAAAAAAAAAAAAAAAAAGTTTTATAAGGAGATAAATTACAGCTAGAAAAAATAATCGTAATAAATTCCAATCATGTTTCATAATTAGTGAAAGAAAAAACAGTGTTTAAGGACCACTTGTATAGTAGTTCATACCATTTGCAAAATATTGATAATTAAAAACGGGCTTTTTATTGGTTTATTTAGAGATTAATATAAAATTTTATTTCTATTGAAATGCTAATGCTTTGAGCTATAAATTTTACTATCTTAAAACTACCTTGGTTTATTAGGCGTAAAAGAAGCACTGATATTTGAATACACCTACACAGTCAAGAACATTAACATAATATTTTAACTTAATTAGAAATACATACGAGTAAAAATTTACATTACATTACATTACATCTTGGCACCTCGACAGATACCTTGCCAATTGAAAAATCTATCAAAACAGTAGAAAAGTTTAAATATCTGGGATCAACGTTCAATAATGAAGGCACTTCCACCAGCGATATTGAACGAAGAATAGGAGAAGGAAGGAAAGTCACAGCAATGCTAAATGGTGTTCTCTGGAGCTCAAATATACAACCCAGTACTAAGATCCTAATATATAAATCAATATTCGAATCTATAACGACATATGCATCTGAGACATGGGTAATCAATGTAAGGCAACGGAAAAGACTACTAGCAGCTGAGATGGACTTCTGGAGAAGAGCAGCGAGGAAATCCAGACGAGAAAGAATTAGAAACGAAGATATCCGAGAAATGATGGGGATAAATAGGAATATCCTATCGACCATTGAGGAAAAAAGACTCAGCTGGTTCGGGCATGTGAGAAGAATGCCTCCAGGAAGATTACCGAAGAAGATTATGGACATGGAAGTGGATGGAAGACAAAGAAGGGGAAGACCCAGAGTGAGGTGGAGAGACGGAGTTGAAGAAAGCCTGATGGGACATAAAATAACAGAGGAACAGGCCTTGGACAGGGAAGGTTGGAGAAGGATCCTGAGGGATATTTAGGGGAAGGAAAACCACATTAGTTGAAAACTCCTATAAAAAAAAAAAAAAAAAAAAAAAAATTTACATAAGCATACCCCTACAGAAAATAGTCAGGGCTTACGTGCCCATAAAAACTTCATGAGGTATGCACATGGAATCTGTTCCACAATTAAAAATTATCTACTCCAAGAGCAGGGACTAATAATAATTTTTCTCCCTTATTCATAACATGACAATGTTAACGATTATAGTTGATATTATTGCAACATGTTTAGTTAAATCTATTAAAAATATATTATTCAATTTTAACCTAGTTCTCGAGTTGCGATGAGCCTCCATTTTATAGGACACCCTTGAACTAGATAAGTATTAGGAAATATACAGCGTGAGAAAGGATTTTGCATTCTGTACGGGACCTTGAGAAATGTAGGATACGAGTCAGTCTTAGAAAATAGTACAATATTCTAAAGACTTCTTAGATGAGACAAACAAAAATTTATTGTATAGTTCCTTAGCACTAGTATCTTAGGAAAATCTATATCTATACTAATATATAAAAGGACAAGCCATTTTTCGTTTGTGATCACTAGGGTCCGGATTTATATGTATTTACATATTGTTTTTGATCCTTGTAAATCAATCTTCGATAGTTTATTTTACGTTTCATACAATTTAAAATGTAATTAAAGCATTTTTTATAATGGGTATGATTAAAAAAACAACGAATGTTGAATCACGGTATATGGCCAATGCTTTTGTGGGAAAAATGTCCAATGAAAAAACAAAACCAATGCTTTTAAATATAGAAGTTTTAGGAAAATGCAACCACGCAGCAATTGCCCAATTATTTTGCTATGTCCTCTTTGTGTGTCCAGTCCGGATCATGCATTAATCTACAAACAGGGATGCCAGCCAGGACTTAATCTCCTGACAATTTATAATTGATATTTTTAACTAATTAAGTACTAATGTATTAATCTAATATCTTCTCCAGAAGGTTATCGTGGGGTCAGAAATTAAGATTTGTTAATTATAAAGGAGAGGAATCAAAATATATTAATAATGAGTGGCATGCAAATGAATGATGACGGTTGAACTAAAAAAACAACGTATAATTAATTATAGGTTGACATATAGAAATTACAACTAGAAATAAGAAGCATAACTTAAGTTTAAAACTTATACGGTAACAAATAACTTAATCTAGACTCATCTTAAGGGCAATGCTATGTTGTGCGGGGAAGCGGGCGGCTACATGGCGAGAATCCCCAGGCTACCCGGAAGGCCAGGCACCCGATCTCCAGGAACCAGACATATCCGACGAACTCCTCTCTCTCAAAGATCTTCTCCAAGACTTCCTCCTAGACTGCTCTCGACCTAATTTTTCCGCCCCTTTTTGATGAATAAGCTCCGCCCCTCTGGACAAAGAACACGCCCACCGACTTCACAGATTCTTGAATTTTAGGTATACTAAAATATCGCGTTTACCCCAAATATTACCTGGTAATGGATAAGCAGGTAGAAAAATATGGCACTCACACCAACAAAGAGTGTGAACTGCTGGACCACCCGCAAGAGGCTGTGAAGGGGCCAGCCACCCTATTACGCAACACGCGAATATTAAGCTTATTAAATTAAACCCTAAAGGTTTGATACATAGCAATTTAATGATTCTTTGGGTGTACTTCGGCCTGGGGGCGTTCACAATCAAGGTAAGAAAAGCTCTCAAAATATTTTACCCAAAATTGATTCACGTGGCATGTCTTGCTCATGCTTGTCATAGGATTGCTGAGCATGTACGAAGTGAGTTTGAAGATGAAGATTCGCTGATTTCAAAAGTAAAAATGTATTTTTAAAAGCGCCAAGTCGAGTCAGTTTTTTAAAGATCTTTACCCATCCTTAACATTACCACTACAACCTTTTGTTACAAGATGGGGTACTTGGCTAGAAGCCGCCATATACTACAGTGAAAATTTCACAAAAATCAAGGATGTTTTGTCGTGACTCGAGGAAAACGCAGTAACTATAGAAAAGGCCAAAGAAATAATTGAACCATGCCCATTAGTTCAAAATTGAGCATATATTTCCTCGAACTTCTCCTTTTTGCCAAACAAGATCGCTCTTTTAGAAACCCAGAATGTCTCCCTCTGCGACAGTACTGCAAGGGTGAACAACGTCTTCCAGATATTAGAAAATGTTAGTGGAAGGTACTTAGTTTATTTTTTTCACATTTCTGGTTTTATTACTAACTAGCTGAAAGTACCCCGCTCCGCTACGGTTTAATATCATTAGGATGAAGACAACTTAAATTAGGAAAAGTTAAGCTTAACGTTGATAATTATTATTACTTAAATAAACCTGAACAATTCCGTTCTTAAAATAATTTAAATAAGTAAATTTGACAATTTGCAAAAGTTAATTTTATATTATTTTGATAGCCCTCCAGTGAAGCTTCGAGGCAGCACTACCATCTTACCCAGCTCTGATACCAGACCATCAACTTTGCTTATGGCATACTTTAAGTGAATATAGTCTTAACTTCTCAACTTTTTTGAAGAAAGTTTAGTCAAAGTAAATAAGGTTCTTCACCTCCCCGCTCCACTAACATTTAGGCGTAAAAATCAGATGCAGACACAGTTTTCTTAAGTGATGTATTGGTGTTTGGGTCACGCTGAGGGATGTTAATACTGTACCTTTCTTCTCCCTGGTAGAACATGATACGATACTAAAGAGAATCATACACTTGGCAGAACTCATTGATTCTTATCTGTTTTTTGTCCCTACATCGAACTGGCCTTACATGTCATCACCAGAGAACATAAGTCTTTTAACCTCCTCTTTAACATAAGTCTTTTAATAGCTTCTCTTCACGAAACAACTCAAACTTGTAAGTTGTAAGTAACCTCTGCAGCTACCATGAGTTCACAGAAAGTACCAATATTATAAGGTTTCGACATCGATCGTATTTTTGTTTGTTTACAACTATAAAGAACTTAAACGGTGGTCAAAGTTTGCGGCTTGAAGATCTAACCTATTTTTTAACTTAGCTTATATCCAAATACCATATGATAATTAATCTTTTATTATTCACCCAATAAAAATTGAAATCGCATTTTTCGCAAATTAGCCGCGATCCAGGCCGATTTTTTAAAATTCCTACTTAGCGAGCACCTACGGCTCTAGAGGAATCTACATATCGAATTTCATTCCAATCCGTTCGGTGGTTTCTGAGATTTTGTGTTAGTTGAGTGAGTGGTATTTGACAAAAATATAACAGATTATTAAATATTTATTTATAATACTAACTACACGTTCATTAAAGGCCCAGGAAAAAAATAAGACAAAAACTTGAGGATGTGATGAGGAAAAATCCTGGTTTTGAAGAAATCAGAAGAATTGCTCATATTCTAAGTAGAAAGAATTTAGTCAAGAAATTTTGCTTACACCTAACGAAATTGCAGCGTTCAAATGGGCGGTAAATTACTTCGGTAGACGTGAAGCGTTCATTTAGCAAATACAAAAATATTCTGCTTTCAGATCGAAGTAACTTTACATTTGATCAGTTAAAAATGTCGAAACTTCTAATAGTTTTGATTAATAAATCATTATTTTTTTTTTCCGTTTCGATGTTAACGTACATACGTTTCTACATATATATTAAAATTATGTTAATTACCTTACTATAATAAAATGGATTAGTTTTTTTATATTACATATTTCTTATTTTTACTTACATATTTATGAAAAAGTAAATCCATATATATGTACATATTTCAAGTTTTATTTCACATATAAATCCGGTCCCTAGTGATCACTAACCGCAAAAACTACTGAGCCAATATTTATCAAATTTTAACTACACCATCACCATAGTTCAAGGAAGGTTTAGCAACAATAAAATCTACCGATTTTAAATTAATTTTTTGTTAAAAAAGCAATAATATGTGACTGAATGAAGTTTGAAAATTTACTAATAGGTCGCGAACGCCATTCTGCAAGAGAGGCTAAGTGGTATTTTCTTATCTAGACCTTGAAATTGATAATAAAATTTAAAAGTACATTGCCAGAATCAAGGTTTGCAACATTGTCGTATATTCTTATGTTTAGAAATTAAACTCCAACTAGATTAAATCAACAAGATTATTTCTGCCGAATAAACATTATTTTGATATTATGGGTAAAACTATGATCCATGTGCCTTTAGTTTAACCGCAAGTTTCTTCATAGTCTCTGTCTACTTGGATTACTGATTCATACATTGGATATCCAATTAGGCTTTTACACAATCTTCAAGTACCTAATCGGTTCATTTTAACCAGGTTAAAAATTGCTGCTATGCAATTATCATTCAAGAAATAATGTACAAGATTTTTATCAATAAATAAATAAATTTAAATTATGAGTTTAAATTATTAAGTTCTATACTTATTAAAGTGGGGGAAGCCGCGATCGGGTATTCTAGTATAGCTAAAAAAAATATATGTACCAGGAAAATTGAGTTTTTATATCTTAAGGACATAGGTAAAATATTGAATTTTCAATCTTTAGAAAGAAAAAAAAAAAAATTAAAATTTCCAACGAATCCTTTATCATGGCTACTTAGTTTAACTAGATGTAGTTTTTTAATGTAATAAAGAAGTTTGATGTAAATGTGTTATTAATTAAATTAATTTTCAAATCTCTATTTACATTCGTCAATCATAAACAAATAAATATCGATCAATCATAAATAAATTAGATATAAAAATATAAATTATAATTATTAATTAATTTATTACATTTTCTCATTATCTATAGTTGAAGAGTAGATCTATCAGTAAAGTGAAAAAAAAATTAAATGAATTCTAATTATTTAAAAAGAATTATTATTAATTTTTTTATTTTTAGAAATTATATTTAAATACCAATATGCATACTTGTATCATCATAAAAAATAACTGATGAAATGGATATATATATTTTTTAATGTGTATTTGTAAACTAAAAACGTCTATTAATCAGGATAAAATTTTAAATCAGTAAATTATATTATTCACAATAAAATATATCGAATCAATTTAGTTTTAGTTTGGAAAATCAGTAGACTATAGATAGTCACTTCCATGATCTATTGTTTTTCTCACTCAGAGAGAAATTAAGTTGTTTTTTTAATAAAATACTTTTTTTTTGTGAATTAAAATAAATTAAATTCGTAATGATTGTTTGTTAGTTTTGTAAAAATTGTTTTCCTTTAACTGATAGAACCTGATAATAGAGCTTGGAGCGCCTTGAAAGGGGAATATACTCTAAGCCCGCAATACCCCGATCTGACTCTAACCTGCAACACAGCACTGTATAGCGGGTTTAATCTATATGAAACGCCTTCAGGCAATAACCAGTTCTGTCTAATGTATATTAATGTAATATTTTTTTCTTGACATTATAATTGATTTCACAGCAATATTCGGGCTTAAGGCAAGCACCGAATGCACTGTATACATGGAAGTATACATAATTTGATTTAATATATATTTTTTTTGTTTTTTAATTTTATTCGCACCTATATATTACTGATGCATTATTATCAGAAAATAAAACTGACAAGCGAAAAGTTTTACATAATTCATTGTTTTATTTTCATCGAGGTTTAAATGTTTACGCCTCTATATACTTTAATTATGACATATGAAATGTATTATGGTAATTAAAAATATTAATATAAATAAGGAATTATTTTTTAAAAATTACAGAGAGATTTTAAATTTACAAAATTTGAATTTGTATTCGCCTCTTGCATTCATTACGTATTGCATTCAATGAAGTATGGGTCGATTTAAAACAACAGAGCTAAGACTATCGTAAATAAATCTTTAATTAGTCCTACCGTGCCATATGAAAATAAGACCTGGCAAAACAGTGTAGAAGAATATTAAGAGTTTAGGAAGCAAAGGTGCTAAAAAGAATATTCCTGTGTGTGAGTACGGAAACTAGAGAACAAAACAAATTAGAATTGATTGGAATGTGTAATGAACCGGATCTGGTGTCCTTCGAAGGAAGATCTAGATAAAAATAGCTGGGATATGCAGAGCTGTTGTCGACTTATAATATACCAAAATTAGTTAAAGAAGACAAACCTGGACGAATGGTTTAAAAAAGTTAATTGGAGTCAGTATGGAGAAGGCCCTTGCAGGGCTGTAGGTGTTACGGAGTTAGTGGATACAAGTTGAGATACTTGTGGATTTTAATTGTTATGAAGTTTACTGTAAAAGGAATCTGGATTGGGCTGAATCAGAAAGATGTGGAATATTGAGCTCTTTATGGATTATTTTGTTTGTAACAAAGTAAGGAGTATCAAGGATTTAACGGAGGAATTCGGATTTCAAGGATAGATTCAGTACGAGAAAAATTGGATGGTTTAGTGTAGCCCCAAAGCTCAACTCCGTACGTCCTAATAGGTCTAATTATACAGTCATGTAAATATATTATATTATATATTATACAGTCATGTAAATAAGTCTTTTGTAATTAGTAACCAGCTTTGAACGTTTTAACTGTATTAATTATCATAGTAGGAGCTAAAATGCACATAGCGGAATTAACAACTTCACCAACGATATGTTTTTAATTTTTTTTTTTTCGCATAGTATATTCCTGCTGTCTATGCTTTCATTTTCTTTTTTTTTGCTTACCTATATGATTGTATTGTTTATTTCCAAAAGAGAGCAAATGTTTTTTTTACACAACAGCCAATGGGATCGAGCAAAATAGGTCAAATCCAGGTGAAAATTTTTATTTTAAGTATTAGGAGAAACAGAGTCAAAAGGAGCTCACACATTATAACCTGTATCCTAGTAATAGATTTATTTATCAAAACGAGAGTTGAGCTCTCAACTGTTTCTGCTCTCCTAATACCTAACTATCAAACTACACGTAACGCCCTTTCGTTCCCCCAAAATTAGGCCACCGGTAAAAAAAACATGCTCCATATTAAAAAATTAACATACATCTCATATAATAAATAAATTAAAATAATAACTAAGCATGCCTGTAACGAATAATTGAATTACAAGTAATTAAACACAACTAATAGGAACTATCAACAGCCTTCTAACTCCTACAAGCATAACCTGCCATACACACTATTACAGCGATTAATCGATATTTACACCAACACACTGGCTATTAGATTGAAATTTACAACTGTGCAAGTATACATCAAGTAAATGTGTAAAAAAAACGTTTACAATAACATGCCAAAACTTGAAAAGAACTACTCATCAGTAGCACTTCAGTAAAAAATAAAAGAATCTTCACAAGAAGATCTCTGTGCCATCTTCATTTCAGACGCCACGGAGTAGACGGATTGGGAATGAAGTAGGAAGCAAGTTAAGAAACTAGGGGATTTGAGTGGTTATGGAGCTTACTATGAAAGGATTGGTATCTGGTTTGGGCTAAATCAGAAACATATGGAACATTAAGATCTTTATGGATAAGTTTATTGGAGACAAAGTAAGGAGCATTGAGGATTTTTCGGAGGATTTTGGATTCTTAGGATTGGATACGGGATGAATTGGATGGTTTAGTAGAGTCCCAAAGTTCAACTCCGTATAGGTCTGATCACAGTCAAGTAAATGAGTGTTTTGTAGTTAATTGGGAGTTTTGAACGTTTGTCTAGTAAATGTTATGCAGTTCACACTTGTAGACGAGGGAAGGAAAACGTTATAGAAGTTGGGTTGTTCAGTTTTATAAGCTAAAGCTAATGTTTTGTTGGAAGTTGTTGAGTTTTCAGTATCATGTGTTCAAAATTATTCCTTTAAAATTTGCGAATAATCCTCCTAGCCAGTACGATACAATTTTCACAGTGTTGATTGAAGCGTCAGCACGAGCCCGAGCTCTTAAACAATCTACTGCTTTCGTGACCTTTGATCAGCCTCTTTACTGGAAAGCACGTGAATTGATAGCGTCGATTGATCCATTGAATGATCCACACGGGCTTCAATCTGTAACTGTACGGTTAGGAGGATTTCACACTTTGATGTCATTTCTTTCTAGTATTTCATATTTGATGGATGGCAGTGGCTTAACAGAAGCTTTCACAACTATATTTGCAGCAAACTCTGTCGAAAAAATTCTTTCTGGCCATGCATTTTCACGTGCGATTCGAGGACATATTTTAAATTTTGTTGCTATATGCAAACGAATATTAGAAAAATGTTCTTTTACCGACGATGAACAAAGTTATCTGGATAATTTGATAAACTCCGATGAATTCAATGAAGAAGATATCAGTAACGATGTTAATTTCTTACAAATTTCTTCTAAATTTCAAAGTCAGTTTACAACATTCAAATCGAATGGACCTACTGCTCAGTTGTTTCTCCAGTATCTACATTGCATTTTCATTGTCTTAAATTTCTATCACGCGGAGAGATCTGGAGATTGCAAAAAGAAAGAGAAAGAAGGAAAGAAGACGTAGTGATTTAAAAAAAAAAAAATCGTAACTCGGCTGTTATTTATGGCAGCTACACTTTGAATAGCTCAAATCAATCGTTGAGAGGTAAGCTTTTAATTTATTATATTTATAACAAAAACGGTTCAATACCGGACGCTCTAGCTTCAATTGTTTATAGCTGTAAAACGGGCGCTTTTTCAAGTCGATTTTATTGCATGTTTTTTCAAAGAAATCGATTTTTTTAGCAATTTATAATGAAAATATAAGCCCTTAAGAATAATATCCCGGTCATCCGAAGTTCAAAATGTGAATCACGAACGGCCCGTTTTGCATTGAAAATATCGATATCGAGATAAACAAAAGGTATATCTCAGTAAATAATAAAGATAGGAGGACGGGGTAAATACTATTTTTCTTTGGGTTTAAAGAGCTTCCTTTTTCATCAATAAAAAGTATTGAAAAGGCCCTTTTTGTTTATAATAATTCTTATGCAAAAAAGGGACATTTTAGAGGGTTTTTTGCACTTTTTATGACAACCAATCATCAGAATCGAACGATCAATGGCTTAAATTGTAGATATTTTTATTATCTACAACTTTTATATACAACATTTTATGAAAAGCCGCGTTATATTTGCTTATAAATTGAAAAAAAAAAAAAATTTTGGCCATGTTCTCGTGCCCCTAACTCTAAAAAACTCACCAAATCTTTGGGGCACTTTTGACAGAAATACTTCTTTCATCGCCCTCAACAACTCTGTGCGGGTTGCTACCAGCCCTTATTTTTAGGAGAGAATTTTCCCTATTGACTGGACTATAATAGTAGTTGCATCTATTGCAGCCTACGCATATTGTAAGTATGTGTACATAACAACACAAAAAAACGGAGATTATGAATAAAAACATTCAATGGAACAGGACTGGATAAGTCCAAATTTATTTGATATTTTATGATTGGTTATTTATTGTAAGAGAATTTTCGAGGAAAATTTAGCTATCTTAATAAACTATGTAATTAGAATTTCTTTAATTAGAAGTTGTAAAAACCCACTTTAATAACTTTTTAGGATTTCATGATTTTATTTCTTTATTTAAATATATATATATATATGTTTAGTAAGGTTGTTGAGGTTCAGTCATAAAATAAAAAATCAACTATTTTGGCGACGTTTCGAGACTATATTGTTCTCATAATCATGCCCTACAGTAAAAAAACAGGTTACAATAAATTATATAAGTTATACAAGTTATTTCAAAACATAACGTTAGCTACAGTACAAGTAGGTATATAACATGTGTAGGGTCATACAAATATATATAATTACAGAATATAGAGGAGTATGTAGCTACTTACAATGTTACTGGTGGATATGAATAGACTAACAATTCTAGTACACAACTAACCTAGGGGAGTGAGTTTAAACAGACAGTTAACAAGGGTTAGTGGGGAAAACCCTATTTCTTAAAAATTAAGTTAAAAGGACTGTTATATTCCCAAAGAATATCTATATATATAGTCCTTAGTCCATATATACTCCTATATATATACTCCTTAGTCTATTCATATCCACCAGTAACATTGGCATGATTATGAGAACAATATAGTCTCGAAACGTCGCCAAAATAGTTGATTTTTTATTTTATGACTGAACCTCAAGAACCTTACTAAACATTTAATAGTAACAGTCAAGAAAATTATCCATATATATATATATATATATTTAAATACAAAAAATATATTGGCTAAATGAATAAAATAAATTGTCTGAATGAAGCCATTATGGAGTATTTTTTTTCACTAGTTCTTAGTTAATCTTTTTTTTTTTCTTTAGTTCCTTAATTAGTAAGGAACTAGAAATTTAATGATGGAAGCGTTGAAATGTGATTAAACGAAACTTAGATGTGAATAACAGAAGTGCCTTGCCATTCGCAGAAATCTGAATCCCGAGCTTAGGCGAGTGTGTACTGGGCCAGTTCGCCTCGTCGCTCGTTTCCTCTCGGTCCTTTGACTCGTGGCCAGAGACCGACTTTTTTCGGAGCGCAGCCGAGCCGAGCCGAGCTAAGCCGAACTAACAGGAGGTGACCTAGTACATACCGGCATTAAAGTAGTCTGTAACGACGGGCAGTTTCTTGTCGTTTTAGTCTTGTATTTGGATTCCAAGTAAGACGTTTGTCCAAGTGGATTCCTAGGTAGCGGATCTGTTCATCAGGGATCAGTGGAATATCATTAAAGGATACTGTAGGACAGGAAGTCGTAGGTTTACGACGAAGGGTAAAGGTTATTTGGTGTGTTTTGATCGGGTTTATTTTGATTCTCCAGTGAAGACTAAAATAATAACTTAATAAATAATAACTTGTAATAATAACATAATAATAACTAATAATAACTTGTGTATAAGTTAACAACTAACATAATAATAACTACCATAATAATAACTTGTGTATAAATAATAACTTGTATTTGTAACAAATGATAACTTGTATTTGCCTGTTGAGTAGGTTTATTGCCAAAGAAACAGGCAAGCTTCAAGAACCGTGATAGGTGAAAAGGTGCGATATCTAGAGATTACATTTTATTTTCTATTGTTTTTAAAACAGACTTATATTTATGTAACGTAGTGTCGTACAGCTCAGATTGTATTACTGTGTCGTAAATAAGCAGTTAATCAAATACTTAATCACTTCTCCTTGCTAATGATATTTTTTTTTCTATTATATTTTAACCTTACTATTTTATAACTATAATTAAAAATTAATATACCGGTAATGATAGTGTTAACTATTGCTGCTAATTACGGTTTTAATTATTAATCATTATCTCCTATTAGTGTTTGATGAGTCATTTGACGCAAGTGTGTCCTTGTAAAAACTATCTATTTTATTAATTATTTGTAAAGTAAAAAAAATCAATAATTATATCTTAATAAAACGACTGTAGTCACATTCAGCTTTATCTGTGCTTAGTAAAATCTTATTTATGAAACGCATGTTTTCTATTGAAAAATTGAAAACCATCCTCGAGTTTACAAAATTTTATTGTAAAGACGCCATTGAGCTGTGCTGACATCTCATGAAGCACGTAAGATTTCATTTTTTTTTTTAGTTAATATCATTATAAGATTTAAAAAGACATATACAGTATAACCTAACTGCGACTTTCCAGATAATCTGACCTTTCTGACTTGAGGGGGGTAAAAGTCCAGAAAAATTATAATTTTTTTTTTCCAAAAGGTTTTGTAGATTTGACTTATATATACATCGTTAGTGTTGATTAATTGAGTGCTAAAATACATGTTTAGGACCTTGAAGAGCCACCGCTCGCTAATTGGACGCTTTGAGGTCAAATATTCCGAGTTTTGAAACGTATCATCAAATTATCTGCTGCAAAGTTGGCTCTAAAGAAAACCATTTTATATTCAAAATTAGATTAGACTAGCTTAGAATTCTTTAGATTGAGCAAAAATAACCTTTATAGCTTAAACGGTGACTGAGATAAAGGATTCAAATTTTCGGAATTCTCAATTGGCATTGAATTCTCTAAATTCCCTGAATCTCAATTGCATGGAATTCTTAATTGGCTTTCGGAATTCTCAAAAATTGGCAGAAATTGTAATTTTTATAATACTTTAAAAATGACGTTTAGAACATACTTCATTATAAACGATTTAAAGGTTAGCTTACAAACCTATCACAACAGTGTTACTACAGCCAATACTTCTATACATAAATAGCTGGCTAAAACATATATATGCAAATACATTACTATATTAGTGTATATTACCTACGTTTCTATTTCTATTATTTTTTTAGAATGTTAATATATAAATTTTTTAATTTATATAAAAGATTAAAACGACAAGAAACTGCTCGTTGTTACAGACTACTTCAATATTCGTTCAAAGCTCCCAATTAATTACAAAAGACTTATTTATTGTATGACTGTAATTAGACCTATTTGGACGTACGGAGTTGTACTATGGGGCTCCACTAAACTATCCAATTCATCTCATATCCAATCCTTCCAATCTAAAATCCTCAATGCTCCTTACTTAGTCACAAATAAACTTATCCATAAAGATCTTAATGTCCCATATGTTGCTGATTTAGCCCAAACCAGATACCAATCCTTCAATAGTAAGCTCTATAACCACTATAATCCACTAGTTTTTTAACTTGCTTTACACTCCATTCCCGATAATCCTCCGAGGCGTCTGAAAAGAAGATGGCCTAGAGACCTTTTAGTGTAGAATTTTTCTTGAAGTGCTACTGATGAGTAGTTCTTTTTAAATATTGACAAGTTATCGTCATTGACACATTTACTTGATGAATATATTTTGTACACTTTTAAATTTAAAAAATTAGATATAATATTCTTTCAAATAGGGAAAACTGTGCTTCATTGAAATCTTAATCTGAAATTAATTGAGTTAGGCTAAAAAACCAGTGAAGGACACTGGTTTCAGATCTGCCGATTTTGCCGGACATCCTTGGCCACTCTCCTTTCCGAGAAATTAGTTTTCGTCTTTAAGGGCACTATTCTAGTGATATTCCAGGATTTAACGATTCTAAACGGTTGCAGGATAGTCCGCCATTGTTGTCCTTCTTGATAATTTAATTAAATATTAATCCTTTAATATTTAATTAAATTTTAATCCTTCTTGATTAATTTAATTAATATTATTTACATCACTCGGATTGGGAAATAGATACTTTCCATAACAGCTGGAAGCTAGGAAAGTAGGCCTTTACACATCTCAAAATTTAGAGCAAGGTAAAACAACGAACATATGATTTTACACGTCTAGCCGGGAAAGTTTTCGCAGCTAGCAGTGTTTACTGTTACCAACACGAGGTTCGCTAGCGTTTCTTTTAGTTTATAATTTAATTTTACATTGTTAGTGTGCGAAAATGGCCTTTAACAGCCCTCAAAAATTAATTAAAGAAGCTGAAGGAATAACTGATTCGTTATTGCCCGGGAAATCTCGTAATAGATACGAAGAAGAATTTAATAAGTTTTGTGAGTGGTGCTATAGTGAAAGTGTTAACCCTAACCATGTTAATGATGAAGTGATGTTCATCTATTTCGGAATACCGATAGTGAAGATCCTCATCTGTAAAGAGGACCAACGCTTGAATGAAGTGTCCATTAAAAACACGCAAATGAAGAACCTAAATAAAAAAAACATTAACTGATGGGTTAAACATTACCAACAACCAAAACTGTACAATTAATATTAACCTGAGCCTATAAAAATGAAGTGTTTTTTATTAATATATAAACTTATTCCTTTTTATAAATGTATTTTGAATTATTACATTTCAGTTATTAAACGTAATTATATTAAATTAAGCTTGTCTACGGTTATTTCTCTAAATCAGCTGTTACAAATAATCATTAAAATGGAAAACAATCATTTAGTGTAATAATATGAATTATTAAAATCTTAATATGTGTATTCACGAGTTAAAAACTGAAAAGTATCGTACATTACACGTACCGAAAGTGATTTTACGATGCTCGATCGAATTAACGTCAAACACGGTCTCGCAACGTAAAATGCCACTTTCGGTACTAGTAATGTAATATACTATAAATTTAATAAAATTTAAGTTATATTATTATGTTTTTTACAAACGGCGTCTTACTTATGTACATTTTTATATTGTTTCGTTTTAGTTTTAGAAGGGTAACAATTTATTTTGTATATTATTTCACTACTCATTCGTATTTATTATTATTTTAAGTATCTATTGTATTTACAGAGCACATAAAATAAATAAATACATAAAACCCATACAGTAGAAACTCGATAATTCGTCACGAATGGGGGGAGGGAGGGTGACGAAATAACGGAAATGACGATTTACAGAATTTTGCTGGTAAAGTAACAAAAAATCACATGAATAATTGTAATTTGTTTGCAATTTATTGAATATAAAAATGACCGTTTGAACATTATAAACATTGGAATTGAGTGACAATAGCAAAAAACACAAAAACCTTGGAACACAACCATTTATAAAAAATGAAGTTATATACAAAAACGTACATACATCTATAAAATAGAAAAAAAACATACTAAAAGACATACCATATTTATTCAATATTTACCTATCGTGAATAAAAAAACACGATCATGAATCATAACACATAAATCAGTTCTTAAAAAAATAGATCTGTTTTTTTTTTTTTCTATTAAATAATTTACAAAATGTATAAATATAGGCTTATTTTTTAGTAACAAACCAAATGAGGTGGTTTAAAGATTAAATAAGTAGCAAAGAGGAAAAAATATATTACATACGTATTTAATTTTGTTATTTATAGTTGCTAATTAAAAAAAGAAAAAAAACACCCGACGAATTACAGAATAAGAGGAATTATCGAAATAACGAGTTTCCACTGTACTTCCAGTAATGTAGCTTGATCCAGTAATCCATTGATCCATCCAGTAATGTATTGTAAGAATTATAATTCATATTTCAGTAAGATCATTAGTGTTAATATTACTTCATACATCTCTTGCGGAATTAGAAAAAAATACTTCATTACGGAATACATTAGCGTTTTCTACTCGCCGAGGACGAGATGATGAGTTGACTCATAGCTTTCAACTTTTAATTGCTCAAACAATATAGCGCTCTCTTACGGGAGATAGTGACTCCACCCTACGTGCTCTGCATAAACATCTTGTAATGTGGAAGGTTGTTCAATTAAGTTCCAAGTTCTCTACCAACGCGAAGAGAATCATCAATATGAGGAGAGTTATGAGGAAGTGTAGGAGTTTGGAAAGTTAAGTGATGATTGTTCAGCTAAAAATCATCAAACATATATACGAGGGTGAATCAAATATAAACGGTAATTTTCAAAATTATATTTATTGAATAATATTATACAGAAACTATACCTTCAACATTTTTCAATGTAGTCTCCTGCATTATCTACACACTTCTACCACCGATTTGGAAGCTTGAATATTCCCTGATCATAAAAAGACTGAGGGCGAGTTTTTAACCATTCGCGCACGTGCTTTTCGACGTCTTCATTGTTTTCAAATCGTTTTCCTCAACGATTGAAAGTGATTCTTTCAGGGGCGCAAACAAAAAATAGTCACAAGGGGACAGGTCTGGACTGTAAGGAGGGTGTTCGAGAGTTTCCCAGCCCATTTCTTCCAATTTATCCCTTGTCAACAATGCGGTGTGAGGCCTTGCGTTGTCATGGAGAAGGATGACATCTCTAATGGGCACACCTCGTCTTTTGTTCCGGTAACTGGTTTTTGCTGACTGTAGCACCTGGCAGTAGTAAGCCGCATTCACTGTTCGTTGATTGTGAAGAAAATCAATGAGTAGAACTCCCCTTGAGTCAAAAAAAATTGTTGCAAGAACTTTTCCGGCTGAGAGACGAGTTTCGGCTTTCACTGGGCAGCCTTCATCCTTCGCCACTCCTTACTTGTTATTTTTCAATCATTTACTAGGAATATGAAATTTTGACTATTCCAGGTTTTTATTCGTGGCTGCTCGAGGCAATACAAAATATAGCTGCGCCGAAAAAAAAAAAAAAAAAAAAAAAAAAATTGTAAAAAGTGCAATGTTCCAATTCGCAATGAACATCATAAATATACTTGTAATAATTGTATAGAAATAGAAGAAAATGATCTAGCTGATGAAAAACCATTATGTAAATAGTAAAATATTTAATTTTTGTTTGTTTTTTTTGTTGTTATTTTTTTTTACAATAAATATCTTTGTAAATTTTGTAAAAAATATATTTTTAATCCTTATGCTCTATACTACATAATGATGACATTTATACAGTCCTGTGAAAAAATATAAACTCAAGACAAAAAAAACTTCTTCAAGTCATTTTAAGTCTTTAATATTGGAATCTGAGTAACAAAATATATTATTTAATGTATACAATGAATGATTAATTACAATTTTAATAAATAATTTCATCATATGGCTAGAATTAGGTACAACTGGGGCAAAATAACAAAATACACCTGTGAAAAAGTATAAACTCAAAACTTTAATGTCTCTTTAATGAGTAAATTCGTTTCAATAATGAGAACTTCCACCATGTTTTTTAATCACCTCCAACAGTCTTTTAGGAATACTTCTTACCAAATTAAGTAGTGCTCTCTGGTATGTTTTCCCAAGCTTGTGTGATCCTTTCATTGAGCTCATCAATGTTTTGGATTTCTGGTCTCTGAGGGTCGTAGACTTCTCTAGACATGATTCCCCACAAGTTTTCCAAACATTTCATCAAACCAATGTCTTGTTGAGCGTGCTGTATGAATTGGCGCATTATCTTGTTGAAAAATGGGATCTTCTTCTTCTAACATTGTAATAAACAGCAAAAGGAACTCTTCTAAAACATTTTGGTACCTGACAGCATTCATTTTGCCAGCAATGAATGCAACTTGAGACTTTGCCTTTTCATTAAATGCAGCCCAGACCATTACTCCTCCATCCCAATGTGTTCTTCGTGATAATTTATTTTTTCTTTTCTAAGGTCATGCCAGTAGTAATTAAATCCATCTGGGCTATCAATGTTAATTTTTTTTTCATCACTAAAAATAACTCTTGACCATTTATTGCTGTCTTGGATATGTCTTTCGGCAAACTGCAATCGTCGCTGCAAATGATGTTTTTTAAGATGTGGTTTTCTCATAATTTTACGATATTTGAAGAACTTGGATTCAGCTAACCACATCCTCACCAAACTAGCATCACATCCTAAGTTGAATCGCCTCACAATCTGTGTGAGGAAGCTCCTGTTTTCGAAATTTCTCTCAAAACTGCCCGTTTCACCTGCTTAGAAATTTTTGGAGGCCTTCCACTTCTTTTCTTTTTCCCGTAATTTTCAGGGCCGCACTTTAAAAAGTTTTTGACTACTCCCTGGGAGCGGTTTATCTCATGAGCAATTTGCCTCTGGGTCATCCCAGCTCTCCCTAAGTCCACTATTCGTTGCTGTGTGTTGTGTTTCCGTGAGTTGTGACCCCCGCGGCATTATTAAAAAAAAAAAAAATTACTAAATGAAGCTTTATGGTATCAAAGATGAAGACTCTTTAACAGCAGGAATAAAACTGAAGTGATATTTTAATCCTTAATACCCCAGTCAATAGAAAACAAACATTGAGTTTATACTTATTCACAACATAAATAAGATTTGTTTACAAAATCTGTTGATTGTAAATTATCAAATAGATCAATGTCCACTTAAGCTTCACACCAATCTAATAAGATAAATACAAATCAAAAAACATAATTGTGTCATGCATTTACTTTTAAATTTTATAAATATATTATTTTTATAAGTTGAGTTTATATTTTTTCACGGGACTGTAACAACATATTTGGTAACATAAAACTGCATTTTTTTGAAAATTAAAGAAATGAGGGAAATGCTCACCTAGCAACTAACGGTATACCAGATCGGCTAGCGACCAACGCCGGGTTAAATTTCTGATCACGTAACTTGGCAAATTTTCACACAAAGCAATACTAATGACCATTAATGTCAAGAAGAGTAAAATAATGCAAATTGGTCGGGAACAAGAATAAGTTAAGGTATTTTGCAAGGGTGAAGCATTGGAAATGGTAGACGACTACACTTGGGAACAGTGATAAGCAGGAATGGAAAGGTAGAACAGGAGATATCCAACAGAATAAAGAAGGCAAACTCAATTTACTACCTACTCTGCAACACG
Source organism: Euschistus heros (assembly GCA_003667255.2). Lineage (NCBI taxonomy): Eukaryota > Metazoa > Arthropoda > Insecta > Hemiptera > Pentatomidae > Euschistus > Euschistus heros. Next base: position 568,561 of record RCWM02000571.1, on the reverse strand, counting down.
GTTATAGGGAAAAGGGAGGTGGGGGAAAATGTTGTTACATATCTTCAAAGCTACATACTCTCCTACATGGAAGTGAAAGCTAGGTACCATTAGGGAAGCACCTAAGCAGAATTACTGCAGCGGAAATGAGGTACCTTCGGAAAGTAGCGGGCCGAACTAGAAGGGATCGGATCAGGAACGATAGGACTAGAGAGGATCTAGGGGTTGTCTCTCTAAAGGATACCCTTAAAAGAGGCAACTTAGATGGTTCGGACATCTCTGCCGGATGAATGACCGAGACCCGAGAAAGTACTTTGAGGCCAGACCAACAGGAAAACGTCCCAGAGGGAGACCCAGCACTCAATGGATGGACTACATCTCCAGGGTGGGAGAGAAGAGAGGCAAAGACTGGAATGCCATGAGGGCGCTGGCTCGGGATATGGAGGATTGGTTTGCCTGGACAGAGGCACCTCCACGCTAAAAGGCACTAAGGAGGAAGAGAAAGAAAGAAAGAAAAGCAACACTAATAGAAATGAATCGTGTCAAACAAAACTCCTCTTATAAAATATAGACAAAACAATTTCCATTTAAACAAACATAGCTCCTTAATTGTAGATCCTAGCAGAAAATGTTATATGAATGTTATAAGAATATTCTCCATTAAATATCTGATGAGAAAACAGTTGTCAAATTTTCGATCCGAGCTACCAACAGAGCTAGAGCGTGCCAAAAGAGCCCCACTTGCAAAAATGTAAACAAAACATGAATTTTTATCCAGACTAATATAGCTCCTAAGCAGGTCATATTTTTTTTTTTTTTTTTTAATTTATTTATTTCATTGAAATTTACAACTGTATATACAATATATAATACATCAAGTAAATACGATGATAATGATAAAAATGACACGTCACTTGTTTTTAAAGCAACTACCCATTGCTAGCACTTATAAAGGTTTTATATAATGAAGTATTATATTAGAAGGTACCGAGGCCATCTTCTTTTCAGGCGCCTCGGAGGGTTATCTGGAATGGAATGAGAAGCAAGTTGTGATACTAATGGGTTTGAATGATTGTGGAGTTTGCTATTAAAGATAGATATCTGGTTTAAGCTAAGTCAGAAACGTAAGGTATATTAAGATCTTTGTGGATAAGTTTGTTTGTGACGAAGTAAGGAGCATTTAGGATTTTGGATTGTAAGGATTGGATACGGGATGAATTGGATGGTTTAGTAGAGTCCCAAAGCTCTACTCCATATAGGTCTAATCACAGTCAAGTAAATGAGTCTTTTGTAATTAATTGTGAGCTTTGAACGTTTGTCAAGTAAATGTTATGCCGGCAGTACACACTTGTAAACGAGGGAAGGCGATCTTTACAGAAGTTGGGTTGTTCAGTTTTATAAGCTAAAGCTAATGTTTTGTTGGAAGTTGATGAAGATGGATGTGAGGATTCTGTTTACAAAAACCGAGATTATGGATAAAAACATTCAACGGAACAGGACTGCAAAGTCCAAATTTATTTGATATTTTGTGATTGGTTATTTATTGTAAGAGAATTTTCGAGGAAAATTTAGCTATTTTAATTAAGGATTTCGGAAACTAAGGATTGGATACAAGATGAATTGGGTGGTTTAGTAAATCACCAGGAGGTGATATTGAAAAATGTTATCACAAAAAATATTTTTCATTGAATTTCTGATGCCTATGAAGCAATAACTCCACGTCAGTTCAAAATCCGAAGAAGTTTAAAATGTCATGATTAGGGTAAGAGAGACGAAATGTGGGCACTTAACTTCTCGAAAGCTCAGGGTTGCGAAATAAGAAATTCTGGGAGAGCATTTTTTTTTTTTTTTTTTTTTTTTTTTTTTTTTTTTTTTTTTTTTTTTTTTTTTTTTTTTTTTTTTTTTTTTTTCCAATCCTCCATTTATTTACAATACATACAATATAATATACAATATATATATTAAGATCTTGGATTGCCTTGCGGCATTTGAAGATGGGTGTCCTCGGCAGCTGCTGGATCCACTCTGTTGACGGATGGTCTTCCTTCTTCTATGTTGAGCGAGGAGGAGTCACTCTGCTGGCGGTGGTGGTTCTAACGGGTCAGTCTGTTGAGCCTGAACCCCTTCCCTCGGCGAGTACGTCCGCTAAGGGGGTCAAACCTTGCCACCTCCCAGGCCTGGGAGGCGGGGCTACGTCCCTGAAGAGAGGGTTGGAACAGTGCTTCAGACCATCAAAAAATTTGATATGTCGTCGGCCAATGTAGGTCGGGATGGAAGGCATCCTTAGCTGTTCTAGGATGTGACTGTTTTTGGCCCTCTGAAGGTTGGTACCACGGACGATTCGCCGAAGGACGGTGTTCTGGAACGTTTGGAGAGCATGTAGTGTACTCTTGTACATGTGGTGCAGCAGTGGAGCTCCATGGAGTAGGGTGGGTCTAATTATGGATTTGTATATCTGGAGCTTGAGGCGGAGGGATAGTTGGGGAGAAGTCAAGAGATGATAGAGGCGGTAGGTCTTTGCCCTGGCCTGTTTGATCCTGCTCTTCACGTGGGTGGAGAAGGTCAAGTGTCGGTCAATGTTGACCCCAAGATATAGAATGGAGCTGGATATGGGTTGCTCAACATTGTCTATTGTGAAGTGCTTAGGCAATCTCTGGGATCTCCTGAATTTAGCAAAGGACATCACAATAGCGTCAGTTTTCTTGGGGTTAACCTTGATTCCACAGGTGTGTAGAGCTTCGACAATGGTGGAGGTTGCCCTCTGAGCCATGTCGAGTGCTCGGCCAGGGTTAAGGCTGGAGGCGTAGACGGCTACGTCGTCTGCGTATGCAGCAACTACCGCCTCGGAGTGTTTGATGGAGACCACTGGAGCCGTGAAGATGTTAAACAGGATTGGTCCCAGTACTGATCCCTGTGGTACACCGCAGGTGGTGAGGACTGGTTGAGACAGGCTCCCACCGACTCGTACGACGAAAGATCTTCCACTAAGATAGCTTCTGATCAGTCGGCATAGGGCGGTAGGGAACCTGTATTCTTCCAGTCGGCGGAGTAGTAGGGGGTGTGAAACACAATCAAAGGCCTGTGTGCAATCCAGCGAGATGAGCGCAGTGGCTTTATTCCTATGCATCTGGTCGATGGCATATGCCTGAAGCTTGGCCAGATGGTGTTCGCAGGCAACACCTCGCTGGAAGCCGGTCTGTTCAGGTGGTATGACTTCTTCACGGCGACAGTGGTCGAGGATATGGTAGTGAGCCAGTCTTTCGAACACCTTGCTGATGTGAGAGAGGAGGCTGATAGGACGGTAATCTTCCGCTACGTTACCACGTCTCTTAGGTTTTAAGAGGGGGACCACCACAGCCCGTTTCCATACCGTGGGGAAATAAGCAATTCGGAAACACGAGTTGAAGATGTTTAGTAAGAAGGCTTTACCCTTCCTAGGAAGCATCTTCAGCATAGTTGACGGGATACCGTCCAGTCCGGATGCTCTTCTCCCTTTCTGGCGGCGGAGAACATACTCAAGATCCTTGAAAGTAGAGAAGATGGGTTTCTCATTAGGACTTGGTAGTGGTCCGTGGGGTGGCAGTGGCGCATCAGCCGTCCTTTCAGCATCCTTTGCTGAGTATGCTCTAGCTAGGTGTTCTGCCTGTCCAGCGGGTGTTAGAAGCTGGTCACTGTCAGTGATGAAAACCGCACGCCTTTTGTTGACGAAGGTTCGGACCAATCTCCAGAACTGTCTGTGGTCGTTATGGGTCCGCCGGAGCTGATCATGCCACAAAGCCGTCTTCCAATCGCTCATGAGCCTGGCGATTTGCCGGGTCATGGCGTTGATAGCAGGCTTGAGGCTGTAGTCCCGTGTTCGCCAGAAAATGTTCCGGAGATTATTCCTCTGTCCGATCAAGGCCAAGACGTGCGGTGGAGGAGATCGTTGGCTGTTGGGTCGGGGACTGAATTTAGGGATGTGAAGGTCGGCAGCATCAAGGATAGTGGTGGTGATAGTCTCCACTGCTGTGTCGATCTCACCAGGGGTCAGGCACGGAGTCACTGAGGGGAGCGATTCCTGTATCCTGGTTCTGTAGCCCTTCCAGTCCGCTTCGTGCAGAAGGAACTTAGTGGCAGTAGGTGTGGCCGGAGTACCTTCGAACGTGTATAGCACTGGGCGGTGGTCAGAGTTACAGAAAGGCAAGGCTCGGCACTCAGTGATAGTGTGCATGTCTCTGGTGAGGAGTAAGTCCAGTGTCGAGGTATGGGCGGGGTTGGCGCTGTGTCGGAAAGTATGTACACCTGGGTGGAAGACAGAGAGCCGCATCTTCGTGATGACCGAACCCAATGGATTGTTATTAGAGCATAACCAGCTCATAACATAGCATAACATCAAATGGAAGGATAAAGGTTAGTTGAAGTAGTAACTAATATTGGGAATGTGTATTTAATATTGATGCATTTGAAAATTGTACAGGCTGTCCAAAAATAGTATCGGGTATTTTTTACTTCGATAAAACAAAAACTACTTAAAATAAAATAAAAAGATTATTGATAATTATTAAAATATAAAGTGGAAAATTATTTGGAAAAGATGATGTTATCTAAATTGTATCGATGTTGCTGCTATTTATGACCTCATGTTTTGCTTCAATTGCGTCAGGTTCATCTGATTATTCTCATAGACCTTACTTTTAAGGTATCCCCAAGCAAAATAGTCAAGTGGACTAAGGTCGGGGCTTCTGAGAGGCCAGTTGATGTTGCCCCTACACGAAATTACCTTATTAGGGAAAAAATCGTTAACAGCGTCCATTGTTTGATTTGACGATTAGCAAGTTGCCCCATCTTGAAACCACGTTCTTGAGTTGATACCTGGAAGTTTCTTTAACTCTGGACCCAAAAATTTCGCAGCATATCGTAATAACGGTCACTATTCATATTGAGTGGTCGGCCTCGTCGATCTTCATGAATATAAGGGCCGATTATGCCACTAGCAGACATAGCGGCCCAAACGAATTTTTTGATGTGCAGGGGTCGTTCAGGCTTTCGTCTCGGATTTTCCTCCGCCCAGTACCGAACATTCTGTTTATTGGCATGACCATTCATATGGAAGTTTGCTTCATCACTGAAGAGAATGTTATCAAAATTGTTGAAGTAGTTTTTGTTTTATTGAAGTAACAAATAGCCGATACTCTTTTTGGACACCCTGTATACGAGGTGTGATCAAAAAGTTCCAGGACTGAATTTTTATACATTTATTCATACAACATACAGGTTATTCAAATTTGCCTCCTTCGAAGTACTCCCCTTGGGAAGCTACACACTTTTCCCACCGGTGTTTCCACTGATCAAAGGCCCCAGAAAACTCTTCTTTTGTGAGCTTCGGGAAAATAAAAAGTCGGCTGGAGCCAGGTCAGGTGAGTAGGGGGGCTGAGGAATGACAGTCATTGCGTTTTTTTACACAAAAGTTACGGATAACTAATGCAGAGTGAACAGGAGCATTGTCATGGTGAAGGACCCAATCACCACTTTGCCGCAGCTCAGGTCTCTTTCTTCTCACATCATTACGCAATTTTCTGAGGGTTTCAAGATAAACAAAACGATTAATTGTTTGACCTTGTGGAAGGAATTCATAGTAGACAACACCTTTACAGTCAAAGAAAACCGTAAGCATGACCTTCGCATTTGATTTGACTTGGCGTGCTTTCTTTAAACCTCTGATGGCAGCATGATCGGCTTAGACATTCTTCACCAAAAACCTATTGTAACATCAAAAAGGTTTCAGAAAACGTTTTGTTCAGTTTCACACAAAACTTCACACAAACACGTTGCTCTTCTTTCACATTCATTTTCATAAAATAGCCAAACTCTATAAAACTAACCTCAAACAAACTGTGCTAATGTTACTTTCAGTGATGTTATGATTGATCTGCAAACACAGCTGTGTTCCTGTTGAGTCAGGCAATACAATGCTGCCATCCGCATCGCTGTGAGACATTAGTATATAAAAAGTCCTGGAACTTTTTGATCACACCTCGTATATATTTTTAAATTCATAGTTACAAACCCTACCAAAAACTTCTATCTATAAACTGAGAATATGGCTATTGGGAATCAATAAACAGAACGATCCAGAATGCTATTCCAACTCTTTCAAATGTCAACTATAATCGGCGCCACAATATCTAAAGCTGTGCGGTGGAACAGTGGAATAGTGCACTCTTCTGGCGGCCTTGGCTCTCTGCATAAATATCTAGGCAGCTATCGATCTATACCAAGGCCGTATTGATATAACTCTACTTGTGGCCACAGCTCCCCACGATCTTAACATTCCGTTGGAGAAAAACTCTTTAGTATAATTCCAATACAGTCAGCATTTTTTAAAAAAAATATTGCTAATTACAACTGTGTACACTATATATAACAAGTAAATTTGAGAAAATGATTACAATGAGATGTCAATAAGATATAATGAAATACTCACTAGTAGCACTTCAATAAAAGTTCTATATTACGAGGTCTCTCAGCCGTCATCTTTTTAGAGGCCTCTATGGAGTTTACTATGAGAGTATAGGTATCTGGTTAGGGACAAATCAGCAACATATGGAACATTAAGATCTTTATCGATAACTTTGTGTCATAATAAGGAGCATTGAGGATTTTACGAAGGATTTTGGATTGTAAGGATTGGATACGAGATGAATTGAATGGTTTAGTGGAGCCCCAAAGCTCAATCCCAAACCATTAAAGGATACTGTAGGACAGGAAGTCGTAGGTTTACTACAAAAGGTAAAGGTTATTTGAATTTACTTTTTTTTTTAATCAATTTATTGAAATTTACAACTGTACAAGTATACATCAAGTAAAAGTTTAAAAAAAAACAAAAATGTTTACAATAACATGCCTAAACTTGAGAAGAACTACTCATCAGTAGCACTCCAGTAAAAAATAAAAAAATCTACACAAGAAGATCTCTTTGCCATCTTCTTTTCAGTCGCCTCGGAGGATTATCGGAAATTGAGTGGGAAGCAATTTGAGAAACTAGGGGATTTGAGTGGTTATGGAGCTTACTATGAAAGGATTGATATCTGGTTTGGGCTAAATCAGCAACATATGGAACATTAAGGTCTTAATGGATAAGTTTATTGGGGACAAAGTGAGGGGCATTGAGGATTTTTCGAAGGATTGGAAGAATTGGATTGTTTAGTAGAGTCCCAAAGCTCAACTCCGTACGTCCAAATAGGTCTAATCACAGTCAAGTAAATGAGTCTTTTGTTATTAATTGGGAGCTTTGAATTTACATTTTTAAATTTAAAATTTAAGTAATTTACATTTTTTTAAGATCATTTTTTAATCGATTCCATAATTAATGTTATAAAAAATGTATAATAAATGCAAAAAATAATTTCGGCTATGAAGGGTCGAAAAACTAGTTTAAGGAAACTGATAAGGATCTATGAGAGTTACAAATTACAGAAGAGATGCTTGCAGATGGATCCGCGAACAAGATAACTAAAGATAAAATGAAGAGGTTCCAGGGCAGGGCGAAGACTAAACGACTATACAGGATTTCTGAAGAAGAGAGTACAGCAGGATCAGAAAGGACGAAGAAGTATTGAGAGAACAGGAAAAAACGAGTCACTAACCGCTGATTGATTCTTCGTACCCCAAAGTGGGTGAACAGAAAAAAAAATGAAAAACTTCCACTATAACATAAACTAAGCTAACACAAACCTAAAACATCGAATTGGAAGGCTTAGTGGAGCCCCAGAGCTCAACTCTGTATGTCCGATTACAAAACCTTCACCAATCATTGTCAAGTAATTAGGATGTCCTGTGAATAAATATATTTTTTGTCACCCTGCATAATTGTTAATAATTATTAACAAATAATAATATTGAGGAAGGTTTTCAATTTTTATTTCAGGTTTTTTTTTTTTTCCCCATTGCATTTACTTCTTAGGATTGATGAATCAATTGCCACTTCAATTGGAATTCTGTTAATTTAAAAATCAGTTGCGAATGTTAGATATTCATTATCTTTCTTAAAAACCATACGACAAATTTCAAAATTATGTTCCACTTAATTTATTGATATTTTAAAAATCAAAGAATTTTGAAATGAATTAACGATAGAAAAAAAAAAGATATGAAAATCTGTATTTTTTTTTCTTCCAGAGTATACCACTGAAGATTGTGCACAAGATCTGATTCTAAACACAGTTCACGTCTTGGCATTCCTGTGCTATGTGTTTTTCTCCTAGCCTAGAATTTTTCCAGAACGGGTTAAAATATCTTAAGACAGAATTTATTTTTATAAAAACGAATCCATTGTATTTAGTTAAGATTTTTCTTCTGTTAAAATGTTTTTGTTCTTACATAATGTTGAATGTAATATCCATTCTATTATATATTAGTTTTCACTTATCAGGTCAATTTTCTTTATTATGCATACATTGTTTCAGATATTTTAGTTTCAGTTTCTGACTCTTGTGAATTCTTCTTATGTCTTATAAAAATTGATATATGAACTCTATATCATTCATCCTTCTGTCATGTGTCATGTGCATCGAGAAACAACGCGTAATGTTAACATTTTTCCAGATAAATTAGAACAGCTTTGGACTATAGGGTCAAATTAATTTGTGATTTGTCTATTTTATGTCAAATCCTCCAATCTTTAAGTCAATGACACTGTTTTGTTTTGTGATATTAGTTAAATATAAGTTTTACAATTCTATAAAGTCCAATAATATTATAATTTATTTTATCGAGAATCCGTGACCGATAGTGGGGCCATCTATAATGATAACAATTACAATAATCAGTCTTGATAAGGTTCTGGACACAGGAGCTGCAGTGGATAAACACGATCTTTCATTGTTTTCGTCACTTAGGAAAATAAAATGAATGAATCCTAGGAACAAATCCATTTCTTGCTGACTGGAAAAACAAATAGATCATGAATGTTCCTATCTATTAAATACTGTTATTCCCAATTTACGTTGTAGAATTAAAAGGATAAATTTCTTCAATTAATAATTAAAATAAATTAACAATTAATGGAGCACCAGAGCTCAACTCGGTACATCAAAATAGGTCTAGTTACTGTTATGTAAATAACTCTTTTGTAATTTATCGGAAGATTTGAACGCTTGAAAGATTTGATTACTTGAGGTACGCATGATGATATAGAAGGATCAATACAATTAGGATTGATGAATTAAATGCCACTTCTATCCAAAACTAGTTTCGAATGCTAAACATTCTTCATCTTCAGTTCTAAAACAAACAAAAAATTTTTTTCAACACATCAGTACTATGTTACATATTGGGTTGTTTCACATGAAATGTCCGATTTTATAATATTTGAAATACATAGAGGATTTTGCGAATCTCTGTTGTTTACTTCCAAAGTTCACATATCATAACATAATCAAGCAGTTACTAATCCTCTACTTTTCTTTTATAAACATTAGCTTCCCAATCAATTACACACTGTTTAGTATACCTTCAAATATGAACATGGAAACAGGCGATTTTCGTGTAATATTTTTTAATGAGTTTAAACTAGGTCGTTCGGCAGCTGAGGCTGCTAGAAACATCTGTAAAGCGTTTGGGGAAGGGAGTGTAAGTGAACGAACCATTCGCCGTTGGTTTGCTAAGTTTTCGACTGGGGATACCAACTTGGAAAACCAGCCCCGAGGAAGACCTCCAACTGTAATTAGAGAGGTGAGACCATTACCTCTACAACTTACTGCAATGAAATTGGCCAAATGCACGAAAAATTATTGAAAAAACAACCTGGATTGGTAAATCGGAAGGGCCCTATACTCCTACACGACAACGCTAGACCCCACGTTTCAAAACTTATCATGCATACATTGAAAGAGCTGGGGTAAGAAGTTCTTCCGCACCCACCATATTCTCCTGACTATTCTCCAACAAATTATCACCTTTTCAGGAATTTAGACAACTTCTGCAGACGAAAAATTTTTGCAAATGATGCTGAAATCAAAAGTGCGTTTTCAGGTTTTGTTTCACTTCAAAGCTCAGAGTTTTTCAAATCCGAGATAAAAAAAAGTTGTTGTCACGTTGGGAAAAATGTGTAGAAAAAGAAGGTAAATACTTCGAATAAAATTATATCGTTTTCATATTGTATTTTTACTAAAATCCCTTTACCTTGAAAACGGACATTTCATGTGAAACAACCCAATAGATTATATGTACTAAAGTTTTTTAAAAAGATAAGACAAGAAATCAAGCATAGGCACTCGCCTTCGAGGTAACTAATGTATGCTCTTATATGTTCATTTACTCTTTGATTTACTGATCGTCCGGTTTTTTCGGACTACACACACTAGCATACACTAATAAGACCCAAAATTCCAATTTCGCTATCCATCTAAATGTAAGTGAACGAAATAAAGACTCAAATTTAATAAAGACTCGGGAGTAAAAATATTACATAAAGTAGAAAATAGCCTAAAATTAAATACTTTTGAATCACTAGAAATAATAAAATTGTTTAAAACCGATCCAGATTTTTGTTTAAATGATCAGATTAACATATCCAATAGCCACATTTTAAATTTGTTTCCCATAGGAACGGAAAAACCCAATGAGTCATAAGGGAAACCCCGTTGTAAATCTAAAACTTAACCTACCTGCCCCCCTTTTACTTCTCACAAATTCAGTGTTTTAGTTACCTTGAAGGTGAGTGCCCATACTTGATTTCTTGTCTTACCTTTTTAAAAACTTTAGTATAAATAATCTATTTAACATAGTACTGATGTGTTGAAAACATTTTGTATGTTTTAGAACTGAAGATGAATGTTTAGCATTCGAAACTAGTTTTCAAATAAAATAATCTCAACAGAAGTGGCATTTGATTCATCAATCCTAATTGCTTCTCTATCAAATGATAGAGTAATCGAAAGTTACAAGCAGTTTCTTGTCTTTTAAATCTGGTACGTACAGTAACCATTTAAAAACAAAAACATACTGATAAAATGATTTGGATTTAAACATTAAAGATGCCCGATTCAAAAGATTCACTAATTAAGATTCGTAGTGGGTTAATTAAAAGCATAACTAACAACGTAAACCTTATCGATTCAAAGGATCGATTATGTTCCCTGTAATACGAGAATAACACATCGTTAATTTATCTTCGGCTACATTGAACGAACCCTTAGTACTTAGTACCTCGAAGATCGCTATCTGGAATAAGGAAGGCTCCTTAAAGACATTTGTTGCCGCTAGAATATCTTCATAGATAATATCGGCGTTGAACTCTCCTGCTATCATTAACGACCTGTCAGCTCCGTGTGAACCCAATCCTAAGACCATTAGAGATATTATTATCATAATATCAATAGAGTGAAAAAGTTCAAGGTGGAGGAATAGGGATGGGTTAAGATACAAGATAATGGGGCGTATAAAAACAAAAATCTCGAAAAACCGTCGAAATGGAATATCGATATTAATCTTACGATACCCATCCTTGTAAAGGAATCATTTGCCAATCTTTGGTACAAGAGGATAGGTACATCAGATGGTCAGATCTGAAGATAGCGCATAACTTAAAACCAGGACCAGAGACTTGAGAAAGCGAAAATGTTCCCATGAGGATGTCGTAACGCTTGTTTGTCCCAATGCGGAATAGTGTATGAAGGTTATGTACAATATGTAAATCACTTGCCACATTCCACTTGTTTGGTTTTAGGTTCTTAAATAAACCTCTTAGCAAAGCTGATAACAAGTGAGATTTTTTTTTTCTCTGATCAGCAGGAACTGACCTAACTTCAATTTCGTTGAAGCTATATGTTGTATAACACAACTGTTTTGAGGTATCACGGGTTGGGAGGTTCATTTTGAACCTATTTAAGGTCACTTACCTATATACAAAGTCTTACGGGTTTTTTTTTTTATGAATTTTTTTTAAAGGCCAAAACCAAAGATTTATGCCTTATAACTTCGTTTTTACTGATATATCTATTATAGAATAGAATAGAAAAATAATTTTATTCTGGGGCCAAGTCCCATAAGAATAACAAATTGTACATAAAGAAATGATATTAGTTACATCTGGTCAGAGACATGATCAATAAATAAGATGAAAAAAAAAAATTAATAAAATAAAGAAGAAATATTAATATAACAATGATAATGTATACATAGATACTAATGTAATATATGAACAGGAAAATAAGAAAACATTCTACAAATGAAATAATAAATAGGTTATTTTGATACAATGCTAATTATATACAATATAAGAACCCAAATGTTGTATTCCGAATGAGAATAAATTATTTTCTCATATATATATATATCTATATATATATATATATATATATATATATATATATATATATATATATATATATATATTATATATATATTAAAATAAATTGGATTTGGCTGTTGCCCTTACTTTTTTTCTTTTATGAACCTAAACTTGAAGTTCTTAATTTTTTTTTTTTTTGCCTTTAACAAGATCTAACGGTCACCCGCTTTTTTCATGGACAATGTATTAGTAATTACAGAAAAAAAAAAAAAAAAAAAAAAAAAAAAAAAAAAAATGGTGTTGATATATCAGTAAATAACGTAGTTCTAAGGTATAAATGTTTAGTTTTGGCCATTTTTTCAAAAAAAATTCATTTAAAAAAAACCGCAAGACTTTGTATACCGGTAAGTGACCTTAAATAGGTTCAAAATGAACCTCCCAACCCGAGATACCTCTTTGTCCAACAATCTTCCGAACACCCTGTACATATCCAGTCAAACCGCGATAAGTCGAAGTGAACCTCCCGATTACGTTTAAACGATGAATTATATTTGTTTACTCGAACCAACAATAGTTAACTCAACGTTAATTTTTGTCTACACAACTCCTGAGACTCTATAAGTCGAACTTCCTGAGGCGAGAGGCTCTATAAGTCGAAGCTTCCTAGAACTATGAACATGTACAAACCAGTCTATCTCAACCCTATCCTCACCTTATCCTCAGTACTGTACCATTTCTGGTACAACATGTTAATTTTTTTTATTATCCATGGCTCCCGAGGGTAGAAGCCTGAAGTCTTAGCACACAATTCAGCTTATAATAGATCGTCGCACCCCAACATATATGCAGAAGAAAGTAACTGTCTATTTTAAATTATGTAATTTATTATGCTTTTTTTGCATTAATATCTCCGTTTCTGTTAATTTTTCTAATTTTTATGTAATGCTATGTATCAAACCTATAGGGTTTAGTTTGACAAACATGATATTCGCGTGTTGCCAAAAGGGTGGCCCCTCGCGGGTGGTCCGGGGAATCCGCGCCCTTTGTTGTGTCATTTCTCTACCTGCCTATCCCTTACCGTGTAATATTTGGGGTAAGGTCTGTTGAGATTTTCATTTGTATATTATTACTTCCCCTTTATAATTATTGTTAAAATAAGGGTCTGTCTAAATCGTCTTGAGTTCTCAGTACTTCCTAGGCTGTCATTTAGATGTGGATAAGAGAGCACTTTGATAGTTTCCCAAAATCCTGTAATTACTCTAAAAACACCATTTGCGGCTAAATAGATTTTTAAACGCTCAAGTAAGAAGCACAATTTAACCAACTTTTCATAATAATCCTGCTTTGAATGTTAACAGTTAATTCGTTGTTAGGTAATTTGACTTATCTTCCTCTTCGCGGCAACCACCGATTTAGAATATTGACCTTACCGTGTTCTGAGAGTCTATACTTGTATTATTGAGTTGACCGTATTTTACTAACCTGTACAAACCTAACAGTGTTGCTAACAATCCCTAAGGTAAAAACAACAAAATAATATTAACTGATTTATCATGTCACTATTTGATTAAAATACGCATTTTGATTGTACACGTTATAAAAATTGATATTGCAGGAGTTAGACAGTCTAAGTTTCTTTAAGATGTATTTTGAGTTTTTCTAAATTTCATAAAACTGGGAAGTCGGTGGGCGTGTCCAAGTACAGGGGGTGGAGCCTATACTTTAAAAAGGGCCGGGGGAGTAGTTTCGGGGTCTTTTGATCAGTCTCGTTCCTCCGGAGCTGATTCCTCGAGGTTTTCGGAGCTTGACCCAGGAGCTCCCGTCCTACCAATATGTAGCCGATTAAGATGTAGTCATTTCCAAATGACACCTCACCGACGACTTCCACTTCCGCCGATGACGCCTTACCCACATCATAGCATCTCCCTCGAATTCAAGATAAATCTAGGCTAAGTTTATGTTAAATATAAGATACTAGATTAACCAATGATTCTTATTTCCTGTCTGTAATTGTATGTGTCAACCCATAATGAAATATATGTTGTTTATAGTTTAACGGTCATTCATTTACAATTTATTTGCATGTCACTCATCTAATTAATATACTTTGATTACTCTCCTTTATAATTAACACCTCTCAATTATTTAGCCCCACAATCACCTTGCGGAGAAGAGATTAAATTGATTTAATTAATTAATTATTTTTAAAAAATACTTATTTATAAATTGTCAGAAAATTAAGTACTGACAGGCATCCCTAAATTTAGATAAATGCATGATACGAACTCACACAGGGAACGGACATAGCAGTATAGTATAGTATGAATGAATGAATGAAAATAAATTTTATTCTGGGGCCTTTGCCCCTTAAGAATAATTACAATGAACAATTAATGGCAACCTAGCATACCATATATATAATTAAGAAATATGATAAAAGCAAGGAAAATATAATAAAATTGAATTAGGAATTTAAACGAAATTCAAATTACCCTAATAACAGGTGTGAATTAAAATCTGAACAAGAAAAAAAAAAAATTATAATATAAAAGTATTGTTACATATTTTCAAATATTATACAAAAAACAAATCATATCTTGAGGATAGAATCTAAGATAAGTTACGAAAACAAAAATAGAGAAAATTAAACAAAACTTAATGAAATCAAATACAATAATCAAAGCAAATATAAATTATCTAGGAGGTTAATGTGTCTTATCTGATAAATAATATAAATTATGCCAAAACCAATTCAGTGCAATAGCACTAGACTAATACTGTACAAAATCAATATTACATTCTGAATGTTCATATCTCATTTTAAGAGATATTTTCTACATCTATATGACTATTAGATTGAATATCTAACAGGTAAATGAAAAGTCGGGATTTGAAGCTGTTATGAGAGGAGGAATGGCGAATGATGGAAGGGAGGGAATTCCAGATGTTGGAAGCTCTGGATATAAAGGAACATTTGAAGGATGTTGTGTTGAAAGGAGTTAGGTAGAGGTCTGAGGAACGGGCTCTGGTTTTGCGGGAACTCACTGATGATTTTAATGTTAATGCTTTCAGGATATAGGAAGGTGACTGAGAGGAAAGAGATTTGTAAAGGAACGAACCAAGAAAGTACTGTCGACGGAAGGAAGGAAATAACCACTTCAATTTCGTGTAATGGTGGGAAATATGTTCGTGGCGTGATATTCTCAGAACGAATCTCAGACAGCAGTTCATTATGTATGTATGTATAGGCAAAGGAAAAGGTGTAAAAACAGGTGCAGGTGTAAATATGGGCACCCCTCCTTAGAGGAAATAATTCATCAATCCTAATTTTATTGATACTTCTGCACCATCATGCGTACCTCAAATGCTTCTTTCGGTATGCTTTTCGGTCCGAGCAAAATCAGCAGTGCGGAGAGTGTCGAAAACGTTGCAGTTTTGAGGGTCAAAAAAAAACCAGTCAAACGTGAATTTTTTCATTCAAACCAATAAAGCTCCCAAAGGGTATGCCCTAGCGACAAATGTTATAGAACAAAAAAGATTCTTCGTTGAATTTCTGATAAGAAAACTATTGACAAAATTTCGATCCGAGCAACATCAACAGAGCTAGGAACTTATCAAAATGTTACATTTTGAACTTTGAAAAAAAGGTTACACTAAAATATAATAGACCTCCAGCCAACAGATATGTCAAAATTCGGAAATCGAACTTGAAACTCCGAATTTCGCAACCTTAGAAATGGAAACCAATTATCATATTTAAAAAAAATTACCGGTTTTAAATCCGGGTTACGAATCATTTCCTCTAATAATGAACTAATGCAACGCCTTCTAGACTTCAAGTCATCAAAGAAATATGTTTTATCTTCCCGCCGGGCCTAGCCTATCGCCCGAGGCACTGTTTATCTTTGGAGCTGTCAGTCTCAGGGTCAGACACAAAATGATGGAACACCAAAAATTATAATGATCCAGTCTATAATGTATCATAACTATAATGAAGTTTCCTAAAACTAATTTCCAGGATGTAATTAAAAATAATTCTGTACAATATATCATAAGAAACAAATAAATAAAAATATCTGTGACATTCTAGTTAAATCGGGTAATTAACAAGAAATAGCTTTTGAGGTCACGAATGTCTATTTTACTATTTTCAAAAATTATATAAAACAAACGAATGAAGGTGTCAGAAAAACATAGAACGAAATAAAAAAAAACAAACAAGACAAAACAGATCCGGGATCCTTTTAAATTGAAGAAAGATGTCCTTTTTTTTCTTGTTTGGCTGCATCAAAAAAAGCATCGGGATAGTGCTAGATAGGTAAAGTTCTTTTCGAAAAGGTAAGATGTTTTTTTTTTTCTTTTAATTATTTACTAGTATTTACAACTGTACACTATATACCTCTGGCAGTTATGAAGAAGTGGATAAATCAAAATTGTTTACCTTTTATTAGGTCACTTTTGTTGGTTTGTTTGTTTGTTGGGGTTTATAGGCATAAAACCGTAGGGTCATCAATGCCTGTGTAGTTATATATATAGGTATATTTTCACAGAAGATTAGGGTCAGGAAGGGTGCCACGAACAGAGGCGCACCCCCAAGGAGAGACGAGCCGCACCCGCCGAGCAGGAAATGCGCCACGGCTTGCTTATTTATATGAATACATATTTTCTTCTATTTAAATTATATACGAAGCTTATAAGTAGGATGTGGATAAAAACCATTTACATTTCTACATGGAAAAGTCCAAATCCTCACAAGGTTCGAAGCATAACTAGCCCAAGCAGCCATGTCGCATTTCCCACCAAGCGGGACCGACCCGCCCCGACCCCAGGAAGCGCCCCCCTCCCCCCCCCCCCCCAGCCCCTATCCGAACCCTAAGAAATTAAATAAATTTCCGAAAAGAAATAAAGAAGGAAATAAAATAAAAATAAATAGGAAATAAATAAAAATAGAAATTTATTAATAGTTATGAAAATCAATTAAAGTTTGTTCAGTAGTTCATTTTCCTTTAGGAAACTTAAGACTGATTTAACTTTAGATTCGTCATTGCCAAGAACGTCCGAGATAATTGTTGTAAGAGCCCTAATTTAGTTAGTTTTGGTAGATAAAAGAAACATTCCTGAAATATGTGGTTAACTGTTAAAGAGCTATTGCAATGCTGACATATTGCATGCTGACATATGCATATATTGCAATGCTGACTTTTGTTGGTTTTCGTAAATCCTTTAATTATTTTAAAAGTACCAATTGTGCCGAAATAGTTACTTTAAAGCATTATTAATATGCATAACTTGGGCAATTTTTGACAATATGGATGTAATAAAATTCTACTTTAGAGGTTAATGATTGAATCGTTTTCAGAGAAATTTGATATATTCACTTCGTTACGACAACCACTTATATACGTTAATAAGTTAAAAATGATTACAATAACGTCAATAACTTGTAAAGAACTACTCACTAGTACAAAGAGATATAGATGGATAGATAGATAGAGAGAGAGAGAGAGAGAGAGAGAGAGAGAGAGAGAGAGAGAGAGAGAGAGAGAGAGAGAGAGAGAGAGAGAGAGAGAGAGAGAGAGAGAGAGAGAGAGAGAGAGAGAGAGAGAGAGAGAGAGAGAGAGAGAGAGAGAGAGAGAGAGAGAGAGAGAGAGAGAGAGAGAGAGAGAGAGAGAGAGAGAGAGAGAGAGAGAGATTAGTTTTTATTTCATTTGATTAACGATATTTTTCTTACAACATACAACAAGTTCGAGTATTTTTGAGGAAAATGATGATTACAAAGTCTTGACAATATCTTGTGAAGAACTACTCATCAGTAGGACTTTAATAAAAATTCTTCACTAGAAGGTCTCTAGACCATCTTTTTCCAGACGCCTCGGAAGATTATTGGAAATGGAGTGAAAAGCACGTTGAGAAACTAGTGGATTTGAGTGGTTATAGAGCTTACTATGAAAGGATAGGTGTCTGGTCTGGGCTAAATCAGCAACATATGGAACTAAGATCTTTATGGATAAGTTTATTGGTGACAAAGTAAGGAGCATTGAGGATTTTTTGAAGGATTTTGGATTGTATGGATTAGATACTAGATGAATCGGATGGTTTAGTGGAGTCCCAAAGGTCAACTCCGTACCATATAAGTTTAAAATATAAAAATGTCTTAAATAAAATATTATGGTTCTAAAAGGCTTCCAATCCACTAATAATATTTTTAAGTAGATTTATAATGGACTTGATATCCTTCCTAATTTCTCTGAAACTTGAACAAAAAAAAATAAATATTTTATGAATAAAATCGTAAATACAGACTTAAAAACATACCTCGGTATTTTCAGATTCTTCTTTAGTGGTATCTTCGGTTGTGGTTGTTGTGACTTTAGGGCCTGAGTCGACCACGACTTTTCCGTCTTTGAGTAAGACTTCGCGCTGAACTCGCGTCGCGATCTGTCTCTTTGTTACTACTTCTGTTTTCTTTTTCCGAATCCACTCCTCTGTAAGAAAAAAAAATACATTAAAATAAAACAATGTTCAAGGATATTTATAATTGCTAATAATGCAGGTAATAAAAATTAAATAAACAATTAAAATAACTTCTTATAATTAATTACAACCCATATAGGATATTTTTATTGGTAGTTTACTATTAGGTTAGTGAGTACTGTTTTATTACTAACGATTGAGCAAGCTGATGTCTCAGCTACAATATAAATATATACAAATTTTAAAATAACCTGTGTAACTTCGATAATTTTATTGTTTTTTCACTGTAGGGCATGATTACAGGCAACAAAATGGTATCGAAACGTCGGAAAAATAATATTTTATTGACTGAACTTCAAGGACCTTATTAAACATTTAATATCAACAATCAAGATATATATATATATATATATATATATATATATATATATATATATATATATATATATATATATATATATATGTGTATATATATATATATATATATGAATATATAAACTCCCCGTCAAAAGTATTGCAACGCCCATAATTCTCAATATTTTCCTAGTTTTTACCTTAATCCAGACTTGTTTTATATTCATATTGATATTATTTATTATTATGTGAGGCATTAAGGATTTTGTCTGTTAATAACAAACCATGGAATTTTAGATTATTTTTTTCGAATTTCCTTCAGCCCATGTTTCGTTAATTACGAATATGCCAAGACTAGTGGAAGCAGTCATTTAAGCGAGAGGAAGAAAAATCTCTTATTAAATATAAATTTAAATGTTAAAATTGTAAAACATAAACATTTTTAAAAGTAAGTTTTTTTTAATTTTTTTGTTTATTGTAAGATATATTGTAATTTCTTTAATCAAAAATTGTTTATGCCTAGTTTAGAAATGTGTATTATAGACTTCAAAACCTTTCTTTATTATGAAAAAAAAATACGTTTTTATAAAATTAAAATATTTCAAAATGTTGCAATACTTTTGACGGGGAGTTATATATATGTATGTATATATACACATACACACATCAACACATAGGCACCATAAGATATTTTAGTCTAAAGCATCTATTGAATAAACAAATCTTATATAGAATAAATAAGTAGCTTCAGTCAAAAACGTATTTCGTTAATCGAAATTTCTCAAGAATTATATTTATAATAATTTCGTTATTATTATTTATTAAAACTAGGGGATCGAATAATTTTCAAGATAAAAATAGCAGAATGGAGTAAAAAAGGATATGAATCATGCTGGAACTATATCCTTATTCCTATCCGAGAAGAATCATTTATAAGAGTTCCTATAGCGGTTTCAAGAAACAGGATTCAAGTAATTGTTCACAATGATTTACATACTTACTCATCACAAGGAAACCATATCGCATGTTTAATTACTTCATATATATAGCATTATTATAGTAACTTATTCAAACGTTTTATAAAATTTGAAAAAATATTATTTTTGTATTGAGTATATAATTAACACAAGTTAGATTATTTGAGTTTTACCATACCACATTCAGACTAATATTCAACCGATTTGAAATAATCTGAAGATAATTATTAAAAAGTTGTCATTTTCTAAGCCTAAGTAACTGATGCACTGTGCCCAAGGAATCGTGGTTTCATTTATAATTTAAGGGTTTAGTGGATGAAGGGGTTATGACACATTTTTATAAAAAATACAATCTAGTTCAGTGAATGAAGGAGTTATGTGCAGAAGTGTTTGGCAGCAAAATCTTAACACTTCAAAACAAGTAGAAACAGAGATATGAAGCAGATGAATGGGCTATATAACTATAAAATGTAAAAAAAAATAAAATAAAAAAAAATACACGTTGGTACCCTTTTAGAAGCGAGGCTCCAGCTCCTTCACGCGCCCAGAATACCTTTTATCGATTCTAATCTTCCGATTTATTTTGGTGTTTTAGTCGCTACTTTTAGAGGGGAAAGGTGATATTTTTAATTTACGGAGAAACATCAAATCCATGTTTAAACTAATATTAACAAAATCTAAGACGCTAAGTCAATGTTGAATTAATATTAAATTAAATTAGGATTAATATAATTATAAACCACCAGTAATGTTAACTTCTAATAAAATTCTGATGTTATGGAAATGGAAATAAAAAATTATAAATATATAAAAGACAGAATCCATGTTGATAGTTATGATGTTAATTTCTGCTATATTTTCTCAAGGGAAGTGGAAATAAGAAGATATGAAACCTGTGATATACTTTCTCACATTCATTTTTAGATCGATGTATTTTATTGAATTAATAATACAATCTGTCTATCTTTATTAGTAATATGGTCTATCTTTATAAGTAATATGGACGACAAAGAGTCCATTCACAAAATATGATATAACAAATATAAATATATAAAACACCAAATCCATGTAGAAATTAATCTTGTTAACTTTAGTTAACACTTTTACACATTAGGGTAGAGGAAATAAGAAAACATCAATATATAAAACACTAAATCCATTATGAAACACATGTTGTTAACTTCTCTTTCACCTTTTTACATTTAAGAAGACTAAATATCAATATAACAAACTAAACAACACAATCCAAGTTGAAACTGTAGAAGTGATTGTTTATATGTAAGGTTACTTGCCGATATTCTGAGCTTGGGTGGCTCTTTCCTAAATTTCGACGGCAATACTTTCTGGGTACTTTCCTACTCCAATCTCTAACAAACAAAAAACCCTTCCTATATACTTGATCTATTAACTCTTCGTTCTTCTATCCACCTCCTAAACACGAGATCCCAACCTTTTAACCTATATATCCCCTCACATAAAACCGCTTCCTTTGACAAATCCTTCATTATTCGTGCCACCTCCTTTTGAAATTCCCTACCTACTTCTATTCGTAAAGCAGCTTCCATAACTTCCTTTAAAAATAATTTATTCCTGTACCTTTTAGACAATCAATCTTCCGCAAATATGTCAATAATCAAATGAATACTTATAATTACTTTTTTTTTTCTCCTTTATATGTTCATATATATATGCGATTGTATTTTATGTTATAATAATTTTTTCATATATTAATTTATTTTTTTTTTAAATAATTTAATTTTTTTCCTGTAAAAAATGTATGCAGTAATTTCTGAAGCATCTTATTTGTAAATAATATGTCAGACAATTGTACTTTTAACTCTGCATTATTTTTATTCTTAGGAGACAGTAAGATTAAAGTTTATTTTTTCATTTCATTTCATAAATGTAAGCTCGAAGTGAGGCGTAAAGAACGAACTAGTCGGTGTAATGCGAGTCAGGTAGGTTTCGTGGAGCCCCGCTTCTGTAAGGGTACCCAAACGTTAAAAATAAATTACTTAAAACTTTGTTACATAACTCCTTCATCTACCAAACCCTTTAATTATTATTTATAATAATGGTGAATTGTAATATTGTACTAATAATTAGTCATCGATCTGCGCGGTTCCTCAATACAATTAGTAGACACGAAACCTATTAATTTGTTAAGATAGCCGAATTCAGAGAAAACTAAAGACTTGTTTCGAAATAAATTATCTTGAGTTCTTGGTAGAGACGTAGCATGAATCAGATAAGTCACTTCACACCGCCACTTAGCTCGAAGAGAGAGAGATAATGATTTCTGAATGACAGTCTGTCAGTGAGGAGAGGCTATACTCAGGCCGACCTACGGGGGATGAAACGGGATCACTTTGATAGTGCCGACGAGTGGAAAGGAAGGATGGCAAGTTATCATCTAAGTTCAAAAAATAGTTATAATTTATAAATCATTACCCAAGAAAGAGACTTATACAACAGCATAATAAAAAAAAAGCTATAATATCAAGTCGATTGCTTGTGAAGCAACTACCCTCCGGTAGCACTTTAATAAAAATTCTGCACTAGAAGGTCTGTAGGCCATTTTCGTTTCAAATATCTCGGAGGATTATCAGGAATGGAGTGGGAAGCAAGTTGAGAAACTTACGGGTTTGAGTGATTATGGAGCTTACTATGAAAGGATAAGTATCTGGTGTGGGCTAGATCAGCAACATATGGAACATTAAGGTCTTTATGGATAAGATTTGAGGAATGATAGAATACGAGAAGAATTGGATGGTTTAGTGGAGCCCAAAAGCTTTTCATTCTTTTTTTTTCGCTTACTTGTGATTCAGTTTTCTTTAGGAGATAAATTTTGAAATTAAATAGCATAATCCTGCTAACCGTCTTTGCCCTTATGATTTTTTTTTTTTTTTCACTTACCTATATGACTGTATAGTTTATTAGTAAAAGAGGTTAAATTGTTTAACACAACTGCCGAGGGGATCGAGCAAGATCGGTCAAATCTAGTACAAAATTTTTTATTTCGTATTAGGAAAAACAAAGTCAAAAGGAGCTCACTCACAAGCTATTGTTTATTTAGTATAACGAGATTTGAAATCTTAACTCTCCTAATATCAAACTATCAAACTATACGTAACGCCCTCGCGTTCCCTAAAAACGTATCGCTTTTTACCAACTTGGTCATCGGTAAAACATGTTAAATATTAAAAGGGAAGTTTTTCTTGTTTCAGTCTGGTATATTGTTAAAAATGTATTTGTAAATTTTTCAGCATGTTTTTAAAAGTACAGTTTAATGATATAAAGTAATTCAGTAATTGCAAGTTTAGTTGCTTGCTTTCGGTGACTTGGATCTTTATTAAATTTTTTTTTTTTAAATGAAAAATAATCTTTATTCTGAGACACCTTGTCCCCTAAGAATAACATATAAGAACAATAAAAAGGTATTATTGTCTGGCTGCGTACATATCAGGCAGTAACTTATATAGAATGTAAATTATATACTACAAGTCTTTGGGTTTACATGAAAAAATAAATAAATAAGTAAATAACAAAATTAAAATGAAATAAAAGAAAAAGAAATATTCTAGCAATAAAATATTATTACATAATTTCGGAAGATTGATAATTGAGGAGGTAGATGAATAAATTATGTTTAAAGGAAGTGAGAGAAGGAACATTGCGGATCGAAATGGGTATGGAATTCCAGAATAAAGCTGCACGATTAATAAAGGATTTTTCAAAGGAAGCAGTTCGATGAGAAGGGATATACAGATCTATAGGCTGAGATCTGGTGTTCAAAAGATGAATGGAAGAACGAAGGGCAAGGATGTCGTAAATGTACGAAGGTTTTTTGGACTTTAAGGATTGGAATAGGAATTGTCGCCGAAAACTTGGATAAAGCCACCTCAACTCGGAATACCAGCAAGTGATGTGAGAACGCCTGGGGATCCCATAAATGAATCTTATAAAGGAGTTCCTTAATCTTTTCAGCTTCATTTCAAACTCGCCAGACAGTCCTCCGTATACTAAGCATCCATAATCGAGGTGAGGAAGGATGAGGGAAGATACTAACAATTGACGGGTATTGCGAGGGAAAGATTCACGGAATCTTAGGAGCTGTTTGAGGATGGAGATGGTTTTTCGGGTAATGTGGGAAATATGGTTATTCCAATACAAATGTTGATCGAATAAT
The DNA here is from genome assembly GCA_003667255.2 of Euschistus heros. NCBI lineage: Eukaryota > Metazoa > Arthropoda > Insecta > Hemiptera > Pentatomidae > Euschistus > Euschistus heros. The sequence continues at coordinate 544,317 of RCWM02000571.1, read as the reverse complement.
ACTCCGAGGTATTCCGATCTGATTGGATACGACATGAATTAGATGGTTTAGTGGAGCCTCACATCTCAACTCTGTATGTCAAATTAGCTCTAATTACCGTCATGATAATGATTTGAAATTAATCGGCAACGTAGAGCGTTTGTCTTGTAAATATTGAAAAGGTCGAAAACGACAAGCAAATTCTTGTCGTTTTAGTCTTGTTTTTGGATTTTGGTAGCGGATCTGTTCAACAGGGATCAGTGGAATGTTATCAAAGGATATTTAAAGACAAGAAGTCTTAGATTTACGACGAAGGGGTTAGGTTCTTGATGAAATTCGATTGGATTTATTTTAATTCTCAATTTTTGAACCATTCGTGAAGGTTTGTGATATGAGATAGTAGAAATAAGTATTAAAAATTAAAAAGAACTATCAAGACGTTACTATCATCATCATTTATCATCCGGAATACGAATTTTCAATTATAAAATTTACTTATCTCTTAGACAGTTTACTAAAATCTGGACATATGGAGCTAAACTTTAGGATTCAACAAAACCTATACAATAATCTATTTCAAGTCAAAGCTTACAGAACAGCATGATCATTATGGATGGGTTTCGTAAGAAAAATAACGATATTCCATATATATATATGGATAAATTTCTTGACTGTTACTATTAAATGTTTAGTAAGGTTCTTGAGGTTCAGTCAATAAATAAAAAATCACTATTTTGGCGACGTTTCGAGACTTTATTGTTCTCATAATCATGCCCTACAGTTAAAAAACAGGTTACAATAAAATTATATAAGTTATACAAGTTATTTCAAAACATAAAGTTAGCTACAGTACAAGTATATAACAACATGTGTTAGAATAATAAAAATATATATAATTACAGAATATAGAGGAGTATGAGGCTACTTACAATGTTACTGGTGGATATGGTATCGACTAACAATTCTAGTACACAACTAACATAGGGGACTTTTGAAACAGACAGTTACAAAGGTTGTGGGGAAATCCCTGTTTCTTAAAAATTAAGTTAAAAGGACTGTGTAGGTATTCCCAAAGATACAGGTACAAAAATATATCAGTATAATATATTAATAAATGGAAGAATGATTTATATGGTGTATATAAATGTAAATGTATATTATTGAATGTATTAAGTTGGAATAACAGGTGTTAAGATTTAGAACGTCTGATTTTTTGTTTATTGCTCGATTTTTAAATTTTTCTATGGTTATCATTTCTTTAATATTTCTTTTAAAATTATTTTGTTCATGGTGAATAATTTGGGGGGAATCAAATTTAAAAGAATTTTTTGTTTGCCTGTAATGTGTGGTGAGAGCTGTTTGGTCAGGTTTGTTCGGGTTTTTATTTATAGACGTGCAACTGTATTTATGTTGATACACTCGTCGTTTAAGATATTGTTCCGATGTACCAAAATAAGACTTGCCACAACTATCTTCACACGGAATTTCATAAACAATATTGGACTGTAACTCTAACTTATCCGTATTCTTGATCCGTATATAGTCTCGAAACGTTGCAAAAATAGTTGTTTTTTATTTATTGACTGAACCTCAAGAACCTTACTAAACACATATATATGTATCGATACACGATATATCGGTGACAATACAATCGATATATTGTGATAATTTTAAAATGACATTCATAAAAAATAAGAAACAAATCACCTTCCCCTCTTATATCCAATCCATTTAATCTATTTCACCCTCCCTCAGTAATAAAATTTAAAATAACTATTTAAATGAATTTCCATATCATAATTTTCTAAAACTACAAGATGACGCAGATAAAAGATTGTACGACGTAATATAAATCATAGATAGAATCCCTTTGCGGATGAGACTAGAGATTTAAAAATAATAAAATCAAATCACACCCTATTAAATTTATAGACTGCTAAGATGGAATGATATTGACCTAATTGGGTGACATGAGCTGAATTAGCTTTCGCTGAAGAGAGAGTCCTCAAGAGCTGAAGAAGATGGTTCCGCCCTGGCAGGCTCATGAATACATATGTTTAATATCTAACTGGTGCAGAACGGGCTAGATACCAGATAACAAGAATCTGGGTGGATTTAACTAGGAGAATCGGTGTGAAAGTTGTGCGCAGGTAGCAAATAGGTCGAAGGAGCCGAGATGGGGCGGGCAGCCGCTGTTTGGGCTGTCTTACCTATGTCATTCAATTAGTTCTGGGAGCATTACAGTCCAGGTGAAAGTAATGTTGGATTGATATAAAAGGGTACGATAGTAAAATAAGGGTTTGCCGAAAAAAACTGCGGAACTTTTATTCTCAACGGATCTTTATGTTTTTTAGGGGGCTGGATCCGAATCTGAAGTTCGCTACCACGGCAGACGTCGGCTTCATATTCAAAATCGCAGAAGCAAGACATAAACATTCAGAATTATCTCAAAATCATTTGTGAGGGTTGAATGTATACTTAGATGCTTATGTTTACTATTACTTAGAATTAGTTCTAGTTAATTAATTGGCTGTGTAAAAAAAAATGACCGTTTCTCAAACAAACATTTGTGTTATTATTTCTTTGATATAAATTAAAATTAATACTCAAAGTATAGTCCATTGTTATCTACCGTCATTACCCATCTGCTAGCCAATCGCTCGATGCCACGCTGATACCATTCCTTGGGATGGCTGTCAAAGAACTCTTTGACAGCATTTTCAACTTCCGCAAAATTATCAATTTTTTTCTCTTGAAGAATATGGGTCATGGATCGAAACAAGCCCGAAGGTGCAAGGTCTGGGCTATATGGTGGATGAGGCAGGGGTTTCAAACCCATGAAGTTCTGTAAACTTTTCTCCTGATTGTTGAGGAGTAAGTTCGTGAGGGACCAGTCTATAGGTATTTTTCACCTTCCCCATGGAGAGAAGACGGTGACTAACAGTATCTTTCGACACACCACACTCCCTGGCAAGTTCGCGAGTACTTGTGGGCGGATTTGACTCAACAGCTTCCTTCAGAACCTCATCAATATCCATTAATGGCCGCCCGGAGCCCTTCTTCTTTCCAACGTCGTATCTCCACTTCTAAATTTTTCAAACCAACGCCACGCAGTGCGCTCTTCTAGGACACCTTCCCTTTCATATTTAATAATTTCACGAATTGGTTCAATTTTTGATTTTTGCAAGTTGGAAATTTTTTTTCCAGTAATGTCTTAAAATTACGAGAAATTCGAAGGACACTGTCATGTTTCTTCTTTGAAGTAAATAACTGAACTGAGGCTTTTTTTTTTTTAAGAAGTCCAGTGTTCGTAAACAAGCTTAGAGAATGCTCTAAAGAGATTATTAAGTATTGGTAAATAATAAATAGCATTAAGATATTTACAACTTTTAACTCTGGAATTTGAAAAAACGGTCATTTTTTTTTTTTTTTTTTTTTTTTTTATACGCCCTATTATTATATTGTAATATGAAACCTACGTTCCAACCATTTTTTTTTGGGGGCGATTTATAACATAAAAAAAAAAAAAAATCGATATACCATTTAATATTCCAAGTAACATACTGCCGTAAGGATCTAATTTGGCTTTAGATCCTGGAAACTAATTGCACTAAACGCCTTCCTCGTAAAAACAACAAAACGTAACTAGGAGTAAGGTAAAGGTTAAGAATGGACAAAATAAGAAGATGGAGAGATAGATAAGAAGCTTTGAAAAGACTAGGAGGATTGGATAACCCGTGCCACGAAGGTACTCCGATTGTAAAAAAGAAGAAGACACCAGAGGAGGGGCCGCCACCTGATATTGAAACCCTAAACCTTCTTCTCTGTCATTGTAGTCTTCTAGAGGCGCAGTTCCAACTCTTATATCTCCTACCTATGCCTTTAGTACCTACTATTACCACATAGTGCCTAGGCATTAGAACTATTTTAATTACATAATAATGACCATGTTTTTTTAGAAAATTGTAGATTACGTTTTTAATTCATTTTCTTAAACAGATATCACTATATTGTGAAATCATACGCCTCGTTATTACTAAAGGAAAGCGCTCAGCAACAAATAACGTTGAATCGAATGATTTACCCTAATCCTATGTGTTTACAATTTTATATTCATATACGTTTGAACAATATACGATACGAATCTTATAACCAATCCTATTAATTTAATTAAAAAGAGTCTAAAGACATATTCGTCTGCGAAAAATAAGCACCTTAAGTTTATTATTTATTTAAAACAATTATTTATTTAAAAAATACATTTTTTTATTTATCCATTTATTAAAATTTACAACTGTACATAAAACCTACATCCAGTAAATAAGATAATAAAATGACTATTGGTTGTGAAGCAAGGTCTCTCGGTATCTTCTTTTCAGAAGCCTCGGAGGTTTGTCAGGGATAGAATGATAGAAGCAAGCTGAGAGACTAGTGGATTTCAATGATTATGGGGCTTACTATGAAAGGAAAGATATCTGGTTTGGGATAAATCAACAACATATAGGACATTAAGATCTTTATAGATAAGTTGATTTGTGAAAAGTAAGGAGCATTAAGGATTTTCCGAAGGATTATTTTTGCAAGGATGGGATACGAGTTAAATTAGATGGTTTAATGGAGCCCCAACGCTTAGTTGCAGTTATGTATGATATTTGATATAAAAAAACTTCCGCTATGCTCAAGACACCACCCGGCTCTAGGCTACACAAAAACTCTAAAAAAATGACAAAATTTCAAGGAAATCCGCTTTAAATTAGCAGATTTTTTTTTTTTCACGAACAACTGACCTCAAATTTCAATTTAACGCACCATAAAACCCTTGCACGTGAAATTTTATCAAAATAAAAAAAATATTGATTTTTTACCCCTTTCGAGGAGGTTAAAATTTTGAAGTTGACATTTTATCAACAATATCTAACGGTCATAACAACTGCTGCGTTCAACCGATTACAATAGTAATAGCATCAATAGAATCAGCATACATTCTGCTTTTTATCCATGCATATAACATTGGGATTACTCCAGATTTTAGTGGACAACAACTGATGTGAATGAAAAAATCCGAGGTCAGCTATAACTTGAGATATCTCAATAAGGGCAAATCCTGTGACCTGCGGATTAGGGCTAAACTATGCAGCTTTACGGTTTCTAGATGACCTAAAAATTTGTTTTAATCGGTGGCAAAATGTGTGAGATAGCGCAAATTATTTCCATTTTTTCAGAAATTGGCAGCATCTTGCCTTCTAAAATCATACAAAATTTTAAAGGTAAAAAAAAAATTATATTTGATTTCGACAAAATTTAGTTTCTACATATTTCTTGAGATGAGGAATCTGAAAATTATATCAGTTTTTAGTTTAAAAATTTATAGTAAACGAATATACGATAACCGTCTAATAATATAGACCAATTCATAACAGACTTCATCGACATAACATACTAATAAAAGACATCATCACGAATGCCATACCTTAAAATAATCTCAGAAAGCTGAAAACAAGATGAATTAAAGATCTGCTCAAGTAATAATATATTAATTAATTATTTTGTACAGGATATGAGGATGGTATAATATTCTAAAATGAATGAAAAAATTGAAATAAAAATAGATTCACAGATCAGAACTCTAGAAACGTATCTTACCGTAATCAGTTTCTGACTGGAACTGAAGAAGTCGAAAGGGAAAGGAAAGAAATATTTTAGGAATACAGTCTTTTTTACAATATTTTTAGTCGACTCCTGCAAGAAGTTTAAGGTTATAACAAACGTTTCACAATAACTACAATGCTTTACCTTGTATAGATACGGTTTATGCAGAAAAGGTAATGCTGAATATAATGTCTTTATAAGGAACATGTGAATATGTTGCGTAACGCTAGAGCACAGGTTGAACGAGTGTCGGCAACACTGCACCAGGTCGCCGTGGAAAGAAATCTTCCAAGGCTCACCCACAGTTGGTAACACGTGACTCAGATCGCAAGGTGAGATGATCTCTGGTGGAACTGCTGAAAGTTTGATATCTGTGTATCTTGCGGATCTGGGGGAATAGACTTAAAATGGTCACAAGAATATTTCACGTGAGAATAAACAATTTTGATAATCTAACGCATTCTGTTAACTAAATTGGAACTATATTAAAGTATTTTGTTACGATCTTGTGAATGAAAAGAAACATTAAAAGTTTCCTGAAATATTTCGGTTTATCTATACTACTATACAGGGTGTCCCACGAATGTTGTGTCTGGCTAATAAAACCCAGAGTCTATGAAATTTCAATGCGATTATCAGGGATCTTATATTGCGTTATATTAGTTACCTTTTGAAGATATTCAACCCTTCCAAAATTTCTTCAGTATTGCTGGTATGGCTCCAGTACTGGAAATTTCACCATGAGTGGTTTTTATGACGGATTCTGATGGTGAGTCGAATTCTAAAACTGTGTATCGGTTACTTTATCAATCAGATACACCTACGTCGATAACAGCCTAATCCTCTGATTTGAAAGGAGCCCTGGAACTCCTGGTTTGTTAGATGACAAATTAATTATGGATTCTGAAGGAAATTGAATTTTATTAATTAAGTAAATATAACATTATTTGAAAATGCAATTGGGTTAATAATATTTGTTTATTTACATAAAAATACTATTTTATGTGTTCAAAGTGACGGCCTTAAAGGTCTTCCGATTTTACTGGAAGAGGTGCCGCTTGAAAAACGTATGGTGATGCGGTTCCAACAGGATGGGTGTCCGGCTCACTATTCCATTAGAGCTAGAAACGTTATAAAAGACATGTTTTCCAATAGATGCATTGGAAGGGGTCTGCATATTAATAAATTATTAATAGAACAGAAGTCTCGCTGAGCTTGTTGTATTTCTTCCGGTGGAATGGAAAGATACGCATTTTGTATTTCTGCCCTCATTTCTTTTACTGTCGACGGCCTATTCGTGTAGACGAGATCTTTCGAGAGCTAGAAACGTTATAAAACACATGTTTTCCAATAGATGCATTGGAAGGGGTCTGCATATTAATTGGCCAGCAAGATCTCCGGACTTAGCAATTTTAGATTATTTCTTTGGGGGAAGATTGAAAGATCTCGTCTACACGAATAGACCGTCGACAGTAAAAGAAATGAGGGCAGAAATACAAAATGCGTATCTTTCCATTCCACCGGAAGAAATACAACAAGCTCAGCGAGACTTCTGTTCTATTAATAATTAATTAATATGCAGACCCCTTCCAATGCATCTTTTGGAAAACATGTGTTTTATAACGTTCCTAGCTCTAATGGAATAGTGAGCCGGACACCCATCCTGTTGGAACCACATCACCATACATTTTTCAAGCGGCACCTCTTTCAGTAAAATCGGAAGATCTTGTTCCACCGGAAGAAATACAGCAAGCTCAGCGAGACTTCTGTTCTAGACTTTTGTTATGCATAAATGAAGAGGGCGGTCACTTTGAACACATAAAATAGTATTTTTATGTAAATAAACAAATATTATTAACCCAATTGCATTTTCAAATAATGTAATATTTACTTAATTAATAAAATTCAATTTCCTTCAGAATCCATAATTAACTTGTCATCTAACAAACCAGGATTTCCAGGGTTCCTTTCAGATCAGAGGATTAGGCTGTTATCGACGTAGGGGTGCATCTGATTGAGAAAGTAACCGGTACTAAACAGTTTTAGAATTCGACTCACCATCAGATTCCGACATAAAAACCAGTCACTTATGGTGAAATTTCCAGTACTGGAGCCATACCAGCAATACTGGAGAAATTCTGGAAGGGTTGAATATCTTCAAAAGGTAACTAATATGACACAATACAAGATCCCTGATTATCGCATTGAAATTCCATAGACTCTGGGTTTTATTAGCCTGACATTCGTGGGACACCCTGTATAAAAAGATAACCCATTTTTCGTTTGTGATTTCTAACCGCGAAAACTAATAAACCAATCTGTGCCAATTTTTTTAAGGAAGGTTTATCAATTGAAAAATCTACTGATTTTAATTAATTTGTTGTTAAAAAAAAAGAAGATAATATGTGAACAAGAATGAAGTTTAAAAGGTTGGATGTTATTATAGAGCTTGAAATTAATAATACAATTTACTTAAATTCCATTAAATTACTATAAAATTAAATTAAATACGTGTTGTGACATGTTGATCGAACAATATGTAATTAGCATTATTCCGAAGTAGAGTTTACAATTAAATGGGTTGTTTTATCTATTTATTGAAATTTACAAATGTACAAAATATATACATCAAATAAATGTGATGATAATGATTACAATAACATGTCAAAACTTGAAAAGAACTACTCATCAGTAGCACTTCAATTCTTCAAGATCTCCAGGCCATCTTCTTTTTAGACGCATCGGAGGATTATCGGAAATAAAATGAGAAGCAAGTTGACTAGTGGATTAGTATGGTAATGGAGTTTACCATGAAAGGATAGGTATCTGGTATGGATAGGTATCTAAATCAGCAACGTATGGTACATTAAGATCTTAATGGAACACTTTATTCGTAACAAAGTTAGGGGAGCATTGAGGATTTGTTTGAAGGATTTTGGATTGAAGGGTTTGGATACGGGAAGAATTAGAAGGTTTAGTTTATGTAAGCAACTTTTTTTCACAATTAGGATTGATGAATTAATTGCCACTTCTTATTGAGATTATTTTATTAGAAAACTAGTTTCCAATGCTAAACATTCATCTTCAGTTCTAAAACACTTAATTGTTTCAACACATCAGTACTATGTTACATAGATTATATATACTAAAGTTTTAAAAAGGTAAGACAAGAAATCAAGCATGGGCACTCACCTTCCAGGTAACTAAAACACTGAATTCGTGAGAAGTAAAAGGGGGCCAGGTTAAGTTTTTGAACAAATTTAAAATGGGCTTCCATGGGAGTAAAAATATTACATCAAGTAGAAAATATCCTAAAATTAAATAATTTTGAATCACTAGAAAAAATAAAATCGTTTAAAACCGATCCAGATTTTTGTTTAAATGATCAGATTAACATATCCAGCATACAATAATAAGACCCAAAATTTTCCAGATTTTTGTTTAAATGATCAGATTAACATATCCAATAGCCCCATTTTAAATTTGTTTCCCATAGGAACGGAAAAATCCAATGAGTCATAAGGGAAACCCCATTGTAAATCAAAAACTTAACCTACCTGCCTCTCTTTTACTTCTCACGACTTCAGTGTTTTAGTTACCTCGAAGGTGAGTGCCCATGCTTGATTTCTTGTCTTACCTTTTTTAAAAACTTTAGTATATATAATCTATGTAACATAGTACTGATGTGTTGAAACAATTAAGTGTTTTAGAACTGAAGATGAATGTTTAGCATTCGAAACTAGTTTTATAATAAAATAATCTCAATAGAAGTGGCAATTAATTCATCAATCCTAATTGTATTGATCCTTCTATACCATCATGCGTACCTCAAGTAACTTTTTTTTAATTTTGGAGTGGAGTTTACTATGAAAGGATAGGTATTTGGTTTAGACTTGTTAAGATCTTTATGGATAAGTTTATTGGTGACAATGTAAGGAGCATTGAGGATTGTTTTAAGAATTTTGGATTGTAAGGATTGGAGACGATATGAATTTAATGGTTTAATGGAGCCCAAAGGCTTAGGATTAAATAGTATAAATGCAAAAAAAGAACTGTAGGACAAAATAAATAATATGGGAAGATGATCTTGTAGTAAATATTTAAAGTCGGCTAGATCAAAAATATAAAAAAAAAGATGCAGATAAACATAAAAAACAAACCTCAAATACAATAAAGCTAATTCATTAGTATGCTTCAACAACAATAAGAACATGGAACGTCAGTGAGAAATGGCGATTCTTTACAACGGTAATGAGCGAACGTTCTTTACATTAGAGCCGACGGCTTCAATGAGCGATAAATAATGAAACAAACAATGGAAAGATGGCGCTCCGTCTAAATATTTTCTGAATAGACTTCCAGGACAATCGGTGACGATCATTCAATAAAGACAAACTTGTAAAACATCGCTCGTTTCGTATAATAACAACATTTGTCATCTCTTTCTTTTCCCGACCTTGAGGGTGGGGCGAACGTGACTCGATGGGTAAGAGCCGGAGGTCAGCGACAATGGAAGATGGTGGGAGGCGTTTAGCGGATGATTGTCCCATCACGATTAGGAGTTTCGGTAACACAGAGGTACCAGGTTGTGGATGGACATTTAATAAGGACGAAAATAGACCGCACCTGAAGGCAAGGTCTTGTGTCGATGTATTAAAGGCCTTCGATGAAGTTATGGTTTAAGTGTCAAGGGATCAAATATGGATGACAGAACACTAAGTCATTGCGCGCATCATAGCTATTGAAGATTCTCTTTTATTGAAATACCCATATAGTTTCATTTCCACCTTTAATCAAATAGTGAAATAACTTATTAGAGCGTACAATACTAAGACCCAAAATTTCAATTTCGCTATCCATCTAAATGAAAATAACCATAAATTTAATAAAGACTAGGGAGTGAAAATAATTTATCAAGTAGAATATAGCCTAAAATTAAATGTTTATGGATCATTTTATGTAACTTTTTATTAATATCTCTTTTTTTTTATATTATGATTATGTTTTATTTATTTTTTCATTTATTGACATTTACAACTGTGAAAAATAATATACATCAAGTAAATGTGTTGATAGTAAATGCAATGGCATATAAATAACTCTTTTCAGACGCCTTGGAGGATTATCGGGAACGGAGAGGGAAGCAAGTTGGGAGACTAGTGGATTTGAGTGGTTATGGGACTTACTATGGAAGGATAGGTATCTGGTGTGGGCTAAATCAGCAACATATGAAACATTAAGGTCTTTAAGGATGAGTTTATTAGTGACTAACTAAGTAGCTTTGTGGATTCTTCGAAGGATTTTGTATTGTAAGGTTTGGATACGAGATGAATTGGGTGGTTCAGTGGAGCCACAAAGCTCAACTCCGTACGTCCAAATAGGTCTAATCACAGTCATGTAAATGGGTCTTTTGTAATTAATTGGGAGCTTTGAACGTTTGTCTAGTAAATGTTGAAGTAATCTGTAACGACGGGTAGTTTCTTGTCGTTTTAGTCTTATTGTTATTAAATAGAAATTTTCAGCTTATGCACGCATAGATTGAAAATGAAAATTCACAAGTTTCAGACTACTCTGAGGACACAATATTAAGAATAACATAATAAAAAGAAGATAGATATAAAGTGTGATCAATTTTTTCGTCTTTTTAAAAAAGAAGTTATTTATAATTCTTTGTCCTGTAAAATTTTGAATGGATTTCGATCGACTCATTTTTTTTCTTCTTTTTATCCACTAATCTGCAATCTGGTCTCGTATGAGTCGAATCACGTCGAAAACAAAAATCACGATATATCAACATATCAATATTTTTTGTCAATGATATACCATCTTTATATTGAATATCGATATTTTTCTTGCTATACAAATCCCTAGTTGTAGAGGACAAAATGAATCAGGACGACCTCTATAAGCGAACTTGACACCAGTTTAAGTACCAACAAGGACCGAAGAAGGTAGCAAAAAGCGAAGAAGAAGAAAGGACAGAAGAGGAAAGAGAATGATGATATCTGATCGGGAACAGCTGTTGGTTATTGTTCTACAAATGGTCAGTCCCGAAGATTTATTTCTGACTTTTATCCTTGTGAAGGCCGTCCTCTCCCGTTCTTGTGTCCTTGTTATGTCTCCAACAAATATTCTCTTGTCCTTTATTTTCATCGCATTTCTTTTCAAAGCTACAGTTATTTATTTATTTATTGTTGTTATTTTTCTTCTTTTTTGTGTGTGTTTGGGTCCTTATATGATCTATGTACAAGGAAAAGGATGAAAATGAAGTACTTTTTTTCTTACTTCAATTTATTCTAATTACTTAAATAGAAAATTTAATTCAAATTGATATCCGCTTTAAATTCAGTTTAGATATACATATATACGCTCAAAAAAATATTAAAGTGATTTATATAAAATTCAAAACCGGTAGTCTACCATTTACATTTTGGATTGTTAGATTATTATTTTGAAATGTTTAAAAAGAGTCAATAATTAATTGAAAATAAAAAAAAAAAAGTTTTAAATAAATTATTATAAAACCTGTTTTTAAGTCTATACTTATATTTTGGAGTACTTTTATTCAATTAATATTTTCGTCCACCATTTTACCATAATTATTTGTTACTATTTTTAAACATTATGGTTTTGGGTGATACTTGCTTGAGCTCAACTTTATATAATGGTAACGAAATAGTGTTGAAAAGCAATCTCCAACTTTCGTTCGAATGCGTTACCAATGGCGGAATTTCCTTCCGCCATCTTAAAACCGTTAAATCCTGGAATATTTCAAAATAGTGTTCTTAAGGACAAAAACTAAAAGGACACCAATGGCAGAATATCCTTCGGTTAACTTAAAACCGTTAAATCCTAGAATATTTCATCGTATAATCCTTAAAGACGAAAACAAATATATGTGTGTGTGACCCAAAGATGTCCATCTTAAAACAGTATCCTTAAAGACGGAAACTTATAAAATCGTTAAATCTTGAAGAATAAAAAAATATTATCCTTAAGGACGAAAACTAAAAGGAAAACAATGGCGGAATATCCTTCGGATATCTTAAAAAGCGTTAAATCCTGGATATTTCAAAATAGTATTCTTAAGGATAAAAATTAATATATATGTGGTCCAAGAATGTCCTTCCGCCTTCTTAAAATAGGCGAATCCATATGGACGAAAACTAATAAAATTGTTAATCTTGAATAAAAAAAATAGTACGAAAACTAATTCTAAGAGTGGGCAAGGATGTCCTTCGGCCGCCAAAAATCGTCAAATTCTGGAAAATCTGAAAAACAGTATCTTTTTGGATATTAATAATAAATATTTCTTTATTATCATTATCAATTTCACCCTGATATGGCAAAATCATCCCGGTTGGCTGTATCTATGAATCCATTGATACGATTTTTAATTTAATTTCTTTTCAGTAATTATTTATACGGTATAATCAATAATGAATAAGTTGTTTACCAAATTTTAATATTAAGAAGTTCCCTCAACCAACTTCAATTCAGCCTTCTTTGATTGTTTTCTGGAATGTGAGTTATGGCCGTATTGTTTATGAGTGATTTGGAATGTCCATTTTGGTATTTGTTTTAAATAAAATTGATAATCTTAATTTTTTTTTTAGGAATTTCACTAAATTATAACAAAGCTTGATATGTGTTTCCAACAATAAATCAACACCGAAGAACGTTATCCAATGTATTGAGATTAAAAGCTTAGGAGATCCCATAACCAGTTAATTTTCAACCTTCTCTGGGTGAATTGTGGGATGTGAGTTGTGGTCATGTAGTTTATAAATGTGTTGGAACGACGATGTAATGTAAGGGGACGAAATGAAAATCGAAGATAATAATCTAAAGCCAAAAAAAGAAAAAAAATTCAATGGCGTTAATTTTGATACCAAATGGCTGTCACACAGTAATTTCAATATTAAGCGTATGAAGGTAGATTCCAACTGATATTAAGTAATTATTGTAATTTTAAATCAGTTACAGACTATTATACATCCTACTCACATCGAATGGCATAGGAATTAAATACAGATGGCTAATAAAATGTTGAGTATTTCAGTTCAAATAGGAAGAGCAGTTACAGGAATAGTTAAGGACATGGAAGAACCAGTCGAGGATGGGCGGCAACCTGTTGGCTGGAACTGGATACTTGGCCCCCCAGGACATCACTTACAAGTTATATTCTAACAATGTTATTAGCGGGCCGCTATATATTATTAGGAAGGGAAGAGTATTAAATTAGAAATAATTATTCATAATTATAATTATGAGTGGCATTAAAAATAAAGAAGAAGTCCAAAAACTGCGACTCATGATTTATGATTTATGATTTAACAACTTTTAAAAAATGGTACTATTTCGTTCAGAATAAAAAGATAAAAACTAATTTTCTGACCCTTGAACTCAAATTTATTGGGCATATGAGGAATGGAATACAAAAACTAGTCAAAACCGATTTCCAGATATTATTTTTAAATAATTTTTCTACATTATCTTTAGTAGAAAGCTTTTCTTCCAAAAGTTTTTGAATCACATTGAAAACGAAAAAAAACTTCCTGATCCAGTTTGACAATTACCTTTTTTGACCTTTACCAGCTGTGAAACTACAGTAAACTACAGTAAACTTAGCTATTTTAAACCTTTCTTAAACTATAATGAAGATGTAGTTACAATTTGATAACAGATGAGTTTAATAGTTGTAGCATTAAAAACTCTGTTACAGAATGGTGCCAGCCAAGTATCTGTTGATTTTTAACATTACTGGGATCTATATGTCTCACAACATATTTATAGACTTTTAATAATATTTTGATTGAAAAGAAGAAAATATTATTATAAATTTCTAGCTCCATATAACACTTTACCTTTGTAACCTCCCTTGAATGGTGCTCGCCACCTAACGGTCAATTTTCAAAATTTTCTGCCCACCACATATTTAATAAAAATTTAATAGAACATTTTGACATTTTTATTATTGCTAAACCTTCCTTGAGCTATACAGATTTGTGTAGATTAAAATTTGGTAAAAATTGGTTCAATAGTTTTCGCGGTTAGTGATCACAAAAGAAAAATGGCCTATCTTTTTATATGATATTAAAGACTAAATAACCATTCAACTTCAATAGTCAAATTGAGCGATTTTGTCTCCAATAAACTTATCCATAAAGATCTTAATGTTCCATATGTTGCTGAGTTAGCCCAAACCAGATACCTATCCTCCATAGTAAGATCCATCGATATTGAAATCTGCTAGTACCTTAATTTGCTTCCCATTCTATTCCCGACAACCCTCTGAGGTGTCTGAAAAGAAGATGGCATCAGGATCCTCTCACATAGAACTTTTAGAAGTGCTACCAATGAGTTGCTTCACAAGCAATCGTTATTATGTAAGTTATAATCAAATTTACTAGTTGTATATATTTTTTTTTCAGTTGTAAATAATATTTTAATAAATTGAATATAAAATATAGATCTGCATTGATTTGCGGACAGACAGTTCCTAGATATTAGAAAGGCTTATTTTCCAAGGTTGTTGTAGGTTTTCTGAATTATAGTATTTTTCGAGATAGTACGATAACTAATGCTAAAACTTATTCCTATAATTTCCCAATTTCACTAACAATAATAACCGCCCTGGATGTAAACATTTCACCTAAATAACTGATAATACAAGCTATTAAAAGTTCGACTTATAGAGGAGGAGATGGAAAATTGTTGCCTGTTTAAGGCCTGCTATTTGTGTCAATCGTTGAATGATTCATCGCCTGTCATTATCTATAGAACAAAAAGTAAATTAGCATATTGAAAAACCAATGAGCTTTAAGGAAAAAAAAAAGCTTAATGATCCGCTATGAAATACCAATGATTACAAGATGGAAGGTGCCGCTATCGAAGTGCGACTCTCCTCAACATTGCCGAGAAGGTTTTTGTCTTTTAAATAATTTCTTGCAAGGTCTTGAGATTGTTATCTTCAGGGTTCTGGATGGTTTGATTCCTGTCTTTGACACTTGGTGGGTAACTTGTGTCAGAGATTTGAATGCCGAATTTTTTGTGGGTAGTAGGGACCTATAATAGTGCAAAACTAGAGTTATAGCCGCAAATGGCCATTAGGAGCCGAGAAAAAAAAAATATATGAAAATCACGTTTTATTTATTTTTTTTTCAGATCTCAGTCAAGATAGAGAAATGATTCTTTCACCTGAAATTGTAGTTTTGTATGCTATTTGAAATAAAAATACTTCTGTTAAGCTCAAGACGCGCCCCGCCTTTAGGGTAATCAAAAACAAAAAAAAAATTACAAAATTCCAATGAAATAATAATTTTGAAATGTTTTTAATGGAAAACTGACCTGTAACCTCGATTCAACGCATCAAAGAACTCTTATATGTGAACTCTTATTTTTTATCAAAATTAAAAAAAAAAAAAAAAAAAATTCTGCAACCGTTAAATAATGGGAACAATATTCAATTAAAAACAGCTGATTAACGTTCCATTTTATTCTCTAGGGAGTAAAAAGTTTAACTTTAATTCTCTAGAGTGTAAAGTAAAATTTCAGTACCACCTTAATACATACCTTAATACAAAGTCCATTATTATCAGCTGATATTACAAGGAGCTTCACTAAGCCATAAGCAACGTGTTGCTAACAGTTCAAATTCTAATTCAAATACTCATTTCAGCATTAATCTTAACTTCAATGCAAATAATTCAAATCAACCATTAATCTCTAACGCCAATAATTGTAATAATACAATAAATAATAATATGAATACTTGTATTGCTACCTGAATAAAATTAATTAAAAAAATTTCATATTTTTTTTTTGAACGGTTGTAGAAAAAATGTAATATTTAACTCGAGTATAAAGAATTTTAAAAAGTACTTCTTTACGTAGTTTTACATAGTACTTCTTTAGTAGTTACGTTTTAAAAGTACTTTTTAAAATTCTTTATACTCGAGTTAAATATTACATTTTTTCTACAACCGTTCAAAAAAAAAAATATAGTTCTGATTACTGTTATTCAAAGGAGTCTTTTTTAGTAAATCGGAAGGTTTGAACAGATGATATCCCCTGTAAAAACAGTCTCATCTGCCCACAAAATTCACCGCAAAAAGTAATATTCTTAGACACAATCTGCATTCAGAAGCTAACGGCAAAATTGAGTTCTATGTTCATTATCATTGAGTTTTAAACCTTACATTGAAAATTTAATAAAATAAATCCTAAATTATAGTAATAAATAAATAAATGTAATAACATAAGATCCTCTGATAAGGTGTTGTTTTATTGAAAGTTTTCTTTTCTTTTCTGTTAAACAATAATTTTTTTCTTTGCTTTTTATTCCAATGAAGAGTTTATTATGTTTAAAATGCACATTTCCATTATGGGATTGTCATAATGTTTTATTTACACAAGTAACTGATTTGTATGCCAAATGAGAACACCATGTTTTTTCGGTTTCAAAAGTGAATTAATCCATAAAATTGATACAAAATCATTACGTTTAACATATCATTCGAAAGCTAATTAAATTCGCAATTTTTGTAAAATTTTACGTTTTGTGGATAGTTTTTTCGATAAACGAAGAGCGTTTGAATGAGTAAATACGACATTGTGACTTCCCCAAATAAGGTGAAGATCAAGCTGTTCTTTAGATACCAAGTTTGTAAAATTCAAGGTTACAGGTACTAGTGGAGATATTACAGCTTTTATAGAAAAAAACGTGGTTTCCTCAAAAAAGTCCTTGATTTATCGTACATCTGCAACGGATTGGAATAGAAAGGTAAGGTGTGCGGCATTTTGCTACATTTTTGATCTAGTTTCACCCAATTTTTTTTTGTTTACACTAAGAGATACTCACCCTGTATAGAGGAACTGTTCTGGATTAGTGGAGTACTATTAAAGGATACTGTAAGAAAGGGAGTCGTTTACGAAGAAGGGTAAAAGTTATTTCATGATATTTGTATGGTTTTATTTCAATTCCCCATTTTTTAGACCATTCTTAAAGGTTTTTGATATGGGATTAGAGTGTCTGGGAAGTAAATATGTATTTTATATCAAGGAAATTCTCTACTAAAAAAATATTTTAATTTTTAGTAAATTTTACTGGTAAAATCGAATTTCTAGGTGTAAAATGTTAAAAAAAAAGAAGAAAAGGAATGATTTTCAAAGTTATTCTAACATTTTTTTTTCTCGGTATATCAGGATTTTATAACGTGGTAATAATTATGATAATAAATACACCTGCCCCACGTGACCGAAACACGTGTAACCCCACCTGCAGCGTTACCTGCTGATGACCTGACACTCCCTGCAGAGACCTGATGCAATAGGAAGCGGTTGCAAGGCCGCCGCTACATTCACCGCGGATGATGGTCTCTTATCTCTTGCGAATATCCTTTCCGACCATTCCGCAAGTTCCGTTCATTTCCATCCTAGAAATGGGTCACTGGATGAACCTGATCGTTTGGGATTTTTAGGATAATAAAAAAAAAAAAAAAAAAAAAAAAAAAAAAAAAAAAAAAAAGCAATATTTAAAGAGAATAACAATAGATCTATATTTATATCGTTTTCTTTCCTAGCAACACCAACAGGGCTAGTGCGTGTCAAAAAAGCCCAAACACTTAATCAATAATAAATTTTTTAATGCTTTGCCACAAATAAACTTCTTACTTGGAATCCACATACAAGACTAAAACGACAAGAAACTGCTCGTCGTTACAAACTACTTCAACATTTACTAGACAAACGTTCAAAGCTCCCAATTCATTACAAAAGACTTATTTACATGACTGTGATTAGACCTATTTGGACGTACAAAGTTGGGCTTTGGGGCTCCTTACTTTGTTACCAATAAACTTATCCATAAAGACCTTAATGTTCCATATGTTGCTGATTTAGCCCAAACCAGATACCTATCCTTCCATAGTAAATTCTATAACCATTCAAATCCACTAGTCTCTTAACTTGCTGCCAAGTCTATTCCTAATATTCTTCGAAGCTACAGAAAAGATGATGGCTGAAAGACCTTCTAATGCAGAATTTTTTTATTGCTACTAAGTGAGTGGTTCTTTAAATGTTATTAACAAGTTATTGTAATAATTTTCTCAAATTAACTTTATTTATTTATAAATACTTTTATAGTATAAGTTATATTATTTAATTACTTGTATTTAAGTATACATTAGTTAATAATTAAACAAAATAAAAAAAGTTTGCATGGGAAAATATTATCCTGCCGCTTATGGGTAGAAAAAAAAAAAAAAAATAAAATTGATTTAAAGTTACCAGATTCCTTTAACATCAAACATTAATTAACTTTTCGACTTAACTACAAGATTGCTCAAAATACTAATTTATCTAACAATAACAATTTATATATGATTAAAAATTATTAGATTTCATTAAATATTTAATTTCTATATACATTATATAAAAATTGTGAAATACTTAAAATAAACTTGTTCCGATGTGACCCAGTTTCAAAGTATTCACAGGTCTCCTTGACTTTTTATCCAGTCTCATCTCTGAATGATCGCTCACGTTTTAAAATTGAATTTTCATTCCAAAGTTTCTCAGAAATACGATCCTATGTTTTGAATAATTATTATTATTGTATAATTTATTATTAAAACATTCTAATAACTATGAAAATGTTGCAGTAAAAATTTGGTACAGTTTAGTTTAATAATTTTACCATTGCAAACTCTGTTGCAGATTGGCCACTTGTCGATCGATTTTTAAACTGCACTTGGATCCATATGTAGCTCCATATATTTATAGTTTTTTTAATAACACTTGTACTGAAAATAATTAAACTTTATCATAAATTTCTAAGTCTATATAACACCATACGTTTGTAACCTCTCTCGAATGCTGCTCTCCACCTATTGGTCATTTTTCAAACTTCGTTATCATCTACATATTTATCGATTTTTTGTGACATAAATGAAAATCTTTAAATTTTATTATTGATAAACCTACCTTGAACTAAAAAAGATGAGGTGGTTCAACAAGTTCGTGAACTTATTGGGGGTAAACGTCCTTATGTACTCCAACTAGGTTAGTAAGGACAGGTTATCCAACACGTTACGAACTTATCGTAGTGTAAACTGGGAAGGTCGAGATTCATTCCGTAGGTTTACCAGAAACCACTTTTGACTGTTTTTTGTTATCTGCCGTATTTGAGAGAACCGCTGGGCCCACAGGTACCATTCCTGTCTCAAATGATGTATTTCAGGAAATATTTCACAAAATAAGTGGCTATATCGAATAAAAAATAACTTTTTGGAAAAAAATGGCCTCTTTCCGATGATAATATCCCTGTATCTTGGGAACCAATGGCTATATAGAGCTCACACTCATCTCAATTTGTAGCAAATTTAGTTTACTTTAAAAGTATGTGGAGTGACTATACCAATCAGACGCTTCCTTAACTCACATATTGAGCAAAAACTGGCATTAACAACGACTTTTTCCCGACTTTCGCAAATTGTCTGTAAATTCCCGACTTATTCCCGAATTTTTCCCGACCACACAAAATTCCCGACATATTCCCGAAATTACCGAATTTCCCGACTAGTAGACACTCTGTCTAGATTAATGACATTATAGATTCTTTAATCTTTTT
This sequence comes from Euschistus heros, assembly GCA_003667255.2. NCBI lineage: Eukaryota > Metazoa > Arthropoda > Insecta > Hemiptera > Pentatomidae > Euschistus > Euschistus heros. The sequence goes on along the minus strand of RCWM02000571.1, from coordinate 524,057 downwards.
AATTCACATAGAAAGAAAAATTTAAAATGGAATAAAATTTGTAGGGAATCTTAATGCTGAGAATGGTTCTTACCAACAACAAATATCTCTGATAGTTCGTGCTACCTCCTTCTGGAATTCCCTAACTTTTCCGCTGCTTCTACTTTAAAATAATTATCTGCTTCAATTAAAAATAATTTATTTTTACACTTTTTAAGTAACCAATCTTCCACAAATGTATACTATTAAATGAAAGAACAAGCCATTTTTCGTTTGTGATCACTAACAGCGAAAACTACAAAATCATTCTATACCAAATTTTAACCACATCATCTTCATAGTTTAAGGAAGGTTTCAGCAATGATACAATTAAACGATTTTCAATTATATTGCTGTAAAAAAGCGATAGATATGTGGTGCGCAGTGAAGTTTGATAATCGACCGATAGGTGGCGAGGATTCATTCGGGAGAGGTTACATAGCTACGGTGTTATATGCAGCTAGAAATGTATGATAAGATTTACTTATTTTAAATTCAATTGTTATTAAAAAAATATAAATATATGGAGCGACATGTGGATCCCAGTGCAGTTTACATATAGACCGATATATGGCCATTCTGCAACAGAATTTGCAATGGTAAAACTATTAAATCTAAATGTACTAAATTTTAACTACAACATCTTCATAGTTCTAGGAAGGTTTATAATAATATATTTTGCTATAATAATAATTAAAATATATAGCCTCGAATGCCAGAAATAAGATTTTCTGTAATATAGTATATAATAGTTATATACTTTAATGGTTAGCTGTTAAAATCCAACTAGATGGATCGATAAAATTATTTCTGCCAAATTGGATGCCTAATAATCCTTTTACGTACTCTTCAAACACCTAATCCATACAATTATTACCAGGTAAAAAATTACTACCATGCTTAAAAATATCAATGAACTAATAATGCTAAATTCCATATTTCAATACAAGATTTTTATTGAAAAACAAATGAAATTCAATTATTATTTAAAATAATCTAAGTTCTTTATTTATGAGAGCGGTCGTAGCCGCGATGGGGTATGGCAAGTATGTAAATAATTAATTAGATATGGAGAATTATTTTATTTCTTTATATACGATTGTATTTTATTTTATAATTATCATTTTTATTCCTGAGGTACCAGTAAGCGTGCATTGTTATTATTCTTAGGATAAAATAAGTCAAACAATAAAGTTTATGTCACATGCGTTCATTCATTCTCACATGAATTAAGTTAGCTAATCTATACATGCTATTTGGAATAATGATATAAAAAATAATTCGATAACCTAATTTTCAAATATCATCATCATTAGTCCAGTAAAATAAGGGTTTGCCGAAGAAAAATTCTCCTAATTGTCAAATTTCGCCAAAATATACACATTTAGCATGCTAGCGGGGGTGTATACATGCTGTTTAATATATATAAAATATATATGATCTAATAGGTAATTTAACAAGCTTTGAGATGGAAAAATAAAATTTTGGATTGGGAAAATAGTTTCAGAGTTCTAGCGAACAAAGTGCCAAAAAGAAGTGGATTTTGTAAAAGTACGGGATCTTTAGAGTTCTGGCATGTGTGTTTCAGGAGTCCCGATGAAAAGTTCATATATAGAGTTTAATAGTAAATTTGAGCTGCTTTTAGATAAAGAATTTTGAGTCGGAGGTATAATTTCGGGGTTATAGGGAAAAATGAGCAAAAAAACGTGGATTTCACAGCAGTACGAGTTTTTTAACGTGCTTTTAAGTGACATTATTAAAATTTCATAAATAATATTCTAATAGTAAATTTCATCAGCTTAAAGATAAAAAAAAAGATAATTTGAATCGGACAAATAGTTTCGGAGTTATAGACAAAAAAGTACCATAAACATGTTTTCGCGGAGAAGTGGAACTGACCGCCAGTTGGCCAATTTCTACACTTTTTCCCGAAACCATATCTTTGCGGTAATTAATCTGATTTCGGATTAGTTTTTTTCATTTCCTAGGCAATAATTCCAGCTACAATTAATATACAAAACTTTCTTCAATAAAAGCTTCATTTTTATGTTATAGATAAAAATCCGAAAATAACCAGTGTTTTGGGCGGGTTTTTTGCTATTATGGGTATGAAGGGTACATCTGCGTGGTAGCAAACTTCAGATTCGGATTCAGCACCCCAAAAACATAAAGATCCGTTGAGAATATCAGTTCGGCAGTTTTTTTTTTCTTGAAAACGGACTTTTGGAGCCTTATTTTACTGGATTGCATGTATTATCTGTTACATGCTGATGTATACATGAAACCTTGAATTCCAAGCTATTTATTTTCTTTATATGCCGACTGACACATTAAATGTTCTAAAACAAAAAAAAGGAATATCAAATGCCAAAAAGAATATGATTATTGTAAACGATACAGGAAACATTGACTTTAAACTGGGACAAGGCGAATATGCAAATTGCTCAACTGATCTACTCTCCTGAAGGTCGCCATTCAGGAATAAGTTTCCGTTCAAGTCTGTATTCAACCACAAAAGTATTCAAGACTGCTTATAAGAACATAACTATTGTATTGTTTTGAAATTAATGTAAACTTATGTATGTAAAAAAAAACAACAAAAAAAACAGAAAGAAACACCAAAATAAAGTGTTTAATTATTTAATTCATATTTCGAATGCGTAGCGACGTAAATTGTCGTGTACAAAACATGACAATTTACTAAATAAAAGTTAATTAAATTTTCTACAACTTTGATTATAGAGTTGTAGAATCCGATAATCCGAACTAATTGGGACCGGGGGTGGTTCGGACTATCAAATTGTTCGGATTACCAAACAAAGTGCTTTCCAGGCATAGTATGTAGCATGAAAAAAATGAACTCTGACATACTAGTTCCCATAAAATAAGAAGCACCTTGCATTGTAAAAGGTAAATAGTTTGTTTTATGAAATACTCACCGTCAGCAGAGTGACTCCTCCTCACTCATCACAGAAGAAAGAAGACCATCGGTCTACAGAGTACCTACTAGAAGCCGAGGACACCGATCTTCAAATGCCAACAGGCAATCTAAGATCTTAAAATATAGTTATAGTTATTTATGTTTATAAATAGAATAAAATGGAGGATAAGAAAAAAAAAATATGAAATACTACTGTGCTATAGTAAGGTAACTAACAATATTTTATGTAATGTATGTATTGCACATGAATTTCCTAATATTTTACATAGCATGTATATAATCTTATTCACGCACAAAAAAAGTACAGTACTGTACACACACAAAAAAAATATGCTGAACAGAAAGATAAAAAAATTAAAGAAAGCAAAAAACTAAACATTTCAAAAAAATCATTTTTTTTTTTCTGAACTAAGGTTGAAGAACGTTTATTGGCTGCTAAATCACGAATTTTCAGAAAATAATTTTTATTTTTCCCAAAACGGCGTTCGGATTATCGAGGATCTGCTGTATATATATTTTTCATATTGTGTACCGTTTCCGAGATATAATCTTGGCAAATGTGAAGGACGTTTAGCATGTTTTACGAAGAAAAGTTATTTAACTTTAACTTTTGACAGGTTAAACATGTGTGCATTATGAAGGAAATTTAATTTTGTACAATATTATATATGAAGACTTAGATTGTAGGATGGACGTTTTAGAAGATATGGAGGGAAGTTGAACAGAAAACGTGAAGTGAATGTTTTTTGTTTTTTTTTCAAAATTGTTCACATTTTCCAAACGTATATCTGGAAAACGGTATAGAATATGAAAAATCAGTATATTATAAAAGTTGTAGACAATTTAATTAACATTAATTTAGTAAATAGTCATGTTTCGCATACGACACACCGTTTTCAAGATACGAGCGCGAAACCAAAAAAAAGGAACCTTCCGCGCCCTCTCCCCATTTCTGTTCCCAGGCCTAAAATCTCCAGGACTTTTAGTATGTTTACTTTCTAACTATCCTGAAAATGTTTCCGAGGAAAAATCTTGGATTACAGAAAACGCACTCTATAATCCTTTATTGACTGAACTATATGAGAGGTTTTCTTATTGTGCTTTTATTTATTAATTTAATGTTTGAAAAATGATCATATTTGCTATTGTGTCAGAAAATTCAACGTTTTATCTGAAACTTGTTTTAGTTTTTAATGGAATGATAAAACAAATTCAATAGAGTCTTAGCCTTAAAACTTTTAACTACATGTTTTTTTTTTTCAGTATAATATAATACAAAATCATGATTCAAAGGGTCGTTTGATTCGAGAAAACTTCTTAGTGTCTTTTAAGAACAGCATTAATGTTTTTTTTATTGATAAATCAGTGCCTAAACTCTATTATAACTTTGATTTTAAACTTTCACGCAAGATTATGGACATAATTTAATACTTAAGTATTACAAAAGACTAATTTACATGACAGTTATCAGACCTATTTGGACGTATGGAGTTGAGCTTTGGGGCTGTACTAAACCATCCAATTCATCTCGTATCCAATCCTTACAATCCGAAATCCTTCGTAAAATTCTCAATGCTCCTTAGTTTGTCACCAATAAACTTATCCATAAAGACCTTAATGTTCCATATGTTGCTGAGTTATCCCACACCAGATACCTATCCTTTCATAGTAAGCTCCATAACCACTCAAATCCATTAGTTTCTCAACTTGCTACCCACTCCATTCCCGATAATCCTCTGAGGCGTCTGAAAAGAAGAATTTTATTGAAGTGTTACTGAGTAGTTCTTTTCAAGTTTTTACATGTCATTGTAATCGTTATCAGCTCATTTACATATTTGTATAGTTGTAAATTTCAATAAATTGATATATATATATATATATATATATATATATATATATATATATATATATATATATATATATATATATATATATATATATTGAATAGAGTCTTAGCCTTAAAAATTATATATACATGTTTTTTTCAGTATAATATAATACAAAATCATGGATTTAAAGGGTAAAGTTTGATTTGAGAAAACGTCTTAGTGTTTTTTAATAATAGAATTAATTTATTTCGAATTATAAATCTGTGCCTAACCTCCATTATATGGTAACTTTGATTTTAAACCTTTCACACTAAAATTTACTGTATGAAACGAATTACTAAAATTAATTAGTAGGAAATAACTTCCTCCTAGCCATAAATATTCCTTTTTCTCATTATTTTACATAAATAAAACAAAAAGGAATTAATTAGGACTGATGAATTAATTGCCACTTCTATTGAGATTATTTTATTAGAAAACTAGTTTCGAATGCTAAACATTCATCTTCAGTTCTTCACACCACATTCATCTTCACACCAGTGTTTTAGTTACCAGTAACCAGTAAGTAGTAGCAACCAGATCAGTGTTTTAGTTACCTCGAAGACCTGAAGATGAATGTTTAGCATTCGAAACTAGTTTTCTAATAAAATAATCTCAATAGAAGTGGTAATTAATTCATTATTCCTAATTAATTCCTTTTTGTTTTATTTATGTAAAATAATGAGAAAAAGGAATATTTATGGCTAGTAGGAAGTTATTTCCAACCAAGTTAAGTGGTTTTTCATTACGTATGGACCCCAGATCATCCTTCTATCAAATGTTAATCATAGTTAATTTGCTGTAACTGCAAGTGGAATTAGTGGGTTGTCTATTTTTACGTGGACAAACATTTTAAAATTGTATTGTAACAAATGTTTCAAATACTTGGGAAATGATCACTTTTACCTCTAAGCGAAAATGAATCCAAGGAATCTACCACTCACTAGACCTACATTGACGGCAGCCTAGGACACACGCATAGCCTGAAAGAAAAAACCGACTAGACATCCCTTCCTGGGAATGGCATTAAGTTGCGACTACTTCTGGGAAGGTATAATTGTCTTCTTGTCCCGAGACCTATCAAATAGTTCAAATCCGGCTGTTCCCGACGATAGAGCTATAATTAGGGTACGCTCTTCAAGGAAACGTCTTCTCGGCGGACAAGATCAAGGTACCGCTGTTCATTGTAATGACGATCGAATGGCTCATCCCGTTTCCGTGTTTTCATCATCGGAGCACAGAAGTCATTTTTATCGGGGTAGTAATATCTTCGTTGGAAATACCTTTGGTAGGTCTGAGCCACAATAATTTATTATTAAATCTAGATTGTCCAGGCATTTTACAAAATCTGACTTCAAAATTAAAATATCTTACCACACCCATCTATTATATTATTATATAATATTTTCTTTCTGACAGATTTTTAACTGTATCTGGCCGGGTTACCTCAAGGTTTAATCCTCACACCGCGTTTATAAAAAATATATACATAGGACATTCAACTCTCTAATAGTAATCTACGCTGACAATAATTTGGTTTAAACTTTATAAAATCAAACTGGATCAGTCAAAAAACTCACGTATAAGTATTTTCTACAACAATATCGGGTAACGGTCGGGTTAAGAGGAGGCAGCAAACTGCCTTGACCCGCGCTACACCGACCAGTTCGATCCTTACGCTTCACTTCGAGTTTACATTTATCGATAGCTCTTTCCTATAACCTCACATGTAAACAACCACTTCTACAGTTTCAACTTGGATTGTGTTGTTTAGTTTGTTATATTGATATTTAGACTTCTTAACTGAAAATAAGTGAAACAGAAGTCAACAAAATGAATTTCATAAAGGATTAAGTGTTTTACCAATTCATGTTTTCTTATTTCCTCTTATCTAATGTGTGAAAGTGTTACAAAACTTAAGAACATTAATTTGTACATGGATTTGGTGTTTTATATATTTTTATTTGTTGTATCAATTTAAGTGATAAAATTTCAGTATGCTTATTTTGTGAATGCATTCTTTGTCATCCATAATACTTATTGCCCTAAAGTGAGACAGATTGTATAATTATTTCAATAAAACATATCGATCTAATAATAAATCTGAGAAAGTATATCACTGGTTTTTTATGTTTTCTTATTTCCACTTCCCTTGAGAAAATATAACAGAAATTAACATCTTCACTTTCAACTAGGATTCTATCTCGTAATGTATAATGGATTATAACATGGAGAATAGACAATGTTAAAATAATCACAAATTAAGAGGTAAATGACACGTTACTATATAATTGTAAAACTGTTGGTATAATGTTATAGATTAATGTGTTTTAAAAAAAATTTAGAAGCCTGATGATGGAGCATTGTCTCGGAAACATGTAGCTACAAATGTTAAATAAATAGGAGTTATGACAAATAAATACTTAAGGATTCTGTCTTTTAAATATTTATAATTTGTTATTTACACTTCCCTCACATCACAAAGTTTATCAAGAATTAACATTACTGGTGGTTTAGTATTATATTAATTAATTCAAAATTGATTTAGTTTCTTATATTTTGACATTTTCTTATTACCACTTCATTATTTTCTTATTTCTCATATTAATATCATAAGGTAAACAGAAGTTAATATTACTTTGAACAGGGACTTAAAGTTTCTCTGTAAATGAGAATAACCTTTCCCCTCTAAAAGTAGCGACTAAAACACCGAAATAAATCGGAAGAAGGTAAGAATCGATAAAAGGTATTCTCGGCGGGCGTAGAAGCTGCCTCCTCTTAACCCGACCGTTACCCAATATCACCCTACTATACGTTTCAAAGGCTAAAAAGAAGTTGGACGAGAGAACTCCTTAAGTAAGAACCGACCTAAAATAATGTGAAGAGGAGATACCGACGGGTAGTGGTCTCCTACATACTCTAAATATCTTATTTATCATGCTTTTAGCACATTTCCTGCTTGTCTTCAGAAAGGAGTGAATTAAAATAATAAAGAATGTAATATATTTCGTTAATGGTCGATTTATTATCAAGCGAATATACATTTTTCTAAATATTTTATTTTTTTTTATTTTTTACGTTGTAACATAAGACTAGGGCAGGATGGACGGTTTATCCAACAGGTTACTAACCTATTCTTCTAAACAGAGTCGGATAAGATTTCATTTCGAGGAATTACTGCGAAATAAAATCAATCAAACCCCCACCTTTCATACATTGCGCTCCCATAACCTTCTGTACCAGGCGCGCTGAAAAAACTTAGAAATGCATATTGTTTCTGGAATTTCGAATAGCTTTGTTTTTCTATAATTCGTTCATTTAACAGTTCACAGTCTTTATTTTGAATTATAGTTTAAAGGTGTTGAGGTTTATTATGGAAATGTATACCATCATAAATCTCAAAATCACTGAAATTTATTTGAACTTAAACTTTATTGCAGCTGCAATCTTCTGGTTCTCAGAGGTGTCTGAAATAGATGTTGTCAGTGATTAGTTTAGTGTAATTTTTGGTTATTGGTATGTTATTAATTTTTTTTTTTTCCAAGAGGGAGAATTTTATTTAAATATTTGATATTTCGGCACGCCTTACAGAAATTTTGGAATTTTGTAATGTTCTTTCTGGTTGTTTTGAATATATTTTATTTAATCTTAGTAATTATTTTAAAAATATATGATTAATTTATCATGATGCAACATGTAATTAATATTGTAATTAAAAACATTACCAAAGAACTATTAAGTTTTAGCTTCTCATTGTTCTACCCGGATCAGCATTCATATTCCCTTTATAAATTAAATACATTCATACGAAGAACGAAACATAATGAATAAGAATCATTCATGAACTATCGCAATAAATTTTAATATTCTCACATAAAAATAGGGTTGCAAAATAACTTCTTTTTTTTTCTCGAATGATGCATGTGATTTGCTATGAGACGTTATTTCGTCATTTTTGCAACTGAATTAACAGTTACTCATTTACACACATTGTCTAATTTGCACAGGAGATATTTATATCCTGATTCAATACCTTAATTCATTATTACTTTCCTTGGCCATAGTTTTATTTCAATCTTATAAGTAACAGATTGTATGGAGAAGGGCTAACGGATGGTGGAGAAACCCAAAAGAGGATGAAAATGCTGAAGACGTAAGACTCCATAATGCGGAAATGTGGAAGCTTTATTCGGTTAATGTAGTTCCGGCAAATATGGTTATTGCTGAACATGTTATTACAGCGCTACAGTTAAAATGAGTACTAAAATTTAAAATCAGAAGATCCCTAGGGCATCTTCTTTTCAGACGCCTCGGAGGATTATCAGGAATAGAGTGGGAAGAAAGTTGAGAAACTAACGGATTTGAGTGGTTATGGAGCTTACTATGAGAGGATAGGTATCTGGATTGGGCTAACTCAGCAACATACGGAACATTAAGATCTTTATGGATAAGTTTATTGGTGACAAAGTAAGGAGCAATGAGGATTTTTCGAGGGATTTTGGATTGTAAGGATTGAATACGAGATGAATCGGATGGTTTAGTGGAGTCCCAAAGGTCAACTCCGTACCATATAAATTTAAAATTTAAAAATGTCTTAAATAAAATATTATGCTTCTAAGAGGCTTCCAATCCACTAATAATATTTTTAAGAAGATTTATAATGAACTTTATATCCTTCCTAATTTATCTCTCACATATCTCACAGCAGAAATGTACAAATTTTTACTATCCTATCTTGCACAAAATGTAATGATCTACAACTTTTAGTTCATAACATTTTTTTAATGAATTAGCCATTTCTTAGAATTGGAGTGGTTATGGAGCTTACTATGAAAGGATAGATATCTGGTCTAGGCTAAATCAGCAACATATGGAACATTAAGATCTTATGGATAAGTTTATTGGTGACAAAGTAAGGAGCATTGAGGATTTTTCGAGGGATTTTGGATAGTAAGGATTGAATACGAGATGAATTGGATGGTTTAGTGGAGCCCCAAAGCTCAACTTCGTAAGATTAAATAGGTCCAATCACAGTCATGTATATGAGTCTTTTGTTATTAATTGGGAGCTTTGAACGTTTGTCTAGTAAATGTAAAGTCGTTAAATGTAATAATGAACGAATTCCAAAGAAATCCAAAGGTATCTAACAAATTTTGAGCCGCTGGTTGAACGTTCGAGGGGTAGACCGAGACTAAGATGAGATGATTGTGTCAGGGCTGATCTCAGGGATTTGGGTTTTCAGGGAGTGGGTTGTTATGTGGTATACGGTTGGTAGTATCGGATTCGAACCTTCGTGTTCGCTAAGCCTGTTTAGTTATTTATTATTGATTGTACTTGCACATATAACAAAAGGTATTTTTTTGTCCTTGCGTAAGGTTTGATTTGAAATTTACCATGCTGCATTAACTGTTCAAAGGCGTAGTTTTTCAGCACTAAAAAAAAATTAATAAATTATGAAACAATTAATAAAATTGCTGTGTAAGAACATTCCTTCGACTGCTACAACACACTTCGTGACATTTTATTGAAAAGTCGCATAAATCATTTTGCATGACGTTACGTAAGAAGGAATGACAAATAAAATATTCAGTTAATCTGGCATTGATTGATGCCACGTCAAAGCTGTTGTTACCAAATACTAAAGGTTTGATGTAACTTGAAGTCATATACAGTTGACAGTATTTAAAAATTTATAAAAGTTTCCAGTTTGTTGAAAATTATTTCAAAACGCTTTTTTTTTTTTTTTTTCTTTTTTTTATATATATCAATTTATTAAAATTTACAATTTTACAAATTAATATATATCAAGTAAATAAGCTGATAACGATTACAATAACATGTCAAAACTTGAAAAGAACTACTCATCAGTAGTACTTCAATTACAATTCTACACTAGAAGGTCTCTAGACCATCTTCTTATCAGACGCCTCGAAAGATTATCGTGAATGGAGTGGGAAGCAAGTTTAGAAACTAACTGAGTGGTTATGGAGCTTACTATCTGTTTTGGGCTTAGTATCTGGTTTGGGCTAACTCAGCAACATAAGGAACATTAAGATTTTTATGGATAAGTTTATTGGTCACAAAGTAAGGGGCTTTTAGGATGTTTCGAAGGAGTTTGGATTGTAAGGATTGGACACGATATGACTTGGATCTAAACGCTTAATTTAAATTTATTTTAGTACGTGAATTCAAATTTTTTGTATAGTTAATGAATAAGGTAAGAATTCACATGATATTTTAGTTTCTAGTTCACATGATTCACATATGATATTTTAAGAACGCGAAAAACGTGGCAGTTTAATAGAAATGTCTTCAACGATAACGAAGCAATCATCTGAAGACACATGATCACTAAAACGTGATTATTACCTTGCTACAAACTATCTTTTTTAAAGGTAATTAAAATTGCGAAGGATATTTTAAGTATAGTGACGACTGTTTGAAACAATTAAAGCAAAAATGCAGAAATATATGTAGCGTCCAGAGAAGAATTTCACAGTAATGAGCTTAATGTTTAAGTTTGTAAGTATATTTAAGAAAATAAACTAATAATGGATTAGTTGATTATTATAAATTAAAATTAAAATTGTTTTTTGATAAATAACAATAGATACATTAGTAGAGGTAAAGGTGTATGGGCACCCTATTTTGATTTTGATTAAAAATTATATTTAACTTGAAAAATTCTAGATTTTTTGTGTTTTATTAACAATTATAACACATTTCCTAAACACAAGAAGGCAAAACAATGATTAACATCAATTATTTCATTTCAAAAATGTTGATTTAGAAAAAGCTTTTAAAATAGCACCAGAAAAATTATTTACAGAAATCACAATTATAACTGGCTCTTTTAGTCCCGGCACGATTTAAGTTTCCAAATTTGGGAACATATTACCCACACCCCTCCACAAGTATCTTCAGATAACATTTCACCACAAAAGATGCAAGTTGTGATCTCCAATAAGAGATATGTCGAAGTTCTCGGGGAAAGGGGGATCCATATTTACACCACACTCCACTTAAAAAAGATGGCCACTGTCACATGTAACCTAAAAACGTGCGTGATTAAAGCTGTGCTTTAAAACGTAGCTTAAGATCTCCGCATTCCGAATATCACAGTAAAATTATTTTAAAATAAACATTAGAACATAAAACGAAAACTATTTCACATATCTCTCCAAAGTTTACAGTCCAGAATGAACACCAATTTGCACAATAACTCAAGCTGCATCCACACTAGTGTAAAGAATGGTTCCAACTGCTCACTGCCATTTTTTTATTATTTTTTTTTTTATTTAATCAATTTATTGAAATTTACAACTGTACAAGTATACACCAAGTAAATGTGTTATAAAAACGTTTACAATAACATGCCAAAACTAAAAAAGAACTACTCATCAGTAGCACTTCAGTAAAATAAATCTACACAAGAAGATCTCTGGGCCATCTTCTTTTCAGACGCCTCGGAGGATTATCAGGAATGGAGTGGGAAGCAAGTTGAGAAACTAACGGATTTGAGTGGTTATGGAGCTTAATATGAAAGGATTGGTATCTGGTTTGGGCTAAATCAGCAACATATGGAACATTAAGATCTTTATGGATATGTTTATTGGTGATAATTGAGGATTTTTAGAAGGATTTTGGATTGTAAGGATTGAATACGAGATGAATTGGATGGTTTAGTAGAGCCCCAAAGCTCATATCACTGCTATTTTATATTAGCAAATCGCTCCTTAGACAGTCCTAGCCGCTAGTCTTCAATATCTTTCTAAGCCAGTAGGGAGGGGTGCCCATATTAACACCAGTGCCCATTTTTACATCTTTTCTTCTATATATTGACCATTTTGAATACAGAAAAGACAATTATTTTCTATATTGGTAATATATAATACTTTAATGGTATACCATCGTATTATACAACCATATCGTAATTTTTGTTTTTTTATAATAGAACAGTTTAAAGATTATTGTCATATTATTACTATAATATTTAAATATAACGGTATTTGAAAATTCCATGAGCCCTGAAGTGTTTACGTAACAGGAATGCAATAAAAGATAACAATAGAAAATGGCTATATATTTACATTATTAAATAGCATTAAGTAAAACAGTTGTTCATTATTATGCAATGAGGTTGTAATTTTTTTATGTGAAATATAAGTTATGGCTCTACTTTCACGTGAGTAAAAATATAAAATGAATAATTTAATATTCGTTCCTAAATCCGAATGGTCGCTTTATTAAAATTAAATCTTAATATATTTTTTATGTATCTATACTAAATTATATAACATTGACCAAGATATAAATAAGTATTACTTCATTAGATATATATTTTTATTCAATTTCGTCATTTTAAATTCTTTTACCGAGTACTTTAAAATACTTTATACATTTTTCTAAATATTCCAAACATTACGTTGGATAGAAAAAAAATACGTGTACATATAAATCTAAAATGGCATATATATATATATATATATATATATATATATATATATATATATATATATATATATATATATATATATATATGAAACACAAACGGATTTTTAAAAAATCTTACACAGTTTTAAAATCAACAATCTATATAAATAAAAATGAATCGCCAAATGTGTTGCTAAGCGTAAAACTCGAGAACGGCTCGACCAATTCGGCTATTTTTTTTTTTAAACGTTATGTTTAGGCACAAGGAAGGTTTAAATATCTATCTATATAAATAAAAATGAATCGCCAAATGTGTTGCTAAGCGTAAAACTCGAGAACGGCTCGACCAATCAAAGCAATCGTTGTTTATTATGGAGACATAAATCTATAAATAAAGTGATCACTCTGAAATGTTTTATTACTGCGAAGGGACAATAACTTTTGACAGAACAAAGTCTGTCGGGGAGGAACTATTTACATAAAAAATCAATGTTGTGTTGTTTTAGAGAAAATAGGGAAGAACTACGTCTGCCTAAATATAGTTTCAAATATATTTCAAATATAAACATTTTTTCAATGTTTTTTTTAATTAATGGATATAAATTTTAAAAAAAATCTTATGTATTTTTAAACTACATATATGTTTTTAAAAAATTCCCTTTACATTTTCTTTTTATTATTATCTTTTCTTTTTATTTGACAATGCATTGATTCCGAAATTTTTTAAAATAAAAATCTAAATGATTTCTTAATGGTTCAAGATAAAAACATCCCATTGCCTGCATTTAAAAATAAGATTATAAACCAATTGATACACCTTCTCTTCAAGAGTTATAAAGATTTTTTCGTCGACAAAAAAAACTGGAAAAAAAAAACATTCCGAATGTGATTTGTTTATAGTACATTCTGGGGGACTGTATTATGACTCCCCGACCCCCGAGTATCTCAGTTTAGATCAAGGTCTTGTTGTGAACTTAAAAACTGCACTGACTTTTTTTTTTTTTTTTTTTTTTTTTTTTACAAAAATATTAATTTTAATTTTGACTCAAAATTGGCAATACTTATTAGCCGATAGTGTACGAAATGTTTTCTACTGTTTTCGTTAATAACCTACAAGGTCAAATAATAAACAAATTAAAGATTTACCATCAAGGAAAAGATTCCGAAATCTCCTTTCGTACTATAACTGTTCCATGTTTGGGAAGCTATCCTATATATATATATATATATATATATATATATATATTTTTTTTTTTTTTTTTTTTTTACTGCGAAATAAACTTATAATATAAGAATATGATTTAAAATAAATAAATGTATGATATAAAACATAGTTAAAATAAAATTATTTATTTGTCAATAATTATCAAAACGTTACTGCATGTAACTTGAAGAGATCACGCAAGTCAGTAAGTTCTCTTACACAATTTCAAAACGTATTCCATTACGACACAAAATGACTTAACTCTTTCCAATTGTATGCCACATTAAATCATTACTAGCTAGATGGGAAATTGCATTTTTAAGTAGAAATTATTCCTTTCAACTGACGTAAACCAAAAAGTTGAAATTTATACATCCACTATTTTCGCATCACCTATTGTTGTTCAAAATATATATATATTTTTTCTCATTTATTGATATTTACAACTGTACAAAAACGTGTACATCAAGTAAATGTGTTGAAAGTGAATACAATGACATGTAAACAACTTGTGAAGAACTACTCATCAATAGCACTTCAATAAAAATCTACACTAAAAGGTCTCTAGGCCATCTTCTTTTCAGACGCTTCGGAGGATTATCAGGAATGGAGTGGGAAGCAAGTTGAGAAACTAACGGATTTGAGTGGTTATGAAGCTTACTATGAAAGGGTAGATATCTGGTTTGGGCTAAATCAGTAACGCATGGAACATTAAGATCTTTATGGATCAGTTTATTGGTGACAAAGTAAGGAGCATTGAGGTTTTTTCAAAGGATTTTGGATTGTAAGGATTATATATGAGATGAATCTGATAGTTTACTCCGAACGTCCAAATAGGTTTAATCACAGTCATGTATATGAGTCCTTTGTAATGAATTGGTAGCTTTGAACGTTTGTCTAGTAAATGTTGAAGTAGTCTGTAACAAATTAATAATTAAATTAAATTAAACCATTAATTACTATCCGAAATTAAAAAAAAAAATCAGACTAGAGTGTCAACACGTTACATTTTTGTTGAGGGTGAAAAAAAAAGAAAAAAAAAAAAAAGAAAGTATTCCATCAAATTATTTAAATTAAATTAACAATATCAGCAATTAGATCAACTATCTTCGAGGTGAGGTAAAGTCAGTAAATTGATAAATAATAATTATTTGAAATTAAAAAAGTTGAGAAACAAAGGATTTCAAACGTGGCTTATTTAATACGTGATTATTTAATTAATTACTGGAACGAGATATAACTAAATGGTTTGAGTATCATTTGTATTAATCTAGACCTGTTGAGATGTGATTAGTTACGAACTACTTTATGTAGTAACAGTTTTAAATATATACATCAACATTTAAATAAATAATATATCAAACTGTAAGTTATTTATCCAGGTAACTTTCCTCAATTGAGAAAGAAAAGAAGCCATAATGTTTCTTAGTAATAGCTAAGTGCGCTAGAAGAGGTTTCTATTTTTAACCATGACAATGTCTCTTCTCCACAACTCACGGAATAAACACCTTTAGCTTTATTAAAACAGAACACGAAAGAGTTCTTTCATACTTTTACCTTTAAGTGAAGCTATATATATTTAATTGTATAAGTTAACTTTCCTATTATGGGAATAATGCAAGCTTATTTATTGGATAAATAGATTTTTTTTTAAATTGATATTTACAACTGCTGAGGGTATATACATTTAACAATTGTATAGAAAAATTGTTCTAATACTTAAAAAGACACTAGCTTTTGATAATACTAAAATAAACGTTGTATATAAGGAGGTCCTAAGGCGATATTCTCTTCAGAAACCTCAGAGGATTAATTGGAATTGAGTATAACAGGACTTTAAATTCTATTAACAAGACTAAAGCGACAAGAAACTGCTCATGGTTAAAGACTACTTCAAGATTTACTAGACGAACGATCAAACCTCCCGATTCATTACAAAAGACTCATATACATGACTGTGATTAGACGTATTTGGACGTACGGAGTTGAGCTTTGGGGCTCCACTAAACCATCCAATTCATCTCGTATCCAATCCTTATAATCCAAAATCCTTCGTGAAATCCTCAATGCTCCTTACTTTGTCACCAATAAACTTATCCATAAAAATCTTAATGTCCCATATGTTGCTGGTTTAGCCCAAACCAGATACCAATCATTTCATAGCAAGCTCTACAATCACTCAAATCCACTAGTTTCTCAACTTGCTTCCCACCCCATTCCCGATAATCCTCCGAGGCGTCTGAAAAGAAGATGGCCTAGAGATCTTTTAGTGTAAAATTATATTGAAGTGCTACTGATGAGTAGTTCTTTTCAAGTTGTTACATGTCATTGTAATCGTTATCAGCTCATTTACTTGATGTAAGTATTTGCGTATTTGTAAATTTCAATAAATTTATATATACAGGGTGAGTATCTCTTAGCGTAAAAAAAAAAATTGGGTGAACTAGATCAAAAGTGTAGCCAAATGCCGCAGACCTCACCTTTCTATTCCAATCCGTTGCAGATATATGGTAAATAAACGATTTTTTGGAGGAAAGCATGTTTTTTACGATAAAAGCTGTAATATCTCCATTTTGTTTAAATATTTTTC
Organism: Euschistus heros; assembly: GCA_003667255.2. Taxonomy (NCBI): domain Eukaryota; kingdom Metazoa; phylum Arthropoda; class Insecta; order Hemiptera; family Pentatomidae; genus Euschistus; species Euschistus heros. The sequence continues at coordinate 507,003 of RCWM02000571.1, read as the reverse complement.
AAATATTGATCACATTTTCGGATTTAGCAATAAATTTCCTATAAGATCGGAGTAATTTAACCTTGAATTTTACAAACTTGGGACCTAAAAAATATCTTTATCTTCACCTAATTTAGGGAAGTTACAATTTCTTATAATACTTCAGCGCTCACTGCTTTTCATAAAAACAATCCACAAAACTGCAAAGCTCTCAAAAACTTGCAAATTTAATAAGCTTTCAAATGATATGTTAAAAGTAATGATTTTGTTTAATTTCATGGAGAAATTTACTTTTGAAACCGAAAAAACATGGTGTTCTCATTTAGCATACAAATCAGGTACTTTGGTAAATAAGACATTATGATAATCGCTTGATGAAAATCTGTATTTTAAATAAAAGAAACACTTCATTAGAATAAAAAGCAAAGAAAAATTTGTTAATTTGAAAATAAAAGAATCACTGTCAATAAAGCGCCGCCAGAGTCCGTTATTTTATTAAATTTTCAAAATGTCCTCCATTATTTCGAATGCAGCTTCTTGCTCTCTTTCTCACAGCCCCTACGGTCACTGCTAAAGTCAGACGCTGTTGCAATTTGGCTCCGGCCTCCAGAATTCTCGTCTTTAGGACCTCAATGCTGGTCACTTCTCTGGCATATACCTCGCTTTTTATGTAGCCCCACACATAAAAGTCCATTGGAGCTAAGTCAGGTGACCTAGCTGGCCAATGTATCACACCATTTCTACCTATCCAGTCGAATATCGTTGGTTCAGCCATTCCCGTACTGCTGCCGAATGATGTGGAGGAGCACCATCGTGTTGGAATATTATGTTTTGCTGAACATCAAGTGGAATGTCGTGAATAAGTTGTGGTAGAATATTTTGTAAAAAATCCAAATAACTTTCTCCATTCAATCTGCTGGGCAAAAAATGTGGCCCAATGAGTCGGTCCCCTATTATCCCAGCCCACACATTCACTGTAAAACGATGCTGGAAAGATGCTTCTTGAACCATATGTGGGTTTTCAGCTGCCCAGTAGTGCCGGTTGTGGACGTTAAAATTCCTTCCCTTGTAAAAAGAGACTCATCTGTCCATAAAATTTTCCTCAGAAACTGGTGTTCTTGAATGTCTCTATTTAAAAGCCAGCGGCAAAATTGTATTCTATGTACATGATCATTAGGTTCTAGCCCTTGTACTTGTGTGAAATGATATGGGTGAAAATGTTCTCGGTGCAAAATGTTGATAACTGACCTTTGGGAGATACCAATTTCACGGGCCAAGTCTCTTGATGAAACACTGGGATTTTCATTTACTATATCAATAATTTCCTCTTCGAGTTCAACATCATGAGGAACTTGTCCCAATTCTTGACGTAAAACTATGAACGGAACCTGTTTCAGATAAACGTTGATGAGTTCGTGAAAACACTATCGTAGAGGGGAGGCGCCTATCTGGAAACCTAAGTTGGTACTCCCGCCGCGCTGCACTCGCGTTTCCATTACAAAAACCATACAAAAAATGTATGTCAGCGTACTCACCATTTGTGAACGTTGCCATCTTCGCAGGTGTATTGCCAAACAGAAAAAAATAATCCCAATAAATAAAATGGGCCCTCAAGCTAAGGATAAGCAATATTAGCAAGGGTCTTTCTAATGATAGTGACACTTTTATCTCTGTAGCTTCTTAATTTCCAAATCAAACTTTCAATCATTATATCAAAATAAAAATAAAATAATAAACAATAATCCCCTCCCATTTCAAAATAAAACAGGAAAATAACTATGAAATAGCGATAATGTGCTTAGTACTGAGAGAGGTCAAAGTCGCTGTTGTTATTATGAATACCTGAACTGGCCTAAAATTTATGTCAATAAATATTATATTTTTTCTTTGCTTTTTATTCTAATGAAGTGTTTCTTTTATTTAAAATACAGATTTTCATCAAGCGATTATCATAATGTCTTATTTACCAAAGTACCTGATTTGTATGCTAAATGAGAACACCATGTTTTTTCGGTTTCAAAAGTAAATTTCTCCATGAAATTAAAACAAAATCATTACGTTTAACATATCATTTGAAAGCTTATTAAATTTGCAAGTTTTTGAGAGCTTTGCAGTTTTGTGGATTGTTTTTATGAAAAGCAGTGAGCGCTGAAGTATTATAAGAAATTGTAACTTCCCTAAATTAGTGAAGATAAAGATATTTTTTAGGTCCCAAGTTTGTAAAATTCAAGGTTAAATTACTCCGATCTTATAGGAAATTTATTGCTAAATCAATATATATATATATATATATATATATATATATATATATATATATATATATATATATATATAAATTCTTTTAATAACCCTAGGTATAGACAAATATGCAATTTTAATACAGCAAGCCCGAAAGATTACATCCAGTTTCAGACGAATTTTAAGAAAATCAGAAAGGTGAGTCGTCTAAGAATCTCAACCGGGGATTACCTAAAGGTGTTTAAGGTGTTTATAAAGGACACAACATATATTAAATCCAGCAAAGCCTGCATGGCCTGTGGTAGTTTGGTGTCGGATCCCTTGAGGCATTTTCTTACTCAGTGCATCAAATTTGAAGACTAGAGAAACGAATTCTTAGGTACATATATTTCTGAATCATTGACCATAGAGGAAATCTTAAATGTAGATAGTACTCAAAAGTTAAATAGACTAGATTATTTTGTAATACGTTGTGCCATTGATTGAAAAGCTAAATGTGTTTATTTTATGGAATAGGGTTCTAACTATGGTCTAACTATTTTTATTTTCTTGATCATTAGGTCATTAATACTCTTAATCATTAATTAAAGTTAATAATGACTAAATATGACTTGGTGGGAAGTTGTAAAGCTGTAAATCTGTATACCTTGTTATTGCATTGATCTTGTTATTAAGTTGATTATTATTTTATTTTTAATGTAAAAGTGCCTAAACTATTTCTATATTTAAAATATGTTTGTAGTACTTATATAATTTAATATTATTTATACAAAGTCCTAGCGCTGCTAGACAAAAAAGAATTGTTTTATTTCGTATGTTATTTGTACAAGAAATGTCTTTTGCAAATAAATAAAAATATTGATTGATTAAGTGGGTATCGAGTTTATTAAGAAGGGATAGGTATTTGGTTTGGACGTAATCAGCAACATATGAAAAAATAATATTTTTATAATAAGCATATTTGCTACATATTTGGAAAGTTAAGGATTTTATGAAGGATTTTGGATTGTAAGGATTGGTCACGAGGATTAGACCGGCGTTGGTCGCTAGTGAGCATTTCCCTTATTTAATAGGTTCGTCAGAATTTAACTTTCATCGCTGAATCTAAGTAAAACGGATGCTGGTGGTCTGGATATTGGGAAATTTGTACTGAAAATTGCCATGTCCACAGACCTCATTATCAGATTATCTCTCGTGCAGTTTATTCGTGACACTTTACTGAGCGAGTTTTCTAATTCATTTCGATTTATTAGTGATTATTTGGGTTCAAAATGAGTCGAGGATCTAAAATTCATGAACTATTGGATAAAAAGCCAGTTGAGAAGATAAATTGTAAGTAATTAGTTGATAAATCGTCGTGAATTGTATTTATATTATTTTTCAATCATTTACTAGGAATCTGAAATTTTTACTATTCCAGATTCTTGTTCGTGGCTGCTCGAGGCAATACAAAATAGATCTGGTATAGGTGTGCCCAAGAAATAAAAAAAAAGAACCAATGTACCAATTCAGAATGAACATACTAAATATACTTGTAATAATTGTAAAGAAATAGAAGAAAATGATCTAGCTGATAAATAACACATTATTATGTAAATAGTAAAATATTTAATTTTTTTTTTGTTATTTTACAATAAACCTTTGTAAATATATATTTTTAATTTTTATGCTCCAAACTACAATTATTGATACACTATGATGGCATTTAGTGAGGGAAATTCTCACCTAGTGACTAACGGTGTACCAGATCGGCTAGTGACAAACGCCGGGTTAGAGGGTTTAGTGGAGCACCAAAGCTCAACTCCGTATGTCCAAATTGGTCTAATAAATCAATCTGTCACGTAAATAAATTTTTTGTTATTTATTAAAAGCTTTGAATGCTTGTCAAGTAAATGTTTAAGAAGTTAAAATCGACGAGCATTTTCTTGACTATTAAATCTCGTATGGGGATTCCACGTCGTTTGTCAACTGTTCAACGAAGACCACTGGATAATCTAATTCCAAATCTACAAGTTTAAATTCAGCATCTCTCAGGCATTTACAAGTGATTACAACAATGAATTAACTAGTATTTGGAGATTATTTCGTTATCCTAAACTTATTTTTTCTAATTTACCTCTTTTAGACATTAAGGATACAAAACTAAGCAGTCAAACGTAACCCTCGTAATATGCTTAGAATACGTAAGGTTGAAGTTATGGCAGAAAAAACACTTCTACCAACCTTATAAAGTTATTTTATTGTGTCCAGTAGTGAAACCATTCAAAGAAAATTCCCAAAGGATTAGCCATATCAGAGTAATCCTTAGAAAGTGCTCCAGCAAAGGTACGCTGGTTACGAAACTAGCTCTGATCCTAGGAATCTCCTTAACCGGCGAAGATACCAAACAGAGAACGACTTCTAGTTCCTCACATAAGAAAAGTAAATGTACAGGGATGATAATTATATAATGCCTGAGATGATTAGTGAATGATGTAATTTCGACTTATTATGTTACTACATTGAAAACTTGTCTTGAATCTTGTAATATCTAATGGAAATTTTTTAAAAATATGATGAAGCATTTTTTTATTACCAAGAATTTTTTTACAATCTAATAGTTATCCTAATTAGTTTTAGCAGGTGGCAGCCTTACAAAAGATTCCTTTACTGAAAAGATAATAATACATTATCATCATTATAAGGCATAACTCCTATTTAATCATTAATATTTCATTCAACATGTTTCGGAGTCTTCGGCTCCATCTTCAGGATCTAAAAACTTTGATAGTGTGTTTGTGTAAGAACCAAATTAAATGGTTTATATGAAAAAGAATTAAGCAGGCAATAATAAAAGATGAACATTGCTCAGTTGCATGGCTGTAAGGCAGTATAAATAGACTAAGTGAAAGCAATCACAGTTTCTAAGTAGAAATTTAAGTATAATTAAATAAGATAAAATTTTACAATTGATATAGTGTTGTAGATAGATATAATTAAAATTGTTAGATCCTGAAGATGGAACCGAGAACTCCGAAACATGTTAAGTGAAATATTAATGACAAATTAGGAGTAGTGCCTCTCAAACACTCCAATCCCATATCCTAAACCTTCAAGAATGGTGTCAAAAATGGATAATAAAAATAAATCCAAACAAACCCACCAAATAACATTTACCCTACGTCGTAAACCTACAACTTCCTGCCCTACAGTATCCTTCAATGATATTCCACTAATCCCTGTTGAACAGATCCGCTACCTAGGACTCCACTTGGACAAACGTCTTACTTGGAATCCACATACAAGACTCAAACGACAAGAAACTGCTCGTTGTTACAGACTACTTCAATATTTACTTGACCTCAAAGCTCCCAATTAATTACAAAAGACTCATTACATGACTGTGATTAAACCTATTTGGACGTACGGAGTTGAGCTTGGGGCTCCACTAAACCTTCCAATTCTCTTGTACCCAATCCGTACTTTACAATCCTAAATCCTTCGAAAAAATCCCCAAGCTCCTCACTTTGTCACCAATAAACTTATCCATAAAGATCTTAATGTTCCGTATATTGCTGATTTAGCCCACACCAGATACCTATCCTTTCATAGTAAGCTCCATAACCACTCTAATCCATTAGTTTCTCAACTTGCTTCCACTCCATTCCCGATAATCCTCCGAGGCGTATGAAAAGAAGATGGCCTAGAGATCTTCTAGTGTAAAATTTTATTGTGAAGTGTTACTGATGAGTAGTTCTTTTCAAGTTTTGACTTGTTATTATAGACATTTTTAACACATTTACTTAATGTATATATTTATTTGTAGGTTTTAAATTTCAATAAATGAACAAAAAAAAAATAATAATATCGATTTACGATTTATTGGTTACAAGAAATACCGATACGCCGATATCATCATTTTAAATTTTCCCGAGGAAGCTCATTGTAACACATGAACTTTTGATTTTTTCAATGTTTCAGTTAATTTACTCCACAACTTCAATAGGAACAAAATTATTTCAAATGTTTAAAATTTAAAAGTAATTTATAATAGATTAAACAGTTGGCAGCAGGAATATATACTTACCAAGTGCAAATGTACACAAGTCTAGTCTCTCCCCTGCCCTTAACATTAAAAATCTTCACTTAGGTTTTGTAACTTTTTTGTATATATATGTGTATGATGTATTTCTTTAATATACAGAGAACATTACATAGCGTACAGTACGAATCTTTACGAAAAAAAAAAATTGAGAATAAAATAACTCCTCATATCTTTTTTTACAGCCCAATTTTTTTTTTTTTATCTTCATTTACTGATATTTACAACTGTACAAAATAATATACATCAAATAAATGTGTTGATAGTGAATACAACGGAATGTTTATAACTAAAGAACTACTCAGTGGTAGCACTTCAATAAAATCTGCACTAAAAGGTCTCTGGGCCATCTTCTTTTCAGGCGCCTCGGAGGATTATCGAGAATAGAGTGGGAAGCAAGTTGGGAGACTCCAAGTGGATTGGAGTGGTTATGGAGCTTACTATGGAAGGATAGGTATCTAGTCTGGGCTAAATCAGCAACATATGGGACATTAAGATCTTTATGGATAAGTTTATTGGTGACTAAGTAAGGAGCATTGAGGATTTTTCGAAGGATTTTGGATTGTAAGGATTGGATACGAGATGAATTCGATGGTTTAGTTGAGCCAAAAAGCTCAACTCCGTACTTCCAGATAGGTCTATTCACAGTCATGTATATCAGTCTTTTGTAATAAATCGGGAGCTTTGAAAGTTTGTCTAATGAATGTTGAAGTAATCTGTAACGACGGGAAGTTTCTTGTCGTTTTAGTCTTGTATGTGGATTCCAAGTTAGACGTTTGTCCAAGTGGAGTCCCAGGTAGCGGATCTGTTCAACAGGGATTAGTGGAATATCGTTAAAGGATACTGTAGGGCAGGAAGTCGTAGGCTTACGATGAAGGGTAAAGGTTAATTGTTGGGATTTATTTTAATTCTCCAATTTCGACACCATTCTTGAATGTTAGTAATATGAAAATGTAGTGATTTGGTGGCAACGTAAAGATTATTATTTACTTATAACACACACGTCATCAGCGTAAGTGGTGACAGTGATTGGATGAGTCGGGATAGCCCAAATTTAAACTTTAAAAAGTAGCTCGAAACGTCAGCATAAAATGAATTATTATTTCCATTTGTTCCCTCTATGACCGCACCTATACTACCTTTGTGATATAACGCACGTTCATCAACATCTACATCAATGAGAAACATTTTTCCTTGTCAACGATTCCTACGCTCTCTTTTCGCCAGTAAACGTGATGTTCCTAAGTGCCTGAGGTAACGCAATTCATTAGTGTTGAGACGTAAAGTACGTATATTAGTTACATTAGCCGTAGTTCTGTTCCACCTTTCACTGAAATAATCGAAACAAAATCAGGTCGACATGTTCAACAGCTGACATTAATTCTCAACCAAGAACATAAATCACATTGCCTTCCACAAATCGACAATAAGATTAGTCATTAAGATTAGTCATTCATAAAATCCAATTGAATCAAATCGTGACAGAAATAAATGACTATCAACAGGAAATTAAACTTCTGCTGTGAATCAATTGAAAAAAAAAAAAAAAAAAAAAAATACTATTTCAAGTAAAAATATGTTTCATTGTCTACAATATTTTTATTTTTATTTTTTTGTTTGGTGTTTTAATATTTTTTTTATATTTACAACTGTATATATTATATACAACATTATAAATCATTATATTACAATGACATACATGTAAAGACAAACTCACTAGTAGCACTTCAATAGCTCTACAATAGAAGATCTCTAGGCCATCTTCTTTTCAATTGCCTTCGATTTACAGTGAGGCAAGCTGGGAGACTAGTGGGTTCGAGTGAGTATGGAGCTTACTATAAAAGCATAGGTATCTGGTGTGGGCTAAATCAGCAACATATGAAACAGTAAGATCTTTATGGATAAGTTTATTGGTAAAAAAGTAAGGAGCAATGAAGATTTTCGAAGGATTTTGGATTGTAAGGATTGGATACGAGATGAATTGGATGGTTTAGTGGAGCCCCAAAGCTCAACTCCGTACGCCCATATAGGTCTAATCACAGACATGTAAATGAGTCTTTGTAATTAATTGGGAGCTTTGAACGTTTGTCTAGTAAATGTTGAATAGTCGGAAACGAGGAGCAGTTTCTTATCTTTTAAGCATGTTAAAACTGAGGTTAAAATGCAATAATTTGGTGATTTTTTTTTTCGTTATTATTAGCATTGTTTTTATGTTCTTTTTTCAAATAATCAAGTTCATGAGGAAATATAGTTTCGAAAGCCTAAAATAGAAATTCACTTTCAGTAACTTAACGCTTGAACTGGCACCAGCGGAAATCAGATATAAGTAGATATTTAAAATATTAGTGATTGAACAAACAACTTTAATACAAATTTAGAAATTTCAGAAGAGGGTGGGTGTATCTTAAAATATTGTAGTGATGGAATTAAATATATTTTTTATATATATGCAACTTGTTTATAATGCTGTATATTTATAGAAGAGTTAACTATTATGGAGTTCACGGAATGTATACGAATTGTGGAACTAAAGAGGGGTCACTTACCTATATACAAAGTCTTACGTTTTTTTTAATGAATTTTTTTGTAAAAATTGCCAAAATCAAACATTTATGACTTATAACTTCGTTGTTTACTAATATATCAACGCCATTTTTTCTATGTAAAATAAAACAAATTTGATGTATAAACAATCGTTGAATCTTGTTAAAGGAAAAAAAAAGTTTGTATTATGATTTTGATTTGGCTGTTGCCCTTACTTTTTTTTTTTTTTTTTTTTTTTTTTTTTTTTTTTTTTTTTTTTTTTTTTTTTTTTTTTTTTTTTTTTTTTTTGTTTACGTAAATTTAAAGTTCTTAACTTTTTTTTTTTTTTTGCATCAAATCTTTTTAATTTTACATGGACAACGTATTAGTAATTAAAGCAAAAAAATGGCGTTGATATATCAGTAAACAACGAAGTTATAAGGCATAAATGTTTGATTTTGGCACTTTTTACAAAAAAATTCATTGAAAAAAACCTTAAGACTTTGTATGTAGGTAAGCGATCTGAAATAGGTACAAAAAAATTTTTGTATGTTTTAGAACTGAAGATGAATGTTTAGCCATCCAGTCAACCATTCTTTTATCATTATAAAGAGGATTATTCATACCTATGAAAAACTTAAACTGAATGAGGTGTCGAATTTCAAAACCAGTCAAGTTCAATTCCAGATTTTTTTTTTTTTTTTTTTTTTTTTTTTTTTTTTTTTTTTTTTTTTTTTTTTTTTTTTTTTTTTTTTTTTTTTTTTTTTTTTTTTTTTTTTTTTTTTTTTTTTTTTTTTTTTTTTTTTTTTTTTTTTTTTTTTTTTTTTTTTTTTTTTTTTTATATTATCTTTAGTTATAAGGTTTTCTCCAAAAATATGATGAATCGCATATACTCGTAAAACGGGCAAACAAAATATAAGGACTCTCAAAATATAAAAAAATGAACCAGGCTGGATTTGGAATTCTACCTCCAATTACAAGAAATGATTTATAGTTTTCCTGATGTATCTAATAAAGTTAGAGTACATCCTGAAGTGAAAAAAAGACATTATTGGAGTTACATTCTTGAGATCTGAGAGAACAAAGAACATTCTTCCTAGGGAATAAGAAGGCTGGGAATAACAAATACATGTAGGAAATTACAATGTTGAAACCGAGTTCGGATTAAGCTGTGTACGAACAGCGGTGAGAAAGTGAATCGTAATGGCCCGTTACGCAAGAGGATTCTCCGACCCCTGACCTCATTAAAATCGACTTATGATTCAGGTGGGATCTACCTACCGCATGGAAATGTGCACCACACGTCGCGGGCATGTTATCCTCCCGTAATCGTCTTGGTATCTCCGGTTTAATTTGTTTAATGAGGCCCTATAGTAGCTTAATAGCTAGCTATTAGAACGTGGCTCGCTAATAGCTGCAGCCAGTTTGTTGCAACATAGATATCGATAATGAGAAAATTATTAAAATTAAACTAGAAATATGTTTGGTAAGGTTCTTGAGGTTCAGTCAATAAATAAAAACAACTATTTTGGCGACGTTTCGAGACTATATTGTTCTTATAATCATGCCCTACAGTGAAAAAAACAGGTTACAATAAAATTATATAAGTTATACAAGTTATTTCAAAACATAAAGTTTGCTACAATATAAATAAATAACAACATGTGCTAGAATAATAAAAATATATATAATTACCTAATATAGAGGAGTATGAGGCTACTTACAATGTTACTGGTGGATATGAATAGACTAACAATTCTAGTACACAACTGACCTGGGGAATATTTGAAAAATAGTTACATACAAGGTCTATGGGGGATTTCCCAAAGTCAGTTGTGTACTAGAATTGTTAAAATTTAGTTAGTTAAAATTTAGTATTTTTATTATTCTAGCACATGGTGTTATATATTTATATTGTAGCTATATAAGTGCCCAGCCTTGAAGGAAACTCCCCATTTTTACAATGTTCAAACTCGAATACCGTGCGGTTATTAAATTATTTTGTAAAGAGGGTTTTACACCTGCGCAATTTAAAGGGTGCTTGGATTGGGTATACGGGCAGTCCTCTCTCTCTCTCGTATTCCACAGTGAAAGAATGGGCAAAATTATTTATGTTAGGGAGTGAACATCTAGAAGATGACCCGCGTTCCGGTCGCCCATTGGAAGCTGTCACTTCTGAAACAATCCAACTTGTGGAATCTGAAATGCTGTCTACTTTAAAAAAAAAGTGTTTTGAGAAAAAAAGAACATTTGCATATGAACAAGATTAGTGCAAGATGGGTTCGAAAATTCTTTCAGCTGCTCAAAAACAGGAGCGAGTTCACTGCTGCAATGAGTTTTACGCGTTTTTACCAAGTAATTTTTCCAATCAGCAGTGGAAGAAAATTTTTTTTAGCAAGGAAGAAAATTATTTTTGCATGGTATATAAATGTTGGGAAAGCGTTGTATTAAGTGTATTGTACTTTGAGGAGAAAATATTGAAAAACAGTAAGACAAGTTTTTTCTTTTCACTTTTCTTTCTATCCCAGACCAGAAACTTTTTTATTTTTGTGATAATTATTTGTTGTTGATAAATATATATATTTTTTTTTAATATATTTTTTAATATAATTTTTTATTTTTGGTACACTCAAGTACCAACATCGTAAGCAACGATGTTAAACTTTTAATAAAGGAACTTTCTTATTAACTAAACCCACTAACTAGACCCAATCATTGGAGATAACATCAATAAATCCAGGTTTTCTACTCATGAGAACCCGGAGGTTCATCAGTGTTAGTTAGAGTAACAAACAACAGTGCGCATGTAACTGATTGTGGGCTAACAATAGTGAGAAACAGGCAGTAAATAACAAGAACTAAGTTATATAAAGTTGAACATAAGTATATTGAGCTATTTCTAGATTTAATAGTATTTAATATATGAATAAGAAAAAAATATAGACCGACTTTTTGGATGATCTGACCCACCCGCGGAATCCAAGTGGGTGGTAGCAATATTTTCGCCATTAACTGGTGGACAAGTTCCCGTAAACCTTAAAATTTTAAATTCCCATTATTCAACTTGATTTACCATAACCTAGTATAATAAAGATTAACAAATCTGAAAATTTAAATTTTAAATCCTAATGAACTTGCTTCACACTCGATCCATGATAATCCACCGAGGTGTCTGAAAAGAAGGCCAAGAAGAAACGTTCTGATGTAGAACTTTTATTTAAGTGCTACTAGTGCGTAGTTCTTTACATTTCATTATAATCCTTATTATAATTTATCAATTATTTCTAAAATTTACTTGTATTATATAACGTATACAGTTATAAATATCAATAAATAGTTGTTGGTTTTTTTTTAAATCCCCACAGGAAGCAATTAAAAATTCCTTTCATTTATTTTTTTTATTTTATTCACTGCGGCATTTTTCCTAAGATCATTAGAAATCTGAAATGTATGAACAGTATGATGAACAGTCAAATTTGAAATTTATTTTTCCTTCAGTTTCCGCAGTTTCCAGTTGTGTTGTATTATTTAACGCGTGCCTAATCTGGTTTATTATTATTATTAAAAGTAGTAACACAATAATTATTATTACTTTTCTAAGATGATTGGAGTAAGTTTATCGTAAACAAATCAAGGAAACGTATAGGTATTTTTTTTTGTTTTACTATTTAGAGTTTTTTTATCCAAATTACGCACGTGTCAAGCAAAACAGCCTTCTGAACCAGTTTCAAAATCTGTAAATCAAGGCTAAGTTCCTCCGGATCTTCTATTGTGCTGTTTTTTTTTTTTGTTTTTTTTTTGTTTTTTACATATTTTACGCTCACATTGGAGCACTTAAATCAATACATTTGAGTATTCTACTTAGACTTCTTCTTCTTCTTCTTCTGCTCCCGGAACTTTCTCATCCTCTCCGACCTGGCCGCCCTTTGTGTGTCCGTTATAGTATATTGTTTCCGTTTAACTGTTTTTAGTTCGAGACTTATACTTTTATTCTTCAAAATCCTCTTCTCTTCTCTGTCTTTGATTCGTTGTTGAGTTATATCTAATTCTTTCAAATCATCCTGAACTTCTTTGAACCAATTATTATTTATTTTATTTTTCAAAAAGTATTTAAATAGTTGTTTCAATATCCTGATGGTAGTCTTGATATGTGACAAAAAAAGGAAATTCTTCTTTTCCGCATTGTAGTTATTATTGACTCACATTCACTGTAGACTATGTTGTTAGGCTACAATCTCCACTGCCCATCAACTTGGTTTTTTTTGTTAATAATTGTTCTGATAATTCTTCTATCAGTTTTCTGTACTTTGTCTGTTGTAGATTTAACATTTAATTTGAATAACGTTTCACTAGCATAAGTTGCCTCTGGTTTAACTGTGGAATTATAGTGTTTCAACTTAGCATTTATCGAAAGAGATTTCTTTTTATAAGTTGGCCAGGTAAGTCTTTGTGCTTGCTTCAACTTAGTTGATCTGTGTTGTATTGCTGCTTTTTCATTTGTGTTCCATGTTATTGTTTCCCCAAGGTATTTGAACTTCTTAACTATTTTAATCTGAATTGTGCTGTTTAAAATATATATATATATATATAAAAAAAAAAAAAAAAAAAAAAAAAAAAATGAGACCATTGAAAGAAATGATTACTGTAGCCATCATTATTTAAATTAAGTGATTTCATATCAGCATTTTCTAACAGTTTGTTATCAACTGTCCAATTAAATATCTGAACCTCGCAGAAACAGGCTTTGCCACTCTCATAATTAAAGAACTCAGATAATTTGTAATAATAATTAAGGTTATATTTTTATACCCATAAAAATTTTTGTATTGAAGTATCCAATTAAGCATTATTTCTTCAATAATGTATTCACACATAGCAGTTATTTTTAACCTGATTAAAATTGCTCTGATTTGGCTTTGGAAGATTACGTAAAAAACATAAATAGAATTCCAATTTTTAAATTAAATCTGTGAGTTATAATCCAGATGAACAAAAACTATTACGAAATAATTATTAGTTGTTGATAAATATATTTTTTATTTTGAAGAGAAAAGATTTGCCAGGTTGGGATTCGAACCCAAGTCTCCACTTCTCTAGCGTGGTGCCTTATCCACTAGGCCACCGAGCTCGTATCTCGGGAAATCTGAACCTTCCCCGAGCACTCGCAGTTGCGATGTACAAATCGGTGGTGACTTACTGTTAACTGGATCTTGTTGACAAACGTCATATATTATAAATTATGAAATAATTATTAGTTGGGTTCGAATCCCAACCTGGCAAATCTTTTCTCTTCAAAATAAAAAATATATTAAAAAATATATTCATCAACAACTAATAATTATTTCATAATTTATAATATATATGACGTTTGTCAACAAGATCCAGTTAACAGTAATGTTCAAAGAATATTCATCCCCGATTTGTACATCGCAACTGCGAGTTCCCGGGGGTATAGATCAGTGAAGAGAAAAGATTTCCCTGGTTCGGATGCGAGCTCGGTGGCCTAGTGGATAAGGCACCACGCTAGAGAAGTGGAGACTTGGGTTCCAATCCCAACCGGGTCAAATCTTTTCTCTTCAAAATAAAAAATATATTAAAAACTATTACCTTGCGGATAATGGACATCAGTATTAATGTCTGCAACTAAAGCGCCATAGAACGTAGATTTTTACATACAATATCAAAAAGATAAGGATCGACATTTTGATTTAGTAGTAATTTTTAATCGGCTGAAATGATTTTGTCAATTTCATCTGGTTAAAGTTCTATTTGTAACAGTGTAACAAACTTAGTTTCTGGTAATTAAGAATGTACATTAAAATTATTATTATAGTAAACTTTACTACCGTGAACCTTCCTAAAACTATGAACATAATGTAGTTAAAATTTGGTTCAGATGGGATAAATAGTTTTAGCATTGCAAACTTTGTTAAAGAATGGCTCTAGCCACATATTGTTCGATTTTTAAACTGCACTGGGATCCACACGTTACACTACATACAGCGTTTTCGAAAAAAAAAATAAATCAGGGATTGAGTGAAGTAAATATATTTTTTTTTTTATATACATTTATTGAAATTTACAACTGTATAAAATATATACATCAAGTAAATGAGTTGATTATGATTACAATAACATGCGAAACTTAAAGAGAACTACTCATCAGTAGCCCTAAAAAAAACAAAAAAAACTTTATACTAGAAGGTCTCTAGGCCATCTTCTTTTCAGACGCCTCGGAGGGTTATCGGGAATAGAATGGGAAGCAAGTTGAAGGGCTAGTGGATTTATGTGGTTATGGAGTTTACTATGAAAGGATAGGTATCTGGTTTGGGCTAAATCAGCAACATATGGAACATTAAGATCTTTATAGATAAGTTTATTTGTAACAAAGTAAGGAGCATTAAGGATTTTTCGAAGGATTTTGGATTGTAAGGATTGGATACGAGATGAATTGGATGGTTTAGTAGAGCCCCAAAGTTCAACTCCGTACGTCCAAATAGATCTGATAACAGTCATGTAAATGAGTCTTTTGTAATAAATCGGAAGGTTTGAACGTTTGTCTAGTAAATGTTGAAGAAGTCGAAAACGACGAGCAGTTTCCTGCCGGAAGTAAATTTTATTATCAATTCTTTGTTCTATATAACACCTTATCTTTGTAACCTCTCGAATGGCGCTCGCCACCTTTCGGCCAATTTTCAAACTTTACTGCGCATCCCATATTTTCGCTGTTTAAACAAGAATTTAATTTAAGATATATAAATTTTATTAATGCTAAACCTTCCTTGAACTATGAAGATGATGTGGTTAAAATTTTGTACAGATTGGTTCAGTAGTTTTCATGGTTAGTGATCACAAACGAAAAATGGGTTGTCCTTTTATAAAACAGTATAGATAATAACAGACAAATGTTATCATTGAAGGTAATGTAAACATTTTTTTTTTTCTTTCCTTTTCGGATACGACAAGTTCATGAGAAATACATCTTGGATAGAACAGCACCAGGGGACATTATGGTGTAACCAGCTCGCGCCGCGGACAAACGTTCTCCAGCGATCTCCTCCAGATCTTCAGCTGACAGAAAAGTGCAATAAAGATCATTGCTGGCTGGAAGAGCACGGAAATCGTGCAAAGCAGCTGGCCAAGATCTTGGTCTGCCATGGTTGCTATAAGCTAGCGTTAGGTAATAACACTGGCAAACCTTATCCAATCAGAATTCATTTGTTCTCATTTTGCTGAGTATATCGCCATGGTAACTCAGAAGATTTAAAACATCTTCCTATCGCTATAACTGAAATTAGTTTTTTTTATTATTCACCATGAAGGTTGTTACATACGTAATCGACAGGAATACCTTCCAGGAAATCCCGCGATCTTGAGTTTCAAGTTCCAAACTGTCCCTAACTATTTAACTAGTAAATAAAACACTTTGAATCTGTATTCATTTAAATATTTTGTTGGAACTTCTAACAGAAGTAACAGCAGAAATTCTATACATTTTTTTTAAAGTCAAAACTTAAAAAGACCTACTCATCAGTAGAACTTCAATAAAAATTCTACACTATAAGATCTATTGGCCATCTTCTTTTCAGACGCCTCGGAGGGTTATAGGAAATGTAGTGGTAAGCAAGTTGAGAAAGTGGATTTGAGTGGTTATGGAGCTCTTACTATAAAAGGATTGGTATCTGGTGTGGGCAAAATCCGCAACATATGAAACATTAAGATCTTTATAGATAAGTTTATTGGTGACAAAGTAAGGGGCACTGAGGATTTTTCGAAGGATTTTGGATTGAAAGAATTGGATACGGGATGAATTGGGTGGTTTAGTGGAGCCCCAAAGCTCAACTCCGAACGTCCAAATAGGTCTAATCTCAGTCATGTAAATGAGTCTTTTGTAATTAATTGGGAGCCTAAACATTTGTCTAGTAAATGTTGAAGTAGTCTGTAACATATAAATATTTTAAAGATAGGATTTATAGTTAGCAAACCTGACAGCATCCCAGGCCATATTCTTCAGCTATTATATCATACAGTATAACTATACTATTTTCATCATGAATAAGTTACGACAGTTGCCAGAGAAAACTAATTAATTGCTTAATGTAAGTAAGTAAGTGAGTAATTTCACTATATTTTCTTCACGACCTTACTATACAATAATCAATATTAATAAGCTTATTATAGAATGTTGTATTGTTACTAAAACGTAAACAGGACACTAGCTCTGATACGCGGAAGCCCCTCTAGAAAGGACATAGACATGAAGCCTATCCCCTGCGGACATACCCCAGCCTCCCACACAGCTGATGCAGCACTTCTAAATTTAGAGAGCTCCTTCAATTCCTGCTTCCTCACCGTTGAGGAATGTTAACCGGTCGAAGAAATCCATAGCAAAGCAGTCTTACTCGAATTGGAACTTTATTTACAGCAACTTCTGCAGATTATAAGTTCGACAATTATAAATATATAAGGTAGAGATTAAAAACTAATTATGTAATTTATATTTAAACTCGCCGATTTAGCTCGAACCAGATACCTGTCCTTTCATAATAAACTTACTTCTCATTCAAATCCACTTGTTGCACAATTTGCTTCCCATTCAATTCCTGACAATCCTCCGAGGCGTCTGAAAAGAAGGTGGCCTCGTGATCTTCTTTTGTAAATATTCATTAGAGTACTACCAATGGGTAGTTCCTCTACAAGTTCTAATCATGTCATTATTTTGTATTTTATACCGCACATTTACTAAATTTGTTTTTATAAATACAGTTGTTAATTTCTGTTAATAAAAGAATAATAATATATATATCCAACAAATGTTTTAACTTACATATACTTTCGGAAGATAAAAAAATTGAGATGGTGGATAAATAAATGGTGTTTAAAAGTGGTTAGCAACCTACTAAACCCTAGATCGCGGGTTCGCAGCCCCGCAGATGACCTTAGGATGTTTTAAAGGGAGTAAAAAATCCTTAGCTATGCCGTCCTTCGGAAGGGACGTAAAATGGGGGTCCCGAGCCTGTGCGATGTCAGGTACTCGTTAAAGATCCCTATCCTAATTATACATGGATAGGCAAAATTTAGGACTCCCACCGTAGCATCGTCCGATTAGACAAAGCAGCATAAAGTGATGTTAAACGAAATAAACAAACATGGTGTTTAAAAGAAGTGAGATTTAAAGCATTAAACTATCATAAATTGTTTAAATTATATACAAGTAAATCAGAGAAAAATTATAACACTGAAATGTCCATAACATGTAAAGAACTGTTCACTAGTAGCACTTCAATAGTTCTACATTAAAAGGTCTCTAGGCCATCTTCTTTTCAGACGCAGAATAGATTGTGAGGCAAGCCGGGAGACTAGATTGGTTACGGTGTTTACTATGAATATCTGGTTTGGATCTGAATCTTTGTGAATAAGTTTGTTTGTGACATAACAAGGAGCATTGAGGATCTTACGAAGGATTTTAGATTGTAAGGATACAAGAAAAATTTGAAGGTTTAGTAGAGGCCCAAATCGCTAGTCCTTATGTCCAAATGGGTCTAATTACTGTTATGTAAATAAGTCTTTTGTAATTTATTGAGAGCTTTGAATGATTGTCTAGTAAATGTCGAAGTAGTCTGTAACGACGAGCAGTTTCTTTTCATTAAGGTCTAGTATGTGATTGAAAATAATACAACAAAACTCTTGTAGTAATTATGATTGAATAATTAAAATTAGAAAAATAAAAAACAATTACTAACGGTATTTGTTTTGCAATGGCTGAATAAGAATCTTTAAAAAAAAAATGATTCTTTATCGAGTTTTTTAAAGATATAAATCTATCTGTGTCAGGGAAAGATCTTATATTTTTTATTAATAAGAAAAAAGAAAATCGCAATTGAGAATCGTGATGACATTTCACTATCAAGAATGCCGTAACAGCCGCTGGACACAAAAACTGCAACATCCAAATATGTGGGGAATAGTGAGAGTTGCGTTACAGGTTCTCTTCGTGTCATCATAGTTCGCTGAGATGTTGTTTGCGGATCTACCTCTATGGAATTCTCAGCATAGTATTTCTTTGAATTCATAAAAGTTAAAATAAATTAATGTAGATTTATGGATAATAAGATTTAGCCTTGATTGTATGCATCACAACAAACGTAATTTTACAAAACAAATTAAAAAAAAAGACAGTTGCGTGTTGGATTCGATATTCTGCTATAACTTCAACAAAATCATGCAATTGTTAACCAAATGAGATAGTCACACTCTAATATCCATCGCATGCGATGAACACAAGGTTACTCCTTATTTAAAATGTCCTTCAGATTATTTATTATTTATTGAAAATTATTAAGTAAACATTTTATATCCACTCCACTTCTAATAACAGCAATTAACAAAAAGGAAGTCAGATGGTAACCTAGCCTTTGAAAAGTTATCTTTTGTCCTTTCAAAAAACGGTTCCGTAATGTTATTAATTATATAAATATTCAACTGTCTAATTATGTAATTACAAGGTCATTAAAAAAAAAATAAATAAAAAAATAATTTCAATAATCATTTTGTTTTTTAAAACGAACTAATGACCATGAAGGCATTATTGTTAAGCGTGTAAACAAGGAAGGTTAATAAACCTAACAGGTTTATAGGAAGTATTTAGTATATGGGTCATTCTATCATTTTCAGAATTTCGGCATTGTGATTCCATTAGAGAGAAGATATGTAAAGAAAAAAAAAAAAGGTTTATCTACATAAAGATCTTTATAGTAGATGGAAAATGGTACTATCGAAAAATACTTTCATAAAATGTAGTCTAAAAGTACATTTATGACCATGACAATAGGGCGTATAAAAAAAAATGACCGTTTTATAAAATTCCAGAGTTCAAAAGTCTGTAAATATCTTAATGCTATTTATTATTTACCAATACTTAATAATCCCTTCAGAGCATTCTCTAAGCTTGTTTCTAACACTGGACTTCTTAAAAAAAAAAAAATCCTCAGTTCAGTTATTTATTTTAAAGAAGAAACATGACAGTGTCCTACGAAATTTTCGTTATTTTGAGACTGGAAAAAAAATTCACATCCGCTGAAGCAACTCGTGAAATTATTAAATATGAAGGGGAAGGTGTCCTTGAAGAGCGCACTGCGCGGCATTGGTTTGAAAAATTTAGAAGTGGAGAAATGACGTTGGAAAGGAAGAATGGCTCCGGGCTCCGGGCAAATCCGTCCACAAGTACTCCCGAACTTGCCAGGAAGTATGCTGTGTCGAAAGATACTGTTAGTCGCCATCTTCTCTCCATGGGGAAGGTGAAAAAACCTGCAGTCCGGTCCCTCACGAACTTACTCCTAATCAGCAGTCGAACCAAAGAAAAGTTTACAGAACTTCATGGATTTGAACTCCTGCCTCATATAGTCCAGACCTCGCACCTTCGGATTACTACTTGTTTCGATCCATGGCCCATTTTCTTCAAGGGAAAAAAATTGATAATTTTGCGAAAGTTGAAAATGCTGTCCATGCTATGGGACACATGAGGGAATTAGATTTTGACGCTTTTAATTCAAATTTAACCATGAAAACAAATCAATAACCATAGGAAAAACTACTTTACGTTTAAGAGGTAAGTACCTTGCACCTACTTGCTACAGTTGTGTTACAAGAAATTTAACGTCACTTCGGGACTGAAATTCGTATGCAATGGGAGAGTGACCCATATTTTTATGGTAAAAAGAAAAATAGGAGATTGAAAAAAAAAAATTATAAATTAAAAACCTTTTTTTAGTAATTCTATCTCAGGTCACTGGCGATAAGTCAACTTCTCCTTGACTGCGTTATGTTGGTCATTGTTAAACTCTTGGGCTTACAAACTATTGATAAAAGTTTGTAACTCCAGATCCAAATATTTTTTTTTATTTTGGGAGCTTATTCTTTAAGGAGTTACAATTTTTTTACCAATGATATAAGATCCCAAGAGAATAAAAATGATCAACATAACACAATATGAGGAGTAGTCGACTTGACTAGATATCGCCAGTCACCAGAGATATGAGGATATAGACAAATTAATCATAGAGTGACATAGTTTTATTTTATATTTAAATTTTCAAAATTCCATCAAAATCTTTCAAACCATCCTAACCCTCTGTTTTATTCATTAACCAATGCCACAATTCCTTATAACCTACCTCGTAGATAGGACCTGCTACCTATTGTAAATATTTATTTTATTGGTGTTCTGCCAATGGCCAGCTTTTCCACTAAAGTCCTGATTAAAGGTGCCTTATATTGTTATTCGTTATAGTTTTTTATCTTTTATAGAAAGATATTTTTTACTTTATTTTAATTTTTATTTTTCAACTTATTATAAATAAGATATTAAACTCATGGACTCTTTTACATTACACAAGGAATCACAGGACATGCGGCAGTAAATAGTTATTTCTTTCGATTTAAAATAAGAGATCCTTTCCTGTGTCCTTGTGATTTCAGACGAGAACAAAATATACACCACCTCATATATGAATGCAGACTACTCTACAGACAAAAACAGTACAGAAACTAGGACATTAGCCGGTGGATGGTCAATGTTTGATGAACTATTTATTTGAAAATTTCAAAATATTCCATAAATAAACAATCATTAAAATAGAGGATATAAATATGAAATATGTATAAACCACTAAATATTCATAAACTTTTCTCTAAATAACTTTGTTGCTTGATTTTATTGAATTTTGAATTATTTATATAACTTCTTGTTCTTTATTTTATTTCATTTTTCTTGTTTATTTTTTATATTAACCTTTCAACACATGTAAAATTATAATCAATTTAAAAATAATAATTACATTGTACACTTTGTACAAGTATGGTGTGTACAGAAAAAATAAATAAAATCCCTTCCAACAGGGTTACTGCTGAAAGGAAAACATTAAAAAAATAAGATGTTAATAACCCAACGTAAGTAAGCAACTGTAAACAATTCAAAAAAGTAAAATCTATATTTATAGCGTAGCAGATCAATACTAAGATGTGACGTAGAGACAGGAGGTACGGACGGTATGCTAAGCAGTTCTTGTTGGAGGACGGCCTTGCCAAGATAAAGGTTAGCGGCACACCCGAATCGGAAAAGCGGCATTCCTTCCGTACAACTTCAAAGAAAAGTCAGGAAATTTGTTGTAATTCTATTATTCGGGGTTTTTAATTATCCGTGAATATCTCCCTACCTATCATTACCCCGGATAACAGGGGTTTTAATGTATAAATTAAAAAATATATATATTTTTTAAAATTATATTTCTACACACTTCGAACACGATGTTATTACTAATCCTCTCAATAAAACGTTCACACAAAAATGAAAGCAATATAAATTAAAATAAAATTCGAGTTAAAGAATTTCTTGTGGACCAAATATCAGATAGCAGACAAGAGATCTACTGCAATCAACTTCCATTAAAGTGAACATTCTTTACTATCTTGAGAACTGAGATCCCTCCAATTAACATTTCAAATTTAGCGGCGATAAAAGTTTTATTGGCGAGGATAAAGAGTTGAGATATTACCTCAGAGGCAGTTAATTGGAATTAACCGATGGATCTCTCTCATCAAGTCGGATCGTGGATCGTCTCCCATCGAGTCCTTAGTTGCATAACTTTTACATTAAAGTCGCTTAGAAATTTATTATGTATGTAATAAAACCCATGATCAATTGTTATTTTTTATCTAAAAAAATGTATTTTTTATACATTCTGTGATATATTTTAACGGTAATAAAATTAATTGATTTATAACTATGATTACAAAAAAAAATGTTTCTCAAGATCCCAATTATAAAGTTATTGAGGATCTAGATGAGAAGTGGGGCCTAAAGATAAACTATGACAAGTCAAAATATATGTCAGCAGAAAACGTGAGGTTTTAACAGAGTTAAGTAGGGTCAACCAATTCTGCTATCTAGGCACTATTCTCGAAATCAATGGGAGAGCGACAGAAGAAGTGAAAAAAATGAATAACAGATGAACGGGAAGCTATCGGAATGTTAAATTCAGTCCTCTGTAGTGCCAACATATGTGCCAATGCTATACAGCTCAGAAACATGGCCTATAGAAAAATTGCAAGGGAAAAGATTTCTGGCTGTGGAGATGGATTATTGGAGATCAGCAAGAATCTCAATGATTCAACGAATCCGGAATGAGATCATAAGATAAAGAATGAAAGTCAAGAGGAATATTCTGGAGGAAATGGAGGGAAGGAGACTGAGATGGTTCGGCCATATTAAAAGAATGAAAATGGAATAAAATGAATGAAAATGAAATGAAATGAAAAAATAAACTTTATTCTAGGACTTACTGTCCCCTAAGAATAAAAAAAATGCACAGTTAAAAGTAAAATTGTCTGGCATATCATTTACAAATTAGATGTTTCAGTAATTTTAGCGCACATTTTGTACAGGAAAAAAAATTAAATTAAATTTAAAAAAAAATAAATATAAGAAATAATAATTATAAAATAAAATACAATCGTATATATATGAACACATAAAAGAAAGAAAGAGAAAAAAAAAAAAAAAAAAGAATAAGAAGAAGAAAAAAAAAGAAGGTAATTCTAAGTATTTATTTCACCAAATAACCTTTACCCTTCGTCGTAAACCCACGACTTCCTGTCCTACAGTATCCTTTAATGATATTCCACTAATTAATGATAACAGATCCGCTACCTAGGAATCCACTTGGACAAACGTCATACTTGGAATCCACATACAAGACTAAAACGACAAGAAACTGCCCGTCGTTACAGACTACTCCAACATTTACTAGACAAACGTTCAAAGCTCCCAATTAATTACAAAAGACTCATATACATGACTGTGATTAGACCTATCTGGACGTATGGAGTTGAGCTTTGGGGATCCATTAAACCATCTAATTCATCTCGTATCCAATCCTTACAATTCAAAATCCTTCGAAAAATCCTCAATGCACCTTACTTTGTCACCAATAAACTTATCCATAAAGATCTTAATGTTCCATACGTTGCAGATTTAGCCCAAACCAGATATCTATCCTTTCATAGTAAGCTCCATAACCACTCAAATCCCCTAATTTCTCAACTTGCTTCCCACACCATTCCTGATAATCCTCCGAGGCGTCTGGAAAGAAGATGGCCCAGAGACCTTCTAGTGTAGAATTTTTATTAAAGTGCTACTGATGGATAGTACTTTTTATGATTTGTCACGTTATTGTAATAGTTAACAGCACATTTACTTGATGTATAAAATTTATACAGTTGTAAAATTCAATAAATTGTTATTAAAAAAAAAATAATAATAATACATTTATTGAAATATACAACTGTACAAAATATATACATTAAGTAAATGTATTGACAATGGTCACAATAACATGTCAAAACTTGAAAAGAACTATCCATCAGTATCAGTTTATTAAAAATTCTACACTAGAAGGTCTCTAGGCCATCTTCGTTTCATACGCCTCGGAGGATTATCATGAACGGAGTGGGAAGGAAGTTGAAAAACTAACCGATTTGAATGGTTATGGAGCTAACTATGAAAGGATAGGTATCTGGTGTGGGCTAAATCAGCAACATATGGAACATTAAGATCTTTATGGATAAGTTTATTGGTGACGAAGCAAGAAAATTTAAGGATGTTTCGAAGGATTTTGGATTGTAAGGATTGAATACGAGATAAATTGGATGGTTTAATGGAGCCCTAAAGCTCAACTTGGTACGTCCAAATAGGTCTAGTCACAGTCATGTATAGGAGTCTTTTGTAATTTGAACGTTTGTTGAGTAAATTAAGAATTTAAATTAAACTATATACTAAACCTAATGACATATGATTGAGAACTCTATAGGAACTTCACTCAGGTAGCAAAAATACGAGAGTAAAATAAAATAAAAATAAAAAATATCTGGGGCGCTAATGCGTTATACATCAATCACAAGAACTGACAACCGACCTGACACGATAGTCGTAGCCATTCACGAGTCAATAAAGATCTCTCCTAATTCCTAATTGAACAATCAAAGAGCAGAGCTGTATATTCTCACTGCTCAGGTGCTGCGGCCTTGCGGTGAAAACGTAACAATAACGTCATTCGTTTGTATTCATCTGATCTAACCATCATGTGCAATTTCATTTCCTTCAATGCAGTCTGTAAATGAAACTTCAACTAAATTAAACGTAGGAACAGAAAGAGATAAGATGTTAACATGAAAGAGGGTAACTATATGGCTTTGTAAGAAAATATTAGAATCAAACCAAAATTAAAAAAATAGAATAAAAATAAAAGATTAACTTTGAGTCAGTATTACGTACAAATGGATTGTTTAATTTAATCATAAGATTTATTTTGAGCAGTCGCACACTGGGGCCATCTCCTTACTAACACCCCTCAAAACTCTATTTTTGATTTTTGGGTATTTTTACTTTTTTTTGTGGCTAAAATAATCTACATAATATGGCAAATCAACTAGTAAACAGCAACCGCTTCTGTTTTTTCCCTTTCAATGTTTTAATCCGTTTTATGTCGCGAATTATTGGACAGCATTATTCAGTCGATTGTATAGTGCTAACCATTTCAATACGCTATTTTTTTTTTTTTTTAAGTTTTATATTTCAAGTCATACTATGTGGTGTTCAAGTGAAGGTATATATAAAAATATATTAAGGATGAAATTCAAAATTCAAATTCTTAAAACTTAAATTTGATTAATTCAATTTTGCGCAAGGGAATGGCAAAACTGTCATTGTGGTATGATAATAGAAGCCTTTGTAAATATAGATGTGAAGGCAAAAGTGCAATTCCCTTGCGCAAAATTAAAATATTGAAAATTTTGAATTTAATGAAAGACCCACAATAAAGATTTTAAGGCTTACAGGAAAAAATTTAGTCGAAAAACTTCTAGAATTGAATTCATATGTACTATAAAACCCTAATAAATAAATTCTTATAAACGAAATTGAAAATAAATCTTTAAATTTTAAAATTTGAAGCCTAAATCTTTGAATTTGATTAATTCAATTTAGCGCTAGGGAATTGCAAAATTGTCATTATAATATGATAATAGAAGCTCTTGTATAAATAAATGTGAAAGCGAAAGGGTAATTCCTTCGCGCAACATCAAGATATTGAAAATTTTGAATTTAGTGAAAGGCCCGCATCACAGATTTTAAGGCTCACGGTGGACAATTTACTAGGAAGACTTCTAGACTTCATAAAATTAATGACGGTTTTAATCGGCTGCTATTATCTAATAACTAGCCTGATATAATATCTGATAATTGATAACTAACCTCAGAAAAATGCCAACACAAAAAACAAAATTAATTAATATTAATTCGACCCCGATGTTTGTGGCATGTTAACAATTGGACCATCTACCTTAAACAACATTGCATGTCACATTACATCTAGCTATATATTACGGATTCGGATAATTCTGATTAGACCCTTAATAAACTTTTCTTAGGGAATCAGGTAAAACTAACATTGATTAAATATATTAAGTATAATTAATTTTATATAGTAAGTAGTATAATTAAAATTTGAAATGATTCTTCAATATTTACGTGAATATTAAACAACAAATTTAAAGACATCATGTAAAAAAAACATTACATAGTTATTCATTAATTATAATCCTAAAAATATGATTGATACTTTAAATATGTTAAATGCTATTTGTTTATATTTTATTGTTTTATCTGTAGATATTGTGCGAAATATTTGTACCCACAACATTTCATTATTTTTATACTATAGGTGCGTATTATGTAAGTTTTATTAATTTTATGTATTTATTAAATTGTTCACACACATTTTGTTTATCATTAAGATAATTTTGCCAAAGAAAGTTTTATATTAAATATATAATATAAGTACATTATTAAAAGTAATACATTTTATCAAATTAAAACCTGTCATTAATAAAAATTATGCTTTTTTTAATTCAATCATAACTTTATGTTTTATTTTGTTTGTTTGTTTGTTTATTTCGTTTAACGTCACTTTATGCTGCTATGGCTAATCGGACGATGCTACGGTGGGAGTCCTAAATTTTGCCTATCCAGGTATAATTAGGATAGGGATCTTTAACGAGTACCTGACATCGCACAGGCTCGGGACCCCATTTTACGTCCCTTCCGAAAGACGGCATAGCTAAGGATAAGGATTTTACTCCCTTTAAAAAATCCTAAGGTCATCTGCCGGGCTGCGAACCCGCGATCTTCGGTTTAGTAGGTTGCTATGCTAACCACTACACCACAGGTGACCCCATGTTTTATTTTATTATTTAAAATAAATTTATAAAACAAAAAAACCGCTTTTTGGAGTTTTGAGTGCGAGCGCCCTATATATGGCCCCAGTGTGAGCCGTAGAGCCCAAAAATGAAACCGTAAAACAACAGGCGTAACTTTATAAAGGCCAAATTTCTGTCTTTACACTAGAGATTTTTATCTAAAATTTTCTACAGATCTCTAATATGATGGGAATAGGAAAAAAAAACCAGACATATCTTTTTTTCACAAATTGCGTTATTGATACCATTTGATTCAGAAATGAAGAACGAATGTTGTAGAAACTTCATACAAGGGAAAAAAACAACTGAGTATGGTTTTATCTCACCTAAAAGATTTTAGTATCAATAGCATATAATTATAATCAATTAGTACAAATACTATTTTTCAAGCCCTCTGAAATTTATTTAAAAAAATTGTTTTCATTAAAATGGGTTCTATTGTACATTATGATATATACTTTAAATTAAAATGATTTTTAATGTTGAATTTTGTTTATTAGTTTCAATCACATAAGAATCCGTTTCAAACTTTCAAAATAGATTTTCTCTGCAGCAGGGAAAAATGGCATGTCTAGTTTTTTCCCTGTACCCTTCATATAATCTAATGGCTAAACAATTTTTTTTTTTTTGTAGTACTAAGCAATGACCTATAAACACATAAATAAATAAATGAGCAATAAACACATATATCCCATACACTCCAGTCACATATTACTTCCCTTGAAGAATGGTGTCATAACTGGAGAGTCAAGATAAATCCTAACAAATCCCAACAAACAACCTTTACCCTCCGTCGAAAACCTACCTCATCCTGTCCTCCAGTATCCTTTAATGGTGTACCGCTAACTAATGTGGAACAAATACGATACCTTGGATTTCATCTGGACAAGAGACTTACCTGGAACCCTCATACAAGATTGAAAAGACAAGAAGCTGCACGTAGATTTCGAATGCTACAACACTTACTTGACAAACGTTCAAATCTCCCGATTCACTATAAGAAACTTGTATATATGACGATTATCAGACCTATTTGGACTTACGGTATAGAATTGTGGGGATTCACTAAACCATCGAATTCTTCCCGCATCCAATCACTCCAATCCAAAATCCTTCGAAAAATCCTTAATGCTCCTTACTTTTTCATAAATGAATTAATCCATAATGACCTTAATATCTCATATGTCGCTGATTTAGCCCGAACCAGATACCTCTCCTTTCATAATAAACTTTACACTCATCCAAATCCACTTGTTGCACAGCTAGCTTCCCATTCCATCCCTGGCAATCCTCCGAGGTGTCTGAAAAGAAGATGGCCTCGTGATCTACTTTTGTAAATATCCATTAGAGTACTACCAATGGGTAGTTCCTCTACAAGTTTTATTCATGTCATTATATCTCATATATACCGCCTATTTACTAGATGTGTTTTCTAATACAGTTGTAAATTTATATTAATAAAAGAATTAAAAAAAAAAAAAACACATATACACTATATACATATATAAACTATATATACGAGGGTGAATCAAATATAAACGGTAATTTTCAAAATTATATTTATTGAATAATATTATACAGAAACTATACCTTCAACATTTTTCAATGTGGTCTCCTGCATTATCTACACACTTCTGCCACCGATTTGGAAGCTTGAATATTCCCTGTTCATAAAAAGACTGAGGGCGAGTTTTTAACCATTCGCGCACATGCTTTTCGACGTCTTCATTGTTTTCAAATCGTTTTCCTTCAAGTGATTCGTTCAGGGGCGCAAACAAAAAATAGTCACCATTACACCCCCGAATCGAAAATGGCAAGTAAGGAGTGGCGAAGGAAGGATGAAGGCTGCCCAGTGAAAGCCAAAACTCGTCTCTCAGCCGGAAAAGTTCTTGCAAAAATTTTTTTTGACTCAAGGGGAGTTCTACTCATTGATTTTCTTCACGATCAACGAACAGTGAATGCGGCTTACTACTGCCAGGTACTACAGTCAGCAAAAACCAGTTACCGGAACAAAAGACGAGGTGTGCCCATTAGAGATGTCATCCTTCTCCATGACAACGCAAGGCCTCACACCGCATTGTTGACAAGGGATAAATTGGAAGAAATGGGCTGGGAAACTCTCGAACACCCTCCTTACAGTCCAGACCTGTCCCCTTGTGACTATTTTTTGTTTGCGCCCCTGAAAGAATCACTCGGAGGAAAACGATTTGAAAACAATGAAGACGTCGAAAAGCACGTGCGCGAATGGTTAAAAACTCGCCCTCAGTCTTTTTATGAACAGGGAATATTCAAGCTTCCAAATCGGTGGCAGAAGTGTGTAGATAATGCAGGAGACTACATTGAAAAATGTTAAAGGTATAGTTTCTGTATAATATTATTCAATAAATATAATTTTGAAAATTACCGTTTATATTTGATTCACCCTCGTACAATCGGTAAAGGAAAAAAATATAATATAAAAAGTTGATTGAACGATAAATTTCTGAAGTTACACATAGTAGGTTAAGTGCACTGGTAGTTGAAAGTTTGATAATAAATGTCTTATAATAAGGTTTCTGTTTGCACTTTCGTTTCGTTTTAAATTTTGGCGGGTAGTTCAGTTATTTCTATATGCAAAGAGTAAAAGCCATGTCTTCCTGGACCGGAAAACTGTTTTCCCATTTGTTGTCACAACTCCAGTTTAGTTGACTAAACTCCTCCATCCTTATGCAGGCTAAGGATGCTCTGGTATGTATTCTGCTTTTTCTCTATCAAATGCTTACATCTCTCCAACTTATGAATATACTTTAGAATAGTAGGTATCTGTACTACATTTTACTATATTCTTGTGGTTATAGATGAAAAGTAATATGTTTATATTGGATGTCAACTACTAAAACATATTTATAACCTGTTGTTTCGTGCTTGACACATATCTCATGTCTCGCCTTCTTTATTCAATGTGCGTTCTCCGCAAAGGAACAATCAGGGGTAGAGGAAAGAACCCGATTTGGCTAATTCAGTAGTTGACAGGGGGTGTGGTGTGAACTACTAATGCAGCATCTATCAACTACTAGCACAGCACGGAATTAGCTCCCTCTTTTTTCAGTTTTAAAATAGCACCAACAAAGAAGGCCCTTGATGACGTCAAAAGGGGAATTTCTGTTGCAGCGGCAGAAAGAAACAACGGAGTACCTCGAAAGCTAGTACCCTGTAAAGTACTAAAAATTGACATACAGGGCGTGTCAACTACTAATACAAAAAGGTGATTTGAATATCAAAGTTCTATTATTGCTATTTCAAATTAAACAAAACTTAGGAAAACGGACGGGATTCACACGTATCTGTAGAGGGGAGAAAAAAATTTGTCACATGATCAACCGAGGAAATATTTGGTAAAAACGTGTGATATCGTTCTGAAAGTGTCAACTCCTAGTGCACTTACGTTAAAGTATGAAGATAACTAATAATTTTTGCCAAGGAAAAAATATGATAATGAAAATTATCTGAATAAAAGAGAAAACATTATCATAAGATGATTGTCGAAACCGGCTTAAGTTTTATATCTGATATGCTTGGATGAAACTCATTAAAGCATCTATATGATTAGATAGCATCCGACTGGAGGGAGGGAAGGTGATGATAGAGGAGTGTTTTAAAAGTTCCGAGGGAGGATGTATTACGAATAGAAAGAGGAAGAGGATTCCAAAAAATAGCGGAGTGGGTATAAAAGGAACGTTGGAAAGCAGTAGTTCTGTAACTTTCTTCTTCTTTCGTTTTCTGTCTATCCTATTATTTTATTATTATTATAAATTGTATTATTATTTTATTTTCATATACATTGAGCGGAGACCCCTCAACTCCAGAACATATCAATTCGAGCCAATCAGACGCAACAACTTCCAAAATTAAACATTTCATTACACCTTCCAATACCGACGGTAGAAAAGGATAAAAGGTATCGTTCCTATTTTGCTATCCCTGTAGATATAGGATTACTAATTTCATGTTTTTCTGTTTTAGTTTCTGAGGGATTAGAAAAAAAAAAAAAAAAAAAAAAAAAAGTAGTTCTGTAGGATGGGGTGTAGAGATCGGAGAGACGGGATCTCGTATGCAGTGATTTGATTAAGGACTTGAAATGTAGGATACTGTGAATAAACGGAGGGTAATGTATGTTAATAACTTGGGAGAGGAATGTACCAAGAAAGTGATCTCATCGGAAGGAAGGGGAGAGCCAATTTTACTCGGTGTAAAGATGAGATCGTCTTGAGGTTCCGAGGACAAATCTTATAAAGCAATTCATGATTCGCTTTAATCTATCTTCAAGAATCATAGAGAGGACACCATAAATCACACATTCATAGTCAAATTGGGGGAAGATGGGGAGGATACTTAAGAGGTGTGGATAGGGAAAGTGGATGTCGGGAACGGTGGAATAATTTTAGGATGCCAATCGATCGTCAGGAGAGAGGAAAGGTTTGATCAATTGTTAAACCTAGGTTTTTAACAGAAGAGAGGAAAGCAATAAAGTTGGTATTCGTTCTAAGGAGTGAATGGGATCCTATTGTAATTGCTTGAGTTTTAGCTGCGCTTAACGTTAATTTATTCGCGATTGCCCAGGCACAGATTTCATCTAGGTTTTCCTGAATTTTGGAAAAAGCAGTTGATAACTCGGCTGGAGGAAAGGAAAGATAAATTTGTAGGAACAAATATGAATAGAGTTGGGAAGAACATTTGTATAGAAATTAAAAAGGAGAGGGGAAATGCTAGATCCCTGAGCTATGCCCGATCGCAAAGTAAGGAAAGAGGATGAACCTTGGTTGGGAATAGTAACTGATTGAGAACGATGAGAAAAGAATGAAGGAAACCACATGAGAGCACTATTGGAGAAGTTTAGAGATTTCAGTCTGGAAAAGAGGAAGGTATGGTCTAAGGAATCGAAGGCTTTGGAAAATCTAGTAGTATCAGGATGGTTAATTATTTTTTCTTAATTATTTAAATGTTCGCATACGTGGGTTACCCCGTTGTTGAGGGGACCCATTTAATTGTAAAATCATGCTGTTAATAAACTATAGATACATATAACTAAATAATATATTTTGTTAGTATATAGTTAATTAATGGGTACTTGCCGATAGAAGTGGTAACATACCTTCCTTGGTCTCTGCTTCAGGAACCTGGAGGCGAGAAGGAACAATGTTAACAGTGGTCGATGCCTGTGGGGATGTCTCCCCTGCTCCGACCAACAGTATCACCACCATAACATCACCACCATAACATCAACACCGTAACATCAACACCATAACATCACCACCCTCTTCTTACTTCTACTGTCCTAAATCATCACCAATAAAAATATATTTTAATATAAAATAACTAAGTTATAATGAAAAACGAAATATCAGCAATCCTTTGGTTTTAATTTCTTACTAACTTGTTAAATTGATCTTCATACAGATGTGAGGATAAACTTACCAGTCAGAACTGGTTTTGAAATTAAATGAATAAAAATGATATGAAAAATAAACTTTATTCTGGGATTTACTGTCCCCTAAGACAAAATCATCTCATGCAGAATGGTGCTCGCCACCTATCGGTCAATTTTCAAACTTCAGTGTTATTAATTATTATTGCTTTTTTAATGACAAATTAACTAAAAGTCGTTAGATATTATTAATGCTAAATCTTTCTGGAACTATACATATGATGTGGTTAAAATTTGGTAGAGATTGGTTCAGTAGTTTTGGCGGTTAGTGATCACAAACGAAAAATGGCTAGTCCTTTTATATAATGGTATAGTTTTGTTTTATTTCATAAGATTCTTTGTAGTTTGGAATTCACTTTTATTGAGTGCAGTACCATAAAGGAATGACACGAACCGGATTCCTACATGGCGAATCACCCCCGACAGGAATATCGTCAGATCCTTCTCACCATATACGTTAAGAATTGCGTAAAAGCGATCGATCATAAATTCAGTTAGCGACATTAACTGTTATCAATATTCAACGCTAGATTGGACACTCAAGGAGATCTTTGGAGGACTTGAGACGCCAAAGGACACTTTCAACTGACCGCTTCCTGCCCGGCGGATTTTCCACTCATCCTGAGCAGGCCAAGGGTAGCACAGAGGACTCGCTTCAATGATGTAAGCATTCTTCAAGGTCCTGCTACTGTCCACTTCGTCTCAGCAATTCTATCCTTTCTTCTTCTTTTAGTTAATTAATATCTTGTGAAGGATCTATTACATAATTCATGTATACAAACCCAAATTTCTCTAAACATACCTAACTATAATTCTCATATAAATATAAACCAGTAATGATATGTTAATTTATATATCATAATATACATATATAACAATCCAATCATGAGATAATCGAGATATAACAAATTTTGTTTGTTTAGGAGCTATGTTGGTTTGAATATAATAAGTAACGTCTGAAACCCATATTATTATGTGTAGAGTTTTTTCGAACAATAACTGATTGTTAATTAAATTTAATTATTAATTGAAGTAATTTAAATCTTTTAATTTTTTGAAGTAAATTGGAAAAAAAAACAGTAGACAGACATGTCGATGACCTATTGTTTTTCCCATTCAAGGAGAAATTGAGTTGTTTTTTTTCCTATTTTTCTTGTTTAGTTGGAATTGCTCGGATCGAAAATTTACCGACAGTTTTCAAATAAATAATTTATTCAAGAATATTATAAATTATATACTTTAAGTGTTTATTTATTTATTTATTTATTTATTCCGTCTTAAAACAGTTAAATAGTCGAATATTTTTTAAAAAGTGTCCTTTTTAGGTCCGCGATCTTAAAACCGTTAAATATTTTAAAACAATATCCTGGAGGACAACAATGGCAGAAATTATCCTTCGGATAGCTTAAAAAAACCGTTAAAACAGCAATCCTTAGGGACGAAAAAGCTAATTCTAATTGTGGATGGAGAGAGTGGCCAAGGATGTCCTTCCTCGGCCTCAAAAAATCGTCAGATCCTGGCAGATCTGTAAAACAGTGGGGCGGGATTAAGAGATGGCTTCTGTTTTTAAGGACACTGTTTTACAGATCTGCCAGGATCTGACGTTTTTTCGAGGCCGAAGGACATCCTTGGCCACTCTCTCCATCCACAATTAAAATTAGCTTTTTCGTCCTTAAGGATTGCTGTTTTAACGGTTTTTTTAAGTTATCCGAAGGATAACTTCCTCCATTGTTGTCCTCCAGGATACTGTTTTAAAATATTTAACGGTTTTAAGATGGCGAACCTTAAAAAAACCGTTAAAACAGCAATCCTTAAGGACGAAAAAGCTAATTCTAATTGTGGATGGAGAGAGTGGCCAAGGATGTCCTTCTTCGGCCTCAAAAAATCGTCAGATCCTGGCAGATCTGTAAAACAGTGGGGCGGGATTAAGAGATGGCTTCTGTTTTTAAGGACACTGTTTTACAGATCTGCCAGGATCTGACGATTTTCGAGGCCGAAGGACATCCTTGGCCACTCTCTCCATCCACAATTAAAATTAGCTTTTTCGTCCTTAAGGATTGCTGTTTTAACTGTTTTTAAGGACACTGTTTTACAGATCTGCCAGGATCTGACGATTTTTTGAGGCCGAGGAAGGACATCCTTGGCCACTCTCTCCATCCACAATTAGAATTAGCTTTTTCGTCCTTAAGGATTGCTGTTTTAACGGTAACGATAACTTCCTCCATTGTTGTCCTCCAGGATACTGTTTTAAAATATTTAACGGTTTTAAGATGGCGGACCTTAAAAGGAGCCTCAAACAAATAAAATTAAAATAATCTCAAACAAATAAAACTTTAATTTTTAGTTGAAATTATCTTTAGTTATGAGGGCGGGCGAAGCCGCGACGGGAATGCTAGTAATTATATATAATATATATATAATTTATATAATGATAATATATAATAATTATATATAATATAATAATAATATGATAATATAAATGATATATCATTATATATCATTAGATGATATGATATATCAGTTATATTAAAAAGGCTTAACTCCCCATTTGCTTTTAAATGGAATGGTAAAATAGGAACCATATTAAATAGGCCAGAATGTTGACAATAAAAAAACAAAACAATAATTGAACATTGCCCAGTGGTGTCAGTGTAGATGAGATGACCAGTGAGAATATCACAGTGTTAGGTAATAAAAACCAAAAATGTTAAGTGATGTAATAATATAGTAAAGAATTGTAAAATAACATAATGATTGTAGAACCTGAAGATGGAGCAACAGACAAGCTCTGAAACATGTAGTATAAATGAATAAAAGCAAATGGGGAGCTAAGCCTTTTCTATATAATAATAAATTCTATAAAAAATTTTCATTGGTTCATTTTTCACTACCGTTCAGGGTTATATTGTTTCGGATAAAATGTCAATTTTGAAACCCCTATTTTCTCTCAACTTTGTTTATTTCGAATAATCCTTGGTTGTTAATTTAATTTAATTATTAAATCAAGTAATTTGATGCTTTAAATTTTTAATTGTAAATTGGGGAAAGCAGTAGATTATAGATAGACGTAACTTTGATCTATTGTTTTTCCCAATCGGGGGAAATTAAGGTTTTTTTTTTTTTTTTTTTTTTTTTTTTTTTTTTTTTTTTTTTTTTTTTTTTTTTTTTTTTTTTTTTTTAACAGTTACTCATTAAGTAGGTTTATATTATCTTAGAAATACTGCTGATTATATAATTAAACAAATTTTTATTATCTATAATAGTAAAGATTCCAAAAACTAAAAATGAATCAATGAATATATCGCTAAGAAGGTTGAATTGTTGGATTCGTTATAAAATAAAATAAAAAAAATTTCATTTAAATTATCCAATATTGTTTAGAATAGCTCGATTTGAAGACGAAAATTTCCTAGTGGACGCCTAATGACGAGAGATAAAAATATTAACAATAAAAATAAACTAATTGAATATTTTTTAAAATTAAAAAAAAAAAAAGTTATATCTAAGGTGTTGTATTATATCTATATATAAATTGTTGTAGCAGCTCGCAGTTAAAAACGAAGATGCTGACAGAAAGTGACAGTAGAACCTGAGCACACTACGTCCATCCCCGATAATGGAAGTCTTACAGCTGTAACCGGTTTAAAGAAGGAATTAATCAATACATTTTTTTAGAAATTTATTTCAATATTTTTGATTAATAAAGCTATTAAATAACTATTCTACAATAAAACGTTTTTTTTTTGTTTTTTTTCTCTTTCAGATTTTAATTCACATCTGTTATCAGGGTAACAATCAGTGAATGTGATGAAGTTGAATACTACATACCTTGTATGCGTGTGTGAGACTAGCACTCAATAGTACCTCCTGGCATGGTACCTCAAAGAGATTTATTTGAGCAAATCTCTCACCCAGCTTCTTTTAAGCCTTCTGAGAGTATTTCAAGGTATGTCAGTCGTGGCCATGTCATTAATGAGTATGTTGTTATGTCCATGAAGTCTGTCATGAAATCGTTTATAAAGGTCATGTATATGTTCCTTTACTGTGGGTATTTCTAAATCAGTGTGAATTGTGTGGTTTGAAACCTACCAAGGTGATTTCGTGATTAGTCTGAGTAATTTTGATTGGAATATTTTTATTTGTTTAAAGTGTGTATTTTTTGCAGTCCCGTATATTTGTGAGGGGTATGTCCATATGGGTTTAAGTAAGTAAGTGTATGTATTCAGTCGTTGTCGGAGTTTTAATTTCGACCGTTTATGAAGCATTGGATACAGAAGTTTTAATTTATGATAATTTAAGTTTATTATTTATGTCAATGTTTACTTTTATTAATATTTTAATTCCTTGCGACTTGAGTTGACTTTATGAAGTTACTTAAATTTTTAAAACACATATATAATGTCAGAAGAAAAGAAGGTAAAAGAGCAAAGGTCGAAGGAATTTGATCCAACAATAAATAAAAGAGAACCAGTTATTTATTGATAAACTGCCACACAGTGGTCCGTTCGGATCGGCTTAAGAAAAATCTGATGATTTGTGTTATTTGGAGCTTTTTTGTTCTGACTGCCAACATTTTTCAATTCTAGATACCTGCACCGATTCTAAGAAATCGATACTCGATATCGATACTCGTTTTAAAAACAAAAAACATATGATAGATAAAAAAGAAAACCAGTAATCATTAAGAAAATAAATTATAAAACAAAAAATAGTATTTATTATCTACGGCAAATTATATTCGATTTAATTGCAATTCAAAATTGTACAATAAGAAGATAGTTTTTTAAAAACTCATATTTAGGATGATATATATAGCAATGGTTCTTGGTTTCATTTATTACTTAAGGAATCACAAGTAGTTGACAAAAAATGAGGTAAGAATATTTATATTCGAAAATTATCGATTTTCAATAACGTATAACACGAAAACGCTTGGAAGTTCGTAAAATATGTATAGAATCAATTTCATACGAAATTTAATTAGCTTCAATTTTTATCTGAAATATGTTTTTCTAGAGTCCACCGTTTTTGGGATATAGTTGAAAAAAAATAAAAATGATATATTTTTCCCCTCCTCCCCACCGTAAGCACAACCCCTAGAGATGGGGACTTTTAGTATGTTTACCTTCTAAATAACTTTTAACGAAGCTAAGTAAAGAATTATCGCAACTTTTATGCACTCCACGATATGTTTAGTGACTGTACAATAAACTTTTGGCCCAACCTTCATATATGCAACAAAGTAGGTACCATGTGACTGTGATTTGTTTAGATCAATAATTTATTTTTTTAAAAAGATTGGGACTTTGGTAATTACTAGGAAGTAAAAATTAAATGTTAAGTGTTCTATGCCTCAAAACCAAAGGAGTGGTACCGGCTTCAAATCCAATTACATGCAGAAATAATAGCAATAGTTAATAGATAATTGAAAGTAGTTGAATACTTTACTTTCAACAGTAGTCTACAATAATGTTTAAAATATCTAATCGAAAATGAAGCTATACTTATCTACAACAACCTAGAACTTATTACTTTGTAGATTAAAATGTCTTCAGAATCAATTTAATGTCAATTCCGTTTTATGATACAGGGAAAATAACCGCTAAACACAAAGTACTTCATGTTTCAACTTTTTTCTTGTTTGTTTGTTTATTTCATTTAACGTCACTTTATGCTGCTATGGCTAATCGGACGATGCTACGGTGGGAGTCCTAAATTTTGCCTATCCAGGTATAATTAGGATAGGGATCTTTAACGAGTACCTGACATCGCACTGGCTCGGGACCCCCATTTTACGTCCCTTTCGAAGGACGGCATAGCTAAGGATTTTTTACTCCCTTTAAAAAATCCTAAGGTCATCTGCCGGGATGCGAACCCGCGATCTTGGGTTTAGTAGGTTGCTATGCTAACCACTACACCACGGGTGACCCCTTTATTAATAATTTTTTTCTTTATTAAAAATAAATAACTAAGGCTGTGAAATATATGTACTTGTATATTTCTCCTAGCTAACTGAAATATGTAATATCATCAAAATTTATAAATTTTAAGGAATTAGGAACCGATTTAAATAATTTTTATTTGGTAAATTGATGCATATTTTGCCATAAATACATATTTTGAACTGTAATTACATAATTATCCGCATATTTGGCATATCACTATTTGACATTTGAATTTATTATGATTCTGAGTAGACAAAAAAATAAAATATAAATAAAAACCGAAAAATAACTATAAGAACTAAATATATTTTTTTCCACCGTATGTATAAAATTCGCGTTTAATCCAGGTGTCCTCCTAACTTTCGATCGAATTATTTAATCGTTCGCTCCGCTCAAATACTTGGAATATTACTTCACTTTTCTTATTTCCCTTCATCCTACCATCACTCCATTACCCAGTCTCACGCACGGTGTCCACCAATACACACATTTGTTGACTGTATATTTGCGTGCTCCAAAAAGACCGAAAATCACTCTTGCCAAGGCAACATTTCGTGTTGGAAAGTATGTACAATAGTTCTCAATTGAGACTTTTAAGGGTACTGGAGACGTTTTATATTGTGTTTGATTTGATAAGCTTGTACATAAAAACAATAAATATTATATAATAAAGCAAAGGAGATTAAGATGGCTGGGCCATGTTCAGAGAATGAGCCCCAACAGAATGCCAAAAATCATGCTGAATGGGCGTCCCGAAGGAGGCAAGAGAGAAAAAGGAAGGCCTAGATTGCGCTGGAGGGAAGATGTTGAGACAGACTTAAAGACACTTGGTGTGAGGTATTGGAGGAGAGCAGCTGGTGACAGAAACAAATGGAGGGGAATCGTGGAAGAGGCCAAGGTTCTGCAGGGACCGTAGCGCCATTGTTGTTGTTGATGTACAGAAAAACAGAAAAATAAAAAAATGTAAGAAGTAAAAAAAAATTAAATAAAAAATAAAACTACTTTTCTACTGGATCAGAGAAGCATGGCTTCGATCCTAAGATGTACTTAGGTTCAACCTGACATACTCTTACAAAAATTAAGCCATTTAAAGTTTTGATACCGTTACACTAGCATGTCTCCTCTAAACCTACCTGACCCGCACTTCACCGAACAGTTCGACCCTCACACTTCACTACGAGTTTACAATTATCGATAGCTCTTTCCTATAACCTCACACGTAAACAATCACTTCTACAGTTTCAACTTGGATTGTGTTGTTTAGTTTGTTATATTGACATGTAGTCTTCTTAAATGTAAATAAGTGAAACAGAAGTTAACAACACGAGTTTCATAAAGGATTAAGTGTTTTATCAATTCATGTATTCTTATTTACTCTTATCTGATGTGTAAAAGTGTTACTAAAGTTAACAAAATTAATTTCTACTTGGATTTGGTGTTTTATATATTTTTATTTGTCATGTCAATTTTAGTTAAAAAATTTCAGTATACATATTTTGTGAATAAATTCTTAGTCGCCCATATTACTTATTCCCCTAAAGTGAGACAGATTGTATTATAAATTCGATAAAACACATCGATCTAAAAAAATATGTGAAAAAGTATATCAAAAGTATCATATTTTCTCATTTCCACTTCCCTTGAGAAAATATAGCAGAAATTAACATAACTTTCAACAAGGATTCAACAACAACATTACTGGTTGTTAAGCATTATATTCATTCAGAATTGATTTAGTGTCTTATATTTTGATATTTTCTTTTTTCCACTTCATTATTTTGTTGATATTCCACTAATCCCTGTTGAACAGATCCGCTACCTAGGACTCCACTTGAGCAAACGTCTCACTTAGAATCCACATACAAGACTAAAACGACAAGAAACTGCCCGTCGTTACAGACTACTTCAACATTTACTAGACAAACGATCAAAGCTCCCAATTAATTACAAAAGACTAATATACATGACTGTGATTAGACCTATTTGGACGTACGGAGTTGAGCTTTGGGGCTCTACTAAACTATCCAATTCATCTCATATCCAATCTTTGCAATCCAAAATCCTTCGAAAAATCCTCAATGCTCCTTACCATGTGACCAATAAACTTAATTATAAAGATCTTAATGTTCCATATGTTTCTGATTTAGCCCAAACCAGATACCTATCCTTCCATAGTAAGCTCCATAACCACTCCAATCCACTAGTCTCCCAACTTGCTTCCTCCTCCATCCCTGATAATCCTCCGAGGCGTCTGAAAAGAAGATGGCCTAGGGACCTTTTAGTGTAGATTTTATTGAAGTGCTACTAGTGAGTAGTTCTTTACAAGTTATTTACATGCCATTGTATTCACTGTCAACGCATTGACTTGTTGTATATTATTTTGTACAGTTGTAAATATCAATAAATGGAAAAAAAAAAATTATTTTGTTATTTCTCATTTAATATCAGAAGGCAACAGAAATTAATATTACTTTGAAACGGGATTTAGAGTTTGTGTGTAGATAAAGGAGTATAACCTTTCTCCTAGAAAATTAGCGACTAAAACATGTAAATAAATCGAAAGAAGCTTAGAATCGATAAAAGGTATTCTGGGCGCGCGAAGGGGCTGGAGACGTCCTTGAATAACGATACCAAAGTTTTATATCGTGTTTTCTTTTTTAATATTTATCCTTTTTTTGTTTCTTGATAGCCTTCTTTCTATTGTTTTCCTTTTCAACACAGTTACTTAAACTTGAATTTTTACTTATACATAAGTAAAGTAGAAAATTACATATTTTCTATTTTAAAACATATTTTTGCATGCATTAGTGCATATTCAGTATTTATTGCATATAATTCACAGCCATAATAGTAACTAACCATGGGTAATAAAAAATATATTTTTTTTTAGAAGGATCAGAAAGGGAGAGACTTACGTCCTTCGTGATAAATCTTTTTTTTCAAATCAGTTACTTGCAATCTCCGACCGGCCGTGACAATGAAGTTAACCTTACAAACGAGCCTCTTAAAATTAGTTATAATTAATTCACCACCACAGTCGTATATTATATACTACAATTCATTGAAAATTGCTTCAATTATATCGAAGGCAGCGGTCAATAATTCAATCTGTAACACAGCAAAGAGAATTAAAAAAAAAATAAAATAGATCTCTCTAAACAGGGCCCCCTAAGCAATTACACCCCGTTCTAGATAAGTTTATCCTTGCCTCAGTTCTCATATCACCATCAGTGACATTTCAAATTGACTTTTTGTTCTAAAGGAACTGCTATTTATATCTTGAGTTATAGACTCAATTTGAAACTGGTTTCGCAAGTGTTTTGTTTTCTATTAGTCATTTGTTACTTATTTTAAAATAACCAATGACAACGTTTTACTCGTGTGTTCGTTATTGTCAAATTTGTTTTTTATAAATAAATATTATATCATCCAGCAGTTCACAACTTAATGTCCAATACAACTTAATGTCCTTGAATGATGCAGATTGTAATATATACTCAAAAGAAAAAAAGTCCACCAATTTTCTCAGTGTTTGGTTGTTTTT
Organism: Euschistus heros; assembly: GCA_003667255.2. Taxonomy (NCBI): domain Eukaryota; kingdom Metazoa; phylum Arthropoda; class Insecta; order Hemiptera; family Pentatomidae; genus Euschistus; species Euschistus heros. The sequence goes on along the minus strand of RCWM02000571.1, from coordinate 464,917 downwards.
TACATGAATATCTCTTTTGCCTGATAGTCTAATTAAAAAAAAAAAAAAAAAAATTTATAAAAAAAAGTTACATATTTCGTTCAAATTTAAACCTTCTCATAAGAAATTTAGATTTAATAAGTTAATTCAATATGTTAAGATATCGGGTAGGCATTTATTTTAAGGCGCCCCCCCCCCCGTGTATTGACAATTATTACAGTAACATGTTAAAACTTGAAAAGAACTACTCATCAGTAGCACTTTATTAAAACTTTTACACTGGAAGGTCTCTAGGCCATCTTTGTTTCAGACGCCTCGGAGGATTATCAGGAATGGAGTGGGAAGCAAGTTGAGAAACTAACGGATTTGAGTGGTTATGGAGCTTACTATGAAAGGATAGGTATCTGGATTGGGCTAAATCAGCAACATATGGAACATTAAGGTCTTTATGTATAAGTTTATTGGTGATAAAGAAAGGAGCATTGAGGATTTTACGAAGGATTTTGGATTGTAAGGTTTGGATACGAGATGAATTGGATGGTTTAGTGGAGCCCTAAAGCTCAAATCGGTACATCCAGAAAGGTATAATCACAGTCATGTATATGAGTCTTTTGTAATTAATTGGGAGCTTTGAACGTTTGTCTAGTAAGTCTTGAAGTAGTCTGAATAATTTAAATTTTAAACTTGATTTTAAAATTTATAACTAAACTGTTTAACAGATTCATTTTTTGAATTGAATTACGTCAACAAATTTCATAAGAATTCTTAAATATTTAAAATATTTAACATAACGAATACGTATTAAAAAAATTAAGCATATCAAGTTTACTCGATAGTGGCAGTATTGTAATGAGCATCGGCTCATGTATTTTCTGCATTAGTTTAAACTGAATATGTATTTATGAAATACCAGAGCGTATAAAAAAAAATGACCGTTTTATCAAATTCCAGATTTCAAAAGTCTGTAAATATCTTAATGCTATTTATTATTTACCAATACTTAATAATCCCTTTAGAGCATTCTCTAAGCTTGTTTTTAACACAGGACTTCTTAAAAAAAAAATCCTCAGTTCAGTTATTTATTTCAAAGAAGAAACATGATAGTTTCCTACGAAATTCTCGTAATTTTAAGACATTATTGGAAATAAAATTCCACAGCCGCTGAAGTAACTCGTGAAATTATTAAATATGAAGTGAAAGGTGTCCTTGAAGAGCCCACTGCGGCGTTGGTTTAAAAAAATTTAGGAGTGGAGATACGACGTTAGAAAGGAAGAAGGGCTCCGGGCGGCCATTAATGGATATTGATGATGTTCTGATGGAAGCTGTTGAGTCAAATCCGTCCACAAGTACTCGCGAACTTGCCAGGGAGTGTGTTGTGTCGAAAGATACTGTTAGTCACCACCTTCTCTCCATGGGGAAAGTGAAAAAGACCTGTAGACTGGTCCCTCACGAACTTAATCCTCAACAATCAGCAGAAAAGTTTACAGAACTTCGTGGGTTTGAAAGTCCAGTCGCACCTTTAGATTACTACTTGTTTCATCCATGGCCCATTTTCTTCAAGGGAAAAAATTTGATAATTTTGCGGAAGTTGAAAATGCTGTCCAAGAGTTCTTTGACAGCAATCCCAAGGAATGGTATCAGCGTGGCATCGAGCAATTGGCTAGCAGATGGGTAATGACAGTAGATAACAATGGACTATACTTTGAGTATTAATTGTATTTTATATAAAATAAATAATAATACAAATATTTGTTTTTATAAACGGTCATTTTTTTTTATACATCCCATTATTAAATGCAAATTAAATATTGAAAGAAAAAAAAAGTAAACTCAATTTCTCTTGACTGGGAAAAGCAGTAGATCTGTCTATAATCTACTCCATTTATATCTACTGCTTCTGATAAAGAAACGGACGTCGAATTTTTAATCCGAGACACGCCAGCAGAGCTAAAGCCTGTCAAAATGTCATATTTAAAAAGGGTGAAAAAAGATTGATATTACATATTTCACTTTATACAAATAATATCCTATTAATATAATCGTAATTAAATATAATACAAAATACGTTTATAAATTAACTGCGTACGACTAGGTCAATAAGTCATCTCCTAATCGCTAGAACAATGACTCCATTATAGGCGAGGTATACTCAATACCGTGTACTCTACTGTAAGTTATGGAGCTGGGATACCATCAATCATGGGCGATCCCGTAACAGGTAACAGGTCCGAACGAAAGGAACAATGCGCACGATATGAACCCACTTAACATTTCCAGGCCCTTGAACTTAAAACAACTTTCACAACGGGCAGGAAACTCCCAAATCCGATCTATAATCAACATATGTTTCTCAGATTTCGAATGTTTTGTTCCCATATCACGATCCATTGTCGATATCTGTTTTTAAGTGCTCTTTGGAAAGTCATTAGTCTCGAATGTGTACGAGGGCTCGAATCCAGACTCGTCGAGTCTCACACTTTTAGAACCGCTAATTGGCAGTGAGACCGGGCTGACTTTATAATGACCTAACTTGAGCGTCATTGCTCAAGGAAGTGATTGCTAAAGTCTTAATTTTTGTGGGAAAACAGCAACTTCAGTTCCTGAATATGATCCAATTTGAAATCACTTAAGTGGTTCTAAAACCTGTACAAGGATGCTTTTCATGGCGAATGGTAGTACAAGTTGGAGCTACCTCCTAAAAAGTAGTTTTATCATAATTTATTTTTCAAGAATTAAATTTTTCCGACATTAGGGAAACTATAATCAAAACAATGGACCATTTTATTTCAACGAAACTTTGTTTTCATTTAAATTGGCAACTGGCTTCACTCTATTTATGCTGTTCCTTACATTTCTTAGGTCATTTATAACTTTCAGGCGAAAATCTTTCCTCTTTCTTTTTATTAGTCTTCTGTATTCTTCTGTAAATTGAAGGTAATACCTTAGAAAATAAAGCAGTGAGCTATTCTTCTGTATTGTTCTTTGCAGCTTTTTGAGTCTTCGTTTAAAGCAGTTTGAGTGATTCGTTTAAACCATCCAATGCTGAACCTAGCATTCCTGATCAAACTATTGATGCATTGGGTGATGATTAGTTTGGGTGACCTGCTTTTTTCTTAGAGAAGATGAGGAACTACCTGTTTTAAAAGGATATAAACAGAACTCTAGAATTTACCAACAACCTTAGGTTTGGGGAAATATGCTGTTTTAATATAGCAAGCTTGGAAGATTTACATGCAGCTACAGAAGAATTTTAAGAAAATCAGAGCTATGAGTCGTCTAAGAGTCTTGAGCGGGGATTTCCTAAAGGTGTTTTTAAAGGACACAACACTAATTATTAAATCCAGCGAAGCATGCATGGCCTGCGGTGGTTTGGTGTCGGATCCCTTGATCCATTTTCATACTCGGTGCATCAAATTTGAAGAGCAGAGAAAGAAATTTTTAGGTACATATATTTCTGAATCATTGACTATAGCGGAAATCTTAAACATAGATAACAACATCAACAATGGCGCTACACTAGCATGCAGAACCTTGGCCTCTTCCACGATTCCCCTCCATTTGTTTCTGTCACCAGCTGCTCTCCTCCAGTACTTCACACCAAGTGTCTTTAAGTTTGCCTCAACGTCTTCCCCCCCCAGCGCAATCTAGGCCTTCCTCTTTCTCTCTTGCCTCCTTCGGCACGCCCATTCAGCATGATTTTTAGTATTCTGTTAGGGCTCTTTCTCTGAACATGGCCCAGCCATCTTAATCTCCTTTGCTTTATTGTAGCAACCAAATCTGGAACTTTGTGCAGTTCCCTTAGTTCCTGGTTGCTTTTTATTCTCCATATATTTCCATCTTTAGTAGGGCCGTATATCCTCCTCAAATTTTTTCTCTCACATCTATTTATAATACTTTCATTCTTTGCAGTGAGCGTTCAGGTTTCACTCCCATACAATACAACTGGTTTAAGGATGGTTAGGTAAACCCTTATTTCCAAATATTTAGGGAGCATTTTTTTGCCTATTATTTTGCTGAGGGCCCAATAACACCTATTACCAGCGTTTAATCTTTCTTTATTTCATTGTCTACATTTAAACATAGATAGTATTCAAAAATTAAATACACTATATTATTTTGTAATATGTTATTCCATTGCTTAAATAACTAAGCGTGTTTATTGTTTTTGGATAGGATTCTAATTATGGTGTTATTGTGTTCTTAAGATGGTCTTATTGATATTGTTATTAAGTTGCTAGTTATTTTCTTTTTAATGTAAAAGCGTCTTAACTATTTCTATATTTAAAATATGTTGTAGAAATTATATAATTTAATCTTATTTATACAAAGTCCAAGCACTGCTAGGCAAAAAAAGAAACGTTTTATTTCGTATGTTATCTGTGAAAGAAATGTATTTTGCAAATAGCCCTTCAGCATAATTAATATTTGATACATCCAGATTTTAAACTAATGATTAAATTTAGAAATCGTCGAATCTGTATGTAAGGATATATCAAAAATGTTGGGAGAAAGGTAATAAAAATCAGAAAAGTGTATGTTCCAGGTTTGTGGAGGAACAATTATAGCCCAGAGGTAACTTAATCTTTAGTTCAGTTTTACTTAACTGTAAAACAGAGCGCTAGTAAACTGATAAACCGAAGATCTTAAGTTCGAGTCCGGTAAGTGGTAAAATGTGTGATATTAATTCTTAGTAATTAATGTTCCATATCACCCGCCAACCTTCTGGCCTGGATATGTTCGTGTTGCCAAACGGTAAAGGATAATGAGTTTTGAGATAATATAATTGTTTTCGAAAATTAAATAAGGAAAATTAATGTATTGTTTATGGCATTAATTGGAGGATAAACTCAATTAAAAAAAAAAATAAATAAATTATTTAATGCTGATAAGAAAAATTAATCGGGTGGAGTTTTTTTTTTTTTTTTTTTTTTTTTTCTGTCAGATTATAAAAATCGTTATACTGATACCGGAGCAAATTCACTATTGGGTAAACGAGAAAACTAAGCAAGGATATGCAAGCCCACAGCGGTGGCACGTTGGTATCCCTGAGAGATCTAAGAGGCACAGACTACAACACTGGAGATAGTAGAGGATCCTCTGTATACAGGAGGCTGTGAGGCAGGGCAAGGACTTCCGCCTAAATCTGCTGGCTATCTAGATAGCACTGACCATCTCCAGCTACTCCTAAGGAATACTGATCGTCCTGGCGGCGTCTAAGATCTTCCAGGTTGTCTGTTTCAGCCACTTGGCATTATTGCCGGAGGGGTTACGAGGTGGATCTTCCTCCTCTTGTTCCTGTGCTCATCCTGGAATCCTCAAGGAAAAGGAGAGAGATTACTGCACGAACCGTGCCGACAAGGACTATCTATGTACAGTATTCTTATTTATAGACTTATTTTTAGTATAAGTATTTTTATTTAAAAAATTTTAACGTCCTCGAAGGGGTTAAGAAATTGTTTTTTATATGTTACATATAAAGGTTTTTTACTCATAAGTTATAGTTGACTTTGAAGTATTTAGAGATGTAGATGTAGGCAGTCTACAATTTAGTCATTTCTTTTTGCTTGTTTTCTTTTCTTCTAGCCCTGATGAAGGCTTGCAATGCAAGTCGAAACGTCGGCATTAACAATTAAAATAAAAACAATTTTATTTTGATCTGATGTGTCTCTATGACTGCCTAACCCAACTATCTACAATTCTAAAGTTTTTTTTTTGTACGTTTAATCGAGATTTGATGTCAGATTTCAATGAAATTTTTTAATTTCAAATATTATACAAAATAAAATTTTACGTGAAAAAAAAACAAAACATTTCTCTATTCTTGTCTGAGAATTGAGAAAAATAAAATAAAAAGTGATTTTCATATATTTATATATATATATATATATATATATATATATATATATATATATATATATATATATATATATTTTTTTATTTTCTTAGCTTCCAATGCTCATTGGCGGCTATAATTCTAGTTTTTCACTATTATAGGTCCCTACTACCCACAAAAAAATCGGCATTCAAATTCTGTGTTACAAGTCAAAACGTCCCCTAGTGCGGACGTTTTTTTTCTCATTTTTGAGCACCCTAAAGCTCGATAGTGTCTTGAGCATTACAATAATATTTTTATATCTAATAGCATACATAACTGCAATTAAACGTGAAAGAATCATTTCTCTATCTTAACTGAGAACTAAGAAAAAAATAACACGTGATTTTCATTTTTTTTTTTTTTTTTTCGCGGCTCCTAATGCTCATTGGCGGCTATAACTCTAGTTTTGCAATATTATAGGTTCCTACTACCCACACAAAAATCGGCATTCAAATTCTGTAAGTTACAAGTCAAAACGTCTCCTAGTGAGTTCTTACTTATGAGACCGGGTGAAGCCGCGACAGGAAATCCCCCATGGGATTTGAACCTCAGCGAAAAATTTTATTTAATAAAAGAAAAAATGTTACTTACAATACTTAAAAAATTTACCTACAATACAGCGATTTGTAAATATTACGTGATATTACATCATGCATTAGGTTCCTGCCGAGAATAATCTAATAAATACACTATATATATATATATATATATATATATATATATATATATATATATATATATATATATATGGATAAATTTCTTAACTGTTACTATTAAATGTTTAGTAAGGTTTTTGAGTTTCAGTCAATAAAAAAAAACAACTATTTCGAGACTATATTGTTCTCATAATCATGCCCTGCATCTTAGTAGGAATGTCCTAGTATTCTTCACACTTGCTAGTTTTTTGTTGGATTTCTGAAGTTCCTTCATCACTGTAATAGCTTCAGGACCGTGGGTTGTCTAAAGATTTAATAGTAACCGTCAAGAAATTTCTCCATATTAACATAACGAGTCAATACTGGAAAATATCTATAGTGGAAGAATGGGATTATATGAAGATATCAAGACAACCCACGGTCCTGAAGCAATTACAGTGATAAAGGAACTTAAGAAATGCAACAGAAAACTAGTAACTGTGAAGAATACTAGGACATTCCTGCTAAAATGCAGGGCATGATTATGAGAACAATATAGTCTCGAAACGTCGCCAAAATAGTTATTTTCATTCATTTATTATATATATATATATATATATATATATATATATATATATATATATATATATATATATATATATATATATATATATATATATACTGGCTACCGCTAAAATCTTCTCTCCTTCAGCTGTCAGAGCTGGCAGGCCACTCCCACTTCCCCAAGGCCCTCACACCGCTACCCTGTCAACCATTATCTCCAGATCTGACGTCTTGTGAGAATGTAAACTAGGTACCTCAGGTATCTTGATGTCTGTCTTCTAAGACGGCCCGGCCGATTCCAGATCATTATTTTATGATAATTTTACTGTCGATAATCTTCCCTACAACAAGAAGACAATGCTCCAAGGAAAATATATTGCGGAACTTACAAATGTCAAGTGCTTTTCCAGTCATCTTTGTGACTAATGACAGCAAGAATAGAAGAAAAATAAGAAACATGATATTAATAAAGCTGTATGATTAGTAAAATTGAAAGACTGGTCTAATTACTGCCATGAGCTCTGGGACACAACAAAGCATTCCAATTCTTTTCGTATCTAATCCTTAAAACCTAAATTCCTTCGAAAAATCCTGGATATTAAATTCGTTTAGGGAACGGAGGGGGGGTTGAAAAAAAAGCTAGAAAAAAAAAATTGAAAACAAATTATTTTGTAAGATTTATTTTTTAGATTCTGATCTGATAATTTTGGATAAATTCTCGCATTTTGTCTTGCTATGTAAAATAGATAATATGATATTTAATACCCAAAGAATCCGGAATTTGGGTCGTTCAGATTCATTCTAAAATTCTTCGAAATTTTACATTTTAATATTTTTTCAACGTCTTCCTAGAAATCCTAGATAAAAATTAAAAACGTACAAGTAATTACAAAAAATACATCTAAGTGACAGTAATCAAACTTATATAGACAGAAAGAGTTGGACTTTGGGGTTCAACTAAACAAATCTTCTAATTTTTCTCGTATACGATCCTTACAATCGAAATTCCTTTGAAAAAACCTAACTACTCGTTACTTTGTCACAGATAAACTAATCGATAAAGATCTTAAGGTCGTCGATACGTTGCCAATTTAGCCCTAATCAGGTACTTATCCTTTCATAGTAAACTCCATAACCTCTCACATCCACTAGTCTCTTAACTTGCTACGCATTCTTTTCCCGATAACCTTCCAAGACGTCTAAAAATAAGATGGCCGAAAGAACATTTACCAATACGCAATTTCTTTACAAATAATTATTTTCCTATACATTTGATGGAATTATATATACAATTATAATATCAATAAATAAATACAAAAAAAAAAAAAAAAAAATGACATTTGGTAAATGGTTAGAGCATAGGAACCATTGGCATGGATATAAATTTTCAGATACTTGATGCCTTTAGGGTCAAAACCTGTTAAGTCCATTTTTTATCAATTTTTCTGGATGAAAAAAAAAAAAGAAGTGAAAATTTAAATTTTACAAAAAGTGTTTAATATTTCCCAAACACTCTGACATTACCGAAATGTAACAATTTAAGCATTAGTTTTACAGTTTCAAAGATTTTTGGGACTGCTCAGGTGTAATATAATAAAATTCGAATCTACACTTTCTTAAAATGATTTTTTAAGAAAAAGGTATGACATAGAAATATGTATACATGAAAAAATTGTATTTACATTTTTTTTCTCGCAAAGATCAACATATTTATAATAATTCTTCATTGAAATTAAACAAAAACACTTTCATTTGCATCATCACTGCCCGAATAAATTATATTTGCTTCATTTTTATCATCAGCATTTTGTAAGGTCGCCAAATAGTACCCTAACTTAGGATTTGAAGTCCACTCCGAAATGTTTTTTTAAATTATCTATCGCCATCCCGGTTAGTTATGGACTTGCGGGATTTTGTTTGAAAGCTGAATTTTAAATTTCATAGTAGCGGACTTAACAAGTTTTGGCCAGTAAAGGCCAGTAAAAATAACATCAAACTTATGAAATCGATAAAAAAAAAAAAAATGGACTCAGCAGGTTTTGATCCCAAAGGCCTGTACAGACAACTAATACATTAGGTGAAATATGAATTACTGTTCAGATATTTCAGCAAAAGCGATTTTCCTTGTTTACTGAATTGAGTAAAACTATTATTGCCTCAAAGTCGATTGGGAACAAATAAGAGATAAAAATAGAACCAATTCCCAGCATTGTCTATCATTTTCTTTCTTCTTTTTTTTTCGCTGAAGAGAGCTTTCCAATCCCTAAAGAACTATCAGAGGTCGATTAGTTTCCAATAGAATCGATTTGTAGATAAATAGGGAGATGATTTCGTAACAGGACCGCAAAACTGCTCCGAGAGGAAGGAAAAGAAAATCCCTGCCATCATGGCCCATTTATTGGTTGAGTGAGAAACCCCAAACCCATGGCCTCCTGGATCAGAGGAAGACACGCTCCTGCCTCAGCTGTTTTTTCAGATCCTCGGCCGAGATAATCATTGAGACGCTAATCACTTGTTACGTTGTCTTTTGTTATGTAAATCTCTCGCATGCACAATGAGCTCGTCCTCCGTACTTGTCTCCTAGCATACTTTTAAACACAGAAATACACAAAGTTATAAGTCAGAAAGTGAAAATATTATTTTACCGAGAGGCTAACAACTTCTCCCCTACAATACAATCTCGATAATCCGGTCTTTTAACAGTTTAAAACCTCTAATAATCCGGACCTATAGAGAGAACTCACTTTGTTTGAATGGTTCATTCAGGAACGGCGGTGATACACATCGATTTAAGGAGAAATTTTAAATGAAAAGTCTATAAAGTGTTTGATAATAAAATCACTGGAAAAAATTATTTATAGACTAGCGAAAAATAGCAAGATAAATTTAAAAGTAATTTCAGAATAAGGTTTCTTGTTATTACAGGAGAGAAAAACCTCTGCTGTTGAACCTCTACAAGATAACTTTGGGTCTAAAATTCAAGAATTGGTAAGTGCAAAATAAATATACAACGCCAAAAATAGCGAATATTTTCGAAGACTTCTAACGAACTCAAAATTTGTGGCCAAAAGATTTGGCTCCAAGTAGAATATTATCATAAGTTCGTGTATTTTTTTTTTTACATACATTTATTGAAATTTACAACTGTACAAAATATATACATCTAGTAAATGTATTGACAACGATTATACTCATCAGTAACAATTTATTAAAAATTCTACACTAGAAGGTCTCTAGGCCATCTTCGTTTCAGACGCTTCGGAGGATCATCAGGAATGGAGTGGGAAGCAAGTTGAGAAACTAACGGATTTGAGTGGTTATGGAGCTTACTATGAAAGGATAGGTATCTGGTTTGGGCTAAATCAGCAACATATGGAATTTTTTGAAGGATTTTGGATTGCAAGGATTGGAAACGGAAGAATTAGAAGGTTTAGTTGAGCCCCAAAACTCAACTCCATACGTCATAACAGGTCTGAAAGCTGTCATGTAAATTAGTCTTTTGTAGTAAATTGGAAGCTTTGAACGTTTGTCCAGTAAATGTTGAAGAAGTCGAAAACGACTAGCTGTTTCCTGTCGTTTTAGTCTTGTATGTGGATTCCATGTTAAATATATGTCCAGTTGGAGTCAGTAAGATATTTATGGAATAATTTGTTGGTGACAAAGTAAGGAGCATTTAGGATTTTTTGAAGGATTTTGGATTGTAAGGATTGAATACGAGATGAATTGGATGGTTTCGTGGAGCCCCAAAGCTCAACTCCGTTCGTCCAAATAGGTCTAATCACAGTCATGTATATGAGTATTTTGTAATTAATTGGAAGCTTTGAACGTTTGTCTAGTAAATGTTGAAGTAGTCTGTAACGAAGGGCAGTTTCTTGTCTTTTTTTACTATACATGAATAATTTTTAACATAGAACATGTTTTACCGGTGACCTAGTTGGTGATGAGCGATACGTTTTTGGGGAACGCGAGGGCGTAACGCGTAGTTTGATAGTTTGGTATTAGGAGAACAGGAGCAGGTAAGAGCTCTTGTTAAATTAAATAACATTATCACTAGAAGACAGGTTCTAATGAATGAGCTCCTTTTGACTCTATTTCTCCTAATACGAAATAAACGTACGAAATCTCTATGTTTAAGTGTAGGGGCTTTATCTATACACGTTCCATGTTATGCTTTATTTATCCGACAGGCTCAAGGGGGACTTGAGTTGTTTAAATACTGGTTATTCTAATAACAATTTATAAAATAATAAAAAATTCAAACATATGTCATTTTTTGAGGTGAGATTAGTAAGATTCTTCTGTACTTATTATATTTTATAAAATTCTTGATCCAAATATATTAAAAAGGAACCCAAAATATTTTTTAAATAGCTTTTTATTTAAGGAAATAGGGGGATAAAAGGAAGAATCGAGAGATTTGATGTGAATGAAAGTAACGGAGAGTCGGTTACATCAGAGGTCGTGCTGAGATGTTAGCTTGAGTTGGCCCAAGGAACAGACCTGCTGACCTGATCACTATCCTCTGGCACAACAAGTTCCTAATTCCTATCACGCCTTCTTTGATTCAGTGCAATAGTAGACCTTTTGTACCCCAGTTAGTGCAATAGTAGACAAATACACCAATAGGTGTACTCCAGTTAATGCAGTAGTAATATACCTATAGACCCATACATGTACTATAACTCTTTCATAAAATAAACGGAATCTTTTTAAGAAACGGTGGTTTTAAATCTCATTCAATGAAAGTTTTGTCAGGAATATTCATACAAATATATCCCAAAAAAATTATGTTTTAAAAAACTAAAAAAACACTCTTTAATAACAAACCGAACTAAACCTATCTTACAATTGAACAAAATCTAATGATCTGCAATTTACATTACTTAACATTTTTTTAATTGGAATGTGGCTAAACGCCTTAATCAAATTCAGCTTAAGAGTTGTCTTTAGACGCACAATTTAATAAAATTTAATTTTGTAAATAACACATTTTTCGATCTAAAGCATTTTTGTATGTTTTCTTTTTTTCAAAAATCTGAAAAAGGTGCAAAAATATTGAAATTTGTTGCCCACCAAAAATTGAAAACTGGAAATTACGATGCAAGATTGAGTTACATACAGGTGAAGTAAATAAACGTGTATTAAAAACACAATAAAGTTTTATATTTATAAAATTATAATTCATCCCTGAATTGCATAAAAATTACTTCTTTTTTTTTTATCTTTTATTATTTGAAATTTACAACTGTATTACAAAATACATCTAGTAAATATGCGGTGTATATAAGACATAATGACATGAATACAACTTGAAGAGGAACTACCCATTGGTAGTACTCTAATGAATATTTACAAAAGAAGATCCCGAGGCCATCTTCTTTTCAGGCGCCTCAGAGGATTGCCAGGAATGGAATGGGAAGCAAGTTGTGCAACAAGTGGATTTGGATGAGGAGTGAGTTTATTATGAAAGGAGAGGTATCTGGTTCGTGCCAAATCAGCGACGTATGGGATATTAAGGTCTTTGTGGATGATTTTATTTGTGACAAAGTAAGGAGCATTAAGGATTTCTCTAAGGATTTTGGAATGGAGTGATTGGATGCGGGAAGAATTCGATGGTTTGGTGGATCCCCATAACTCTATACCGTAAGTCCAAATAGGTCTGATAATCGTCATATAGATGAGTTTTTTGTAGTGAATCGGGAGATTTGAACGTTTGTCAAGTAAGTGTTGTAGCAGTCGAAATCGACGCGTAGTTTCTTGTCTTTTCAATCTTGTATGAGGGTTCCAGGTAAGTCTCATGTCCAGATAAAATCCAAGGTATCTTATTTGTTCCACATTATTTAGCGGTACACCATTAAAGGAAACAGGAGGACAGGGTGAGGTAGGTTTTCGACGGAGGGTAAAGGTTATTTGCTGGGATTTGCTATATAAAAATTACTAAGTTACAATTCGACAAATGCTGAAAAGAGACTAAAAATGTCAATGTTTACACTTCGATTGCATACGATTGTATTTTTGAGACTCGACTGAGTTGGGGCGAGGGTCTCAGCGCGCTGAGTACTGAAGGTCGTAGGTTCGAATCCCACCTGGGGGAACAAAACTAACTTTATGAGAAAGTTGACGAAATTCGTATATTTTTGACAATCGATTGTGGCTATACGCCTTAACCAAATTCAGCTGAAGAGTTGTCTTTAGACGTACAATTTAATAAAAAAAAAAAAATTTTTATATCTATTTATTGAAATTTACAACTGTACATAAAAACATACATCCAGTAAATGTGTTAATAAAATTTAATTTTGTGAATACATTTTTCGATTTAAAGCATTTTTGTATATGTGTTTTGCAAAAATTTGAAAACTGTTGAGTTTTGTTGCCTCCCTAAAATTTTCCACTTCTCAAATGTAGTCACATTTTTAATATTTCATTCTCAGGACCCATTTGGATCACACTAGATTATAAAATATACTACTTCACCTTTTGCAAGGCAGACCCCGATTTTGGGGGTATTTCGACTGGACTAAATCAGATTATTAAAACAAACTTGTGCAATTATTGCATTGTCATTGATCCTTGACACGTGTGCAAATTTTCAAAATGATCGGATAGCTGGAAATTGGTGGAAATTACGACGGAAGATTCCGTTACATACAGGTCAAGTTAATAAAAGTGTAGTAAAAACACAATTAAGTTTCACTTGTGGTACGCATGATGATATAGAATGATCAATACAATTAGGATTGATGAATTAAATGCCACTTCTATTGAGATTATTTTATTTGAAAACTAGTTTCGAATGCTAAACATTCATCTTCAGTTCTAAAACACACAATACTTTTTCCAACACATCAGTACTATGTTACATAGATTATATATACTAAAGTTTTTAAAAAGGTAAGAAAAGAAATCAAACATGGGCACTCTCTTTATTTACCTTCGAGGTAAATAAAACACTGAATTCGTGAGAAGTAAAAGGGGGGGGGGCAGGTAGGTTAAGTTTTTGATTTACAATGGGGTTTCCCTCATGACTCATTGGATTTTTCCGTTCCTATGGGAAACAAATTTAAAATGGGGCTATTGGATATGTTAATCTTATCATTTTAACAAAAATCTGGATCGGTTTTAAACAATTTTATTATTTCTAGTGATTCAAAAGTATTTAATTTTAGGCTATTTTCTACTTGATGTAATATTTTTTACTCCCGAGTCTTTATTAAATTTGTGGTTATTTTCATTTAGATGGATAGCGAAATTGGAATTTTGGGTCTTATTAGTGTATGCTCTTATATGTTTATTTATTGTTTGATTTACCGATCGTCCGGTTTTTTCCCTGTATTTTGCTTCACAGTCATTACATTTGAATTCGTATACGCGTATACGCCGCTTTTTTAAAAACTTTAGAAAAGGGTCTATTTTGTCTATTTTTAAAAAATAATCTTCAGTATGAAACACATATAAAACACCTTTTGGAACTATCTGGTTTAACACCAATCAAGATTTCGATAAACATCTGAACTTTAGAATTCTCAAATGACAAAGCTACCCAAAAAAAAATACATTATGATCCCATATTACAGCCCAATATCCACTAAAGTCGAAAAAAAATTTTTAGAAAATCAGTTTTAAGTATAACCTCTGTTCTAGAATACCTCCAAAAACACAAAAAATAGATTTCACAGTTTACAAACAAAATAAAACCGACTAACATCGAAAATCTTTTACCGAAGAAGCTAGAGATAGGAGTACACAGTACACGTGCGACAGCAAGGACTCGCTGAATTATACCTTCAAGGTCTCTCTGTAATAAAAATCTGTCTCTTTATTCCTCTTTGGATAAAAACACTACTCAATTCAAATATTTATTTAAAACTAGTAAATTTCTTATGAAAAAAAAAAAATAGAAAAAATCTCTAAGGCTGGGAAAAATTGATCATGGGTATGTCTGTCTATAATTTACTAAATCAATGTGTGTTTCGAACGCGACTTCTTTTCAAACCAAAAAAGCTCCTAAACGGTTGGTCATAGCGACAAATGTTTAAAATTAGGATTGATGAATTAATTGCCACTTCTATTGAGATTATTTTATTAGAATACTAGTTTCGAATGCTAAACATTCATCTTCAGTTCTAAAACATACAATTTTCAACAGATCAGTACTATGTTACTTGAGTTATGTATATATTAAGGACGAATCAAAGAGTAAAAGAACATATAAGAGCCCAAATTCCAATTTCGCTATCCATCTTAATGAAATTAACCATAAATTCAATAAAGACTCAGGAGAGAAAAAGTAATAAATTAAATATTTTTTGAATCATTAGAAATAATAAAATCGTTTAAAACCGATCCAGAATTTTGTTTAAATGACCAGATAAACATTTCCAATAGCCCTATTTTAAATTTCTTTCCAAAAGGAACGAAAAAATCCAATGAGCCATAGGGGAACTCCCATGGCAAACCCCAAAAATTAAACCTACCAGCCCCCTTTCCACGATGGATATATTTCAGATATCTGTAAGATCTTCTCAGGGGAGTTACCAATATTTGATTTCTTGTCTTACATTTTTGAAAACTTTATTATATATAATCCGTGTAACATAGTGCCGATGCGTTGAAAAGTTTCCACTGATTTACAGCGGATTTCCTTGGAATTTTGTCATTTTTGAGCACCCTAAAGCCGGATAGTGTCTTGAGCATAACAAAATATTCTTATATCTAATAGTATACATAACTGCAATTAAACGTGAAAGAATCATTTCTCCGATCAACACTAACAGATCTAGAGCTTGCCAAAAAAGCCCCAACACTTAAAAAATGTAGGCGAAAAGTTTTTACATTCAAACCAATTCTAGTCCTAACGACAAATGTTATATAACAAAAATATTCTTCATTAAATTAGATTTGATAGATACATCTAAAAAGGGGACGTTTGCAGTTGTAACTCACAGATTTGAATGCCAATTTTTGTGTAGGTAGTAGGGGCCTACATTCTGCTTTTTATCCATGCGTATAACATTGGATTAACTCCCGATTTTAGTGGACAAAAACTGATGTGAATGAAAAAATCTGATTTGAATGCTGATTTTTGTGTGGGTAGTAGGGACCTATGATAGTGCAAAACTAGAGTTATAGCCGCCAATGGGCATTAGGAGCCGAGAAAAAAAAAATATGAAAATCACGTTTTATTTTTTTTTCAGCTCTCAGTCAAAATAGAGAAATGATTCTTTCACGTTTAATTGTAGCTATGTGTGCTATTTTAAATAAAAATACTTTTGTTTTGCTCAAAACACTACCCGGCTTAAGAGTGCACAATAACTCCAAAAAAATGACAAAATTCCCATGAAATCCGCTGTAAATTAGTGGAAACTTTTTTTAATGAACAACTGACCTCAAATCTGGATTTAACACACCATAAAACCCTTATATGTGAAATTTTATCAAAATCAAAAAATATTGATTTTTTACCCCTTTCGAGGAGGTTAAAGTTTTGAAGTTGAGATTTCATCAACAATTTCTAACGGCTATAACAACTGCTGTGTTCAACCGATTACAATAGTAATAGCATCACTAGAATCAGCATACATTCTGCTTTTTATTTATGCACATAACATTGGGATTACTCCAGATTTTAGTGGACAAAAACTGATGTGAATTAAAAAATCCGAGTTAAGCTATAACTTGAGATATTTCAATAAGGGGAAATCCTGCGACCTCCGTTTTTGTGTGGGGAGGTAGTAGGGACCTATGATAGTGCAAAACTAGAGTTATAGCCACCAATGGGCATTAGGAGCCGAGAAAAAAAAAATTTAACATAGGAAAAACCTCCTCCCTCACGTTTTATTTTTTTTCTCAGCTCTCAGTCAAGATATAGAAATGATTCTTTCACGTTTAATTGTAGTTATGTATGCTATTTTAAATAAAAATACTTTTGTTATGCTCAAGACACTATCCGGCTTTAGGGTGCTCAAAAGTGACAAAATTCCAAGGAAATCCACTATAAATCAGTGGAAACTTTTTTTCACGAACAACTGACCTCAAATCTCGATTTAACGCACCATAAAACCGTTATTTGTGAAATTTTATCAAAATAAAAGAATATTGATTTTTTACCCCTTTCGAGGAGGTTAAAATTTTGAAGTTGAGATTTCATCAATATTTTCTACCGGCCATAACAACTGCTGTGTTCAACCGATTACAA
This sequence comes from Euschistus heros, assembly GCA_003667255.2. Taxonomy (NCBI): domain Eukaryota; kingdom Metazoa; phylum Arthropoda; class Insecta; order Hemiptera; family Pentatomidae; genus Euschistus; species Euschistus heros. The sequence goes on along the minus strand of RCWM02000571.1, from coordinate 447,666 downwards.
CAATAATAGCATCACTAAAATCACCATACATTCTGCTTTTATCCATTCGTTTACTGGATTTACTCCCGATTTTAGTGGACAAGAAGTGATGTGAATGAAAAAATCCAAAGTCAGCTATAACTTGAGATATTTCAATAAGGGGAAATCCTGCGACTTCCGGGTTTGGGCTAAACTATGCAGTTTTAAGGCTTCTAGATTACCTTAAAATTGTCCCCTAATCGGTTGCGAAATATGTGAGATAGCGCAAATTGTTTACATTTTTTTCAGAAATCGACAGCCTATCCTACAAAATTTTAAAGGAAAAAAAAAAATTATTTTTGATTTCGACAAAATTAAGTTTCTACATGTTTTTTGAGATGAGGAATCTGGAAATAATATCAGTTTTTAGTTTAAAAATTTTCCTCACCTATATTATATAAATAAGACTGATATAAAATGATCTATTTCTATTATTATTTTAGTTTTTTACACAATAAATATCAAATAAGACCATTTAAAAAATATATACATATTTTTTTAACCAAAACCTGATATTAATTTTAGATTATTCATCAATCTTAGGATTTCTATGCAATTTGAAATAAAAATATGTCATTTTAAAACGTCTTATTTATATAATATAGGTGAGAAATTTTTTTATAATATCCACAGAATGTTATCTCAGCTGTACATAATACCTTTCTCACTATCAGAGAAAGTACTTCACGCGCGACGTGCCTAGGCGGAGAAAAATACTAGGTACACCATGTACAGACCTCGTTAGTCAAACCTAATTCTTCTACGCTGAGGTGTCTGTAATGGAGTGTATCTGTTGACAATCTTAAAGATGCTTTCAAAAGTAAACAAGGGAAAGTCTAGGAATGATGGTTCCTTTTTTTGTGAATTTGCCGAGAAAAAAAAATCGTGAGATTCATACAAGAAAAACCTGTTTAAAATTTACTTTTGAAACCGAAAAAACGTGGTGTTCTCATTTGGCATAAAAATCAGTTACTTGTGTAAATGAAACATTATGACTATCCCTTAATGAAAATATGAATTTCAAACATAATAAACTCTTCATTGGATTAAAAAGCAAAGAAAAAAAATATTGTTTAATAGAAAATAAAGGAAAACTTTCAATAAAGCGACACCAGATAAGAGGATCTTATGTAATTACATTTATTTATTTATTTATTACTATAATTTAGGATTTGATTTTATTAACTTTTCAATGTATGTGAACATAGACCTCAATTTTGCGGTTAGCTTCTGATTACATATTGTGATGAAGAATACAACTTTTTGAGGTGAATTTTGTGGGAACGTGGCACTGTTTTTAAAGGGGAAGGCATTTCTAGATATCCACGTATATCGTTGGTTTATGTTTGTATAGCTCTCGGAGCACCATAGTGTTGCAAAATCATATTTTGCCGAACTTAGGCGGAATATTGTGATAAAGATGTGGTAAGATATTTTGTAAAGAATCTTAGTAATATCATCATTCGCTCTGTTGGGCAAACTATGATTTTCGACTACAATACAAACACTATTCGACAGCAATACAATGATGAATGAACCAACGATACTCCACATGGAACGGTAGAAATGCCTTTCCATTGTAAAAACAGACTCATCTGTCCATAAAATCCATCTCAAAAAGTGGTATTGTTTAATCCATCTGCATTCAGAAGCTAATAGAAAATTATGGTCTATGTTCATTATCATTGAGTTTTAAACCTTACATTGAAAATTTAATAAAATCAAATCCTAAATAATAATAATAAATAAATAAATGTAATAACATAAGATACTTTGATCTAGTGTCGGTTTATTGAAAGTTTTCCTTTATTTTCTATAAAACAATAATTTTTTTCTTTGCTTTTTATTCCAATGAAGAGTTTATTATGTTTAAAATGCACACTTTCATTAAGGGATAGTCATAATGATTCACTTACACAAGTAACTGATTTGTATGCCAAATGAGAACACAATATTTTTTCGGTTTCAAAAGTAACTTTCTCCATGAAATCGAAACAAAATCATTATATTTATCATATCATTCGAAAGCTTATTAAATTTTCAAGTTTTGTAAAATTTGACGTTTTGTGGATAGTTTTTCGAAAAACGGTGAGCGTTGAAGTAATATGACATTGTGACCAAATAAGGTGAAGATCAAGCTGTTCTTTAGATACCAAGTTTCTAACATTCAAGGTTACAGGTACTCAACTATTATAGAAAATTTTATGCTAAATCCGAAAATGTGGTCAAAATTTGAAAACTATTTAAGCAAAATGGAGATATTACAGCTTTTATAGAAAAAAAAACGTGGTTTCCTCAAAAAAGTCTTTGTTTTATCATATATCTGCAATGGATTGGAATAAAAAGGTAAGACCTGCGGCATTTTGCTACATTTTTTGATGTAGTTTCACCCAATTTTTTTTTTTTTTTAATACACTAAGAGATACTCACCCTGTATATTTGTGCAGTTGTATATTTCAATAAATTAATATTAAAACAACTAAAAAACATTGGATATGTTTTACCCGTGGACTAGCTGTCAAAAGTGATACGTTTTACACGTAGCTCTAGCTCAGTAGGGGTTGCTCAAATCGAAATATTACTGATTAAAAATTTAATGTAGAATATATTTTGTTCTAGAACATTTGTCCCTAGGACCTACCGTTTGGCAGCTATATTCGTTTGAATGAAAAAATAACATGTTGCCTAATTTTGTTGATGTTGAATGTCGGATTGAAAGCCGACAACTTCCTTATCAGAAGCAGTAGATATAAAATCAGTAGATTTTAGACAGATCTATTGTTTTTCCCAGTCAAAAGAAATCGAGTTTTTTTTTTTTTTACAATCTAAAAATATTCAATACCATTTAAAGAGTACTCTGTTTTGTTGTTATTTTTTTCTACATTTAAGCTCCCTTGTTTATTCACAAAATTGTTGACTATATAGTCCTCGCTTTTGTGAAGAAATTGATTAGTCGAAATTTTAATTGTTCTTTCTTCTTTAATAAAAAGAAAACTTATCCTAGTATAAATTTAAAACTTACCTGGCTAAATAGACTAGTAGTTAATATCGTGTATTCCAGTGGTTTTATTGTAGAACACTTTATTTATTTATTTATTTTTTTTTTTACTTTTCTTCGGAAATTGGTGGTTACTGGTGCCGTTCAGGAATGAACCATTCAAAGAAGCACTCTCTGGCAGTAAGGGGTCAATAGGAGGAGGCCGGATTACAGGCGTTGTTGAACTATCGAATGACCGGATTCCAGAGATTGTACTTTATATGGGTCAAGTAATTAATATTCTTATCGCTTACTGAATTATAATTCTACGAATGTAAATGAAGCTTTGTTTGTACATCTACATAATCATCTTTAATGGTTGTGGTATTTGGGAAAATATTTGTGGTTGGAACGTGATGCTGACCCCATAACTCCCCTTAACATCAGGATTGGTCAAGAAATAATTCTGCCTTATTAAGCCCCGAGCCTTGGGTTTCTATTGTGTTACGAAGAAGTGCAATGGTATAACTATACCAACCCAGATTGTGAATCTAGGTCTTGTAAGTGCTCTGTGCTCTATGCTTATATTATTATATAATTTTATTTTGAAAACCTTTAATTATTTTATTTATTTTAAAATAAGACGAAACGAAAATAAGAACATTACAAAGGTAGTACTATGGACTACCAGTCCAAATCGGCTGGCAAAAAGACCGATTAGCATCCAGTAAAATTCCGACATCGGTAATATTTGAGTCACTTCGTTCATAGCTTTATAGTTATCGTTACAGGTAGCTACAGGTTTTTGTTTATCTTACACTTTTTTTTTTTTATATTACATTTATTTTAGAACTTTTTTTTTTTTGAAAATAGCGTACAGAAAAATAGTTTCTTAGCTTCGATTTTTAATTGTGAAATGTGGAATCCAATCATGCCGAAAACGATATCATGCTTGTGGACTTATATACGAAGTGTAGAATTTCTGTAGAAAAAACAAAATTTTTAACAAACATTCAAGATGCACCAAAATATCTGAAAACAAATATTGGCTAAATAGAGAGGGTAAAAACAATTCAAATATTTAGGAGAAATAATCTAAGAAAATGGTTTGGAAAAATCTACAATGGAGGAAAGATTGCGTAAAATGGAGAGAGCTAATGGTATTAACAATGATCTTTACAATAAAAAATGCCTATCCAAAAATGTAAAAATAAGACATTACAACACACTAGTGAAGCCGGAATGCTTATATGCAAGTGAATGTTCGGCATTAAACTATAATTTGGATAAATTAGAAATACTAGAAAGGCTAATCGTGAGGAAAATATTAGGCCCACAAAACACAATAGAAGATTGGAAGTTACGAAGTAATGCTTAAATATATCAAAATACAGAAAATATATCAGATGTAATGAAAAAAAGAAGATTGGTGTTTTTTGGTCACTTATATCGAACGCCTGATAGTAGATTGACAGGTAAGATTTTCAGATATCTGTTGGGTAAGAAATCGACAACAAGCTGGGTCAATGAAGTAAAAAGGGAATTAGAAAGAAACAATATAAAAATAGAAGAAATAAATGATAGAGTTAGGATTGAAGATATACCTCAAGTGAGTCTTACTATGAACGGATAGGTATTTGTTGTGGGCTAAATCAGTAACATATGGAACATTAAGATCTTTATGGATAAGTTTATTGGTGACAAAGTAAGGAGCATTGAGAATTTTTTGAAGGATTGTAAGGATAAGATGCGAGAATAATTTAATGGTTTAGTAGAGCCCCAAAGCTCAACTCCGTACTTCCAAATAGGTCAAATCACAGTCATGTAAATAAGTATTTTGTAATTAATTGGGAACTTCGATCGTTTGTCTAGTAAATGTTGAAGTAGTCCGTAAATTAGATTTGTCTAGTTATGGAAATCTACGCCTCATGTAAAGTATGCTAATTAGAATAATCACATGTTTTCTTTATTAACTAATGCAAACAGCTCTCTGTAGAAATAGAACATGACACTATGAAAAATAAATGAAATAAATTAGTTAACGTTCCTCCGCCATTAAATATTTCAGTGGAACATGTGCATTCGTATTATTGGCCCGTTCCTTAGTCACGAAAGATCGGAATTATCGGTGGACATGTTTTGAATACTGCCCTGACACGAACCCTCTCCTCACGGAACATATTAATAATGGCTGCAAAGTTGAAGGCGACTGCAATGGCCGTGTGGTCCAGTTGTTGAGGTCGAAGTACTTTGCAGCAATCTTCAAACCACTTAGCTGCGTTTAGATATAGCAATAGCTATAGGTATTGAGTTCTTGCCAGTCCGCAAATAGTTGTTTGCGAAAACTACACTAGAGTGTGCAGGGCGCAATATTGCCGTTCCATGATAGGTCGTATCCTATCACTCGGTCATGAGCCTATCTGGGTCATGCAGTGTGTTACATAAAACGGAACTTGCAATACGTACCATTTCGTGTATTACAGTTACTGCAAATTCAATCAAAGATGTATCAATTAACATTCATTAAAATATTAATATGGACTTATGTATCAAGAACTATTTTGAAGTTGACATTTATGCATTCCATAGGTTTCCAAATTCTTTTTTTTAACGAATTTTCAGACTTAAAAGAAAATAAACTGCAGGTCGTAACAGACTACTCCAACATAGACAGGCGTTCAAAGCTCCCAATAAACAACAAAAGACCTTTTTACATGACAGTAATTAGACAAATTCAAACATACGGATTTGAGCTTTGGGGCTCCAATAAACCATCCTAATCAATTCCTTACAATCCATAATCCTTCAAAAAATCCTTGCATACTCATTATTATGTCACAAATAAACTTATCGATAATGATCCAAATATTCAAAATGTTGCCGATTTGACCCAAACCAGATCCCTAACTTTCATAGTAAACTCCATAGCCACTACTAACAAACAACTGTTAGCTCTGTTCAGGTTTTCGACATGTCATTATAATACTTTTTCCACACATTTGGATATACGGAGTTGAGCTTTGATGGGTCCACTAAACCATCCAATTCATCTCTTATATAATTCTAACTTTAATGCTCTTTACTTTGTAACTAACAAGGGGACGTTTACAGTTGTAACTCACGGATTTGAATGCCGATTTTTGTGTGGGTAGTAGGGACCTATAATAGTGCAAAACTAGAGTTATAGCCGCCAATGAGCATTAGGAGCCGAGAAAAAAAAAAAAAATATGAAAAAAAAAAATTTTTTTTCTCAGCTCTCAGTCAAGATAAAGAAATGATTCTTTCACGTTTAATTGTAATTATGTATGCTATTAGATATTACATTATGCTCACACTATCCGGCTTTAGACCTCAAAATCCGGAAATTATAAATCGCACCATGAAACCCTCAAATCATGGATTTAACGAATAAAACCCTTTAATTTTATCAAAATAAAAAAAATATTGATTTTTTACCTCTTTCGAAGAGGTTAAACTTTGTTGAGATTTCAACATTTTCTACCGCCCATAACAACTGCTGTGTTCAAACGATTACAACAATGATAGCATCACTAGAATTAGCATACATTCTGCTTTTTATCCACTCGTATAACATTGGATTTACTCAGGATTTTAGTGGACAAAAACTGATGCGAATGAAAAAATCCAAGGTCAGCTATAACTTGAGATATTTCAATAAAGGTAAATCCTGCGATTTGGGCTAAACTATGCAGTTTTAAGACTTCTAGATGACCTTAAAATTATTTACATTTCTTCAAAAAATTTTGTAAATCTAGTTTTGCACTATTATAGGCCCCTACTACCTGCACAAAAATCGGCATTCGAATCTGTGAGTTACAACTGCAAACGTCCCCTTGTAAGATACTTATCTATAAAGATCTTCATGTTTCAAACGTTGCTGATTTAGCCCAAACCAGATACCTATCCTTACATAGTAAAGTCCATACCCACTCGAATCCACCTGATTCCCGATAATCTTCCAAGGCTTCCTCCTCCTTTGATTTACCGATCGTCCAGTTTTTCCCGTGTATTTAGCTTCGCAGTCATATTTTAGTTCGTACACACCTCTTTTTCGGAAAGGGTCTATTTTGTCTTTAGGTAAAGGGAAGTATGATGACAATGGTTTATCTTTATCTTACAATAGTTTATCTTTAGATCAGAATATATAATCCATGTAACATAGTACTGATGTGTTGAAAATTGTGTATGTTTTAGAACTGAAGATGAATGTTTAGGATTTGAATCTAGTTTTCTAATAAAATAATACCAATATAAGCAGCAATTAATTCATCAGTCCTACTAGATTTCTTATAGTTCCTTTCCGCATTGATCTCTGTCGAGGCAGTTTTAGTCTGTTATTTTCAATTTTTCTGTCTCCTCTTTCTTTTGTTTTTTATTGTAATATATAGATTTTTTTTTCCTTTTATTTTGTATATATATATAGGAAGAAGGAAGTGAAAACAGAATTTCGTAAAATCTAGGAGGTTAAGAGTTTTAAATATTTAGGCGAAATAATCAGCAGAAATTTATCAGAGAAAGAAAGCATAGAGTACAGGATTAAAAGATTGGAGAATTTATACTACCTAACGAGTAACATGTATAATAAAAAATACCTCTCCAAAAATGCCAAAATCAGACATTACAATACAGTGGTAAAACCAGTGATATTGTACGGAACAGAAACCATGTGCTTCCCCAGTCTAGAGAAATTGCTAAAAAAAGAAAGAAGGATTCTTAGGAGAATCCACGGGCCCAAAATAACACCGTAAGGATACAGGCTAAAATCCAACAGAGAAATTTACTGTGAAATACCTGATCTGGAGACAGAGATGACAGTTAGAAGACTCAGGTTTTATGGACATATGCACCGGATGGACGAACAAAGATTGAACAAACAAATTTTTAGCAAAATTATGGGATACAAATTTAACCAGGGCTATACATTCCAAATAAAATCTGAAGCACAAAGACTCGGGATTACACGAGAGATGTGCGAGGATAGAGCCGAATTAAAAACGTTCCTGAAAAACGCGGTGCTTGTGGTAGACAGGAAGAAATTTCCGTCTAAGAGATGGAAAGAAGAAAGGAGAAAAATTTTAGTGAAATTCTCAAGCAAAAGTGGGCAAAAAAAAAAGAACTAAAAAAGAAATAAAGAACCTACATTGTAGTCGCGTAATCCTTAAGGGCTGTTTCGCGTCATTAAATATATATATATATATATATATATATATATATATATATATATATATATATATATATTTTTTTTTTTTTTTTTTTTTTCGAAACTGTCAATTAATTTTTATAATCATTGTAGCAAGTAGCATTTACCCTCCGACGACAACCTACCTCATCCTGTCCTCCTGTATCCTTTTAAGGAGTACCGCTAAATAATGTGGAGCAAATACGATACCTTGGATTTCATCTGGACTAGAGACTTACCTGGAACCCTCATACAAGATTGAAAGGACAAGAAGCTGCACATCGATTTCGACTACTACAACACCTACAAACGTTCAATTCACTATATAAACTCATCTATATGACGATTATCAGACCTATTTGGACTTACTGTATAGAGTTATGGGGATCCACCGAACTATCGAATTCCTCCCGCATCCAATCACTCCAATCCGAAAACCTTTGAAAAATCCTAAATGCTCCTTACTTTGTTACAAATGAACTGATTCACAATGACCTTAATATCCCATATGTTGCTGATTTGGCACGAACCAGATTCCTTTCCTTTCATAATAAACTTACTACTCATCCAAATCCACTTTTTGAAAAACTAGTAGATATTCCCTTAGAGTAACATCAATGGGTAGTTCCTCTACAAGTTTTAAGCATGTCATTATTTTTCATTGTAAACCGCTTATTTACTAGGTTCGCGGTAAAAAAATTATCAATTCTACAAATAACTTTAAATATTGAAAGAAACTTAGGTAGTTCTTGTCTTCTAATAGTTATCACAACGGATTCTGTAGGCAAACGGTAAAAGCATTTGTTTTCTTTTACAATTTTTCGCATTAACCTTTGCACCGATACTATACATAATGTTTGTTGATATTCAATTGATTCTACATTTTTTTTTAATTTCTTCATCCGATATATCTTTTGATACTCCTCTCATAATACCTTTTTTTTTCAACTATGAATCTAGGGGCATACGCTCTTAAATTATCAGTTTAATTATTATTAATTTCGGAAATCAATAAATTTGCATTTTCCTTATCTCTTACTTCAATTTTTACCCTATTTCTGCCAATGAATTTTATATTTAGAATAGATTTATTACAACTGGGAAAAATTTTTGAATAGCTTACTTCCAAAACTGATTGGATGAAGTTTGCCAATATTATACCCCTCGAGAATAGATTAGACAAATACTTATTATATTTGAGTGGAATAAATGGTTTATTTAAACTTGTAAAACTTATGGCACAATTTCTTTTATTTCTACTATATTTTCGACCTCAGGTTTATTTGGAGGGACATCACGAGGATTCCCAATCTCATTTTTTAAACTCTATAAAAGAAAACTTATCTGATTTAATCCTAACAGATGGCTGAAGATAAACAATATTTTTTATAGTTTTATGATCACTTAATATCTTAAAGTCGAGTTTAAAGAAAATATAACCAAAATTTTAGAAACTGTGTTAAGAAAACCATATCACCATATATGTATTTACTAGGTGTATTTGTTTTAATACAGTTGTGAATTTCTGTTAATAAAAAAAAAAAAATTTCAGTTCAAGGCCTTCAATATCCTCTCTGTTATTGATGTCATTTAGTCGTGAAAAGTTCAACAGGCTGGCAAAATAACAAAGATAAATAATCCTCGACTTAAAAATAATAGAAAACTAAATTTCGTTAGTTCCAAAAATCGCAAAGAAAACGAAAAAAAAAAAAATATTAATCTTGAGAAAATTGGAAAAGGTTGTGATAAATAGCCAGCATGAACCCAATTTGTTCTGGCTCTTCTGACGCCTGTTAACTATCTCCTCTGCCTTTTTTGTTATTTGTTCTCTCTCTCTTCATTCTAACAGCGAATTCTCGAAGATTGCTCTGTCCTTGTAAGGTGAGACCTTCTTTTAGCAATATTATATCTTTTGAAGCGCCTTAGGTAATTGTACGGTTCGTTATAGGGAGAGGTTTCGGTAAATAGATGCTTGTAAGAAAGTTTTCAGCAACAAGGGAAAAGCAGTAATTGTCTAATAATAGACTGAATTATTTGTAAAAGAAATCGTGAATATAATATTAATATGTAATAAACAAAATAATCTTTTTTTTTTTTTTTAATACGCTTTTATTAACTTGACCTGTATGTAACGGAATCTTTCATTGTAATTTTCACCAATTTCCAGCTGATTATCTTGAAAATTCGCACACGTGTCAAGAACCAATGACAATACAATAATTTTACAACTTTGTTTTAATATTCTGACCTAGTCCAGTCGAACAGATCCGCTACCTAGGACTCCAACTAGACAAACATTTAACCTGGAATCCACATACAAGACTAAAACGACTGGAAACTGCTAGTCGTTTTCGACTTCTTGAACATTTACTAGACAAATGTTCAAAACTTTCGATTTACTACAAAAGACTCATTAGACCTATTTGGACTATGGAATTGAGCTTTGGGGCTCAACTAAACCTTCTAATTCTTCCGTTTCCAATCCTTGCAATCCAAAATCCTTCAAAAAATTCCATATGTTCCTGATTTAGCCCAAACCAAGAGCTCCGTTACTACTCAAATCCTCTAGTTGCTTAACTTGCTTCTCACTCCGTTCCCGATAATCCTCCGAGGTGTCTAAAAAGAAGATGGCCTAGAGACCTTCTAGTGTAGAATTTTTATTGAAGTTCTACTGATGAGTAGTTCTTTTCAAGTTTTGACTTGTTATTGTAATCGTTATCAGCTCATTTATTTAAAGTATATACAGTATCTCTTAGTGTAAAAAAAAAATGGGTTAAACTAGATCAAAAATGTAGCTAAATGCCGCAAATCTCACCTTTCTATTCCATTCCGTTGCAGATATACGATAAATCAAAGACTTTTTTGAGGAAATCACGTTTTTTTTTTTTTTTGTAAAAAAAAAAAAAAAAATGGGTTAAACTAGATCAAAAATGTAGCTGAATGCCGCAAATCTCACCTTTCTATTCCCCATAAAAACTGTAATACGTATCTCCACTCCGTTCCCGATAATCCTCCGAGGTGTCTAAAAAGAAGATGGCCTAGAGACCTTCCAGTGTAGAATTTTTATTGAAGTTCTACTGATGAGTAGTTCTTTTCAAGTTTTTTCAGTTAACAACACATTTACTAGATGTATATATATTGTACAATTGTAAATTTCAATTAAATAAATTTTTTAAAAAAGTCCAGTCCAAATACCCCCGAATTGTGAGTACGCCATGCAAAAGGCGGAGTAGTATGTTTTATAATTCAGTTTGGTCCAGGCGGTTCCGGAGAATAAAGTATCAAAAACGTGACTAAATTTGATTAGGGTGAATTTTTGGTTGGCGAAAAACTCAACATTTTTCAGATTTTTACAAACAACATACACGAAAATGCTGTTAATCGAAAAATATGTTATTTTCAAAATTAAAGCTTATTATATTGTACGTCCAAAAATAACTCTTAATTTGAATTTGATCCAGGCGTTTGGCCACAATCGATTGTCAAACTTCAACGAATTTGGCCAACTTTCTCAAAAAGTTAGTTTTGGTCATGTTTAAGAGACTATAACACAAAAATGGCTAATCCAATCAAAAACTTTTATATACTAATAGTTGTAGATCATTAGATTTTGTCTAAGATAGGTTTAGTTCGGTTTTCTATTAAAGTATGTTTTTTTTTAGTTTTTAAAACTTTAATTTTTATACTAATCTATTATATATTTGTCAAATACCACTCACTCACTTAACACGAAATCTCAGAAACCACCGAACGGATTGGAATGAAATTCGATATGTAGATTCCTCTAGGGCCGTAGGTGCTCGCTAAGAAAGGAATTTTAAAAAATCGGCCTGGATCGCGGCTAATTTGCGAAAAATGCTATTTCAATTTTTATTGGGTGAATAATGAAAGATTAATTATCATATGGTATTTGGATATAAGCTAAGTTAAAAAATAGGTTAGATCTTTAAGCCGCAAACTTTGACCACCGTTTAAGTTCCTTATAGTTGTAAACAAAAAAAAAATACGATCGATGTCGAAACCTTATAATATTGGTACTTTCTGTGAACTCATGGTAGCTGCAGAGGTTACTTACAACTTACAAGTTTGAGTTGTTTCGTGAAGAGAAGCTATTAAAAGACTTATGTTAAAGAGGAGGTTAAAAGACTTATGTTCTCTGGTGATGACATGTAAGGCCAGTTCGATGTAGGGACGAAAAACAGATTATAATCAATAGTTCTACCAAGTGTATGATTCTCTTTAGTATCGTATCATGTTCTACCATGGAGAAGAAAGGTACAGTATTAACATCCCTCAGCGTGACCCAAACTCCAATACATCACTTAAGAAAACTGTGTCTGCAGCTGATTTTTACGCCTAAATGTTAGTGGAGCGAGGAGGTGAAGAACCTTATTTACTTTGACTAAACTTTCTTCAAAAAAGTTGAGAAGTTAAGACTATATTCACTTAAAGTATGCCATAAGAAAAGCTGATGGTCTGGTATCTGAGCGGGTAAGATGGTAGTGCTGCCTGGAAGCTTCACTGGAGGACTATCAAAATAAAATAAAATTAACTTTTGCAATTTGTCAAATTTACTTATTGAAATTATTCTAAGAATGGAATTGTTCAGGTTTATTTAAGTAATAATAATTATCAAGGTTAAGCTTAACTTTTACTAATTTAAGTTGTCTTCATCCTAATGATATTAAACAGTAGCGGAGCGGGGTACTTTCAGCTAGTTATTAATAATAATCCATAACAATAATAATCGATATCATTTATTTTTTTTAGATATATCGATACTTATAATTATATACAATACATAAAATAAGAAAATGTGCAGTCAAGTTATGACAATGACATGTCCATAACTTATAAATAACTATTCATTAGTAGCTTCAATAAAAGATCTCTTTGGCCATCTTCTTTTCCGACTCCTCAGAGGGTTGTCGGGGCTAGAACGGTATGCAAGTAGTGATGCTAGAGGATTTTAATGCCTATGGAGTTTAATATGAAAGAATAGGTATCTGGTTAGAGCCAAATTAGCAACATATGGAACACGTTAACATCCTTGGAAGATCTTTATGGATAAGTTTATTGGTGACAAAGTAAGGGGCATTTAGGATTTTTCGAAGGATTTTAGATTGTAAGGATTGGATACGTGATGAATTTGGATGGTTTAGTGAAGCCCTCAAGCTCAACTCCGTACGCCAAAATAAGTCTAATCACAGTCATGCAAATAAGTCTTTTGTAATGAATTGGGAGCTTTGATCGTTTGTCTAGTAAATGTTGAAGTAGTCTGTAACGACGGGCAGTTTCTTATAGCTTTTGTCTTGATGAAAAAAAAAAAAAAAAAAAAAAAAAATTTAAAAAACAATTTGAAAATAAAAAAGGTAATAATAAGTTCAACTAAAATAAACAGAAAGTTACGCACTCTATGTCGGAATGTGGCACTACGCTTGCGATGAAAGCATGAAATATGGCTACATTAAATTATCTTCACTTTATAGCAGCACAATATAGTGATTTATGTTTCCGCAATCTTCAATTTCGAAACGGAATCCATTTCACTGCAACCGAACAATCTCCACGTTGCCTTAAATGCAAATAGAGGTTCTCTCATACGGAGCATTCTCTGATTTATTGCGATACGATTCAGGTATACGATACCTGTGAAACCGTTTATATAAACTGTAATGTTTTACAGATGTTGGGTTATACAATGTTAAAATTATTTCCAAGTTATTTTTTAGATGTTAGCAAGGGGCTCCACTAAACCATCCAATTCATATCGTATCCAATCCTTCAAAAAATCCTCAATGCTCCTTACTATGTCACCAATAAACTTATCCATAAAGATCTTAATATTCTAATGTTGCTGATTTAGCCCAAACCAGATACCTGTCCTTTCATAGTTAGCTCCATAACCAATCAAATCCAAATTTCTCAACTTGCTTCCCACACATTCCCGATAATCTTCCTAGGTATCTGAAAAGAAGATGGCCCAGAGACCTTCTAGCGTAGAATTTTTATTAAAGTGCTACTGATGAGTAGTTCGTTTCAAGTTTTGTCAAGTTAATAGTTAACAGCACATTCACTTGATTTATATATTTTGTACAGAAGTAAATTTCAATAAATTGTTATAATAAAAAAAATAAATAAATAAAAGTGTTAGTAATATTTCATTATTTAACATGGAACAAGTGTTACCAGTGATCTAGTTCATTAAAAGCGATAAGTTTTAACTTTAAATGTTTCATTTAAGGAGATTAATATCAAGTTATTATATTAAAAAGGCATAACTCCTCATTTGCTTTATTCATTAACTAAATGTCTCGGAGCTTGTCATGTTGCTCCATCTTCAGGTTCTTACACTGTGATATTCTCACTGGTCATCTCATCTACTAAGTTGTAGATAAGTTTTAAGGATCGCAAGGGCGTTAGGCGAAGTTTGATAATTTGATATTGGGAGAGTAGGAGCAGTTATGAGCTTAACTCTACTTATGCAAAATTCTTATTAGAATATCTTGACTAGGAGGCAGGTTCTAATGAGTGAGCTTTTTTTTGACACGCATTAGCTCATTTGGTGTTGCTTGGACCTAAAATTTGACGACATCCTACGAGTGAAAATGTAATATAAAATATACCAGGTATGCAAGTTTAAAATGTCGTTTTAATTCCAATAGAATGCGCTCTTAGCCTATTGAAGGATTTGCTTATCTCTAAACGCTATTTTGTTTGTTAGTCATTTGTTTACAAAAGTCAGTTGTTTTTAAGTCGTTTACGTGGACGTATCATACCTTTCTTTGGTGTTAAAAATGTCTAATTTTAAGCCAAATAAAGAGCATTTGCGGCATGTCATGATTTTCTTATTTAATCAAAAGAAAAAGGCATCTGAATGTCATCGAATTCTTGTTGAGACTTATGGCGATGTTGCTCCAACCGTCAGGACATGTGAACGTTGGTTTCAAAGTTTCAAACGTGGTGATTTTGATGTTACTGATCAAAAACGAGAAAATCGACCAAAAAAGTTTGAGGACTTCGAATTGCAATCTTTATTAGACGAAGACAATACCCAAACCCAACAAATGATGGCAGAACAGTTGAATGTCACTAGGCAAGCCATTTCCGATCGCCTGAGAGCTATGGGAAAGATTCAAAAGGTTGGAAAATGGGTTCCACATGAATTGGACGAACGACAGATGGAAAAACGAAAAAAACTGTGTGCGAAATGCTGCTTTTACGCCACGAAAGAAAGGGTTTTTTTGCATCGAGTTGTAACTGGCGATGAAAAATGGATTTATTTTCAGAATCCCAAACGAAAAAAAATCATGGGTAACGCCAGGACAACCATCCACATCGAGTGCAAGACCGGATCGTTTTGGGAAGAAGACAATGCTGTGTGTGTGGTGGGATCAGAAGGGAGTAGTCTACTACGAGCTTCTCAAACCCGGCGAAACAGTCAATACCGAGCGCTACCGACAAAATGATCAATTTGAGTCACGCATTGATCGAAAAACGCCCAGAATGGGCTCACAGGCACGCCAAAGTCATTCTTCAGCATGATAACGCTCCTGCACATTCAGCCAGATTGACTAAGGAAACGATTTCTTCGCTTGGTTGGGAACTCCTACCCCCCCGCCGTATTCACCTGACCTGGCGCCTTCTTATTATCACCTCTTCTCATCGATGGGACACTCATTGGCGGAGCAACACTTCAACAATTTCGAAAACGTACGAAAATGGCTCGATGAATGGATTTCAAATAAAGATGAAGCATTCTTTTGGAATGGTATCCATATATTGCCCGAGAGATGGGCAAAATGTGTAGAAAGCGAGGGTCAGTACTTTGAATAAAATATATTATACTTTTTTTTTAAATTACTGTGTATTTATTTTAAGAAATAAACGACATTTTAAACTTGCATACCTGGTATTTGTTATATAACATTTGTTGCTAGGACTTACCGCTTAGGAGCTATATTGGTTGCAATAAAAAAAGTGACATATGAAACATCTATTTTTAACTGTGGAAGCTTTTTTGATAAGCTTTATCTCGGTTGGTGTTGCTCGGGCAGAAAATTTACTTTTATTTAATTTATCAGAAATTTAATAGAAAATATTTTTAGTTGTATAACATTTGTCACTAAAAGTTACAGTTTAGGAGCTCCACTGCCGGTCAAAAGTTTGAGACCACCCTGAGCCAAAGTATGTAAATTTAAAAGTTTAATATCTTTAATATCGTTCCGCCTCTCTTTTTCTATCTAATTTTATGTTGATGTTTTTATTTATAAGTAAAAACACTTTGTTTCACTTTTGAGATTTTCTCCGTAATAAATCAATTACGAGCTATTCCACTCAGGAAAAAAAGGAACTTAGTTCATAAATATCTAATTAAATTTGAAATGGCTCAACAAAAATTCCCGTTGCCTTCATTTAATATGAATAAGAGATTTTCGTTTCTCAATTTTTAATTCAAATTTCAAATTTTTTAATCCAAGGTTATTCTGTCGGCAAACGAAATTGTTGGAATTAATATGGAAAATACAGTTTGTTTTAAATTATGTATTGAAAACTTAATTTTAATTTCTTCTCTTAAAGGTAGATGAACTTTAAAGATCTTGGTATAAACTATATAAATGCGTTTAATTTTATTTAAATCCATTTATTTTTCACCTAACATCAAACTTTTAAATTTACTGGTATCGTTTCAGGGTGGTCTCCTTTGACCGGCAGTGTATATTGGTTTTAATAAAAAAAAAGTAACGTTTCAAACCTCTTTTTTCGTTTATTACGGATAATCATTAATTGTTAATTTAATTTAAATAATATGAAACAAGTAAGCGGGAAAAAAATTAAGAACTCAAAGACGGCAGAATGATTATCTGGAATAGAACGAGAAGCATATTGAGATACTAGTGGATTGAAATGGCTAAGAATAGGTACATATCTGGTGTGGGCTAAATCAGCAACATATAGAACATTAAGATCTTTATGGATAAGTTTATTGGCAACAAAGTTTATGTGAGCATTGAGGATTTTGGATTGTAATTGCAAAGGAGAAGAATTGGAAGCTTTAGTGGAGCCCCAAAGCTCAATTCCGTACGTTCAAATAGGTCTGATAACAGTCATGTAAATGAATTTCTTGAAATTAATACGAAGATTTGAACGTACATCTAGTAAATATTCAGGAATTCAAAAACGCCGAGTTTTTTGTCGTTTAAGTCTTGTATATAGATTGCATTTAATTTAATTTTTATATACAGTTTATAACTGTAAATAACATTTGATAAAAATAAAAAATAAAATGCATAAATATCTTAAATGAAGAACTTTAAATTGTCACCTCGAATAATAATATTTATATTTTGTAAATTTAAATAAATAGTTAAGAATAAATTTTAATAATATGCTCCGCATTTCAAGTAAGCATTACAGTCAATTAATTATATGGGTTTTAATTATTTTAAAAAAATTAACCGATAGCTTATATAAATTGCAGAATCTATAATACAGATGTCATGAATAATTAATATTAAAAATTATTTATTATTTTTATTTTTTTTTATCTTTTGAATATTTAGTCGTTGAATAGTTTTTAATCCATACCACTCCTTTAATTTCAAATATAAACTATACACAATTTTAAACGTAATAGTAAAGGTATTGAAATATATAAAACAAAAAATGAATTAAGTAATATTGTCTTTAACTATTGTGAATAACAAATAGTTAATTGTAGATAAGGTAATATGTTTTATTATTTTACTGCACTAATTATAAACTGTGATATTTTCATTACCAAACAATATTTTACAGAAAAAAAAAAGAAAAAAAATACTATCCGAACCAAAATATAAATTTTAATATAACTAGATCATAAAATCATTTTAACTCAAAATACTTTTCTCATATTACGATGCGACTATAAAAATTGATAAAGTTTTATACTTAAAATAAATTTAAATAACATTAGTGATATGTTATTAGTAAAAATCACACTTATATTAGGTGATTACATTTATTTTTTGTTTTCACAAATTTTTATTACTCAGATACAGCACGGTTTACAAATTTTTTCTTGGATTTTATTTTGATGAAATAATTTTTAAAAAAATATATGAAATTTTATAAATAATTTTTTTTTTTTATGGAATTATCTTTGGATAGAAAAAGATTTTTTTTAATAAAACATACTTTTCATGTTTAAAGAACTTTATTAGTTAAACATTTGATGTCGGCATATCGTCCCTACAATTGCAATGTATGAATTGAAATTAATAGAATGAAAATAAGCGATTTTTGCATTCGATATTAATCGATTCGTTACATTGATTTGGCATAATCAAATAGTTTGATCGATCTTTTGACAAGGCTATTTCTCCCCTTTACAGAGTAAATTCATATTTGAGAAATCGCTAAAACGTATATCAACAATTAATAAAGTAATACAAAAAAAATATATTTTTTCACATTCGATACTTTGCAGGACGATAAAAAAAAAAAAAATGTTATTTTGGATTTATTTTTAACTTAAATATTAAAAAAAAAAAGTCAATTTGTCTTGAAAACTAGTCAACTAATAACTTTTGTGAAAAAAAAGTTGTGATTCATAATATGGCTTTAAAATATCTATTTTGGCGCAAACGGTATTTTTATATTAATTAAAGGATTTAGGAAAACGAACAAAATTGTCCTACTAAAAATTAGTCAATTTTGCCTTATCCATTTCTACACTATAGACAGGGAAAATATTTGTAGAGAATTTAATAAAATTATATTTGTTTATTATCTGACGTACATTACAGTTTAAGGTATTGTTTTTGTATAATTTTAATGTGAGTGTTTTAGGGATAATTTTCAAATAAACTCCCCGTCAAAAGTATTGCAAAACCCATAATTCTCGAGATTTTCTAGGTTTTTACCTTAATCCATACTTGTTTTATATTAATATTGATATTATTTATTATTATGTGAGGCATTGAGGATTAGACACATCAGTGTTTTTCCCTGTTAATAACAAACGATTGGATTTTAGATTATTTATTTATTTTTTTCAAATTTAGTTTAGTCCATGTTTATCATTCGTTTCGTTATTTACAAGTATGCCAAGACTAGTGTAAGCAGTCATGCAAACTACAGGGGGCATTATGTCTTATTAAATAAAAACTTTAAAAGTTAAAATTGTAAAAAAATGAAAATTTTAAAAAGTAAGATTTTTAATTTTTTTAGTTTATTGGAAAAAATATTGTAATTTATTTTAATACAAATTGTTTATGTCTAGTTTAGGAATGTTTATTATAGACTTCAGAACCTTTCTTTATTATGACAAAAGTACGTTTTTATTAAATTCAGATATTTCAAAGCGATATTTTTGACGGGGAGTTTATAAATGGGCAGTACAAATATGGAAAAGAGGTATAAAATGAAAATTTGTCAATATGTTGTGGTTGAGGCTAGGATATTTGAATTTCATTGAAAAGTTTCTTTAATAATTGATATTTATGCATTAAATATTAATTACAACATAGGTACAGAATTGCTGATATTTCGTTCGTCTATATCTAACCGGCACTTCAAAGATTGTATAATCAAAGAGGCTTACCTGTGTGCATAGCGGAATCCAGTAAAAGAGGGTTGGCCAACACAAAAAGGTACACAATACAAACACCGGTCAACAACAAACACACAACAATCAACAACAACACGATAGCACAGAGCGGACAGGTAGTCGAGCGCAGAGAGTTCGGGAGATAGTGCGCCACTGAGCTGCTGGTCCCTACCTCGCCTCATAACCCCCTCCTGTTCTCTCTTCCTCTCTGGTTCTTCCCGGATAATTTATTTATTATTTTATTACCTACAATATATGACAGTAGTTATTTAATAAACCATAAATAAATAAATGAAGCAAAATGATTTTTTTTTTTTTTTTTTTTTTTTTTTTTGTAAGTTATGAAGAGATAAAATCTTTGAAGCTTCTTATTCCCTCGAAGATTGTAATCATAGCAGGATAGACAGAGTAAACATAGATCACCTATACACGTGAAACCTACCACATCCTGCTCCTCCTAAATTCAAGAGGAAAAAAAGTAGACAAATAGAAGGAACTCTGATATAATTAAAACAAAAATTGTATATGCTTATTAGAAAAAAAAACTTAATTTCTCCCTGACCGGAAAAAACAATAGATGGATACGTCTACCTATAATCTGCTGCTTGTCCCAATTTACATTGCATAATTAAAAGGATCAAATCACTTTAATTAATAACTAAATTAAATTAGCAATCAACGATTATTCGAAATGAACCAAGTTAAGAGAAAATAGCAGTTTCTAATCTGATTTTTCCCATTCAAACCAGTAAGGGGGTATACTCGTCAATTTTCGTCAAATTTTTAATCCGGGCTACACCAACAGAGAAGTATCAAAAAAGCCCCAAAATTAAAAAACTTTGGGTAAAACTTTACCTTTTTCATCCAAACTAATATAGCTCCTAAACTGTAAGTCTTAGGGGCAAATGTTAAATAACTAACAATATTCTCTATTACATCGCTCATCAGAAATTTTCGTCAAATTTTTAATCCGGGCTACACCAACAGAGAAGTATCAAAAATGCCCCAAAATTAAAAAACTTTGGGTAAAACTTTACCTTTTTCATCCAAACTAATATAGCTCCTAAACTGTAAGTCTTAGGGGCAAATGTTAAATAACTAACAATATTCTCTATTACATCGCTCATCAGAAATTTTCGTCAAATTTTTAATCCGGGCTACACCAACAGAGAAGTATCAAAAAAGCCCCAAAATTGAAAAACTTTAGGTAAAACTTCACCTTTTTCATCCAAACTACTATAGCTCCTAAACTGTAAGTCTTAGGGGCATATGTTATATAACTAACAATATTCTCTATTACATCGCTCATCAGAAATTTTCGTCAAATTTTTAATCCGGGCTACACCAACAGAGAAGTATCAAAAAAGCCCCAAAATTAAAAAACTTTAGGTAAAACTTCACCTTTTCCCATTCAAACCAGTATACCCCCTAAACGGTAGGTCCAAGCGACAAATGTTATAGAACAAAAAATATTCTACGTTAAATCTCTGATAAGTAAATCAAATTTTCGATCCGAGCGAACAACTAGCTCACGTTAAAAAATTTAAATTTTTGAATGTGAAAAAAACGTTACATCGCGACTTTTTTCATTCAAACCAATATAGCTCCTAAACGGTAGGTGCTAACAACAATTTTTACATTTCAAAAATATTATCTTTTATGTTGTTGATAAGCTCAAGTGTGTTAAAATGAATATGAAGAAAAACATTACACAAAAAAAGTATAGACTTTCCTGCAAAAGACATATTTCTTCCCATATACAAAAAAAATCACATTATTACTATATCTAAACTGAAGTCATGGAACGACAGGATTTCAATCAACAAACCAACGAATTCTTCCCGTATACAGGGTGAGTATTTCTTAGCGTATAAAAAAAAAAAAAAAAAAAAAAAAAATGGGTGAAACTAGATCAAACATATAGCAAAATGCCGCAGATCTGACATTTCTATTCCAATCCGTTGCAGATATATGATAAAACAAAGACTTTTTTGAGGAAACCACGTTTTTTTTTTTCTATAAAAGTTGTAATATCTCCATTTTTTAAAAATATTTTTCAAATTCTGACCACATTTTCGGATTTAGCATTAAATTTTCTATAGTAGTTAAATACCTTTAACCTTGAATTTCACAAACTTGGTATCTAAAGAACAGCTTGATCTTCACCTTATTTGGGGAAGTCACAATGTCTCATATTGCTACTACGCTCACCGTTATTTGAAAAAACTATCCACAAAACATCTTACAAAAACTTTTAAATTTAATAAGCTTCCGAATGATATGTTAAACCTAATGTGTTTTTTTCGATTTCATGGAGAAATTTATTTTGGAACCGAAAAAAACATGGTGTTCTCATTTGGCTTACAAATCAGTTACTTGTGTAAATGAAACATTATGACTATCCCTTAATGAAAATATGAATTTCAAACATAATAAACTCTTCATTGGATTAAAAAGCAAAGAAAAAAAATTATTGTTTAATAGAAAATAAAGGAAAACTGTCAATAAAGCGACACCAGATAAGAGGATCTTATGTTATTACATTTATTTATTTATTATTATTATTTAGGATTTTATTTTATTAAATTTTCAATGTAGGGTTTAAAACTCAATGATCTTGAACATAGACCTCAATTTCGCGGTTAGCTTCTGATTACATATTGTGATGAAGAATACAACTTTACAAATACAACTAAGAGATACTCACCCTGTATAAAGACTCGTGTTACTTCCCTAGTAATATTTTATAAAATCACTATATTCATTAAACCCTATATATATTTTTTTAAATCTTTTGTATTCTTCATCATTCTTTAAGCCAGATTAACTAAATGACTAAGCTATGAGGGAGGAGAGAGAAAGGTTCTTAAATGGTGAGAGTGAGAGTACGTACAGATGTATATTATTTTGGTGTACTAGTGATAGATGTGCTCACGACAATGGATACCAAGAATTTCATTATGATTTCTGATGTTTATAATTTTAAAATTTTTTTAAATATTTCTGAATAATTATTTTAGGGGATAATACGTCTTCACTCACATCTACACTTTCTTTCACAAACTGCGGTTATGATAGGGTGGTGAACTCCCTTAGATTTTAGCATTACTTACAAGCATGATAGAAATCTTGGTGTTGCTATTTATTTTTTATTTTTTTTAATATATTTATATGTATTACGAGATATATAGGAATAATTTGACTAAATTAATAAACCAGTTTGACACTAGGTCCTCTACTATGACACAGCTGACCAAGCGACCTCCTGCCAGTCGTGACCGGAAGCTCCCAGCTCGTGAAGAGCTCTTGCTGTTATTTAATGCCCTTACCTGTCCGCTGTACCTGAGGCCAGCATTAATAAGTTTATCTAGAAGGTATGATGGCAAGTATAGTGTCTACTGTATGTCCTTCTATACTCAATGCCTGAGTCCTTCGGTTGTCTTATGATTCGCAGAACAGGAGATAGTGTAGCAGTGCAGCCAAAGATTCGATTTAGTAAATTCTTGCTTATTCAATCTCGATTAATCCGTTTAGGGAAAAAAAATAAAAATATTTTTTATCACATTTTTTCTTTCAGTCCACACCTCCATTAGTCCCCGTCATAATAGGCATTTAGGAAGATAATATGAACTACAATGCCAGTCGAAGAGGGAGGTCAGGGCCCAGCACCTACTTGCTGTTTCTTTGTTTATTTCGTTTAACGTTACTTTATGCTGCTATGGCTAATCGTAAAATGCTACGGTGGGAGTCCTAAATTTTGCCAATCCAGAGACATTACTGGAAAAAAAAAAATTCACAGCCGCTGGAGCAACTCATGAAATTACTAAATATGAAGGGGAAGGTGTCCTTGAAGAGCGCACTGCGCGGCGTTGGTTTGAAAAATTTAGAAGTGCAGGTACGACTTCGGAAAGGAAGAAGGGCTCTGGGCGTCCATTAATGGATATTGATGAGGTTCTGAAGGAAGTTGTTGAGTCAAATCCGTCCACAAGTAGTCGCGAACTTGCCAGGGAGTGTGGTATGTTGAAAGATACTGTTTGATAATTTTGCGGAAGTTGAAAATGCTGTCCAAGAGTTCTTTGACGGCCATCCCAAGGAATGGTATCAGCGTGGCTTCGAGCAATTGGCTAGCGGATGGGTAATGACGGTAGACAACAATGGACTATCCAAAGAAATGATAATACAAATATTTGTTTAAGAAACGGTAATTTTTTTTTATACACACCATTATTACATAAAAGGAGAAGCCGCTTGTGATCGATTGCGAAAACTACAGTACCAATCTTTACCAAATTTTAACCACATAATTTTTATAGTCCAAAGAAGTTTTAGCAGTAATAAAATCTACTAATTTTCAATTAGTTTTTTTATTAAAAATGTAGTTACCAGTGAAGTTTGAAATTTGACCGATAGGTGCCGGCGATAGCCATTCAACATGATAAGTTACAAAGCACGGTTTTACCTTAGTTCATCAAATTGATAATAAAATTGTTTATTTGTTTATTTCGTTTAACGTCACTTTATGCTGCTATGGCTAATCGGACGATGCTAAGGTGGGAGTCCTAAATTTTGCGTATCCAGGTATAATTAGGATAGGGATCTTTAACGAGTACCTGACAATAGACTGAAAGAATATAGGCAAAATATCACTTTTTTTTTCATTAAAAAACCAATATAGCTCCTAAACGGTGGTTTGTTATAAATGTTATATAACAAAATATATTCTGTATTAAATTTTTAATTGGGACTATTTTTATCAATTTATTAAAATTTACAACTGTACAAATATAACGATTATAACAACATGTAAGTTGAAAAAAACTACTCATCAGTAGCACTTCAATAAAAATTCTACTCTAGAAGATCTCTAGCCCGTCTTCTTTTCAGACGATTCGGAGGACTATCGGTAATGCTGTGGGAAGCAAGTTGAGAAACTAGTGGATTTGAGTGGTTATGGAGATTACTATGAAAGGATAGGTATCTGGTGTGGGCTAAATCAGCAACATATGGAACATTAAGATCTTTATGGATAAGTTTGTTTGTTTATTTCGTTTAACGTCACTTTATGCTGCTATGGCTAATCGGACGGTGCTACTGTGGGAGTCCTAAATTTTGCCTATCCAGGTATAATTAGGATAGGGATCTTTAACGAGTACCTGACATCGCACAGGCTCGGGACCCCCATTTTACGTCCCTTCCGAAGGACGGCTTAGCTCCCTTTTACTCCCTTTAAAAAATCCTAAGGTCATCTGCCGGGCTGCGAACCCGCCATCTTGGGTTTAGTAGGTTGCTATGCTAACCACTACACCGCAGGTGACCCCTCCTACTTACTGTTAACATGAAAAATGATATTTATTTAATTTTAAACCGAGTAGATCTCTCAACCAACTCCTTTTTTAGGTTTCACCTAGTATTTTAATAATGTTTCTCGAGGCAATTGTTTGTATCAGATTGTTAATTTGGCCGTAGAGTTTGTCATTTGTATTAGTATGAAGTCTGGATATGATCTTTAATATCAAAATAAGTGATATCTGTTGTGACATATAGAAATTTCTTGTTTAAACATTAAACATTACACGTTTTCAACATATAATATGTATTGTCAATATACATATATTTTTATTTATTTAACTTTGTAACTATGTGGCATTTCACATCCAGTTAATAAGCTAAATTAAGAATCTAATGTCAGGTAAAAATCGGGTTTAAAAAAAAAAAAAAAAAAAAAAAAAAAAAAAAAAAAAAAAAAAAAAAAAAAAAAAAAAAAAAACCATTCATTTAATAATTCATAAATATTTAATTACATTTATAAAACCGATCCATATTTTGTGTAAATGATCAGATATACATTTCCAACCGCCCCATTTTAAATTTGTTTCTAATAGGAACAGAAAAATTCAATGATTCATAGAGATAATCCTAAGGTAAAACACCAAAAGTTTAACCTACCTGCCCCTTCCCCTTTGCACGATGGATATTTCAGATATCTGTTAGATCACCTCAGGTAAGTACCAATATTTGATTTCTTGTCTTACATTTTTGAAAACTTTAATACATATAATCTATGTATCATAGTGCAGATGTGTTGAAAATTGTGTATGTTTTAGAACTGAAGATGAATGTTTAGCATTCGAAACTAGTTTTCTAATAAAATAATCCCAATAGAAGTGGCAATTAATTCATCAATACTAATTGTATTCATACTTCTTTACCATCATGGAATACCTCAAGTAACTATTATTCTCTTCAAAACCAACCATTCAGCGGATATTTCGGTGAAACGCATAAGGCTAATTAAGGATTTCCACTTTTTGTATTTAATCATTTATCTTATTTATTTTACTTTTTTTATTTTTTATAAAAATAAGACACTAAAGGTAAGTGTATGTATAAATTATTAATAACCTTGCTTAAATTAAACGGTTAGTTCTAATGTACTCCGACAGTTGATACTTATATTCCACAATTAATTACATATGTATCTTTTTATAGTGATGAATGGTATTTACGACAAAAATAAACTTTAATAGCCCGTCAGCCGCCTCATAATAAACCCAGATAGATTATTTATAATGCGTTTTCTTTTTAGTGACCAATCAAACTGGTATTTTGTTTTATCTGAACGGGATTCGGAACCGCTCTAATGGCCAACTAAATCTATAATATGGTCAGTAAATATTTAGAAACTTTAACTCTAAGTTTATTTATAGAGAAATATATAGTCAAGGAACCAATGGCACAGTTATTCAACGAGCAAACCTAATTCATAATTTTCAATCTTTCAGTCCAAGTTGAAATATTATACTGGATTCAACTAGGATTGTCAAATGTTGGTTCCTGAATTAGGGTTAACGAGTCATCAAAATTTTGTTCTTGAAGTGTTACATCTAAAAGTAACAAAATATTCTGTTTATTTTTACTTTGTGATTGCCAGGAAAACGAGAAGCAGTTTTAGTTAGTTTTTTTTTTAGAAAAAGGAATCTCAAATTTGTTGAGCTGGAGCTTGTATATTCTTAAGGATAGTAAATACATAATTAACACATTAAATACATAATTAAAGGTGTAGTTTGATAGTAGAATAGAATAGAATAGAAAAAAAAAAATTATTCTGGGACAAAGTCCCTCAAGAATAATAGTTACATAACATACCATAAGTTATATCTGGCCTAGAGATTATAAATTAGATAACAAAATAAGATAATTAAAAAAAAATACAATTTTACAATAAAATAAGTAATAAAATGAGAAAAAAAAAACCTATAGGCATATATAAACACATAAACACTACATACATACATAAACTATATTTACAATCAGTAAAAGAAAAAAAAATATTATATTGGGTTGTTTCACATGAAATGTCCGTTTTCAAGGTATAGGGATTTTAGTAAAAATACAATATGAAAACAATATAATTTTATTCGAAGTATTTACCTTCTTTTTCTACACATTTTTCCCAACGTGACAACAACTTTTTTTTCCCGGATTTGAAAAACTCTGAGCTTTGAAGTGAAACAAAATCTGAAAACGCACTTTTGATTCCAGCATCATTTGCAAAAAATTTTCCTCTGCAGAAGTTGTCTAAATTCCTGAAAAGGTGATAATCTGTTGGAGACAAGTCGGGAGAATATGGTGGGTGCGGAAGAACTTCGTACCCCAGCTCTTTCAATTTATACATGGTAAGTTTTGAAACGTGGGGTCTAGCGTTGTCGTGTAGGAGTATAGGGCCCTTCCGATTTACCAATCCAGGTTGTTTTTTCAATAATTTTTTTCGTGCATTTGGCCAATTTCATTGCAGTAGGTTGTAGAGGTAATGGTCTCACCTCTAGGCAAAAAGGAATAATGTATGATTCCAACCATGGACCACCATACTGTAACCATCAATTTTTTCGGGTGCAAATTTGGTTTTGGCATTTGTCCTGGGCTTTCGTCGATGTCTAACCACTGCCCTGACCGACGCTGATTGTCATAAGCAATCCATTTTTCGTCGCAAGTTATTATTCTTTCAAGGAAAGGGTCGGTTTTTTGCCTAGCAAGCAACGAAACGCAGGTCTCAAGACGTTTCAATTGCTGTCGCTCAGTGAGATCGTGAGGTACCCATGTATCGAGCTTTTTCAACAACAGAGACTCGCAAAATCCTCTATGTATTTCAAATATTATAAAATCGGACATTTCATGTGAAACAACCCAATATAAGGAATTGAATAAATAATAGATTTCTGATGTTAAATATAGTAAAGGATAAAGAAGAAAAAAATGATGATGAAAAATAAAAATGGAAATTATTTCAATGGTTGAGAAAATATTATCATATGAGGATTTTTTAAACAGGCTAAACTTTTATATATGATATGCTTGGGTGAAATTCATTGAAGTATCTATATAATTAGGTAGCATCCGACTGGAGGGAGGAAGAGTGGTGGAAGAGGAGTGTTTTAAAAGTTCGGAGGGAGGATGCATTACGAATAGAAGGAGGAAGAGAATTCTAAAGAATAGCGGAGCGGGCAAGAAAGGAACGTTGGAAAGCAGTAGTTCTGTAGGATGGGGTGTAGAGATCGGAGAGACGGGACCTTGTATGCAATGATTGGATTGAGGACTTGAAATGTAGGATATTGTGAATATACGGAGGGTGATGTGTGTTAATAACTTGGAAGAGGAATGTACCAAGGAAGATGATATTAGGAGAGTAGGAACAGTTAGGAGCTTATGTCTTCTTATTAATTTTTTTTAATAATAACTTGGCTGGTTTCGTTCTAATGAGTGAGTTCCTTTTGACCCTGATTCTCCTAACACGAAAAAACCGAAGTTCTATTTTTTTTTTGTAGGAGCCTTTTTGACAGTCTCTAGCTCAGTTAGTGTTCTAATGAACAAAAATTTGAAAACATCCTACCTGTCAGAAATTTAATGGCGAACATTTTTTGTTGTATATGATTTGTCTCTAGGACTTACTGTTTAGGAGCTAGATTGCTTTGAATGAAAAAAGTCAGGTTCGAAACACCTACTTTTAAGTTTTAGGGACATTTTTCGAAACGCTCTAGGCTCTCATGGTGTTGCTCGGATCGAAACTTTGCCGATAGTTTTTTAAAAAAACTTTTTATTTGAATATAATTACAACCTGTCTCACTCAAGGGCAATGAGTAATATGGATGACAGAGGCTCATTCATACAATATGTACAATTATATAAAACTAGCTGAAAGTACCCCGCTCCGCTGCGGTTTAATATCATTAGGATGTAGACAACTTAAATTAGTAAAAGTTAAGCTTAACGTTGATAATTATTATTACTTAAATAAACCTGAACAATTCCATTCTTAGAATAATTTCAATAAGTAAATTTGACAATTCGCAAAAGTTAATTTTATATTATTTTGATAGCCCTCCAGTGAAGCTTCGAGGCAGCACTACCATCTTACCCAGCTCTGATACCAGACCATCAGCTTTTCTTCTGGCATACTTTAAGTCAATATAGTCTTAACTTCTCAACTTTTTTGAAGAAAGTTTAGTCAAAGGAAATAAGGCTCTTTACCTCCTCGCTCCACTAACATTTATGCGTAAAAATCAGCTGCAGACACAGTTTTCTTAAGTGATGTATTGGAGTTTGGGTCACGCTGAGGGATGTTAATACTGTACCTTTCTTCTCCCTGGTAGAACATGATACGATACTAAAGAGAATCATACACTTGGTAGAACTATTGATTCTTATCTGTTTTTTGTCCCTACATCGAACTGGCCTTACATGTCATCATCAGAGAACATAAGTCTTTTAACCTCCTCTTTAACATAAGTATTTTAGTAGCTTCTCTTCACGAAACAACTCAAACTTGTAAGTTGTAAGTAACCTCTGCAGCTACCATGAGTTCACAGAAAGTACCAATATTATAAGGTTTCTACATCGATCGTATTTTTGTTTATTTACAACTATAAGGAACTTAAACGGTGGTCAAAGTTTGCGGCTTAAAGATCTAACCTATTTTTTAACTTAGCTTATATCCAAATACCATATGACAATTAATCTTTTATTATTCACCCAATAAAAATTGAAATCGCATTTTTCGCAAATTAGCCGCGATCCAGGCCGATTTTTTAAAATTCCTCTCTTAGCGAGCACCTACAGCCCTAGACGAATCTACATATCGAATTTCATTCCCATCCGTTCGGTGGTTTCTGAGATTTCGTGTTAAGTGAGTGAGTGGTATTTGACAAATATATAATAGATAATGTAAGAAAATTAAAGTAAACAGCCTTTAAAAATACAAGAAATAAACTAAAATATGCAAGAGATAAAAATCAAAAATAATACATAATAATATAAAATAGGTAATGATTGAAAGTAAGAAAGAAAAGAAAGAATCGTAACTACATTCATACTCTATACACAAAATTTACAAAAATTCCGGGGATCACCCCTGTCCAAGCCCGCCCGCAATCAGGAGGCGCTACAGCTGTTCTATCAGCTGCGTCACTAGTAGAATCCAGTGGAAGCCCAGAGAGAGCGCTATGGCACAGTCGCACAGGACATGAGCAGAGAGGCTGGTCATTGCCAGCACTCAAATAATATATATTTACAATAAAGCCGTTTCAATCTACGATGTGGATTATAAGGATGCGTAGAACTGGATAATGAAATTATTTGACAATAAATGGATAATGTTTTTGTTATATAACATTTTTCGATAGGTCCTACCGTCCTGTTGGATTGAATGAAAAAAAGTCCTGTTTGAAACCCAAATTAATAAGACTAGAGGTTTTTTAAAAACATGTTCCATATTATACTTTCTTAAACCTACAGGCTTAACAGGGTGTTTCATTTTTTCATTTATTTATTAATAGAAATTTATAACTATATTAAAAAATACAACCAATAAATATGCGATAATTACAATGCAAAACAATGATATGACAAAGACTTGTAGAGTGATTATCTATAATGAAAGTTCTACGATAGAAGAAGATCCCGAGGCCATCTTCTTTTAAGAAACCTCGGAGGATTGCCAGGAATGGAATGATAAGAAAGTTGAGAAACAAGTGGATTTGGGTGAGTATTTGGTTTATTTTGTAAGGAAAAGTATATGGTTCGTGTCAAATCAGTCAAATATAAGATACTAGCTGAAAGTACCCTGCTCCGCTACGGTTTAGTATCATTAGGATTAAGGACAACTTAGATTAGTAAAAGTTAAGCTTAACGTTGATAATTATTATTACTTAAATAAACCTAAAGAATTCCATTCTTAGAATAATTTCAATAAGTAAATTTGATAATTTTTTTTTAAGACTTTCTATGGATTTCAGGATGGGTTTTCTTATACTTCTGTACAGTCCCTATAAGTGCAGTTGGGTGATTCTCAGAATATGTGTATACAGCATATCCTTTAACTTCAGGTTGGCTTTCTTTATGTTTGTTTCACTTTTCTGCTAATTTCAGGATTTTATCTGCTGATTTGTCATGTATTTCTTAACATCTTCTCTGTTGGCCTCTACATGTGCTTGAATATATTTTGCAGCCGAGTCCCTTAGTTGTTTGTTGCGAACTGAATCAGTGAATCATTCGTACGTTGTTTACATTTAGATTGATGGGTTTACTTCGATGTTGCAATAGACTACTCTGAACTGAGAAAAAGGTATATTCTAGGTTCAAGGAATGAAATTCATAAATGCTATAAAAGCCGATTATCTTGTGACCGGAAAACTGAAGGAGGAGTAGTTGGGGACGAAGCTACTGGTGAAGAACTGCCCTTACACGTCATCACCAGTCTTTTAACCTCCTCTTTAACATAAGTCTTGTAATAGCTTCTCGTCACGAAACAACTCAAACTTGTAAGGGTCCACCTCTGCAGCCACCATGAGTTCACAGAAAGTACCATATTATAAGGTTTCGACATCGATCGTATTTTTGTTTGTTTACAACTATAAGGAACTTAATTTTTGGTCAAAGTGTGCGGCTTAAACATCTAACCTGTTTTTAACTTAGCTTATCTCCAAATACCATATGACAATTAATCTATTATTATTCACCCAATAAAAATTAATCGTATTTTTTGCAAATTAGCCGCGATCCTACGGCCCTAGAGGAAGCTACATATCGAATTTCATTCCAATCCGTTCGGTGGTTTCTGAGATTTCGTGTGCTATGAGTGAGTGCTATTTGACAAATATATATTAGATTAATGTCATTGTTGATATGATCGTTTGTGACAAAGTAAGGAACCCTAAAGATTTTTCGAAGGATTATAGATGCGAGAAGTAGTGATTGGATGTGGGAAGAATTCGATGGTTTAGTGGAACCCCATAACTTTATATCGTAATCCCAAATAGGTTCGTTAATGGTCGTATAGATGAGCTTTTAGTGAATCCGGAGAACATTTTTTTGTTATACAATTTTCAGGAAATGTACTGAACTTGCCAAAAACATCCAAAAGATCTAAAACTTCATCACGAATGAAACGCCTCGTATTTTAGAAACGACCGGTCATTACTAAATTATCGATTTAATCCGCTAAATTCCAGGATCTAGGAAGTAACTTATTCATCATTGGATAGTCCTTGACTCCTTTTAATAAGTGGGATAATTTCAGGAGCGGCATGTGGGAAACCGCAGCGTTCAATGGAACTCTCTGCTTCTAAGGAACTATCCGCCATTATGCAACGTTTACATAATTCAATAGTTTGAACAGCAGCGAGAACTATATATCATGGATATGTTTACCTATGATCTACTGATTTTATATCTACTGCTCCTGATTATAAAAATTTCGGATTCGATATCGATTCGATCAACACTAATTAAGCTGGAGTGTGTTAAAAAAAAAAACAACACTTAGAGAATTTATGCTAAACGTGTCTTTTTTCATTCAAAGCAATATAGCTCCTAAGCGGTAGGTCTTAGGGGCAAATGTTATATAACTAACAATATTCTCTATTACATCGCTCATCAGAAATTTTCGTCAAGTTTTTAATCCGGGCTACAACAACAGAGAAGTATCAAAAAAGCCCCAAAATTAAAAAAACTTTAGGTAAAACTTCACCTTTTTCATTCAAAGCAATATAGCTCCTAAGCGGTAGGTCTTAGGGGCAAATGTTATATAACTAACAATATTCTCTATTACATCGCTCATCAGAAATTTTCGTCAAGTTTTTAATCCGGGCTACAACAACAGAGAAGTATCAAAAAAGCCACAAAATTAAAAAACTTTAGGTAAAACTTCACCTTTTTCATTCAAAGCAATATAGCTCCTAAGCGGTAGGTCTTAGGGGCAAATGTTATATAACTAACAATATTCTCTATTACATCGCTCATCAGAAATTTTTGTCAAATTTTTAATCCGGGCTACACCAACAGAGAAGTATCAAAAAAGCCCCAAAATTAAAAAACTTTAGGTAAAACTTCACCTTTTTCATCCGAACTACTATAGCTCCTAAGCGGTAGGTCTTAGGGGCAAATGTTATATAACTAACAATATTCTCTATTACATCGCTCATCAGAAATTTTCGTCAAATTTTTAATCCGGGCTACACCAACAGAGAAGTATCAAAAAAGCCCCAAAATTAAAAAACTTTAGGTAAAACTTCACCTTTTTCATCCAAACTACTATAGCTCCTAAGCGGTAGGTTTTAGGGCAAATGTTATAGAACAAAATATATTCTCTATTACATTGCTCATCAGAAATTTTCGTCAAATTTTTAATCCGGGCTACACCAACAGAGAAGTATCAAAAAAGCCCCAAAATTAAAAAACTTTAGGTAAAACTTCACCTTTTTCATCCAAACTACTATAGCTCCTAAGCGGTAGGTCTTAGGGGCAAATGTTATAGAACTAACAATATTCTCTATTACATTGCTCATCAGAAATTTTCGTCAAATTTTTAATCCGGGCTACACCAACAGAGAAGTATCAAAAAAGCCCCAAATTAAAAAAACTTTAGGTAAAACTTCACCTTTTTCATCCAAACTACTATAGCTCCTAAATGGTAGGTTTTAGAGACAAATGTTATAGAACAAAATATATTCTCCATTAAATTTCTGATATTGAAAAAATCGTAAATTTTTCGATCCGAGCAACATCATTAGAGCTAAAGCGTATCAAAAAATCCCCAAAACTTACAGTATGTTGGTAAAACGAGCAAAATGGTGTCAAAATGGAACAAAAGGTAAAGCTCCTGAAAGGTAGGTGTTAGAGACAAATTTTATTTATCAAATAATATTTTCAATTAAATTCCTAAACAAGAAAATTTCGATCCGAGCAACACCAAAATATAGGCAAAATATCACTTTTTTTCATTAAAAAACCAATATAGCTCCTAAACGGTGGTTTGTTATAAATGTTATTTAACAAAATATATTCTGTATTCAATTTTTAATTGGGACTATTTTTATCAATTTATTAAAATTTACAACTGTACAAATATAACGATTATAACAACATGTAAGTTGCTACTCATCAGTAGCACTTCAATAAAAATTCTACTCTAGAAGATCTCTAGCCCGTCTTCTTTTCAGACGATTCGGAGGACTATCGGTAATGCTGTGGGAAGCAAGTTGAGAAACTAGTGGATTTGAGTGGTTATGGAGATTACTATGAAAGGATACGTATCTGGTGTGGGCTAAATCAGCAACATATGGAACATTAAGATCTTTATGGATAAGTTTGTTTGTTTATTTCGTTTAACGTCACTTTATGCTGCTATGGCTAATCGGACGATGCTACGTGGGAGTCCTAAATTTTGCCTATCCAGGTATAATTAGGATAGGGATCTTTAACGAGTACCTGACATCGCACAGGCTCGGGACCCCCATTTTACGTCCCTTCCGAAGGACGGCATAGCTAAGGATTTTTTACTTCCTTTTAAAATATCCTAAGGTCATCTGCCGGGTTATGGATAAGTTTATTGGTGACAAAGTAAGGAGCATTCAGGATTTTGGATTGTAAGGATTGGATACGAGATGAAATGGATGGTTTCGTGGAGCCTAAGTATTTTGTTTAATTATAATTTTTAAAATTTAGAGATTTCCTAAGTGAATGGTTGTTTATGAATAGTTGTTTCGAATACCTATAGGCCTGACTACAATTGAATGGGTCCACCGAAAAACGTTATAAGCGACAAACTTTTGAAGTTACAATTTTAAAGTTTTTTAAATGTATTATAAATAGTACATCATAGTGTGATATAGCAATCCATTAGATTATTATACATCTAAATATAACCAATTACTTCTTCATTGTAACGGCGTTTCCCTTCATTGGGTTTTCGTTAGGTCAAACTCTCCTTCCACAGTTCTCTATCCCACCAATCACCGTCCCTCAGACCTCTTCCTGCCATTTCCTCCGCTATCTCATCCTCCCATCTCCATGCTGGTCGTCCTCTCCTTCTATTTCTCGGAGGGTTCCATTTTCTAACCATTTCAGGTAATCTTCCAGGAGGCATTCGACGTACATACCATATCAATTTCTTCTTCATAACATGTTCTGTCACGCTCTCTGTAATTTCCATTTTCCTCCTTATATCTTCATTTTTTAAGCGATCTGCCCTGGTTTTCTGGATACACCTCCTCCAGTAGTCCATCTTGACTACATTTAATTTATCCCTAATACTTTTGGTGAGGGACCATGTTTCTGCGCCATATGTGAGGATGCTTTCTATTAATGATTGAAAAATCCGTTTCTTATTCTTTTGGGATAAGGTCCTGCTCCACAAAACCGGATGCAAGATGCGAATTGCCTTCCTAGCCATTCCACATCTTCTCAGTATTTCTTTTTTACATCCCCCCATCAGGGGCGGATCGGGAATTTTCAGCCCACCGGGCAAATGCTCTTGACCGGCCCTCAGGGGCCAAACCCTCCCCCTCCCCCCCCCCCACATCCACAAAAGATAACCTTGTTCACAATATGAACTTCAATTCTAAACATACTCACTCTTTCATTTTATGAGGGCGTCGAAAGGTTGTAAATAATGCTAAAGCATACAATTTAATTCAAACAACAATTTTATTATAATTTAGCAAAATGATGGAATGATTTTAAGAAACTTTCTGTATTCTACAAAACTTGAAGCGAAGCAGTGTTTACTTAGACCAGTGATGGGCAAACAACGGCCCGCGGGCAAAGTGCGGCCTTCGGACGAGCTAATCCAGCCCGCGGCATGGTCACACACAATTATACATTAGACAAAATTTATTTTCTGCAAGGCTAGAATAGAATTATTGTTTTCTTCTCGTTGCGTTCTGGATCTTCAACCGTTGTACCATATAAGTTGAGTGTAATGAGATAAAGTCAAGTTTATTAGTTGTAAAACTTTGTTGTGTCCAGTTTTTTCGGCCCGCCTAGATATTTTTCTATTTCATCCGGCCCTCTCCTTAAAAAGTTTGCCCATCTCTGACTAAGACTCTGCTAAGGTTGTACAAATGCAAAGCGTCAAGAAATTTTGCTTTTTAGGGGGTCAAAAAGGGCCTCATGTCTCGAGTGGAGTTTTTTTTTTTTAAGGATTTAGTTTTCCTATAACCAATAAAACGTAAATATTTACTTTTTTCCACGTTTTCGCTTTCCTCGGCCCCACCCTTTCTTTCCCGGCCCTTTTCCTGTCCGGCCCACCGCGATTTCCCGGTATCCCGGTGGCCCGATCCGCCCCTGCCCCCCATAACAAATTACAAGGTGAAAAAAAAATCTAACTTACAAAACTAACAAGAACTTTAAATTATGATTTTCTTTCACTTATTACTCAAAATTTTGTTTGTCACTTAGAACATTTTTTGGCGGAGCCATTCAATTATAAACGTGTTGACAAATTATTATTACTGTTTCTTTTAATAATTAACATAGAGAGACAATTTTTTTATCTAGAATTAATTATAAAACATTAAATATTCATTATATGGTTGTATTTATTAACAGGATCCGATGTGCAGAAGGGAATTTTTCGATCCGAGCAACACAACACCAACAGAAAAGTATCAAAAATGCCCCAAAACTTACAAAATGTAGGCAAAACGAGACTTTTTTCATTCAAACCAATATAGCTCCTAAACTGTAAGTCCTAGTGACAAATATTATATAACAGAAAATATTTTCCATTAAATTTCTGATATGAAAACAGTAGTCTATTTTTTGATTCAAGCAGCACTAGTAGAGCTAGAGGGTGTCAAAAAATTCAAACACTTGAAAAAAAGCTAAATAAACTTAAATATTTTGCAAAACGTGACTTTTTTATTCAAACCAATATAGCTCCTCTAGGACCCTGACAAGCGTAGAAGAAAAAGAAGTTTTCATTTTTGAGAGAAAAATACTGCGCCGCATATTTGGGGCCATCAAAGTTGGTGATTATTGGAGAAGGCGGACCAACAGGGAACTTTACCAAATGTATGGTGAAGCGGATGTGATGCGGTATGTAAAGAGACTGCGCTGGGCGGGCCATGTTGCCCGGATTCCAGCTGACGATATCCCGAGGAAGCTGTTGGACTGGAGGCTCTATGGAGCTAGAGGAAGAGGTAGACCGCGACTTAGATGGGAGGATGCTGTGAGCAGGGACTCCAGGTATCTTCTGAAAGCCCGCAACTGGCGAGCGACCGCACAAGAAAGAGCTACATGGCGAAAGCTGATAGAGGAGACCAAGGTCCATGCTGGGCTGTAGCGCCACGGATCATCAATATAGCTCCTCAATGGTAGTTCTCAGCGACAAATGTTATAGAACAAAAAAATATTTTCCATTTAATTTCTGATAAGGAAACTTTCAATCCGAGGAATACCAGCAGAGCTAGTAGTGTGAAAATTTTATAATTTTAAGCTTAAAAAAAACGTTAAACTAAACAAACTAATTTTTATATATCACTATAATACAGCTGTAGCTCGAAGTTGAAGAAACATTTTCGGGAGTTAGCAGCCACTGTTGCTAGAACCAATCTTCTATTCAGGCGTGCTCGAATCGTTAATCGTTTGTTTAGAAGGGTGACGGTACACTTTCGAAGATGGTTCATATTGTGATGCAATGGTGGTTCGTCGGGAGAGCTAGTGCCTAAATGTTGTGTCAGTTCGTGTCTCGAATAATAATAATAAAGTTCTTTATTTATTCTGGGACCTTAAGTCCCTTAAGAATAAAAAATAATGTACAATCAAGGGCCTTCAGAGCCTTAAAATAAAATAATATTTACATAACAAAGTAACAGATAATAATAATAATAATATAAAACTCAAAGACCGCCCCTTGCTCGTAAAAGTGCCATATGGAAAAGAAACCGTTAAAATTGTCCAGTTAATTGACAACATTCTTCAAACAGTTTTAACGCCAGAAATGGATATTTCTGAAATTTGTCATTATATATACATAGCTGCAAAAACGGTAATAAAAGAGCTAAGCATAAAAACGAAAGAGACAAATATTAAAAGAACTGATAAAAGCCCTGAAAATAAGATACCAGCTTGGGAAATTAGAATAACAAGAAAAATAGAAGAAACTAGAAGACGACTTAGAATTTTAACAAATTACCTAAATGACCCTAGTCATGCGTCAAAGAAGCTGAAGGTAAAAATCGATGAGCTAATAGTTCTTTATATTGGACCTATTCAAAAAGATGAAATGCAACAACAACTAAGCATATATATGGACAAGCAGAAGCAAAGATTGGCTGCATTAGCATGCCGTATACGAAGGTACAAAGGATCTATGAAAAGAAAGAACCAAAACAAGTTATTTAAAGCGAATGAAAAAGCATTTTATAGATCACTAGAAAAGAAAACTCTCAGGCAGGTACCACCAAAAGCTGAAAATATGGGTGAATTTTGGAAAGCTATATGGGAAAAACCTAAAAATCATAATCATAAGGCTTTTTGGATTTATGAGGTTCATAAGAAAATGGATAATGTACCCAGTATGGAACCTACACTTATTACTATAGAGGATGTAGTGCAAGCGGTAAAAACAATGCAAAACTGGAAGTCCCCTGGCCTAGATAAGATACAAAATTATTGGTTAAAAAATTTTAAAAGCACTCATAGAGTCCTGGCAGCTTACTATCAGCGTCTTTTGGAGGGCCTTTTGTGACTTTTCTCAAGGCATTACTTATTTACTGCCAAAGAATAATAATACTAATCCAGATCCTAAGGACTATAGACCTATCACCTGCCTCAATGGAGTTTATAAGCTTCTAACTCGGATAATAAACAATAAGATCATGGAACACATTAACAGAAATAACCTGATGGCCGAACAACAACTTGGAAACAAATCTAATACAAAAGGCTGCAAGGAACTCCTAGTTCTTGACTCGTTCATAGCAGCACAAGCAGTAAAAAAACAGAGAAATGTTTTCATGTCGTGGATAGATTACCAAAAAGCATATGATTCTGTTCCGCATAGTTGGCTTAAGGAAACGCTGCGGATATATAAAATTAATAATGCTGTCATTGACTTACTTTCCAGACTGATGGATAACTGGAGCGTTATTCTCAGTATAAAGCAAACCAATGGGAATATCCTCGAAGGCCCAATAAAAATAAAAAGAGGAATATATCAAGGAGACTCTTTGAGTCCAACATGGTTCTGTTTAGCACTCAATCCTCTCAGTGAATTACTAAATTCTTCAAAAAAAGGATATCTTTTAAATGTAAAAACTGGACCCGTCATCTCCCACAGTTTCTATATGGATGATTTGAAATTGTATGCCACAAATGAGAGAGACATGAAAACATTACTGGAATTGGTTGTAGAATTCAGTAATGACATTCGGTCTTGAGAAATGTGCTACATTAAAAGCTGTACGTGGCGAACTAAAAGAAAGTGAAGGTATAGGGCTATCTAATAATACTAGGATAACCAATTTATCTGAAGACGATGAGTACAAATATTTGGGTCTAATAGAGCTTCTGAAGTTCAAAAAAAACGCTAGGGAACGGTTTGAAGAAAAATTTAAAAAAAGGATTAAATACCTCCTCAACACACAACTGTCTGGTGGTAACATAATAAAAGCTATAAAAACGTGGGCCCTTCCCGCGTTAATCTATAGTTTTGGTGTTCTTAAGTGGTCAGATACAGATCTGCAGGCCATTGACAGGTATGTAAGAGTGGAAATGGTCCGTACAAGAAAACGACACCCAAAATCCTCAGTTAGCAGACTTTACATTCCCAGGAAGCAAGGTGGCAGGGGACTCTTGAATGCTCATGGGATGTGCAGACGTATAGAGAATGACCTAAGAAATTATTTCAGCACACATCAATCACTTAAATTCAGAGCAATTAGTGTTATGGATCGAGACCATACAGCTCTCAGCTTGGCAAGGGATCACGATAAAAGAAGAACCAACAATCCAAGCAGTAATAGAAGAATGGAAATCAAAACCGCTCCATGGTAGATATTATTTTTCACTTATGGAAGAAACCATAAATTTGGAATCGTCTACCAAATGGCTGGCAAATGGGAAACTGTTCCCTGAAACTGAAGGGTTCATAATGGCGATACAGGACCAATCGATTCCTACCAATGTTTACAGGAGACGAATTTGCGGAGAAAATATCTCAGAAAAATGCCGCCTTTGTAAACAAAGTCCGGAATCAATACAACACCTGGCATCTGGATGTACTGGTCTTGCAGGTACAGAGTACCTTCGCAGACATAATCATGTAGCAGGAATCCTACATCAAGAACTTGGAAAGATGTATGGAATGATAAAAGAAATGGTTCCTTATTACAAATATAGGCCAATAAGAATAATGACGTCAGGGAGGTATAAACTATTTTGGGACGAGCAAATAATAACGGACCATACGGTTCTACAACAACAAACCTGATATATTAGTAATGGATCTGGAAAAAAAGGAAGCAAAGATATTTGAGATTGCAATACCAGTAGATGACAACATACAAAAGACCATTTCCACGATAATATAGAACTCCAGGTACCAAGAACTAGCTGCTGAGTTGAAGACTATTTACAACCTTCAAAAGATTTCAATCCTGCCAGTAATAATATCATGCAATGGCCTTATACTTCAAACGACAGTGCAATCCTTCAAAGATGGAGGAATTTCGTTGAAAAAATTAGAAGATGCACAGATGGCAGTCCTACCTGACACAGTATCAATAATAAGAAAAACTCTTAATATATAAACTTTTGGTTGGTACTAAACCCCCAAACGTTTACATCACCACTCATGTGTGTTTCAATAAATAAATAATAATAATAAAAAGAGCAGAAAGAAGATATTAATAAAAAGTAACAGAA
Source organism: Euschistus heros (assembly GCA_003667255.2). Lineage (NCBI taxonomy): Eukaryota > Metazoa > Arthropoda > Insecta > Hemiptera > Pentatomidae > Euschistus > Euschistus heros. The sequence continues at coordinate 406,680 of RCWM02000571.1, read as the reverse complement.
AATTTATATTAATTTTTTACAAAAAAAAAAAAAAATTTCTTAAATATAAACTGTTTATAATTATAGTTTATAGTTTATAACAAATTGAATACTAGAAAGTGGCTATTGTCAGTTTTTTAAATTGGAGGACAGGATCTGGGTGGATAGTAGGTGGTTAAAGAAGTGGTATTTGAAAGAGTAGAGAGGTTAATTGAATGACGAATGTTGAGAGGGATGGAGTTCCAGAGAGAAGAGGATCGGATTACGAAAGATCTGTCGAAAGTGGCTGAGCAATGAGCAGGAGTATACAAATCTGATTGACGGGATCGGGTTCGGCGGGTAAGAATTGAGGATTTGAGTTGAAGAAGTTCGGAAATGTAAGGTGGATGATGGGATTGAACGGTTTGAAAAAGTAAGGATGCCAGGAAATACTGGCGACGGTGGAAAGGAATAAGCCACTTTAACTCCGCATAAAACTGCGAAACGTCGGCGCTCCTCGGGATCCCGGAAATAAAGCGGATAAAGCAGTTAAATAGTCTTTTGATTTTGGCCTCGAGATCCCCAGAAACACCCCCATAGACAGCACAGCAGTAGTCAAAGTAGGGGAAGATGAGAGAGGTAACTAGTAATCTACGGGTTTCGAAAGGAAGAAGGTGGCGAACGTAATTGAGACGTTTTAGGATAGGGATGTTGCGGCGGGAAATTTCGGATGATTTTTCCAGGATAGGGTTTCATCGAAAACGACTCCAAGGTTTTTGACCGAGGAGTAGAATTTGATAGGATCACTGTTCAGGAAAAGGGTGGGAATAGAGGATATGGTTTTTAAGAGGTGACTCGAACCGATTACAATCGCTTTGGTCTTTTCAGCATTAGGAATACTGAGAAAGTAATGGCTAAAATATAATTTGAAAAGCAAAAAATAATTGGAATGAATGCTTGTGAAATCGACAATTTTATTTGTCACTGCGAATGGATTTAGTTCCAAAAAAAAGGAAAAATCTATTGGAATATTCAGACGGCCAAATATACAAGAAATGAAACAACTGAAGATCTGAGCTAAACATATGTTTTGTTAATTTCAACGTTGCTCGTATCGTCCACTCTAAAGCTAAATATCGTAAGTACCGTTTTCTTAATTTTACAGGAAAGACTAAAAACAGCCTCACCACTTACTTTACGCTTCAAAGCGCTCAAACCTAGCAATTAGATAAATACTGCCCAGAACTGCTGATTTACTTGAAAAAAAATCTACAAAACCTTATAGAATTGCGGTCTTACGATAATATCACATTTTTGTCACTTGGATATTTTCATGCACATATGATACATACACTGGTGTTTACAATATTTTAATGATGTTTAATTATAGAGTATGGCGGTTAAGATATATATCTGGAAGGGTGTTTAAGATTGTTTCTTGTTTCGTTTTCAATAAATCAGACATATACGATAGCTTCTAAGCTTACATTTAGTTTTTGCTTTAAATTTTTGTTAAAACTTTGTATGTTATATATGAGAGGGAAAACATCTTTAGACGCTTACAATATTGTAATAAAAAGATCCGCCTTGTCAAATGAAAAAATGGCGCTGTTTGATCTTTTGCCCAAGAGGGGGCTATAAGTATTTTTCTTTGTTAATGACCACGAGGAAAAGCTTCAGGGAGATAGAATAGTTTAATTCAAAAACATTTTAATCTTTTTTTCCCTAAAAATACATTTTATAAATTCGAATTTGTATTTTCCTAAAAAATTTTAAGCTGTGGGCAACGTACATGATAAGAGAATCCACCAAGACATACCAACATTAGAGAAACTATACTTTCTAGTTATTTTTTTCTTATATTGAAATTTACAACTGTACAATATATGTACATCTGTAAACGTGTTCACAACAATTACAATAACATGTAAAAACTTGAAAAGAATCAGTAGCACTTCATCTAAAATTCTACACTAGAAGGTCTCTAGGCCATCTTCTTTTTAGACGCCTCGGAGGATTATCGGGAATAGAGTGGGAAGCAAGTTGAGAAACTAATGGATTTGAGTGGTTATGGAGCTTACTATGGAAGGATAGGTATCTGGCTTGGGCTAAATCAGTAACATATGGAACATTAAGACCTTTATGGATAAGTTTATTATATTAAGATTATAAGTATATCACTCTCTCCTAACACTCTCTTACTTGTCTTAAGATTGAAACGTACGAACATAAAAAACATCAGAAATTCATGGAAGACCGCCTTTTGATTTGAATTACCAAATTAAATAAAATAGACTGATTTACTCTCTATTATTTATAATTTAATGAACTTACACAAAACCCTTACCTCATAGAAAAAATGCTTAACAAATTTGAAATTTGAGCACCAATTTCTATTTTAAAAATAGTTATTTTAAATAAATTAACAGTCAAAATGTTAAGTTCTATTGTCAATTGTATAGGATGTAATAATAATTCATTAAAATGATTTTTATCTATAATATTGTAACTACATTTAAAAAATGTCTTTACGAATTGATTATAAAGTAAATTGAAATATCAAATAGAAAATATAATCAAAAAAACATAACAAAGTAAAAAAAAAAAAAAAATGAGATCACACCATTAATTTCAACATGAAGCTGCTAATGGATTGATGTAAGAGTGAATAATATCCAATGAGGTCATATATCTAGTCATATACCGTTAACATGGCGGGACCTTTACACCTCTCTAAGGATTTTATCAAGATAGCACCCCATCAATTATTTCTTTTCTAATCAAACAAAGCGTCTTTTGTCATCAGCTGACAATTGAATTCTAACTGAATACTTACCAACAAAAAGTTTGACAATCAGATCTATACGCCTACAATTAAAATCCGATTTAACTAACTGTTTAGTGACATTAGTATTATTAATTCAATTTTAATCTTTTTTTTTTTTCTTTTTTTTTTTGTAAGCTAAAATACAAAATACAGTAAAAATACTATTGTATTTTCTACTCTCAGACAAACTAAAGGGATTCGGACACGAGAGTGAATTCCTAAGACGAACATAAAATACGAAGGCATGGTCCAAAATATAAACAGCTAGTTAAGTTGCAGAGCGATCCCTCAACGAGTATTACGTATTCGATCTCTGTTACTGAATCGTTTTCAATCCACAGCTGGAATTTTAGCAGGTTTTTGCCGTGAAGACAATACGTTATAGACACTATATATATATAAACTATTATATAAAAGAACAAGCCGTTATTCGTTTGTGATCATTAACCAAGAAAACTACTGAACCGATCTCTACCAAATGTTAACTACACCCTCTTCATAGCTCAAGGAAGGTTTAGCAATAATAAAATATAAAGATTTTCAATTATATTGTCATAAAAAAAAAGCTATAAATATGTGGTGCGCTGTGAAGTTTGATAATCGACCGACAGGTGGCGAGCACCATTCGAGAGAGGTTACAAAGGTACGGTGTTATATAGAGCTAGAGATTTTTGATAATTTATTTTCAATTCAGTTGTTATTAAAAAAAAAAATATAATTATGTGGAGCGACATGTGGATCCCAGTGCTGTTTAAAAATCTACCGATATGTGGCCATTCTGCAACAGAGTTTGCAGTAGTAAAATTATTAAATCCAATTATACCAAATTCTAACTACATCTTCATAGTTCTAGGAAGGTTTATAATAATACATTTTACTATAATATTAATTAAAATTTATAGTCCTGAGTGCCAGAAACGAGGTTTGCAAACTGTCATATACTTTTATGGTTAGAAATTAAAATCCAACCAGATGGATCGCTAAAATTATTTCTGCCGAATTGGATGTCTAATTATGCTTTTACGTACTCTTCAAACACATAATCAATGCAATTTTAATCAGGTTAAAAGTTACTGCCATGGGTATGCTTATGGCTGGTATGCTTATTATATACTGGATAAGCCATTTTTCTTTTGTGATCACTAATCATGAAAACTATTAAACCACTCGAACCAAATTTTAACCATTCATCTTTATAGTTCCATAAGGTTTAGCGATAATCAAATCAACTGATTTTCAATTTTTTTTTTTTTTTTTATTCAAAAAGCGATAATATGTTGATAATTGTTAAATTATATAATTAATTAGTTAAATGGTTAAATTATAAGTATAGCAAAATGCCGCAGACCTACCATTTCTATTGCAATCCGTTGGAGGTATACGATAAATAAAGCCTTTTTGAGGAAACCACGTTTTTTTTCCATAAAAGCTGTAATATCTCCATTTTGTTTAAATATTTCTCAAATTTTGACCACGTTTTCGGATTTAGCATTAAATTTTCTATAATAGTTGGGTACCTGTAACCTTGAATTATAGAAACTTGGTATCTAAAGAACCACTTGATCTTCACCTTATTTGGGGAAGTCACAATGTCTTATATTACTTCAACGCTCACCGTTTTTCAACGCTCAAAAACTATCCACAAAACGTCAAATCTCACAAAAACTTGCAAATTTAATCAGTTTTCGAATGATATGTTAAACGTAATGATTTTTTTTTAATTTCATGGAGAAATTAACAATTGAAACCGAAAAAACATGGTGTTCTCATTTGGCATACAAATCAGTTACTTGTGTAAATAAAACATTATGACAATCCCTTAATGAAAAGTGCATTTTAAACATAATAAACTCTTCATTGGAATAAAAAGCAAAGAAAAAAATTATTGTTTAATAGGAAATAAAGAAAAACTGTCAATAAAGCAGCACCAGATCAAAGGATCTTACATTTATTAATCTACTATTATTATTTAGGATTTATTTTATAAATTAGATTTAGATAGATTAGATTAGATTTAATATAAGAACACCATGTTTTTTCCGGTTTCAAAAGTGAATTTCTCCATAAAATTGAAACAAAATCTTTACGTTTAACGTATCATTCGAAAGCTGATTAAATTTTCAAGTTTTTGTGAGATTTGACGTTTTGTGGATAGTTTTTCGAAAAACGGTGAGCGTTGAAGTAATATAAGACATTGTAACTTCCCTAAATAAGGTGAAGATCAAGCTGTTCTTTAGATATCAAGTTTGTAAAATTCAAGGTTACAGGTACTCAGGTATTATAGAAAATTTAATACTAAATCCGGAAATGTGGTCAAAATTTGAAAAATATTTAAACAAACATGGAGATATTACAGTTTTTATGGGAAAAAAACGTGGTTTCCTCAAAAAAATCATTGATTTATCGTATATGTGCAACGGATTGGAATAGAAAGGTGAGGTCTGGGGCATTTTGCTACATTGTCGACCTAGTTCCATCCAATTTTTGTTTTTTTACACCAAGTGGTACTCACCCTGTATAGACCTCGAATTGATTTAAAATTTACTAATTTTCAATTAAATTAATAAAAAAGATATAAGAATGCGATGAGACATGTGGATACAAGTCAAGTTTGATAATCGACCAATACATCATTAATAATACATTAAATATTTCATGTCCATTTTGATAACCAACTCTAACATTAAATTTAAAAATTGGTGGTCCGATTATGTTTTTAGTTGACTTACAACCTCCTAATCTGTTCAATGTTACCAGGTTAAATTGTTTTTAAAAATTATTTATTGAAATTTACAACTGTATATACAATACAATATAAAATATCATACATCAAGTAAATGTGATGACATAGATAAAAATGACACGTCACTTGTTTTGAAAGCACCCATCGGTAGCACTTATAAAGGTTCTACATAATGAAGTACTATATTAGAAGGTCCCGAGGCCATCTTCTTTTCAGGCGCCTCGGAGGGTAATCTGGAATGGAATGACAAGCAAGTTGTGGTACTAAGAGATTTGAATGGTTATGGAGTTTGCTATGAAAGGATAGATATCTGGTATGAGCTATGTCAGAAACGTAAGGTATATTAAGATCTTTGTGGATAAGTTTGTTTGGGACGAAGTAAGGGGCACTTAAGATTTTTCTAAGGATTTTGGATTGAAAGGATTGGATACGATGAATTGGATGGTTTAGCCCCAAAACTCAAATCCGTAGGTCCAAATTGGTCTAATTACTGTTATGTAAATGAGTCTTTTGTAATTAATTGGAAGGTTTGAACGTTTGTCAAGTAAATGTTGAAGTAGTCAACATCGGGCAGTTTCTTGTCGTTTTAGTCTTGTGGTTAAAATTGAAAGTGGTACTATCATCGCCTCTATAATTCTCACTGGAACAACGATTGGAAATATCGCATTTATTCCTACTATATGATTCTTACTATTCTACCATTTCAATTCAAACAAATTATTAAAGATGATTTCACTTGAGGTACTTTCACCCCTCTTTCACCCCTTCTGGCAGATCTTTTTATGGATAAATTAGAACGGAAAATCCTTCATTCAAAATTAGCTCAACACATCATATACTAGTATCGGTATGTTGATGACATAATCAATGGGACGACCTGGGACGACCAGACAAATCAATAGTTTCTTAAACGAAATAAACGAAATCCACCCTTCAATTAAATTCACACTGGAGTTAGAGAACAATAAAACTTTAAATTTTTTAGACATAGAAATCTCCATAAACAATAAACAACACGAATTTAATATATACAGGAAACCCACACACACAGATGTAGTTATAGACAACAATGCCAGGAGACCACTAACACACAAACTCGCAGCATTTCATAGCATGATATACCGCCTTTTAAATATACCGCTAAATGAACGAAATTTTAACAAAGAAATACAAACGATTCACACTATAGCTAACAACAACGGATACAGTAAAACCACAATCGATAATATTTTAAGAAAACAAATACATAAAAAAACTATGAATAATATATACAAAACACCCCCAGAGGATAAAGCTACCCCTAAAAAATATATTTTGATACCATACTACGGCCCAATATCCGCTAAAGTCGGGAAAGAATTAAAAAAATTAGGTTTAAACCCTGCATTTAAAATAGATAAGCCATTGTCTTCATACTTCCCTTCACCGAAGGACAACATAGACCCTTTCCAAAAAAGTGGCGTATACGAATTAAAATGTAATGACTGTGAAGCAAAATACACGGGAAAAATCGGACGATCAGTAAATCAAAGAGTAAATGAACATATAAGAGCATACACTAATAAGACCCAAAATTCCAATTTCGCTATCCATCTAAATGAAAATAACCACAAATTTAATTACCTATTTAATTACCTAATTTAATTACATATTTAAGACTCGGGAGTAAAAATATTACATCAAGTAGAAAATAGCCTAAAATTAAATACTTTTGAATCACTAGAAATAATAAAATCGTTTAAAACCGATCCAGATTTTTGTTTAAATGATCAGATTAACATATCCAATAGCCCCATTTTAAATTTATTTCCCATAGGAACGGAAAAAAACCCAATGAGTCATAAGGGAAACCACGTTGTAAATCTAAAACTTAACCTACCTGCCCCCCTTTTACTTCTCACAAATTCAGTGTTTTAGTTACCTCGAAGGTGAGTGCCTGTGCTTGATTTCTTGTCTTATCTTTTTAAAAAACTTTAGTATATTTAATCTATGTAACATAGTTCTGATGTGTTGAAAATTTTATTGTATGTTTTAGAACTGAAGATGAATGTTTAGCATTCGAAACTAGTTTTCAAATAAAATAATCTCAATAGAAGTGGCATTTAATTCATCAATCCTAATTATGATTTCACTTGAGGATCACCATAATTAATGATCATTGAAACTCGATTATTACCCAACTTCGATGAGGCCACTGGTTATATAATCGAATATTGCAACGCAAACAGTAAAGCTATGCTAAGGACACATACACGACGGATGTTGGTCTAGCATTAACATAACTAACATAAAATGGATGCATATTGTGAGCGACAATAGAGCTTGCGCAGCAGCGAACTTATGTGTTCCAACAAGAGTGGCCAACCCAATCCGGTCTCATTGTGCCTCAACAACAGAGGCTGCACTAAATTCCCTATAATAGCCCAGCTTTGAGCACTATCGATTTACATGGAAATGGCGATTGATTTCCTTTGGGTGATAATCGATTCTTTTCCAAAAAAGCTCGATAAAGAAGGCCTCATTATGGTTTTAAGATCAATAAACTATTCCAATTATACCTCCGCTTACATCAGTGTTATTTATCGTTAACTATTTTAAATTTTTATAACAGAATCTCATAGAAATTTTATGTTAATTATACTTTTATTAATAATTTTTTTACTTCTTTTAGAAAATTACAATGGCAATAGTTCTAGATTAGACGGTACCGAGACCATATTCTTTTCAGACACCTCTGAGGGTGGATTCCAGTAAGAATGGAGTTTACTATGAAAGGATAGGTTGCTGGTTTAAGCTAAATCAACTACATATGGTGCACTAAAACCTTTATTGATAATTTTAGGTGACGTAGGAAGGGACAGATTGAGTGCAAGAATTATTGGAAGGTGTGTAGTGGAGCCCTAAAGCTCAACTCCGTACGTTTAAATAGGTCTATTTACTGTCATGTAAATGAGTCTTTAGTATATTATTGGAAGCTTTGAACGTTTGTCTAGTAAATGCTGGATTTATCAGTAAATGTTCCCTTTATTGCCTCCCAAACACTCCAATTCCATATCCTGAACCTTCAAGAATAGTATCAATAATGGAGAATCAAAATAAATCCAAACAAATCCCATCAAAAAACTTTTACCCTGCGCCGTAAACCTACTACTTCCTGTCCTGCAGTATCCTTTAATGATATCCCACTAATCCCTGTTGAACCTACAGTCCTCTAATTATGACTCCATTTGGACAAACGTCGGAATTGGAATCCACATACAAGACTAAAATGATAAGACTACTTCAATATTTACTAGACAAACGTTCAAAGCTCCCAATTAATTACAAAAGACTCATTTACATGACTGTGATTAGACCTATATAGACGTACTGAGTTGAGCTCTGAGGCTCCACGAAACCATCAAATTCATCTCGTATCCAATCCTTACATTCAAAAATCCTTCGAAAAATCCTCAACGCCCCTTAATTTGTCACCAATAAACTTATCCATAAAGATCTTCATGTCTTATATGTTGCTGATTTAGCCCACACTAGATACCTATCCATTCATAGTAAGCTCCATAACCACTCAAATCCGTTAGTTTCTCAACTTGCTTCCCACTCCATTCCCGATGATCCTCCGAGGCATCTGAAAAGGAGATGGCCAAAAGACTTTATTGAAAATTTTTATTGAGGTGCTACTGACTAGTATTTCTTTTCATGTTCTGACATGTTACTGTAATCGTTATCAACACATTTACTTGATGTATATATTTTGAATGGTTATTTAAAAATTACTACTGATTTAAACATTGAGGCTCAACTGTAAACATTCCAATTATTTTTGCTTTCATTACTTACAATCCAAAACCCTTCATGAAATCCTCAATGCTCGCTGTACAACAAAATACTTTGTTACAAATAAATTTATTCACAAAGATCATAATGTTCCATTTTTCGCAGATAGACCGAACGAGGTACCTATCCTTTCATTGTTTACTCCATAACTGCTCAAATCCACTAGTTACCCAACTTGCTTCCCACTCGATTTCCTGAAAAGAAGATGGCCTAGGGACCATCATAATTAGTTCTTTACTAGTTATTGACGAAAAATTGTAATCATTTTCCTATATATTCACTAGATTTATAAACTCTATACAGTTGTAAATATATTTAAATAAATTAAAAAAAAAAAATCAAATTACTAATAAAAATATTAGGATGATATTCTTAGAATTTCCTTTCTTTCTAGGAGCTCTTTTAGCGAGAATATTGCCTGGGGTTTACAACAACACTGCAGTTAGCCCTGACACATTACAGCGAACCACAATCATTACAAGACAAAGATTCCAAGACATGCTTCGTTGATTCTAAAACATCGCTTTACCTTAACTAAGCGGCCACAGTGAATGGCTTAAGGTAAAACCCAACTATTAACTACTCAACCAATGTTTTTTTCGGGCCTATTTTAGTTATCAAATAATACCTATACTATCTCAAAATGAAAACTATTCCGTATTAAAGGTTTTGTGATCTAAATATCTTGATTTCTTCATTCCTATTGTGTACATTCTAAAGACATTATCCCAAAAATTGATTGACCTATAAATTTTAATTTTAATTTATTGAACGTTAATTTGACATAACGTATGATTTAGTATCAAGAAACACTCTTCATTTGTATTTACTTATTTTTAGGGCCTACATGTACAACAAAAACTTCAGTCTAAAAAAGAGACTAAAACATTTGTATCTAATACTTTGTCGAGAATGTTTAGTGTTAACGTCAACCAGAAGGTCTCGACAAAAAAAAACTACGTGTTCAAAACAACGACAAAAAAAAACACTTTATTAACTAACTATTACAACTAACTGAGCAGGTTAAAATTAATAATCTTCTCTATCATTTTTACAAAACTGGTTGCCATGGCAACATATAAAAGTAGTCCGTAAGCACAAAAAATAATTAGTGAAAATAATATTTGTTAAGCTCGGTAGCTACCGCTACATCACTCCCCCCCTAGTGACGGAGTCACTGAGCACCTTTTTCACCAAAACGCCCGCTCCTTGTTCTGTAACCGTCTTCCTGATTATTTGATGTCTGCGGTTGTCCAGGTGGTGATGATGCTTGTTTTACTAAGGTGCTTTCCGTAGGTGTGTCGCTAGACAGGATATAAGCAGGCTTGAGACGATCGAGGGAGACAGTAACTTCTCTATTGCCGATCAAAAGAGTAAATACCTTATCGCCTCGACGTAAGACTTGGTGAGGGCCAGAATATGGAGGTGTTAGTGGCTTATGAACAGCATCTTCACGCAGGAATACGTGGGAACAAGTTGCTAAATCTCTATGTTGGAAGGTTTTTCTGTTGTACACTTCCCGTGATTTTGAGGGCTTGAGTCGTGCGAGATCCTCTTTCAACTGCTGAAGGGCAACACAAGGCTCTCGACTTGTTGTGTCCTCTAAAAAGTCACCAGGAAGACGCAAAGGTTGCCCGTATACTGCTTCAGCCACGCTAGCTCCCACATCTTCTCTGAAAGTAGCTCGTAGTCCGAGCAACACGGATGGCAAAACCTGTGTCCATCGTGTAGAGCTAAGATGAGCCGTTATTGCTGTTTTCAAACTCCGGTGCCATCGCTCTACACAGCCATTGGATTGTGGATGATAAGCGGTAGTTCTCTGCCTCCGAATCCCCATTATTGCTGAGAGTCTAAGAAAAAGTTCCGCCTCAAATTGTCTGCCTTGGTCTGTCGTAATCCGCTGAGGAGAGCCGAATCGTGTAATCCAATTGGCATAAAATGCCTGAGCGACAGCCGAAGCACTGATCTCAGCGAGTGGAATTGCTTCTGGCCAGTGGGTCGCTCTGTCTACCATGGTTAAAAGGTATCTCATTCCATCAGATGGTAACAGTGGTCCCACTATGTCGATGTGCACGTGTTGAAATCTGGGTGCCGGTAAATAACTGCCCAGAGGAGTCACTGTGTGGCGGTGAATTTTAGACTTTTGGCAAGGAATGCAGGTCTTTGCCCATTCACCAACATCCCGATTAATTTCCGGCCAGAAGTAGCGACTAGCGAGCAACTTCCTACTAGCTCTGATACCTGGGTGGCTCAATGAGTGAAGACGGTCAAAAGTGACGCGGCGAAACTCTTTTGGGATGTAGGGTCGAGCTGTCGAAGTTGAAGTCTCGCAAAGGAGCTCTATATCTGTACCGGGGATGAAGATGGATTTTAGTTGCAGCCTGGTATTTTTCTTGAGGTCTTCTATGCTACTGTCCTTCTTCTGTGCGTCCGCTATTTCTGAGAATTCATCCGGTGATTGAATTTCTTCGATTCGGGATAGTGTGTCTGCTACCACATTTTCGGATCCGGGTTTATATCTAATATCTGTGGTAAACTGACTTATAAAATTTAAATGCCTGATTCGACGAGGAGAGGCTGTCTCAGATTTTTGTTGAAAAGCATGTATTAAGGGCTTATGGTCCGTTATGATGTGGAAATTTAAACCTTCTAGAAGAGGTCGAAAATGTTTAATTCCTTCGTAAATCGCGAGGAGTTCCCTGTCGTAAGTAGCATAATTTCTTTGTGTATTTGACAAAGCTTTTGAAAAAAATCCAAGGGGTTGCCATTCACCGTTCTTTTGCTGCTGCAGGGCACCACCAATACCTTTGTCGGATGCATCACAGGTTAAAGAGACTTCCCCTGAAATTCCAGGATGGGAGAGCCTAACAGCTTCAACGAGACTCTGTTTGCACTGTTCAAAAGCTCGTAGTGTCTCTTCCGTCCATGCAATGGGAGTTTTATCCTTCCGTTTGCAGTTGTGTGTGAGTTGGTTCAATGGTTTTTGTGTTTCGGCAGCGTGAGGGAGGCATCTCCTGTAAAAGTTTATCATACCTAGAAACCTGCGAAGTTCACTGATGTTGCTGGGTTTCGGGTACTCCTGAATCATTTGAACTTTTGCAGGAAGAGGCTGTATACCATTTGCGTCCACCCTGTAGCCGAGAAAATCGACCTGAGGTTCTCCAAAAACACATTTGCTTACATTGAGGGAAAGATCATATTCATTGAGCCTCTTAAAAATTTCTTTGAGATGATGCTCATGTTCCCCCTGTGATTTCGAAGCAACTAAGAAATCGTCCAGGTATGGAAAAACGTATGGCAGATCTCGCAACATGTTATCCACGAAACGCTGAAAAGTTTGTGCTGCATTTTTCAAACCGAATGGCATCCTGAGAAATTCAAACAGGCCAAAAGGCGTAATGATAGCTGTCTTTCCAATGTCTTCCTCAGCAACGGCGATATGGTGGTATGCACGTACAATATCTAGAGTCGAGAATACCTTGGCGCCATCTAACTGGGTGGTGAAATCCATTATGTTTGGCACTGCGTACCTATCAGGTACCGTTTTAGCATTCAATGCGCGATAATCTCCGCAGACTCTGATTTTTCCGTCTTTTTTGGGAACTACATGGAGAGGACTTGACCAGGCACTGCTTGATGGTCTGCAAATACCTTCCTCAATCATGGTTTGGAACTCCTGCTTCACCGCTGCATACCTCTCAGGTGGAAGTCTTCTTGCCTTGCAGGTAACTGGGTTTCCTTTAGTCTCGATGTGGTGCTCGATGACACTTCGAGCGGGTCCACGGATCGGTGATGGTCGAGTAATCTTGGGAAATTCTTTCAAGAGGTGAGCGTAACGACAATTCTGGGGTATAGTAAGTATGGTCGGTGTAGTGACCGTAGACACTGTTCCGATAACTGATAATCCGGATTGCCGATCGATCAACTGCTTCTTTCTAATGTCGATATTAATGCCATGATAGAAGAGAAAATCGGCTCCGATTATTGCCCTACTTACGTCCGCCAAGAGAAATGTCCATGGAAGAATTCGTCGCAGTCCAAGATCAAGTTTGAGAGTCTTCTCCCCATAGGTAGGTATTGGAGTATTATTGGCTGCTACCAGTGTGAATTCCGTTGGTTTCTTGTGTATCCTGGGGTTACGTGGCATTATTGAGATTGAAGCACCTGTATCAATAAGGAAGCATATCCTAGATTCTCGGTCTGTTATAAAAAGGCGGCGTTGAGGTTGGGTTCCGACGACTGCCGCCTGCTCCGTCGACCCCTTCAGTTTAAAGGACTTAAGGATTTCCAACCACACGGTTTGACACATTTCTTTGCCTTTGGCCCAAATCGTTTGTGGTAGAAACATATTTTACTCTCCTGGGGACTAGATTGAGTGCTATTTTGCCCTTTTTGTCTAAAGTGCATTCGAAGCTCGGCCACTTCTTCTCGAAGGCTCCGCAGTTCCTCAATAACGGTATTGCTAGTTGCTGTATGTGACACTCTAACAGCGGCATTTACTTCTGCCGGCGTCTCAACTTCCATAATATTGTCTGCCAGAGAGGCTAAAACCTCAATATCATCTTGTTTCGTAGCGGCCAAAATTTCCTGAACTCTAGTAGGTAGTTTTCTTAGCCACAGGGTCTTCACTATAGATTCCCCCGTCAAAGAACCTGCCAATAGCAGCATACATCTATATAATTGAGAGGGTTTTTGGCTACCCAGCTGCGTATCACTTAATAATTTATTAATTTTAGAAGAATTGGACTCACCATAGATCGAAACGAGGCGTCTTTTGAGCGCGTCGTAGGGATCTTCTTCCGTAACTGCCAATAGGTCAGCGACTTGGGTTAGGACCTCCAGTTCCAGCCCCGCGACTACAGTCTGAAATTTGATCTTAGAAGAGGTTATACGTGAAGTAGCAAACACAGCATCTGCTTGTAAAAACCACAATTCCGGGTTAGATTTGTAAAAAACTGGTAGTCTTGTGGTCGGCCCACCAAAGGCTCCTATTTGGTAGTCTAGTACCGATTTTGAAGTGATTTGAGACTCGGAGAAGTCGGTGGTTCCAGGCATTGCCTTACTTGTATCGCTCTTTATCTCCGTTTCTAGAGGCATCTCGGTAAAAAAAAATCACGTCGGGGTCACCAGTTGTCGAGAATGTTTAGTGTTAACGTCAACCAGAAGGTCTCGACAAAAAAAAAACTACGTGTTCAAAACAACGACAAAAAAAAACACTTTATTAACTAACTATTACAACTAACTGAGCAGGTTAAAATTAATAATCTTCTCTATCATTTTTACAAAACTGGTTGCCATGGCAACATATAAAAGTAGTCCGTAAGCACAAAAAATAATTAGTGAAAATAATATTTGTTAAGCTCGGTAGCTACCGCTACATCTTCATAAACGGTCGAAATCAAAACTCCGACAACGACTAAATACATGCATTTACTTACTTAATCCCATACGTACATACGCCACACAAATATACGTGACAACAAAAAAAAAAATACGCACCTTAAAAAAATACAAATATTCCAATCAAAATTACTCCGACTAATCACGAAATCACCTTGGTACATTTTAAACCACACACAGTAAAGGTATAGATGTACCCACAGTAAAGGAACATATACATAACCTTTATAGACGATTTCACGACAGATTTCATGGACATAACAACATACTCATTAATGACATGGCCACGACTGACATACCTGGAAATATTCTCAGAAGGTCTAAAAAAAGGTTGATGAGAGATTTGCTCAAATTAATTTTTTTTTTTTTTAACTATGCCTGGAGGAGGTTCTGTTGAGTGCTAGTTCCCCACACAACTATAAGGCCTGTATTGTTTAAATATGAGCAAATTCACTCATTGCAACGCTAATAACAGGTGTGAACAAAAATTTGAAAGAGATACAAAATAAAAATATTTTTTTTAAATAGGATTTTGCTAGAACATTCTGTTAGTGGTATAGACAAATAAGATTAGTTTCCTCGTTAGACAATAGTATCCCTAGATCCTATAATAGTATATGATTAAAAAAAAAACCACTATATTTAGTCAAGAAAAAACTACCATTAAGGAAATGGAAAGTCTGGTGCATAGTTGGTTTGAAGAAATTATTTGTGGGAGATTTAATATAATTTTTGCATAAGTTTTTTTGTTTTTCTTATTTATTAAAATACGCATTTATATGTTGACATAAGTTAAAATTTGGATTCAATAGTCCAAAAAACATACAACTAAATTTCTAATTGACTTAGTCAACTTACTTGAGGTACGCATGATGGTACAGAAGGATCAAAAAAAAATACAGTGTTTTAGTTACCTCGAAGAACTGAAGATGAATGTTTAGCATTCGAAACTAGTTTTCTAATAAAATAATCTCAATAGAAGTGGCAATTAATTCATCAATCCTAATCAATCAAATTTTATTTATTTATTTTTCTTCTGAATTTACTATTTTCCCCCAAGTGAATATATGCCAATATAACAGTAAATTCAATTAGACAATTACATATATTTAAATATGATACATTAGTGTCCTACAATGAAACTTGGCATATACCTAACAGAATAATATGTCAATTCAACGCTTTTAAATACGCCTTTTAGTTATTTTAAAAGGATCAAAAAAATTTTTTTTTTCTTTTTTTACCTTAAGTACCTATCACAAAAATGAAACGCGCTCAAAATTTGAAATTTAGAACTTTAATTTACTAGGTTGATAATGTTCTAAAGCAAATATTAGAAAAAACAAAGAGGTCATGGTCCAAACCATTGGTTAATTTTAAATGGAATGGCCCAATAGAAGGAATTTTAGTATAGAGCCGTAAATAATCACAGTTTAAAAACGTTTCCCAATGCTTGAATTCATCGTAAGAAATACGGAATACGAAATTGCCACTTGATTTATGGGTTATTTAATAAGCAGTCACCTTACCATTAATACATTTCGCAATTAATCTCAGTAATTAAATAATCTTCTGGTATTCGTACAATTATGCCCTTTGAAAGTAGTGATCAATCAAAACCTCTAATGAATAAATATGATTTGACACGGACTGGATATTATGATATTTTAAACCATCACCTTTATGATGTCGATCTATTTTATTTAATTTTGAAACCTTTAAATTCCAGCATAAATTCTTCTAAAAAGCAGTAGGTCATGATCGTGATTTTTTTTTTTTTTTTTTTTTTTTTTTTTTTTTTAAAATATAAATATTAAATCAAAATAAATCCAACAAAAAACCATTATCCTTCGTCGCAAACCTACGACTTTCTGTCCTACAGTGTCCTTTAATGATATTCCACTAATTCCTGTTGAACAGATCCGCTACCTAGGACTCCATCTGGACAAACGTCTTACTTGGAATCCACATACAAGACTAAAACGACATGAAACTGCTCGTCGTTACAGACTACTTCAACATTTACTAGACAAACGATCAAAACTACCAATTAATTACAAAAGACTCATTTACATGACAGTTATCAGACCTATTTAGACGTTTGCTTTGGGGCTCAAACCATCCAATTCATCTCTTATGCAATACTTACAATCCAAAATCCTTCGAAAAATCCTCAATGCTCCTTACTTTGTCACCAATAAAGTTATCCATAAAGACCTTAATGTTCCATATGTTGCTGATTTAGCCCAGACCAGATACCTATCCTTTCATAGTAAGCTCCATAACCACTCAAATCCACTAGTCTCTCAACATGCTTCCCACTCAATTCCCGATAATCCTCCGAGGTGTCTGAAAAGAAGATGGCCTAGAGACCTTCTAGTGTATATTTTTATCGAAGTGCTACTAGAGAGTAGTTCTTCACAAGTTATTTACATGTCATTGTATTCACTATCAACACATTTACTTTATGTATATTATTTTGTACAGTTATAAATATGGAACTGGGCCTTCTATGAGTTGGTAGAGTGATATACTGACAGGAAAAATGTACACCAAAATTATTTTTACGCTTCTATATACTTTAATATTAATTTTGTATCTATTGTTTTTTTCAGTTGTCATAAATTTCGCTTTTTCATAGAAAATTCGTAGGTCTGTTTTTTTCTTATATTTCTTTCAGTTTATTTATATCACTAATTGCCTCTTCTTCTACGGCCGAAGCCATATTTTACTGTATAAAATAAAGTTATTAAAGGTGTGCCACAGGACAAGAATCTAAATGTGATTACTAAATCTGATATTAATCCCACATAGATAAGAAGTATTTATTGATACAGACAGCAGCTAAATGCCATCAAGCTCTCATGCAAACTCTTCAAGCCCGAATAAAAAAAATATTTCTTTTACCACTGCATATGAACTGCGCGGATAAGTGGGACTCAGCGGAGAGTACTTTCACAGTTGCGGCACAGGCTAACAGTTATCGATGTATCATGCCCCTTGTTAGTCTAATTCTCTTACCCCCCCCCCTCATGCCAAGAATCTAGTTATTAAAAAAAAAAAAGAAGAAAAAAAGACAATCGAATTCTAGCAGAAAAAAGACAACATATGAAAAAGAGCAGTTATTATTCAGAAACGAAATTAAATACTTTCAACTAACATTATTTTTATAAGTAATGTCATATCTTTGGAGCTCAGTTGTACATTAAAGCAAAAATTAAAAATTATAGATAAAAATGTACAAAATTTATTATTTTTTTTTTCTCTTTATTTGTTTAATCGACACCTGTCACTTATCATGTGACAACAAGCAGATGTGATAAATTGTTGTATACAAGATAATTGGCATGTCAGGGTATGAGGGAGGACAGCACCCAGCGGTACTTACTCCTAACATGAACATGATATTTAATCAGTTTCAACGGAGTAGATCCCTCAACCAACTCCTTTTTAGTCTCCTTTGGGTATTATCTGGCAAGCTTATGGAGGACATACTTTGTATTAAATTATTGATATGTCCGTGAGGTTTATCGTGAAGTCTTTTATAAAAACTCTGGATGTGATCTTGAAAAAAAAAAATTGATTTAAAACCCGATTTCTCTCTGACCGGGAAAAATATTAGATCGTAAATATAACTATAAATAATCTACTGCTTTTCCCAATTTACATTTAAACGATCAAATTACTTCAATTAATAATTAAATTAAATTAAAGATCAATGATCGATTTATAAAACGATGATTCGGTTTATTTTCGAAATAAACCAAGTTGAGAGAAAGTATGGGTTTCAAAAGTGACTTTTTTCATTTAAACCAATATAGCTCCTAAATGGTAGATCCTAGCGACAAATGTTATAAAACAAAAAATACTTTTCATTAAATTTATGATCTGAGAATTATTGGCAAAATTTTAATTTTAGCAACACTAACGTAGCTAGAGCCTGTCAAAATAGCCCCGACACTTAACAAATGTAGGCAAAACGTGACTTTTTTCATTCAAACCAATATAGCTCCTAAATGGTAGGTCCTAGCGAGAAATGTTTTATAACAAAAAATCTTTTTCATTAAATTTCCAACCAGAAGAATGTCGTCAGATTTTTGATCCTACTAACACCAACTTACAAATTTACCAACACTTACAAATTTTGACAAAACGTGACATTTTGTGTTCAAACCAATATAGCTCCTAAACGTTAGGTCGTAGCGACAAATTATATTAGATAAATAATACTCTCCATTAAATTTTTGATCGGAAAACTAACTGAAAATTTTCGATACGACCAACACTAACAGAGCTACAGCGTGTCAAAATGTTACATTTTTGAGAGTGAAAAAAACATTAAACTAATAGACATATCCATGTCAAACGTTCCTTTATATCCAGAGCTTTTGGAATTCCCTCCCTTCCATAATTCGCCATTCCTCCACTCATAACAGCTTCAAATCCCGACTTTTCATTTACCTGTTAGATATTCAATCTAATAGTTATATAGATGTAGAAAATATCTCTTAAAATGAGATATGAACATTCAGAATATAATATTGATTTTGTACAGTATTAGTCTAGTATTATTGAACTAAATTTGTTTTGTCATAATTTATATTATTTATCAGATAAGACACATTATCTTCCCAGATAATTTATATTTCTCAGCTTTGATTTTATTGATTTTTTGTTTAATTTTCTCTATTTTTGTTTTCGTGGCTTATCTTAGATTCTAACCTCAAGATATAATTTGTTTTTTGTGTGATATTTTAAAATATGTAACATTACTTTTATATTGTAATTTGAATTTCTTTTAAATCCCTTAATTTAATTTCAATTATATTTTTCTTGCTTTTATCATATTTCTTAATTATATATACGGTATGCTAGGTAGCCATAAATTGTTCATTGTAATTATTCTTAAGGGGCAAAGGCCCCAGAATAAAATTTATTTTCATTCATTCATGTCAACAAAAACCGATCTTAAACTGCTAACAAATAGAAGTGGACCACTTAAGGAACTTAAGATATTTTACAATTTTGTTTACTTGATTGATAATATGAATCCAATAGAACATGTTTAGGACAAATCCTAACGCCAATTACATGTATGTTCCAGTCCGGGTAATTGGATGAACTTGCTGGCGCTTTAATTGAGGAATTGGCTTCTTTACAAACTTTACATATTGAGCTTAGTAAAGAACGAACTGCCGATGTAAAGCATTAATTTAAACTAGAAGGGATCTCCATACCCTACTAAAGAAGGTTAAAGTGAAAATAAACGCAATATCTATTGAATTTGTAAAAATATAAGTGTACATATTGTAAAATTTTTATATTTTCTCAAATTTAGATTGGTGTATTTATTTCATATATCAATAAATGAAAAAAGAAAAAAAAAAAAAGAAGATATAAATATGAAACTGGGCCTTCTATGAGTTGGTGGAATGATATATTGATAGGGCTCCACTAAACCATCCAATTCATCCCGTATCTAATCCTTACAATCCAAAATCCTTCGAAAAATCCTCAATGCTCCTTACTTTCTCACCAGTAAACTTATCCATAAAGACCTTAATGTTCCATAGGTTGCTAAGTTAGCCCAAATTGAATACCTATCCTTTCATAGTAAGCTCCATAACCGCTCAAATCCATTAGTTTCTCAACTTGCTTCCTACACTTTTCCGGTAATCCTCCGAGGCGTGTGAAAAGAAGATGACCCAGAGACCTTCTAGTGTAGAATTTTTATTAAAGTGCTACTGATGGGTAGTACTTTTCAAGTTTTGTCACGTTATTGTAATTGTTATCAGCTCATTTGCTTGATGTTTATATTTTGTACAGTTGTTTAAATTTTAATAAATTGATTGTAAACTATTTGATGTATCTTACACCAATATACACCAATCTAGTATTTTATTTTTTAAACAAATACCACTACCAATGCATAAGTAAGGAATTATACTCACAAAGAAACAAAAAATAAAAACAGAAGTATCGTTAAAAAATAGTGTTACCTAACGTTTGATTAGTGGTCCACTTCAATTTGTGAGAACAAGATACATCAAATAGTTTACAATCAATTTATTAAAATTTAAACAACTGTACAAAATATAAACATCCAGCAAATGAGCTGATAACAATTACAATAACGTGACAAAACTTGAAAAGTACTACCCATCAGTAGCACTTTAATAAAAATTCTACACTAGAAGGTCTCTGGGTCATCTTCTTTTCACACGCCTCGGAGGGTTACCGGAAAAGTGTAGGAAGCAAGTTGAGAAGCTAATGGATTTGAGCGGTTATGGAGCTTACTATGAAAGGACAGGTATTTGGTTTGGGCTAACTTAGCAACCTATGGAACATTAAGGTCTTTATGGATAAGTTTACTGGTGAGAAAGTAAGGAGCATTGAGGATTTTTCGAAGGATTTTGGATTGGAAGGATGGGATACGACATGAATTGGATGGTTTAGTAGAGCCCTATCAATATATCATTCCACCAACTCATAGAAGACCCAGTTTCATATTTATATCTTCTTTTTTCATTTATTGATATTTACAACTGTATAGAATAATATACATTAAGTAAATGTGTTGATAGTGAATACAATGTCATGTAAATAACTTGTGAAGAACTACTCTCTAGTAGCACTTCAATAAAAATATACACTAGAAGGTCTCTAGGCCATCTTCTTTTTAGACGCCTCGGAGGATTATCGGAAATTGAGTGGGAAGCAAGTTGGGAGACTAGTGGTTATAGAGCTTACTACGGAACGAAAGGTATTTGGTCTGGGCTAAATCAGCAACATATGGAACATTAAGATCTTTATGGATAAGTTTATTGGTGACAAAGTAAGGAGCATTTAGGATTTTGCGAAGGATTTTGTATTGCAAGGATACGAGATGAATTGGATGGTTTAGTGGAGCCCCAAATCTCAACTCCGTGCGTCCAAATATATCTAATAACAGTTATGTTTATTAATCTTTTATAATTAATTAGGAGCTTTGAACGTTTGGCTAGTAAATTTTGAACTTGTCTGTAACGACGAGCAGTTTCTTGTCGGTTTAGTCTTGTTATTTTATCTTTTTAAACGAAAGATAAAATAAAAATTAATGAAGACATACTCTGTGACTGTAGAATATGTAGAAAACAGCTTGGAATAGAGTTAGGAGTAAGAAAAAACACACTTTAGTTAAAAAAAGGTTTCTGAACTCCTGCGTTGCTCAACGACGATGAACCTGATACACCATTGTGACAAATATAATCAAAACCAATCACTCTAGTGGTTATATATAATTTTGCAGTAACACGTTTCTACTTTCCGTTCATTAGTGCAACTAATGACGAAGTAGTAATAGAGATGCCAGCAGCGGCTCGTTTGAGATTGACAACAATACGTGACCGGCTCCTTCGTGACCGTCCTTATGACTCCTTGTCTTTCCAACCAGCAGGATTCTCATCTTCCGTCAGCAAATATTGGTCCTGCCGATACAAGGATTTTCCTATTTGGACATCCTTTCGGTGGCGCTAAGAAATCCTTAAAGGAAGCACTTAGTGAGGAATTCGGTCCCGAGTCAATTTATAACGATGACTGTCAGCAATGAAATAGTTCTTGCCTAACAACGTTTATTTTCCCCTTTATGTAACTCCAAACATATATTTGTCTTTGGAAAATGTCTATAATCAGTGATTATAACATAGTGAATTGCCTAAAAGACTGACTGTATTAATGTTCAAATACAGGTATTATTTTCCTAGTTTCAGGCATTGCACTGATATGCACAACCAAGTATTACGAATAAATATTGATTGACCAGCAAAGAATTCCATCCGTTTTTTTTTTTTCTCAGTTATAAGCTGCATTTTTCTTTAGGTTTTTACGTTTCTATTTTCTTAAAACAGAGTTTATGAAACGTTTTAAAATTATTAAAAATATTATATAAATGAATCAGCATTTAGAAAAAAACAAAAATTCTCTCTGACTAGATAAAATAATAGATATGGAAAGGAATAGAAGTTAAGGTGTATAGGGGGATAATATACATCTTAATTCCTAGCTTAATCCCAAACAAACCACAGAATGTATATAAAGAGGATTGCTGAACAATAAAGTCAGTCTTTATCTAGTACGTGTGAGTGTCATTTAGCTCCCTAATTTCCTTTTTTTTTTATGTTTTTCTTCTGGGCGAACTTAACTTAGATATGTCTAAATATAATCTTCTTTCTCTTATATTTATATTTTATAATTAAAACCAGTAAATAACTTAAATTAATAATTAATTTATTTTGAGACTGACGTTCAAACCTACCGATTAATTACAAAAGGCTCATTTACATGACTGTTATTGGATCTATTTGGGCATTTGGGCTCCACCAAACCATCTAATTCATCTCGTAATCAATCCCTGCAATCCAAAATCCTTAACGCTCCTTAGTTTGTCACAAATAAACTTCCCATAAAGCTTATAAAATTAATATTAATTTTGTATCTATTATTATTTTTTTTTAACTGTTGTTTTTTTTAGTTGTTATAAATTCGTATCCCATCCTAGCAATCCAAAATCCTTCGAAAAATCCTCAATACTCCTTACTTTGTGACCAATAAACTTATCTATAAAGATCTTAATGTTTCATATGTTGCTGATTTAGCCCACACCAGATACCTATCCTTTAATAGTAAGCTACACTACCACACAAATACGTTATTTTCGCAACCTGCTTCCCACTCCATTCCCGATAATTCTCCGAGGCGTCTGAAGATGGCCTAGAGACCTTCTAGTGTAGAATTGTTTTTCCTTTTTATTGAAGTGCTACTAGTGAGTGGTTCTTTAAATGTTATTGACAAGTCATTGTAATAATTTTCCTTAAATATATTTATTTTATAACTGTATACAGTTGTAAATATCAATAAATAGTTAAAATCTGTTATTCTTAAGGGACTCGGTCCCGTAGTAAAATTTTTTTTCTATTCTATTCTTTTCGATTCTATAAGATAAAATAAACAAATTATAGTTTAAAAAAGTAGAAAAACAAGCTTTTATAGGAAACCTAAATAAAACCTAAGTCTGGTTAACAATTTGCAGCAGCCAGACCTTTTAGTTTTTAGAATTCAAGGTTCAAAGCTGATGTCCCTGTACTATTCGTAAATTGTTTGCAATTTTTACACAGTTTATCCAAAATCAAAAAACAATTTTTTTTTTTTGTTGACATATCTCAGAGTATGAATGAACAAAATGTAATGATCTAAAACTTTTTGAGCAGCCATTTCTTTCTTATCGACTCTTAAACAAGACAAAAATTAACGTTTAGCAAAATTCTTTGATGTTTGACAATCAATTGTGGCTAAACACTTAAATCAAATTCAGCTTAAGGGATGCCTTTATACGCACAATTTAATAAACCTTAGTTTTTTAAATATACCAATTTTAGAATCAGAGCATTTATATATATATATATATATATATATATATATATATATATATATATATATATATAGTTAAGTTCATCCAGAAGAAAAGTCCAAAAAAAAAAAGGAAAATTAGGGAGCTAAATAACGCACACAACTTCAGAATAAAGACTGACTTTATTGTTCAGCAATCCTCTTTATATACATTCTGTGGTTTGTTTGGGATTAAGCTAGGAATTAAGATGTATATTATCCCCCTATACACCTTAACTCCCCCCCCACCAGTTTACGACCAATCCTCGTAAACTCCTACACAGGCCAAACAACCAATTATATACAAAAATCAATGCTACAAATAAATACAAGAAAGAAAGAAAAAAAACAATCACTGTTACAATAAATACACAAAACAAAAAAAAAAATTCTTAACTTAAAACTTTCACCATACTTTGACAGATCTTTACATACCTCCTTCAGTACAAAACTAAAATACAAACAAAAAAACTGTTACACTTCTCCTAAGTTTCCTTTTTTACATTATCTACTATTTACACAAGTTCTCTTGCATAGAAAAGAGGATACCCCTCGAAACCCTTCTAATGAAAATGGGTACCCAAGAATATACAACCGAACTCAATGAATGATACCAACAACCTCGGAAAATAGAACACGAGAAAAAAAAACGAGAAAAACGAGAAAAAACGCTAACTTAACGGGATCTTCAGTTGTTCCAAATGAACCGTCCTTCTCTTCCGGGGATCTTGAATACTCTGGATGGTAACGACATTATGTTCCCTAATCGCAACAACCTTGAAGGGTCCGTCATATCGTATTTCCTCTTTAGTCCGATTCGAAGACACCCTGCGATACACAATAGAACCTATTTCTATTTTCTCCATACCATCCCGACTCTTGAGATTTTCGCGGTTTACCCTCCTACTTTTTTTTCAGCCGCGAGCTTCTTCCGCGTCTTTTCCCATCTTTCCCCGAGCGCCACCCTATTTGCCACCAACGTCGCTGCAAACTCCTCATCCACTATTGCACCGCGGCTATCCCTCTTGCGCTCCCGGAGTCCAAATAACATTTCGAATGGTGAATATCCCGTTGCCGAGTGAATTGAGTGGTTGTATGCTATTATCGCCTTAGGCATTGCCGTATCCGCTTTCAACCCCTTTTCCGCGTAGAAGACGCGAAGGTGATCACCCAGGGTACTATGCAATCTTTCGACCGCTCCTCGACCTTTAGGATGTCCCGGCGTATTTAAATGCCATTCTACCCCTAATCCTCGCATCTCCGACCTGAGACGGCTGTTATCAAATTCCCGCCCCCCATCTGACGT
This sequence comes from Euschistus heros, assembly GCA_003667255.2. Lineage (NCBI taxonomy): Eukaryota > Metazoa > Arthropoda > Insecta > Hemiptera > Pentatomidae > Euschistus > Euschistus heros. The sequence continues at coordinate 381,186 of RCWM02000571.1, read as the reverse complement.
TATTCTCTCCGGTACCCCGTAGAATTGAAACCAAATACGGAGAGCCATAAGTACTGACTCGGCTGACCTGTCGTCAATCGGGTATGCCATGGCTATCTTGCTGAAGATGTCTATAATTGTAAGCCACTTAAGTCCTTTCCAGGTAAACGTGTCCACCTGTAAGTCAGTTAGTGGTACGGTTGGTGTCATTGTCTCCTCCTGCTTCCCGGTTGGGGGGTGTCTGTCATATTTCGTGGTATTGCAGATCTTGCACGCTCCTATTACCTCCTCTATCGTCTTCCTCATGTGCATCCAGAAATACTTCCTCTTTAACGCTTTTAAAGTTTCCTGCACCCCTCTATGATTTGTCTTTCCCTGGTGGTACGCTATTGTGACTTCCTTCTGCCGGTCCACCTCCCTCACCGTTTCCACCTGCAATTTGCATCTAATAAACGTCCGGTCCAACCCTATCTTTTCGGCCCGCCACAACCTCTTAATTTTTTTCCCACACAACCGCATTCCCGACGTATAAATAAAAAATTTTTCCTGGTCGAGACTCCTCCTTCAACACCTTACTGATGACCTCCTCTCCCACTCCCGGTTGCGACCATATGGTGGTAATATGATATTTCCCGTACGTCGCGTATTCCGCCCTAGTCAGTCCCGTTGTCTTCGTCTTCCATATTATTTGTCTGTCCTTGTCGTTTACTATTTCTTCCCTTTCTTCCATCTCTACCGTCCTCTCGCCCTCCGAGCTCTCCCCCCTCAACACCTCGCTTTCGACTTCTACTTCTTCTGACTCGCGTTCCCCTTCCCCCTCTGGCGTCCACTCCCGTATGAATCGTTGTAAACCGCCCGAATACTCCCCTGCTTCTCGCTCTATCGCGTTAACCTGAAGGGCTCGCGATAACCAGTCGGCCACGACGTTTTCCCTCCCGGGCTTGTATACCACTTCTACGTTATATTGACTAAGAAATTCTTTCCAGCGGGTTATGCGCGCCGATGATTCCTTAAGCTTTCCCACCCACATTAGGGGACGATGATCTGTGAGTACCCTAAACCTCCGTCCGAACACATACGGTCTGAAGTGCTCTATCGCCCATATTACCCCCAGCAACTCTCTTTCTAGAGCACTGTATCGAGCTTCCGTTTCCGTGAGCCGTCTGCTGGCATATGCCACGGGCTGGTCCCCCTTTTCTCCTTCCTGGGACAATACGGCCCCCAATGCGTACTCGCTGGCATCCGTGGTTATCGTGAACGTTCGGGTAAAGTCGGGGAACGCGAGAACCGGTTCCTGCTGAAGTTTCCCCATACATGTTCGAATATTTTGCTCAATTTCCGGGGTAATCACAATCCTTCGCCCTTTCTTTAGCAATCATTCAGCGGCACCAAATATTTCGCCATCTCCGGGACGAACCTGCGGTAATAATTAAGCGTCCCTAATAGCCTGCGAATGCCCTTCACGTCCGTGGGTATAGCCATCCTATTTATCGCTTCTACCTTCCGTATGTCAGGTCTCACCCCCTCTTTCGAAATGGTGTGCCCTAGGAAGTTGATTCGATCTTGTCCCAGGATCGACTTCTCTCCTGACAACTTTAACCCAAACTGTCTTAGTCGTCCGAATACCCGTCTCAAGTCTTGTATGTGTCCTGTTTCGTCCTTGCTAAATATCAGTAGGTCGTCCATGTATACCTGGCATGAAGCTTCATCCAACCCTCGTAAGAACTCGTCCATCAGTCGTTGGAACGTGATAGGGGCGTTCTTCAACCCGAACGGCATTCTTGTAAATTCATAATGCCCCCTTTCGAACGTGAACGCCGTCTTGTGTTGGTCCTTCGGGTGCATACGGATCTGATGATACCCTGCCTTCAGGAGTCCAGTGTACTGAACACCGTCGCGCCTCCCAACCTGTCTAGAATATCTTCGAACCTTGGTATGGGGTACTTTTCATCCAATGTGTTTTCATTCAATTTACGAAAATCCACCACGACCCTGTATTTCTCCCGCGACGTTCCCTCATCACTCCTTTTCTTAACGGCCCATAACGGGCTATTGTACGGCGACGTGCTATCCACGATAATCCCCTGCCCCTTTAAACTCTCTAACTCTTTCCTAATGTGCTGTCGCAACGCCTGGGGATACCGTCTTTCTTTAACGTACGTAACCCGTTCTTGTTTAAGCGGGATCTCGTGGACCGTTTCCCCTGTTACGCTCAATATCTCTCCCTCCCTGAAAAAAACGTCCGAGTACTCCTGCTTCAATGCTTGTCGCCAATCCCTCTCTCGGTTAACCGCTCCTACAATTGCACATCTTCCCTTTTGATTCCTCTCACACCTAAACTCCTTTTTACCAATTCGGACTACCCATTGCTCACCGCTACTTTTTATCCGAGTCCCGAATCTCCCCAATAGGTCGCACCCTATAATCCCTCCATACTCTCGCGGCATGTTTTCTACAACATGGACTTTCATTTTATCTCCTTTTTTCCCCCATCCATCTATCCTTATTTCCGCCTCACCCTCCACCTTGCAGGGACCGCTAAGAGTAATCAACCTACACCCACACTCTCTCACCTGGGGTATCCTCTCTCCTTTACATAGTGCTTCTATTGTACCCCGGCTCATTATCGTATTAGTACTGCCGGTGTCAACCAGACACCTCACCCCTCCCGCGATCTTAATTATAGGCAACCATTCACTTCCACACTCAACACTATTTATTACCCCTCGGTTGCCCCTCCCCTTACACCCTCCTCATTCTTCGTCTCGCGATCTCCTTTCCGCTGCCGCTCGTCGTTCCTCGCTCCTATGGCTACTCCTATTCCTTCCCTCCGCCCGTGCGCCTTCTCCCGGCTCACCTTCTTCCTCTGTCTCTGATGTCTCCGAAGACCTCGTCGATTCAGATGGTCGTCTGCTTCTTCTCCATACACGCTGTGCATTTACCTCCATAGGTTCTCCCTGATTCGCTCCTCTGCGCCTACTCATGTACGGGCACTGTCGAGCGATGTGCCCTTCGGTGCCACATTCAAAGCATCTCGTGCGGGGGCACTGTGCTACCAAGTGACCCACTTTCCCACAGCCGTGGCACTTCCTCTCTTCCCTCCTCCAATTTCTCTTCTCCGCGCCATACCTCTTCTCCCGAGGTGACGTCCGCTCTCGCACTCCGACCTCTGCATCTCGTCTTCTCCATGGTTCCGTTCGAGGCTGTTTGTTTCTGTACTCCTCGCTGCGCCTGTAGGTTACTCTATTCCATCCTTCGTCCTTCCGCACCTCTTCTTCTCTCTCGCACTACAGTCTACTAGTTCTCTAGCACATTCGACAAAGGTTTTATCTCTCGGTAACCCTTCCTTCCTTCCCGTCTCCTTTGCCAGCTGCCTACTTTCAGGATTGTTGACAAGAAGGCCATCCGCGCTTCCACCTCCGCCGCTTCCGTGGTTTCCCTCATTTTCTCCGTTATCTTATTATAGTGGGCCAATAAGGCCCCTGCATATTGCCCACTGGATTGGTGAGGTCTCCTTGTCTCCCTAAACATCCGGAAGATGTCTTCTTCCGGTGTCCACCGGCCGCCTCCAAAAGCTTTCTTTAACCGGTCTTTCACCACCAACCATGGAGTGTCTTCGTCGGCTTGAATTAAATTTAGAATGCCTCGCTTGACTCGGCACACTAACGCCGCCCTCAGTGAACATGCATCCACCGGGTCCAAAAGGTTCTCGGCTATCTTGGCCTCAATCCGAGCCATTACTCGGTCGCCTCCCTTGAGGAAGTGATTCAGCTCCCCAACTTCTCCACCATATTTTTCTATATCTGATATCGCTCTTCTTAAATCCTGCGATACCGCCGTTTTGAGTTTCAACAACTCCAAAGCGTTCGCCTGTGCCGCTGCCATGTTTGCATGGGCTGCCGCTAACGTCTCTGGTGGTAACGGCTGCAATTCTGGCTGAACCTCGAAAGTAGGAGGTTTCAAAATGTTTTTTTTCCTCCATCTTCTGTTTTTCAAATTTCAAAGTCCGAAAGAACAGGTAAACACAAAAACAAGTTCGACGTTGAAGGCAACGAAAGAGAAAAACTTCTTGCGTGAAAAATAAAAAATAAATCTTACCAGAAGAATATGCTCTCGTAGTCCCGGGTTTCGGCACCAGTTAAGTTCATCCAGAAGAAAAGTCCAAAAAAAAGGAAAATTAGGGAGCTAAATAACGCACACAACTTCAGAATAAAGACTGACTTTATTGTTCAGCAATCCTCTTTATATACATTCTGTGGTTTGTTTGGGATTAAGCTAGGAATTAAGATGTATATTATCCCCCTATACACCTTAACTTATATATATATGGATAAATTTCTTGACTGTTACTATTAAATGTTTATTAAGGTTCTTGAGGTTCAGTGATAAAATAAAAAATCAACTATTTTGGCGACGTTTCGAGACTATATTGTTCTCATAATCATGCCCTACAGTGAAAAAAACAGGTTACAATAAAATTATATAAGTTATACAAGTTATTTCAAAACATAAAATTAGCTACAGTACAGGTAGGTATATAACAACATGTGTAGGGTAATACAAATATATCTATTTACAGAATATAGAGGAGTATGAAGCTACTTACAATGTTACTGGTGCATATGAGTAGACTAACAATTCTAGTACACAACTAACCTAGGGGAGTGAGTTTAAACAGACAGTTAACAAGGGTTAGTGGGGAAAACCCTATTTCTTAAAAATTAAGTTAAAAGGACCGTGTGGGTATTCCCAAACTTGTATAACTTATAAAATTTTATTGTAACCTGTTTTTTTTCACTGTAGGGCATGATTATGAGAACAATATAGTCTCGAAACGTCGCCAAAATAGTTGATTTTTTATTTTATGACTGAACCTCAAGAACCTTAATAAACATATATATATATATATATATATATATATATATATATATATATATATATATATATTTTTAATGTTTAAATCTGGAAAAAAGTTCAAAAAGTTTGTTTTTGCCCGCCCGAAATATTTTCCCCATTATCAAATTTAGTTTCATTTTTGATATTTTATTCTCAGAACCCACCTGGACCATATAAAAACATAAAACCTACAACTACAATTTTGCAAGGCAGACCTCCATTTTGGGGGTAATTAAACAAGACTAAGTGAGAACATTAGAACAATGTTGTGCAATTATTGTATTGTCATTGGTCCTTGAAACCTGTCCAAATTTTCAAGTTAATCAGCTTGCTGGAAATCAGTGAAAATTTACAATGAACGATTCCGTTACATACAGGTCAAGTTAATAAAAGCGTATTAAATACGTAAGAAAACATTTTTTTTTTTTTTTAACGATTTATTGAAATTGACAACTGTACAAAATATATACATCAAGTAAATGAATTGACAACGATTATAATAACATGTTAAAACTTGAAAAGAACTTGTCATCAGTAGCACTTTATTAAAATTTCTACAATAGAAGGTCTCTGGGCCATCTTCTTTTCAGACGCCTCGGAGGATTATCAGGAATGGTGTGGGAAGCAAGTTGAGAAATTATGGGGGTTATGAAGCTTACAATGAAACAATAGATATCTGGTTTGGGCTAAATCAGCAACATATGAAAAATTAAGATCTTTATGGATAAGTTTATTAGTGACAAAGAAAAAAACATTTTATTTTATTTTATAACGTTATATTAATATATAATTTATTATATAATATGTGAATATGAAACTTCCACAAGTAACAACTATGTAATATTTTACTATACCTGTATTAAGAATGGATCTTTTAACATTGTGAAGTATTTTCTGACCAATATCTGTAAACGATTAACTTACAACAGAAACTTTAGTAGTTATTAGCTACTAAAAATAGGACGACCGTTAATCTCGTAAAAAAACAAAAAAACTATAAAAAAACAAAACACGAAAACCAAGGTAGCCCCCGAAGGCATTTTAGGAACTTGTTGAGACGAACCTTCACAACATTACCGTTTAAGATAATGAACGGGCGGCAAAACCAGAAGACTGGCGCTGAACAAGCGATGATTACATAGAGAGAGAGAGAGATAGAGATAGAGAGAGAGAGAGAGAGAGAGAGAGAGAGAGAGAGAGAGAGAGAGAGAGAGAGAGAGAGAGAGAGAGAGAGAGAGAGAGAGAGAGAGAGAGAGAGAGAGAGAGAGAGAGAGAGAGAGAGAGAGAGAGAGAGAGAGAGAGAGAGAGAGAGAGAGAGAGAGAGAGAGAGAGAGAGAGACCATTGATAGATAAAGCACTGTGGATGGGGATAGATAGTTAGGGGGCCACTGCCTATGTTATTAGTTCCAAAAGACTTTATTCAGGACGGAAATGTTCTCTTATGCAACGACAATATCTTGACAGGTCTTTTAGTCTGAGTCACGTATCGCTGTCACGATTGGTTGGATATTATTCACTTTCGATGAGTTATGACTCTATTAATACAAAAAAAACAATAAACCAGTATGAATAAACAATAGCAAAAGTCTGTTGCGAAAATAGCTATTTCGGTACCAAAAAAAAAGATTTTTTATGGACTTGTTTGATAAGTACAAGTAATGAAATGAATAAAAAAATAAACTTTATTCTGCGACTTACTGTCTTCTAAGGATAAAAATAATGCACAGTTAAAAGTACAATTATCTAGCATGTTATTTACAAATTAGATGCTTCAGTAATTTTAGCACACATTTTTTACAGGAAAAAAAATTAATTTTTTTGTTTATATATCAATTTATTAAAATTTACAACTATACAAATAAGTACATCAAGTAAATGAACAGATAACGATTATAATGACATGTAAAAACTTGAAAAGAACTACTAATCAGTAGCACTTCAATAAAATTCTACACTAGAAGATCTCTAGGCCATCTTCTTTTCAGACGCCTTGGAGGATTATCGGAAATGGAGTGGGAAGCAACTTGAGAAACTAATGGATTTAAGTGGTTATGGAGCTTAATATGGAAGGACAGGTATCTGGTTTGGGCTAAATCAGCAACATATGGAACATAAAGGCCTTTATGGATAAGCTTATTGGTGACAAAGAAAGGAGCATTGAGGATTTTTGGAAGGATTTTGGATTGTAAGGATTGGATACGAGATGAATTGGATGGTTTATTGGAACCCCAAAGCCCAACTCATACGTCCAAAAATGTCTGATAACTGTCATGTAAATGAGCCTTTTGTTGTAAATAGGGAGTTTTGATCGTTTATCTATTAAATGTTGAAGAAGTCGAAAACGACGAGCAGTTTCTTGTCGTTTTAGTCATGTATGTGGATTCCAAGTAATACTTTTGTCCTAATGGAGTCCTAGTTAGCGGATCTGTTCAACAGGGATTAGTGAAATATCATTAAAGGATACTGTAGAACTGGAAGTCGTGGGTTTACGACGGATTGTAAGGTAATTTGGTGAGATTTGTTTGGATTTATTTTGATTACCCATTTTTGACTTCGAGTCCGACTGAAGGCAGAATATTTATATTCTGTTAATTCAGTCGTGGATCGAATTCGAGGTCGGGAGACCCTCCTGGGGCCCACCCAGCCTCTTAAAAAGTGGGTACCCTTAATTGGGGAAAAACCTGGCGGCTGAGCGTGAATTCTGGCCAAATCACCTCCTTTCACAACCGTTGGCTTAGAAACAGTACAGCCAACCTAAGTACTGAACCCGAGACCCTTCATGGGTTGTAAGTGGTACAGGTTTTTTTTTTTTTTTTTTTTATTACCCATTTTTGACACCATTCCTAAAGGTTTAGGATATGGGAATTCAAAATTTGAAACCATTGAATTCCCTTGTATGTCAACAACAGAATATTACACAATCATAGGAAAATATACATTTTTTTTTTTAGAAAAGAAGTTGATACTTCAAAAACACTTAATATGTATCCAATAGAGAGAAGCATAAAAACAATAATAGATTTCTAACAAAAAATAACACATTTCATATTACACACTAGATCCCAACCTTTTAACCTACATATACACTCATATAAAACCGCTTCCTTTGAAAAATCCTTCATCATTCGTGCTACCTCCTTCTGGAATTCCCTACAACTTCTATTCGTAAAGCAGCTTCCATAACTTCCTATTCTTCTCATATCCAGTCCTTACAATCCAAAATTTTTCAAAAATAATCCTTACTTTGTCACACATTTAATATTCCTTATATCTCTGCCTTAGCTCAAAGCAAATACCTATCCTTTCATAGCAAACTCCACAAACATTCAAATCCATTAGTATCACAACTTGCTTCGCAGTCTATTACAGACCCTCTGAGGCACCAGAAAAGAAGATGGCCTCGGGACCTTCTAATATACCTCATTATATAGAACTTCTATAAATGCGCAATTGGTAGTCTTCGGAAACAATTGACATATCATTTTTAGCATTATAATCAAATTTAGTTGTAGTATATTGTATTTTATTCAGTAGTAAATTTCTGTAAATAGCTTTAAAAAAAACAAACAATTATCGGTGTCACCTGTGGTGTAGTGGTTAGCATAGCAACCTACTAAACCCAAGATCGCGGGTTCGCAGCCCGGCAGATGACCTTAGGATTTTTTAAGGGAGTAAAAAATCCTTAGCTATGCCGTCTTTCGGAAGGGACGTAAAATGGGGGTCCCGAGCCTGTGCGATGTCAGGTACTCGTTAAAGATCCCTATTCTAATTATACCTGGATAGGCAAAATTTAGGACTCCCACCGTAGCATCGTCCGATTAGCCATAGCAGCATAAAGTGACGTTAAACGAAATAAACAAAAAAAAAAACAATTATATAATTAATTTACAATTACTTTTTTGAACACTTATCGAACTTTACATAAAAATTTTACTGGACGTTAGATTTACACTAAATATATAAACACTTATTTTCAATATGTAATTCGCAACACAATAGTTGGTACATATATTTATATTTGTATCTGTTTGCATGTATACGTTAAATTTTTGTATCATTAACTGACCCCGTTCCGAAATGGAGCTGTTACACCCGGAATCGTTCCTGAATAGTGGTACCAGATAATAACATCATTGCTATTCACCGGATTAGCATTGAATGAAACTCTAACTTCTCCAGTAATTTAGGGCCCTAGTGTTCGATTTAACAAGACCGTTTACCGAGCACACGTTCAAAGTGGGTTATTGTTATTGTTGAGTGAAAGCTATAACAATTGTAACAATGTTTATGATATTTTTTTTTAACGATATGACTATTAAGCTGTTTCGAGATATATATCGATTAATATATGACAATAAACATGTAGTTACAGATCACTTTTATAACTATATATGTCTCATAAATAAAATAAATAAGAGCTGACAACAATTGTTTAGTTTTAGAAGTGAATAGCCCAATTTGTTAGAGGAAAATTGTAAATGTGGACACCCTCTTTTGTTTTTTATTTAAAGTTACTTTTAACCTGAAATATTCTAGATTTTTGTCTTTCATTAACAACAATAACAAGTTTCCTAAATGCGAGAAGGCAAAACAATGTTTAGGATCAATTATTTCATTTCAAAAACGACGATTTACAAAAAGCTTTCAAAATAGCACCAGATGTTCCACTAACCCCCGTTGAAAAGATCCGCTACCTATGACTCCATCTGGACAAACGACTTACTTGGAATCCACATACAAGACTAAAACAACAAGAAACTGCTCGCCGTTTTCGACTTCTTCAAAATTTAATAGATAAACGTTTAATACTCCCTATTTACAATAAAAGGCTCATACACATGACTGTTATCAGACCTTTTTGGACGTATCAGTTGAGCTTTGGGGTCCACTAAACCATCTAATTCTTCTCATATTTGGTCCTTTCAATACAAAATCCTTCATATAATCCTCAATGCTCCCCTTATTATGTCACCAATAAACTTATCCATAAAGACCTTAATGTTCCATATGTTGCTGATTTAGCCCACACCAGATACCTATCCTTTCATAGTAAGCTCCATAACCACTCAAATCAACTTGTTTCTCAACTTGCGTCCCACTCCATTCCCGATAATCCTCCGAGACGTCTGAAAAGAAGATGGCCTAGAGACCTTCTTGTATAGAATTTTTACTAAAGTGCTACTAATGAGTAGTTCTTTTCAAGTTTGGACATGTTATTGTAATCTTCATCAACACACAACACAATTTACTTAATGTACCTATTTAATAATCTATTGTTTAATACTCCCTATTTACAACAAAAAGCTCATTTACAAGACAATAATTAGACCAATTTGGACATACGGAGTTGAGCTTTGGGGCTCCACTAAACCATCCAATTCATCTCGTATCCAATCCTTACAATCCAAAATCCTTAGTCCTAAATGCTCCTTACTTCGTCACAACAAACTTATCCACAAAGATCTTAATATACCTTACGTTTCTGACTTAGCTCAAACCAGATATCAATCCTTTCACAGCAAACTCCACAACCATTCAAATCCATTAGTATCACAACTTGCTTCTCATTCCATTCCAGATAACCCTCCGAGGCGCCTGAAAAGAAGATGGCCTCGGGACCTTCTAATATAGCGCTTCATTATGTAGAACCTTAATAAGTTCTACCAATGGGAAGTTGCTTTAAAAACAAGTGACGTGTCATTTTTATCATTATCATCGTATTTACTTGATGTATTTTATTTTTTGTATATACAGTTGATAATTTCAATAAATAATTAAAAAAAAAAAAAATAGAACCAGAAAAAATGGGATGTAAATAAGGGCCCTATTAAGAAATCATTTAAAATATGACAAAAACAATTCGAAACGGTACAGAGTTTATTTATTAGAAGAAAAACATATTTACAGAAATCACTATCATAACTTTCTCTCTATAAACCAACGGTGGGGGGGAGGGGAGGAGGTCCCATTTTTGGGTTTTTTCGATTATATCTCGAAAACGGTGGACTCCAGAAAACTAGGTTTCAAATAAAAATTAAAGCTAATTAAATTCCCTGTAAAGTTAATTCTATGCTTATTTGTCAATCTTCCAGTAGTCCTGTAAAATAAGGCTCCAAAAGGCCGTTTTCAAGAAAAAACTGCGGAACTTTTATTCTCAACCGATCTTTATGTTTTTTGGGGTGCTAAATCCGAATCTGAAGTTTGCTACCACGGCAACTACCGGTTACATATTCAAAATCGCAAAAAACCACCTAAAAAACCCGTTATTTTTGTTTTTTTACCTATAACACGATAACACAGCTTTTTTCGAAGAAAGTCTTCAAATATTAATTGTAGCTGGAACTAGTACCTACATAATGAAAAAAAGAAGTTGCGTTATTAGGAAAAAATGGAGAAATTGGCCAACTTGCCGTCAGTCCCACAGCTCCGCGAAAACACGTTTGTCGTACTCTTTTGGCTATAACTCTGAAACTATTTGTTCGATACAACATTACTTTTTTCCACCTTAAAGCTGATTAAATTTACTATAAGAATCTATAAATTAAGTTATAATCAAACCCCGCAAAATGTACATGCCAGCCCGCTAATAAAAACGTACTGCTGTAAAAACCAAGTGTTTTTTGGCACATTTGTCGCTCTAACTCCTCAAATACTTGTTCGATCCCAAATTTTTTTTTTTTTTTTTTTTTTTTTTTTTATATCTCAAAGCTGATAAATTCGCTATCAGATGCTATATATGTAAATTATATTAAATCCTGTAAACCACCCAAGCTCGCACGCTAAATGTGTATGTTTTGGCAAAATCTGTAAATTATCACATGTTCAGTAGACTGGTGGGGGTATTTTACGGAGTTAATTATAAGTTACATATATAGGACCTAATAGTAAATTTAACCAGCTTGTAGATAAAGATAATAAAGTTTGGATTGGACAAATGGTTTTGGAGCTATAGCAAATAATGTGCCAAAAAAGCATGTATTTTACAAAAGTAAGTGATTTTCAGCGTGATAGCTTGTGTATTTCAAAAATGTTGATAAAAATTTCATAAATAGGATCTAATTGCAAATTTCGGAACCTTTCAGATTGAAAAAAAAAAACAGTTTGAATCGGACAAATACTTTCGGAGTTATAATTATAAATGTGCCGAAAACCATGGATTTGACAACAGTACGGGTTTTTAGGCTTCTGGGATATTATATTATATGGGATATTATAACTCAGAAAGTATTTGTCCGATTCAGAATGTTTTTTTTCAATCTGAAAGCTGGTTAAATTTACTATTAGATTCTATATATGTAACTCATAATTAACACCGTGAAATACCCACACCAGTCTACTGAACATGTCATAATTTACATATTTTGCCAAAACATGCACATTTAGCGTGCTAGCTTGGGTGGTTTACAGGATTTAATATAATTTACATATATAGCATCTGATAGCGAATTTAATCAGCTTTGAGATAAAAAAAAAGAAATTTAGGATCGAACAAGTATTTGAGGAGTTAGAGCGACAAATGTGCCAAAAAACACTTGGATTTTACAACAGTACGTTTTTATTAGCGGGCTGGAATGTACATGTTACAGGGTTTGATTATAACTTAATTTATAGATTCTTATAGTAAATTTAATCAGCTTTAAGATGAAAAAAAGTAATTTTGTATCGGACAAATAGTTTCAGAGTTATAGCCAAAAGAGTACGACAAACGTGTTTTCGCGGAGCTGTGGGACTGACTGCAAGTTGGTAAATTTCTCCATTATTTCCCAATAACGCAACTTTGGGACAAATGGTCCGATTTCGGATTTCTTTTTTTCATTATATAGGTACTAATTCCAGCTACAATTAATATTTAAAGACTTTCTTCGAAAAAAGCTTTTTTATCGTGTTATAGATAAAAAAAAGATAATAACGGGGTTTTTTGGGCGTTTTTTGCGATTTTGAATATGAAGCCGATGGTTGCCATGGTAGCAAACAAAATCTCCTCGATCCCCTAAAATCTGGTCTTCGATCCGGCTACTCCAGACAATAATCAAAATCATTAATAGTCCTGTAAAATAAATTTTCTACAATTTTTAAAAATTTTTCCTTGCCCATAACTTCGCGAAAAATGGTCCGATTTCGGAGTTTGTTTTTATTTATTTATTTATTTTATTTTATTTGTATTTATTTATTTATTGTATTTAATTTGTATTTATTTATTTATTTTTGTGATTTTGTTATGAAGCTGACGGCTTCCGTGGTACTTCATATTCTCCAGAAACTTCAGATTCGGATTCAGCATCCCAAAAAACATAAAGATCCGTTGAGGATAAATGTTCCGCAGTTTTCTCTTCGGCAAACCCTTATTTTACTGGACTACAACGGTTTTCGAGATATGAGTTATTGAAAATCGATTATTTCCGCAAAAAATAATTTTTACCTTACTTTTTGTTAAACATTTGCTTCTAGTGGCTTGTTTGTTGGCTTGCTTATCTGTGGCTTTTTTTTTTTTTTTTTTTTTTTTTTTTTTTTTTTTATACACGACTGTGGAATGTGGATAAAAACCATTACATTTAAACTACATCCCCACGAGGTTTGGAGCAAAACTAGGAATAAACCCAGATTCCTTTATTATTAAATACCCAAATTAGTAGATATTAATATTTTGTTTCAATTAACCATTATTTTTCGCTCACATGCTTTCAACTAAAATACTATTGGGAGTTGGAATTAATTTTAAAGGATTCATCTCGATTTTTGAGCATTTATTTAGAAAAAATGGCACAATGTATATTATTCAAAGTATTGTCCATCGCTAGCGATTACTTTTTCCCATCTTTCTGGCAATTTACGGAGACCAGCTCGGAAGAAGGCTTCGTCTTTTGAGGCTATCCATGAATCCACCCATTTTTTGCAATCTTCATAAGAAGTGAACCGCTGGTCAGTCAGGTCTTGTGTCATGCTTCGAAACAAGTAGTAGTCAGAAGGAGCAATGTCTGGAGAATACGGCGGGTGGTATAGGACCTCCAATTTTAGCGTTTCCAGGTATGTTTTGACCGGTTTAGCAACATGCGGCCGTGCGTTGTCATGTTGCAAGATTACCTTATCGTACCTTTCCCCAAATAGCGGCCGTTTTTCCTTCAGTGCACGGCTCAAACGCATCAACTGAGTTCGGTAGAGGTCTTCCGTGATCGTTTCATTCGGTTTCAGCAGCTCATAATAGACCACGCCCATCACCTCCGAAACCAGTACTCACAGGTGGAAATCGATAGTCCCCATAAAGCTGCTTTTTTCTTCAAATGAAAGCAGAAAAGCAAAGCTTGGCACAAAAGTTGACATGTTTAGAGAGCAAAAAAATAATGTTGTTTACACTTCAGAGAAATGACACCTACTGAAAATCAAAGCTAAATGATGACGCTTCAACATGAATATAGCAACAAGTTGGCCCGATGGGATTAGAGACTAGTAATACCATCTCTTATCAATCCTTTAAAATTAATTCCAACTCCCAATAGTTTATTTTTTTATCAGGCCCAAAAAATATTGTCTAGCTAAAATTCATTTTAAAGAGTGTTTATCAATATATTCATTGGTTATTACATTTCTTTTGGCTTTTTATGTTGGAGCTAATAATTAGAGTATTAATTTTGTGTTAAAAACTGATCATTGAAAACTAAATCCCCCATAAAACAAATTCCATAACTTCAATCGATTTTACGTTGAAGATGAAATGCGTCAGAATAGACAAATATATAATTAATTCGTTTTTATTGCCTATCACCTTTGGCATTTATATTAAACATTACGAAGCTATGTAAATTGATTTAAATATCGAGGTACTTTCGCTAAAATACCTTATCGAAGTATTACATCTGAGGCCGTAACGTACCCTAAGAAGACACGTACCGCTGGAAGAATATTGTGTAAATATTTATAGATTCTGATGAAGCGGCTGATCAGAATTAAATCAGCTGATCCAAGTCGAATATTTAATTAAAGCTTGACACACAGGTGACATTTAAATTAACTTGGCTCACAGGAGTCCTCTATGACGCAATTCATTAGCGTCCGACTTTTGTTTTTCAATTCAGATCACATTCTTCATTGAGCCATTTCGAAGTTGAGAGATGGAAATGTTTTATTTAATTAATATTACAAGCTGCATCTCTCAAGGGCAATGAGTGATATAGATGACAAAGAATCCATTTACAAAATATGTACCATGAAAACAAATGAGGAGTTTTTTTAAAAAAATGAACATTGTTAAAAATGTTCGTGGCACCCTTCCTAACCCTAATCTTCTGTGAAAATAAACGCGCGTGTGTGTGTGTATATAATTAAGGGATATATATATATATATATATATATATATATATATATATATATATATATACAGGGTGTCCCACGAATGTTGTGTCAGGCTAATAAAACCCAGAGTCTATGGAATTTCAATGCGATAATCAGGGATCTTATATTGCGTCATATTAGTTACCTTTTGAAGATATTCAACCCTTCCAGAATTTCTCCAGTATTGCTGGAATAGCTCCAGTACTGGAAATTTCACCATAAGGGACTGATTTTTATGACGGATTCTGATGGTGAGTCGAATTCTAAAACTGTTTAGTATCGGTTACTTTTTCAATCAGATGCACCCCTACGTCGATAACAGCCTAATCCTCTTATTTGAAAGGAACCCTGGAACTCCTGGTTTGTTAGATGAAAAGTTAATTATGGATTCTGAAGGAAATTGAATTATATTAATTAAGTAAATATTACATTATTTGAAAATGCAATTGGGTTAATAATATTTGTTTATTTACATTAAAATACTGTTTTATATGTTCAAAGTGACGGCCTTCTTCATTTATGCATAACAAAAGTCTTTTTAAATTGACCAATTTACATTTACAAATACTGACAAACTAATAATCTTAAAACCAAGAAATACAGATGGAACAAATATTTGAAAGAAACAGCTGACATTTACATGTGTTATATCATATATATATATTTTTTTTAAATAAAAACAATTTATTAAATATCTAATATAATAAAATAAAATTTGAAAATGGTTAATAATCAGCCTGCTATCGAAGTAAGGGTGCATCTGATTGAAAAAGTAACCGATACAAAACAGTTTTAGAATTCGACTCACCATCAGAATCCGTCATAAAAACCAGTCACTTATGGTGAAATTTCCAGTACTGGAGCCATTCCAGCAATACTGGAGGGAAGGGTTAAATATCTTCAAAAGGTAACTAATATGACGCAATATAAGATCCCTGATTATCGCATTGAAATCCCATAGACTCTGGGTTTTATTAGCCTGACATAACATTCGTGGGACACCCTGTATATAACTACACAGGCATTGATGACCCTAGGGTTTTTATGCCTAATAACCCTAACAAACAAACAAACAAACAAACCCCGTATATACACAGGATCAAGCCAGGATCTGCCAGTACAATGGTGGACAAATTGCCTATGTAAGTTGACACGAAGTGTAAGGTGGCATTCGACATGGGGTGGGATAATTGGTAGCAGTACAGTCCTGTTATACCTACCATCCACTAGGCTCCGCATACTAAACCAACCACCTTCCCTGTACAACTGCCCGCACAGAATTTATAATCTGGTACATTCCCACAGCGCTCTACCTTCGTTCCCAGCCCTGTCTTAGGCCGTATTGCGAATCTTTATGTCATGGTAAGTTGTGGACTTCAAGAATCTGAGAGAACTGGCAAATAGCAATCAGAGGAATTATAAATGAAAGCAGGCTGTGCAATCCAAGTAACGTTTAAAGTGCAGAGAACGTCGTTATAGATGACACTATATGAATTCCGAATTCACTAGCAATAACCTAAAAAGTAAAATTCTGTCTTCGTTCTCCACTTCGCGAATCAGTTTTAAATTTTTGTTTATTGGAAGAATTTTCGCGGAGCCATTGTAAAACTAGCCTACCTATGAACTGAAAACGTAAACAGTGACAGAAAACAGGAAACTAAATTACCCATGAAATTCTTTGAATTTGAGTTCGATTGATAGAGATGATGACTTCCAATAGTTCGATTCATATAGGTGGAAGTTCCTTCGGAATTCCGGTCTTTTGAACTCTACATTCAATTGGAATTATTTACACAATTTTTCAAGTTTTTTAGCCGAAATCGATTTATTGAGGTGAAATTTCTTGCAATATACTTGCAAACCGTAGATTTCGTTCCACTAATTTAAGAATTCGGCTTATCGAAGTTGGAAACGTCGAGAGTTGACTGTACGAGGTGTGATCAAAAAGCTCCAGGACTTTTTATATACTATGGGAATGCAATGTCTCACAGCGATGCGGTTGGCAGCATTGTATTGCCTGACTCAACAGGAACACAGCTGTGTTTGCAGATCAATCATAACATCACTGAAAGTAACATTAGCACAGTTTGTTTGAGGTTAGTTTTATAGAGTTTGGCTATTTTATGAAAATGAATGTGAAAGAAGAGCAACGTGTTTGTGTGAAGTTTTGTGTGAAACTGAACAAAACGTTTTCTGAAACCTTTTTGATGTTACAAGAGGCTTTTGGTGAAGAATGTCTAAGCCGATCATGCTGCCATCAGTGGTTCAAGAGGTTTAAAGAAAACCTTCCACAAGGTCAAACAATTAATCGTTTTGTTTATCTTGAAACCCTCAGAAAATTGCGTAATGCTGTGAGAAGAAAGAGACCTGAGCTGTGGCAAAGTGATGATTGGGTCCTTCACCATGACAATGCTCCTGTTCACTCTGCATTAGTTATCCGTAACTTTTGTGTAAAAAACGCAATGACTGTCATTCCTCAGCCCCCCTACTCACCTGACCTGGCTCCAGCCGACTTTTTTCTTTTCCCGAAGCTCAAGAGACACCTGAAAGGACGAAGATTTCAAACAGTTGACGAAATTAAAGAAAAAACAACGGAGCTGCTAAACACCTTTACAAAATAAGAGTTTTCTGGGGCCTTTGATCAGTGGAAACACCGGTGGGAAAAGTGTGTAGCTTTCCAAGGGGAGTACTTGGAAGGAGACAAATTTGAATAACCTGTATGTTGTATGAATAAATGTATAAAAATTCAGTCCTGGAACTTTTTGATCACACCTCGTATATGTAAATTCTTTTTATTAATAATTTATATCAAGTTACCATGGATAAATAAATATGTAAAGTGGAAGGTTATATAACAGTGATTTCTTTTTAATTTTTTTTTTCTTTCTTTTTTCTCAAAACGCGCTTCAATCAAATGGGACCACCTCTGAAGTATGACCTACCGGTCAAAAAAGAATTATAAAAATCGATTTATAATTGGCATGTGTTTGTTACACGAGTAATCGTGTAACAAAACATGCATACAAAAAAATAAAAATACAAATTGAGAACCTCATATTTTTTTGAAGTCGGTTGAAAAGTCATTTAACAAAAAGGGGACAACCGCAAGCGTAGAAAAGATTGTTAAATTGTTTTAGATGCATCTTTTTATAAGACCTTTCAAGAATAATACTTAAATTCTAAATTAAGAATTTTTTTTTCCTCTTTTTAAATTTTTATCCACGCCTGTTATTGAAGTAACTATAAGTGAATTTGATATTTTTATAATACAGGCCTTTTAGGCGTGTGAGAGACTAGCACTCAACTGTACCTTCTCCTGGCATGGATCAAAAAAATAAATAAGAAATTAAGAATTAATTAATTTTTGTTTTGTTAATCAAATTGAGATTAGTATAAAGCTAACGAGAAGTCTAAGATGTAAACAAGCAACGTAATGCATATAAAAACCTCCTTAACCATCTCTTTTACTATATCAAAATAATAAAAAACCAAAGTTTCTTCCCCAATTTTTTTTTTTTTTTTTTTTTTTTTTTTTTTTTTTTTTTTTTTTTTTTTTTTTTTTTTTTTTTTTTTTTTTTTTTAAGTTTCGCTTCATTTCGTCACACACGAACGCTCCGCTGACCTCATTCACCAGAGGTCAGAGACAAGAACTAAGTGGTTGGATAGATCGTTATGCTCCGTATACGGGCGCCGATTCGCCAAAGATGGAAGGCGAAGCGAGCCTATGAAGAAGGAGCTATTCCAAGACCCAGTGTAGCCGCAACAGTTGCACCTTTTGCGCAAGTACTAGGTACATCCTCCTTGCTACGGTGGTTTGGCACTTCGTCAGCCTGCCTCGATACACAAATAGACTCGACTCGTCCTGTCATCGGGGAATCCCTATGGAATCACAAGCGTGCATTTACTACTGGGTTTTACTTACAAGGGGACGTTTTTACTTGTAACGAACAGATTTGAATGCTGATTTTTGAGTGACCCATAATAGTGCAAAAGCAGAGTTATAGCCGCCAATGAGCATTGGGAACCGTGAAAAAAAATGTAATATGGAAATCACGTTTTATATTTTTTTCTCAGCTCTTAGTCAAGATATAGAAATGATTTTTTTCACGTTAAACTGTAGTTTTGTTTCCTATTTGAAATAAAAATACTTTCGTTATGCTCAAGGCACCCCGCTTTAGGGTGCTAAAAAACTTCAAAAAAATAACAAAATTCCAACTAAATCCGCTGTAAATCAGTAAAAAATTTTTTTCAAGAAAAATGACCTCACATATCGATTTGATGCACCAAAAAAACCCTTATATGTAAAATATTATCAAAATAAATTTTTTTTGTTTTTTTACCCCTTTCGAGGACGTTAAAATTTTAAAGTTGAGATTTCATCAACAACTTTTAACGGCCCTAACTATTGCTGTGTTCAACCGACTACAATATTAATAGCATCACAAGAATCAGCGTACATTTTCCTCTTTATCCATGCATATATTGGGTTTACTCCAGATTTTAGTGAACAAAAACTGATGAGAATAAAAAATGTTGAGGTAAACTTGAGACATCTCAAGAAGGAGAAATCCTGCGACCTCCAGATTTAGGTCAACTCGAGACATTTTAAAGGTTAAAAAAATAATTATTTTTGATTTCGACAAAATCAATAAGGAAAAATCCTGCGACCTCCAGATTTAGTCTAAACTATGCAGTTTTAAGGCTTCTAGATGACCTTAAAATTTTGTCTTAATCGGTTGCGAAATATGTGAGATAGCGCAAATTATTTACATTTTTTCAGAAATTGACAGCATTCTAAAAATCCTACAAAATTTTAAAGGTAAAAAATAATTATTTTTGATTTCGAAAAAATTAAGTTTCTACATGTTTTTTGAGATGAGGAATCTGGAAATAATATCAGTTTTTAGTTTAGAAATTTTTCTGACCTATATTATTTAAATTATAAAGTATTTTTATTTAAAATAGCACACATAACTACAATTAAACGTGAAAGAATCATTTCTCTATCTTGACTGAGAGATGAGAAAAAAAATAAAACGTGATTTTCATATTTTATTTTTTTTCTTGGCGGCTATAACTCTATTTTTGCACTATTATAGGTTCCTACTACCCACACAAAAATCGGCATTAAGATCTGTGTCTTCACTGCAGATATACCAAAAAACTGATGTGAACAAAAACTGATGAGAATAAAAAATATTGAGGTCAACTTCAAAGATCTCAATAAGGAGAAATCCTGCGACCTCCGGATTTAGACTAAACTATGCTGTATCAGGGCTTCTAGATGGCCGTAAAATTTGGTTTCAATTGGATGTAAAATATGCGAGATAGCGCCAATGATTTACCTAGATTTTAGAGGTATATCTCACATATTTCGCCACCGATTGAAACCAAATTTTAAGGCCATCTAGAAGAACTCCTCCAGGTATTTACCGGCATGAGAGATGTGACCATAATTGAGATGAATTTCTTAGGGAGTCTCTTTAAATTTTCATGAAACAGTTTGTAGTGTGTCCGTATGTGACCAATGACTGTTGTTATGTAAAGGTCTGTGTACATAGTTTTATTATATACGTACCAAGGTGCTTGAGTTGTTTGTCTTAACGACTGAAAAGTTTGAAATCTTTTTATGGGTCTGTTTAGTAGTTTCACAAATCTGTGATGCTTAGGTCCATAAATGTTTTAGTAGTGTGTGTAGGTCATTAATTTTTGTCTTATATGTAAGTTAAAATAGGTATTAAAGCTAGAAGATAACACAGAAAAATACAACGTTTTCCCTTATGAACGAACTTGGTGGTTTATATGCGATGTGGTTGATTGTTAGAGTCATACCAAAAACTTCTCAACTTTTCCCCTATTTAGTATTCTAGACTTTATAGTTATAAGTTTTTATTACACACAATGATCGAACCAGCGCTTTCATTATTCAATGCCCAGGAATGCCTGAAATCGTCGAATTGAATTGCAAAAAGATCCGACAGGAATGACCTTAGCGACAAACTCGTTATTTTAAAGGGGCCAATTTAGTGAAAGCGAACAACTCTAGCGATTTAGTCAGTAATGGTCGGATAGTTGTCGCTTTTGGCATTTGTCTTTCATGGCAACAGGAATTTACGCTCGTTTGTTTTTAAGCTTTTAAGAAATCGTTTTCTTTTTTGCAAATCTGTTGGCTGCTTTATTTACAAGAAGACGTTTTGAGTTATAACTCACAGATTTAATTGCCGATTTTTATGTAGGTAGTAGGGACCTATAATAGTGCAAAACTAGAGTTATAGCCGCCAATGGGCATTAGGAGCCGAGAAAAAAAAAATGAAAATCACATTTTATTATTTTTCTCAGCTTTCAGTCGAGATAGAGAAATGATTCTTGTACGTTTAATTCTAGTTTTTGTTTAAACGACCTGGCTTTAGGGTGCTCAAAATTCAAAAATTCCAAGGAAATCCGCTGTAAATCAGTGAAAAAATGTTTTCATGAAAAAACGTTGAAACTAAATTTTGTCGATACAAACCAACAGTCATTGGTCACATACGGACACACAACAAACTGTTTTATTAAAATTTAAAGAGACTCCCTAACAAATTCATCGCAATTATGGTCACATCTCTCATGCCGGTAAATACCTGGAGGAGTTCTTCTTGATGGCCTTAAAAATTGGGTTTCAATCGGTGGCGAAATATGTGAGATATACCTCTAAAATCTAGGTTAATCATTGGCGCTATCTCGCATATTTCACCTCCAATTGAAACCAAATTTTAGGGCCATCTAGAAGCCCTGATACAGCATAGTTTAGTCTAAATCCGGAGGTCGCAGGATTTTTCCTTATAGAGATATCTGAAGTAATAGTTGACCTCGGATTATTTTATTCACATCAGTTTTTGTCCACTAAAATCTGGAGTTAACCCAATGTAGTATGCATGGAAAAAAAGAAAAATGTATGCTGATTCTTGTGATTCTATCACTATTGTAATTAACACAGTTATGGCCGTTAGAAGATGTTGATTAAATCTCAAATTCAAAATTTTAACGTCCTCGAAAGAGGTGAAAAACCAATATTTTTTTATTTTGAAATTTTTTTACAAATAATGGTTGTTTGGTGCATCAAATCGATATTTGAGGCCAGTTATTCATGAAATAAATTTTTCACTGATTTATAGCGGATTTCCTTGGAATTTTTGATTTTTGAGCACCCCAAAGCCGGGTCGTTTCTTGAGTGTAACGAAAGTATTTTTATTTCAAATAGTATATAAAACTAGAATTAAACGAGAAAGAATCATTTCTCTATCTCGACTGAGAGCTGAGAAAAAAATAAAATGTGATTTTCATTTTTTTTTTTCTCGGCTCCTAATGCCCATTGGTGACTATAACTGTAGTTTTGGACTATTATAGGTCCATACTATCCACACAAAAATCGGCATTCAAATCTGTTTCTTTGTACATATATATTAAAGAATTTCAATGCTAATCAAGACTGTTGTGAAATGAATACCCTTTAATAATATTTTATTGTTTAAGATATTCCTAAGATGAAATAGACTGTTTTATTACTATTTTACGTTCAATACTAATGGAATATTATTGTAAATTAGTTCTGTAACTCCCGGGACAGTTTTCGCCCTTGAACTTGGATAGGAAAGGTACTTTAAACCGTGGGAAGGTCGCCATTTTCGAAATAAGCTTTCACAAACATAATATAAGTCAAGGGCAAACAACCACTCACATCTCTAACGGCACTTTTTTTTACAATGCATTGTAAACTATATGTATTATTAAATTATTGTATATGATATATAATACCAGATTATATACATGTTAATTATATGTAGCGATATATTCTAAAGCATGTTTTTATACATTTTTATTGATGCTAGCTTTATTTTTTAAATAGCCTGTGTAACTTGTGTTTTTTTACTGTAGGGCATAAGAACAATATAGTCTGGAAACGTTGCCAAAATATGTTGTTATTTTAGAGAATGAACCTCAAGAACCTTACTAAACATATGTAAGGTTCTTGATGTTCAGTCAATAAAATAACATATTTTGGCGAAGTTTAGAGACTATACTGTTCTCATCATCATGCTCTGCATCTTAGTAGGGGTGTTCTTGTATTCTTCGCACTCGCAAGCTTTCTGTTAGATTTCTGAAGTTAATTAAAACACTGTTTTACAGATCTGCCAGGTTCTGACGATTTTTCGAGGCCGAAGGACATCCTTCGCTACTCTCTCCTTCCACATTTAGAATTAGTTTTCGTCCTTTTTAAAATTCGTCCAGTTTTAAAATGGCGGAATTTTATTAGTTTTTTCGTCCTTAAGGATGCTGTTTTAACGGTTTTTAAGTTATCCGAAAGATGACTTCCGCCACTGTTGTCCTTACCTTACCGCAAGATCATGGATACAGTTAGGTTGAAAGAAAAAAATATCTGAGTGAAAAAACTTTTTAAAAAATGCCAACGTTTCGAAATATACGAACCACGCAGGAGAGGCGTAATTTGATCCATTTGGGCAAACGTAGCTAAGCTTTGGGGCTCCACTTAACCTACCAATTCTTCT
Organism: Euschistus heros; assembly: GCA_003667255.2. NCBI lineage: Eukaryota > Metazoa > Arthropoda > Insecta > Hemiptera > Pentatomidae > Euschistus > Euschistus heros. The sequence goes on along the minus strand of RCWM02000571.1, from coordinate 357,439 downwards.
CGTATCCACTCCTTACAATCCAAAATCCTTCGTAAAAATCTTCAATTCTCCTAATTATATCAAAACGAACTTACCCATAAAGATTTTAGTGTTCCATATGTCGCTGATTTGGCTCAAACCGGATAGCGCGTCGTTTCATAGCAAACTCTATACCCACTCGAATTCACTAGTCTCCCAACTTGCCTCTATTCCCGATGATCCTCCGAGACGTCAGAAAAAAAGTTGACCAAGAGACCTTCATATATAGAACTTTTATTGAAATGCTACTAGTGAGTAGTTCTTTACATGTTATTACGTATCAATAACATCAATGTTATTGCGTGAGGACCGTGGATTGACTCGATTTATTCGTAAAATCCCGATAAATATTTTCCAGTTTCGACTCAATGTGTTAATATGGATATATTTATTGACTGCTACTATTAGGTATTTTTAATTTTAATATCTGAGTAGGTAATACAGATGAACACAGACTATTAAGAAACTCTAGCGGATAATGCACTGCATTATCAGTCCTTACAACTAAAGCCGATGAATCATATTTTTATACCCAATACCAATAAGGGTTAACATTTTGATTTGTAAATAATTTGCAATTTTGCAGAAATAATTTTATTGATTTCGTCAGGTTTGATTTTAATTTCGAGTCATCAAAGTATATGACAGTGAGGTAAACCTTGATTCTGCCACTCAACATTGTACATTAGTTTTTTTTGTTATTGTAAGTTTTATTAATTTTAAATCTTCCTAGAACTATGAAAATGAATTATTTAAAATTTGTTAGAGTTGGGTTCAGTAGGTTTACATTGCAAACTCTATTGCTAACCACATAGCGGTCGATTTTCAAACTACACTGGGATCTACATGTCTCACAACATATTTAAATTTTTTTAATAAATTGATTGTACAAAAGTAAATTTTATTATCAGTGGTCACCTGGGGTGTAGTGGTTAGCATAGCAACCTACTAAATCCAAGATCGCGGGTTCGCAGCCCGGCAGATGACCTTAGGATTTTTTAAAGGGAGTAAAAAATCCTTAGCTATGCCGTCCTTCGGAAGGGACGTAAAATGGGGGTCCCGAGCCTGTGCGATGTCAGGTACTCGTAAAAGATCCTAATTATACCTGGATAGGCAAAATTTAGGACTCCCACCGTAGCATCGTCCGATTAGCCATAGCAGCATAAAGTAACGTCAAACGAAATAAACAAACAATTTTATTATCAATTTGATGAACTAAGGTAAAACCGTGCTTTGTAACTTATCATGTTGAATGGCTATCGCCGCCACCTATCGGTCAAATTTCAAACTTTACTGGTAACTACATTTTTAATAAATAAACTAATTGAAAATTAGTAGATTTTATTATTGCTAAAACTTCTTTGGACTATGAAAATTATGTGGTTAAAATTTGGTAAAGATTAGTACTGTAGTTTTCGCAATTGATCACAAGCGGCTTCTCCTTTTATGTAATAATGGTGTGTATAAAAAAAAAATTACCGTTTCTTAATCAAATATTTGTATTATCATTTCTTTGGATAGTCCATTGTTGTCTACCGTCATTACCCATCTGCTAGCCAATTGCTCGATGCCACGCTGATACCATTCCTTGGGATGGCTGTCAAAGAATTCTTGGACAGTATTTTCAACTTCCGCAAAATTATCAAACAGTATCTTTCAACACACCACACTCCCTGGCAAGTTCGCGAGTACTTGTGGACGGATTTGACTCAATAACTTCCTTCAGAACCTCATCAATATCCATTAATGGCCGCCCGGAGTCATTCTTTTCCAACGTCGTATCTCCACTTCTAAATTTTTCAAACCAACGCCGCGCAGTGCGCTCTTCAAGGACACCTTCCCCTTCATATTTAATAATTTCACGAGTTGTTCCTGCTGCTGTGAATTTTTGTTTCCAGTAATGTCTTAAAATTACGAGAATTTCGTAGGACACTGTCATGTTTCTAATTTGAAATAAATAACTGAACTGAGGCTTTTTTTTTTAAGAAGTCCCGTGTTAGAAATAAGCTTAGAGAATGCTCTAAAGAGATTATTAAGTATTAGTAAATAATAAATAGCATTAAGATATTTACAGACTTTTGAACACGGGAATTTGATAAAACGGTCATTTTTTTTTTATACGCACTATTAGTATAGATATATTTTATATGAATGTTTTTTTAATGTATTGCAACCTGTTATTGTTTTAACTTTTTTCATACAAACCAATTTATCTCCTAAACACTAGCGAAAAATGTTATCCAATAAAAAAATATTTTACGTTAAATTTCGGATTGGGAAACTATCGTCAAATTTTTTATCAGATCAACACCAGCAGATCTAGAGCGAGTCAAAATGTTACATTTTTGTTTTGGGAAAACGCTACACCAAAAAAGCATACAGCCCAGCCAAAAGATGTCCATCTTAAAAAAAAAGTTACATCAACCTGAATTCAAGATATTGTCCTGAATTCTAACTATATTTAAGAAATATAATTGAGTAAAATAGACTCAAGAATGTAGGATAGATGGGAGAGATAGACAAACAAGCTGTGTATAGAAAGGCAGGAGAGATAGAAGACGTAATACAGTTGCGATGGGAACCGATTTATTCTAATTTAACCTTTTCAAAGAGGGTTGGGCCCAGATAGGATTAGCCATGCCATTCTTCCTTAAAACAAACACTAGACTTCCGCATTCTTTCTTATCTATGGGATTTTTATGCTTCTTTTAATTATATAATAACCAAAAAAAAGTGAATTATGTAAAAGAATAAGGAGAAGAGAAAATATTGACTTATATACTAAAAAATTCTAATCCTATAAAAAATATAAAAGTGTTTGTTATAAAAAATGTCAATTTTCTTTGAAAACGAGTTAACTTTGTCAAAGAAGAATCTTTAATAACGGCGTTGTCTTAAAGCTGTTAAGTTCTGTTTCTTTATAAGGCCAATAAGTATCTATTTTCTTGAAAATATCTGCAGAATTTTATTTTTCCAAAAACCACAGGATTTTGTAAAACGATCAAAAATGTCCGAATCGAAAGTTTGAACATAAAAAAGAATATTTTTTTTACCTGGGAGTTTATAGCTTTCCAGACTAACGTAAAGCATCGTCACGGCAGCCTCGTGTGTAACGTTACTTTCACCCTCAAAAATGTAACATTTTGACACGCTCTAGCTCTTTTGGTATTGCTCAAATCAAAATTTTTACCGTTGATTTCTTATAATAAATTTAATGCACAGTATTTTTTGTTATACAACATTTCTTCCTAGAACCTACCGTTTAGGAGCTATATTGGTTTAAATGAAAAAAAAAGTTACGTTTTTCCTAGATTTTTAAGTGTTGGGGATCGAAAATATTCCTTTTTGATATTGTGTGTAAAAATGTAATTCATGGGCATTTAGTTGTAAACACTGATAATGCAGTTCATTATCCGCAAGTTTGGTAATAGTATTTGTCCATCAACTCAAACATTAAAATTAAAATTTGGATGTTCAATTATTAGCATTTACGCAATCTAAAAACACTTAATCAGTTCAATTTTACCCAGGTTAAAAATTACTGCCTTGCGTGAAAATATCATTGAAGAGATAATGCTCAATCGCATGCTTCAATATAAGATTTTTATTGATAAACAATTTTTTTTTTTTTTTTTTTTTTTTTTCATTTATTGATATTTACAACTGTACAAAATAATATACAACAAGTAAATGTGTTGACAGTGAATTCAATGGCATGCAAATAACTTGTGAAGAACTACTCACTAGTAGCACTTCAATAAAATCTACACTGAAAGGTTTCTAGGCCATCTTCTTTTCAGACGCCTCGGAGGATTATCAGGGATGGAGGAGGAAGCAAGTTGGGAGACTACTGGATTGGAGTGGTTATGGAGCTAACTATGGAAGGATAGGTATCTGGTTTAGGCTAAATTAGAAACATATGGAACATTAAGATCTTTATGGATAAGTTTATTGGTCACAAAGTAAGGAGCATTGAGGATTTTTCGAAGGATTTTGGATTGTAAGGATTGGAGATAAACAAATGAAATTCAATTATTAGTTAAAATTATCTTAGTCCTTGATTTTTGAGAGCGGGCGAAGCCGATACGGGGTACGCTAGTATTTAATAAAAGCATACAGTAATAATGAAAAATTATATTACAATTGATTTAGTCAACATTATCTTAACAAAACCTCATTCAGTGCGCCAGATACCCAAGGTCGTGGGGTTGAAATCTATTTCGTGGCCGACCTACGGAATGAATCTTAACCTTCTCATCTAGAATAGGTTGGAAACCTGTATGTATTGGAAACCTTCTTCCCGTAGTTGGAGTACATAAGAAAGTACCAATCAAACAACAACGAAAAAATCATTAATAACATCTGGCTTTGTTTAAATCTATATTCTCCTCCAACTTTTCCCAAAACCGCGATTTCATAATTTATAATTAATAAGAATAATAGTTATTTCTATCTACCTACAACTTCCCCTGTGAACAGCTGAACTGAAAAAAATTATTGTATTTTATTGCCATTGATAAAACTATTACTGTCGCAGTTGGGAATGATCTAGACCAATATGGCATCATTCCGATTAGCATACCCAAGTGGGAGTCTAACGGGTGACATCTCTCCGTTCTATTGTTCTCCGGTTCGTCTTTCATTTTTTTTTTCGTCTTTCTTTTTTTTTCCTTCTTTTAATTACCAACCAACGCCTACTTCCATTCTTATCGTTTCTCGAACCGCAGATGGAAAGACAAATGAAGAGGAGATTCATGGATGGGTATCACGATCCCGGCATAACAATGGGACCAAGTCCATTGTCAAGTTTCTGGAAGCGGCTGAAACAGCCATCGTTTATTCGGACGCGGAATGAATTTCGTTGGTTATCTCTGCCAAGTCCACTCAATTAAAGTTTGAATTTATACTGTAAAAAATATTTTCTTTAGGCATTTCTAAAGTGAAATTTACAACTGTACATAAAAACAATCCAGTAAATGTGATAATAATAATAACATGACAACTTCTTATGAAGCAACTACCCATTCTTTCATCTTTCATTCTTAAGATATATTTTAATGCTTGCTAACGTTTATCGGAGTCATCGATGTATCTTCTCCAGTGTGGTTCAGTGGCCCTGAAGAAGATCTGCAAGGCAGGTCGAAGCGTTGGCACGCATTAAAGAATTTCTACATAACACGTGGTGTTTCTCTTTCACTGCATCCATGATCATCTTCTTCTATATGTATACATTTACAAACAAGTAAATTTGAGGAAAATTATTAAAAGACATGTAAATAACATGTAAAGATCTACTCACTACTAGCAATTCAATAAATGTTCTACACTAGAAGGTCTTTTTACCATTTTTTTTATTTTTTTTTTTTTGGTTTGTTCAGACGCCTCGGAGGATTAAGAAAAATTGAGTGTAAGGCAAATTGGGAGACAAGAGGATTCGAGTTATGGAGCTTACTATGAAAGGATAGGTATCTGGTTTGGGCTAAGTCAGCAACATATGGAACATTAAGATCTTTATGGATAAGTTTGTTTGTGACATAATAAAGATCATTAAGGATTTGTCGAAGGATTTAAGGATTGTAAACGAGAAGAATTGGAATGTTTAGTGGAGCCCCATAACTCAACTCCGCACGTCTTATAACTCTCATGTAAACAATGTTTTTGTAATTAATAGGAAGTTTTGAATGTTTGTCAAGTAAATGTTGAAGTTGTCAGAACTGTTAAGAACCATTGTTTCTTTTATTTATTTTTTAAATTCTTCTTTTGAAGCATAAACTCCCCGTCAAAAGTATCGCAACACTTAGAAATATTTGAATTTTACAAAAACCTCTGTTTTTTTTAATAAAGGAAGATTCTGATGTCTAAAATAAACATTCCTAAAATAGTCATTAACAATGTTCATTGAAATGAATTACAATATTTCTTCCAAAAAAAAATAATAGTTAGAAAACTTACTTTTTAAAATTTTCATTTTTTACAATTTTAACTTTTAACTTTTTAATTTATATTTAATAAGACATATTGCCCCCTCTGGCTTGAATGACTTCTTCCACTAGTCTTGGCATACTTGTAAATAACGAAACGAATGATAAAAATGGACTGAAGGATATTTAAAAAAAAAAAAAATCTGAACTTCCATCGTTGACCGTCAGAAGTATTCTCGAGTAACACCCATAATTCTCGAGATTTTCTTGATTTTTACTTTAATCCATACTTGGTTTATATTCATATTAATATTATTTATTATTATGTGAGGCATAAAGGATTAGACACATCAATGTTTTTCCCAGTTAATGACAAACGATGGAATTTTTTATTATTATTTTTTTTTCCATCAGTCCATGTTTATCATTCGTTTCGTTATTTACAAGTATGCCAAGACTAGTGGAAGCAGTCATTCAAGCCAGAGGGGGAAATTTGTATTATTAAATATAAATTTAAAAGTTAAAAGTTAAAATGTAAATAATGAAAATTTTAAAAAGTTTTTTAACTTTTTTGTTTATTGGAAGAAATATTGTAATTTATTTTAATAAACATTTTTTATGTCTAGTTTAGGAATGTTTATTATAGACTTTAGAACCTTTCTTTATTATGAAAAAAAAAATACGTTTTTATATATAAAATCCAAATATTTCAAAGTGTACCGATACTTTTGATGGGAAGTTTATATTTTTAAATCCAAGCTTTCGCAACCTCTTGACAAAATTTCATGAGTAGCCCCAATCCAGCAGAATATAAGACGATCCACATAAGATTTATGTAATTTCCATCATACGTTTCCTAACCATAACAATGATACGGTGAACGAAGAAGAACGTCCAGATGACCGAAGGAGGTTCCCAGATACCTTTCTTCGTGGAAGGTTACGCAAGAGGACCTGTCAAAACACTTCATGCCTCTCCTCTCTCCTCCAGATCTTATCGGCTCTCTTCGTTTCGCCACACCCGCGGCCCACTTCTGCTACTGCTTTGTCCGCCGTCTTTGGAGGAAACGGCAATCTTCCTCCTCTATCTCCAAGAAGTCAGCAGGTCATCTTCAAAGCTATTCCAACAAGTGCGCGATTGGTAACTTTTGATAGTTATCAAAATATCTAGTTTTGTTGTTTCGTAGTTAGTTTCAATTTCGAAGATGAATTATTCATACAATAGTATCAAAATGAAATTCGATGAGTAAAAGGTATATCTTCACTCCTGTACAAAACGTTATAACCTTCCTATTGGTTACAATAAACTCAATTACAAAACAGTAATTAGAGCTATTTGAACGTATGGAGTTGAGCTATGGGGCTCCACTAAACCATCCAATTCATCTCCTATCCAATCCTTACAATCCAAGACCCTTAAAAAAAATCTTCAATGCTCCTTACTTTGTCACAAACAAACTTATCCACAAAGATCTTAATATTTCTTATATATCTGACTTAGCTCAAACCAGATATCAATCCTTTTATAGCAAACTCCACAACCATTCAAATCCATTAGTGTCACAACTTGATTCTCACTCCATTCCAGATAACCCTCCGAGGCGCCTGAAAAGAAGATGGCCTCGGGACCTCCTGATATAGTACTTCATTATATAGAACCTTTATAAGTGCTACCAATGGGTAGTTGTTTTAAAAACAAGTGACGTGTCATTTTTATCATTATCATCATATTTACTTGATGTATTATATTTTGATATTGTATATACAGTTGTAAATTTCAATAAATGACTAAAAATAAAAAGTTTATTGAATAAAATAAAATTTCAAACACTGAAGTCCTGTTACAAAAGCATGGAGTATCATTTCCATTTGCATCTTGAATAGAATCTGAGGGTCTAGTACTGAAAGGAGGGAAATTAGGAAGTTTTCATTTCGGATGGCTACCGCTAGAATGCGCACCGGTTAAACAGTAACTGGTTACCGAAAAGTAACTGCTTAAAAGAACGAGCTTCCTCTTCGAAAATAATAACACGATCTCTTTCTCATAGGAAAAAAAAATTATAGCATCTCATTTCAAAAATAACAGAGTAAAATATGTAATATCTCTCAGTGACAACAATGTACTGTATCCTTGAGAGTTCAAAGAAACGGTAAGTAGCTGATGTACATTGCCTTTGATACTGAGAACACACAGCAACCTTGAGCATTCTCGTCCTGACGGAATACCTCAGGATCGTGAGGGGAATAGTGGAATAGAGGAATGGGGGATGGAACCCGCGGGAAGGGAATAGAAGGAATAGGCAGTTATTAACTTCCCCAAAACTACCGCGCTTTGAATAACATTTGAATACACGCCTTCCAATTTGAATATTTTTTCATATCTAGGAGGAACTCCTAGACCGAAATTCTGTGCCAAAAAAAAAAAAAAAAACTATCAGGTCAACCAAGGATTATGTCCCTCATGTGTTTAATTGAGTTAAGTATAACTGCAGCTTCAAACGATCGAAAACTTTGCAGTGCCCCTCAGCACAATTTTGACTTATCCACTTATCTTCACGACAGCCAGGAAATAGTCCGGTCAATGTATGCATAAAATATGCGATTTCTTTTTACCTCACGGCTTCGTCAGGAGTAGTTAGAAGGTTAACATACTAAATGTCTCCGCTCCTAGGGGGGGTGAGAACGGCTGGGGAGGGTAGAAATTTATAGGGCGATTATATCTCAAAAACTGTGGCCTCTAGAAAAATATTTTTCAAATAAAAATTGAAGCCTATTAAATTTCCTATCAAATTAACTCCATACATATTTGTTGATCGTAGAAGGCACTAGAAGCAAATTTTTGACAAAAACTGAGGTAAAATTTTTTTTTTTTTGTTAAAAAAGAACTCTTTCATAAAATTAAGTTATTTATTTGATTACTGTTTTAGGTGCCGTGTACAACAACTCGGGCTAGAGGCACTGTATAAAGAACATTTTATAAAATTTTCACTCGTTTTCATTCAGTCCCTCTTCAGAAATTGATCTATGAAAATTGGCAAAAACCTGCTTTCAACCATTTTTGAAAAGCCGTAGAGGAAAAAGGAGTATCTTCTCAAGACTAAAACGTATGCTGCTGGTAGTACTACGAGTACTCAACACAGAAATAAAATATTATTTGTGAGTCTTTTCTCCTTTCTAAAAATTTATGGCCTTAAAAATGAATGGTTTTTAAAATGTTTTCCAAGTTTTTGAGAAAGAGTTTGAATAACTTTCTTGCATGATAGGAAAATTAAAATAATGTCCTTTTGAAGGTTATTTCATGCTGAACACACTAGTTTTTAAATTATTCTGATATCTTTAAAAATGACTTCGCAATTAAATTTTCCGCAAACCCCGGTTTTTATAAAAAATTCACGAAATCATCATTTTAAAATGGCTGTCAAATATGGAGTTTTGTTAATGTCTACCCATAGGGAATCCATGATAAAATTAAGTTAAATCATTAGATAAATTTTATTTTGATAAGATTTTTTTTTTCATTTGTCAAAAAGATGAATCATGATGACTTTAATTAAATAGTTTTTTTTATCAAAAATTTTAATAAACGGAAAGGCAAAGTTTTTTTTTTTTTTTTTTAATTCTTACAATTCTCTAATAAAAATGGAGATCAGAAAGAGAGCCAAAGAAGGTTTTGTTGTTAAAATTTCCAAAAAATAATAAAAAATCTTGGATTTAAAGTATTTTGATATCGGATTGTTAACCATTGAAATCTAATACAAACCGGTGATTCTCTATTATAAATTCAAATGTAGATTTAGGGCCAAATCTCCTGATCCTCATGAATCTTATTAGCATAATTTAAAAGTGATAAACAAAATCAGTATATATTTTGATAGAGAAACCTTTTAAATATAGATTATTCGTTAGACCTTTTAGTAAATTCATAAAATTTACAAATAGTAATTTCCTTCATTATAGTTAGAAATTATATATGAACAATAATATTAACAAATAAGTAGTTAAGAAATATGTATCAATCAAGTAGCTAAAAAAGTGTTCTGAATCTTTGAGTCTTTCTAAACCCCCATTGGATCTTAAATATCATGAAAACTTATAAACGTGGTTTTCTGTGTTTTTATTTTATTTTTTCATAATTATTTTGTATTTATTTAAGTTGTTTTATTTGTAATTATATCTTTTATTTTTCCACTATTACAATTTAATTTAGTTTTTAGACCAAAGTATTTTAAAAAACCTAACTTTAAAAAAAAAATAAAATAAAATCATTACGTACATTTATTTTCGTAAATGTATTGATTTATTTAAATGTAGTAAAACTGTTTAAACTTAAAAACTGTTAAAACAGCATCCTTAAGGACGAAAACTAATATCTAATTGTGGAAGGAGTGGCCAAGGATGTCCTTCGGCCTCAAAAAATCGTCATATCCTGGCAGATCTGAAAAACAGTCTCCTTATAGCAGTTTTACAGATCTGCCAGGATCTGACGATTTTTTGAGGCCGAAGGATATCCTTGGCCACTCTCTCCATCCACAATTAGAATAAATTTTCGTCCTTAAGGATGCTGTTTTAAGATGGCGGAATTTTATTAGTTTTTCGTCCTTAAGGATGTTTTTAAAGGTTTTTTAAGTTATCCGAAGGATAACTTCCGCCATTGTTGTCCTCCAGGATACTGTTTTAAAATATTTAACGGTTTTAAGAAGGGGGACTTCTGCCATTGTTGTCCTTAAAAGGACACTTTTTGGAAATATTAGACTATTTAACTGTTTTAAGATGGCGGAAGGATATTCATTCAAAATTTTCAACAAAAAAATTCAGTATCATTGTTATCCTGATGTTGGAATTCTTTACTAAAAGATACTCTAAAATTCATAATATTTTTTTTTTCATTACTTAAACAACATAAATAAGAAAAGTTTATTAATTTTAGCACAAATTGACAAAATATAAAACAATTACCAATGATGATGACTGGTGATATTGGTGGTGATACTGTTGGTAGAAAATATACTTAAAATAGTAATAATAATAATAATAATTATAATAACAGATATTTTACTCAAATATAATATTAATAAAATATTATCTTTACATGATATTAAAAACATTAATTAACTACTCACAATTTGATTGTTGGGTACTGTGACCTGGTGGTGCTGGACGGAGACCACCTGTTTCTCATCTGACATCTGAAAACAAAACAAAAATTTAATCATTATTACTTCTTGACCATATAGCTATTTAACAATATAAGTAGCTACTAATAATCACAATAAATTATTTTAAAAATAAATAATAAGATAGTCCATTGTTTTCTCATATAATACTATCAGATGTTTTTTTAAAATTTGATTACATATTTAAAGATGGAAGTCAACCAGTTTGTTTGTTTATTTCGTTTAACGTCACTTTATGCTGCTATGGCTAATCGGACGATGCTACGGTGGGAGTTCTAAAGTTTGCCTATCCAGGTATAATTAGGATAGGGATCTTTAACGAGTACCTGACATCGCACAGGCTCCGGACCCCCATTTTACGTCCCTTCCGAAGGACGGCATAGCTAAGGATTTTTTATTCCCTTTCCTTAGGTCATCTGCCGGGCTGCGAACCCGCGATCTTGGTTTTAGTAGGTTGCTATGCTAACCACTACACCACAGGTGACCATAAAGTCAATTAGTTATCAGAGACTAAAGGAAAAGAAATGTTCAAAGAGAATACGCTAAGGCTAGAAGAAAAACTAAATAAACAGTCAAAACGCTCAAAATTAAAATTATAATTAATCAATACAATTTAAATAAAAGTAATCCAAGATATCCTATTTGAGAAAGAGATAAATGTGCGAGTTGAAATCTTTACCTCTCATTCTGGCTGTATCAGGTTATTAGCCTTAAGCATAACTTATTAACCTGCCTTAACAAGAGCTCAAAAGATCATAAAATCCCAGTGAAATTTTTTTAAAAAAATTTAACCTTTAGAGCTCAACCAAAACCTCAAGTATTCAAACTTTCTGATAAGAACGTTGAGCGTTTAACTTGGGAATCCACATACAAGACATAAACGAAAGGAAACTGCTCGTCGTTTTCGACTTCTTTAACGTTTGTTTACAAGACAAACGTATGTTATAAGACCTAGCTGGACACACGGAGTTTGTGGAACATTGGGGCTCCACTAAACCTTTTAATTCTTCTCGTATCCAATCGTTACAATACCAGATACCAATCCTTTCATTGTTAACACCATACTCACACGAATCCACTAATCTCCTGACCTGACTTACACTCGACTCCCAATAATCCTCCTAGGCGTCTGATAAGAAGATGGCCAAGAGACCTTGAAATGTAAAACTATTGAAGTGCTACTAGTGAGTAGTTCTTTATACATGTTATTGATATGTCATTGTAATCATTGGTACCCTTTTAGAAGCGGGGCTCCTGCACACCGCCCTGAGCAGCGCTACACCGACCAGTTCGATCCTTACGCTTCACTTCGATTTTACATTTATCGATAGTTCTTTTCTATAACCTCACATGTAAACAATCATTTCTAAAGTTTCAACTTGGATTGTGTTGTTTAGTGTGTTATATTGATATTTAGTCTTCTTAAATGTAAAAATATGAAAAAGAAATTAACAACATGAGTTTCATAATGGAATTAGTGTTTTATAAATTGATGTTTTCATATATACTCTTCCCTAATGTGTAAAAGTGTTACAAAAGTTAACAGGATTAATTTATATTTGGATTTGGTGTTTCATATATTTATATTCGTTATATCAATTTAAGTGAGACATTTTCAGTTTACATATTTTGTGAACGGATTCTTAGTCGTCCGTATTACTTATGGCCCTAAATTGAGACAGGTTGTATAATTAATTCAACAAAACATATCGATCTAAAAATGAATGTGAGAAAGTATACCAGAAGTTTCCTGTTTCACTTCCCTTGAGAAAATATAGCAGAAATTAACATCATAACTATCAACAAGGATTCTGTGTTTTATGTATTTATAATTTGTTATTTCTAATTCATTAATACCAGAAAGTTTATCAGAAGCTAACATTACTTATTATTTAGCATTATATTAATTCTGTTTTAATATAATATTAATTCAACATTGATTTAGTGTTTTATATTTTGATATTTTCTTATTTCCACTTCATTATTTTCTTTTTTCACATTTTAATATCAGAAGGTAAACATAAGTTAATATTAGTTTGAACATGGATTTAGAGTTTCTCCGTAAATTAAGGAGTATAACCTTTCTACTCTAAAAGTAACAACTAAATTAATCGGAAGTAGGTTAGAATCGATAAAAGGTACTCTAGGCGCGTGAAGGGGCTGGAGCCCCACTTCTGGGGGGGTGCCTAATAATTTTCTCAAATTTACTTGTTGTTAATAATATATACAGTTGTAAACATCAATAATAGTTTTTTTAAAAAAACAATACTAAAACGACAAGAAACTGCCCGTCGTTACAGACTACTTCAGCATTTACTAGACAAACGTTAAAGTTCCCAATTAATTACAAAAGACACATATACTTGACTGTGATTAGACCTATTTGGACGTAAAGTTGAGCTTTGGGGCTCCACTAAAACATCCAATTCATCTCATATTCAATCTTTACAATCCAAAATCCTTCGAAAAATCCTCAATGCTCCTTACTTTATCACAAATAAACTTATCCATAAAGATCTTAATTATCCATATGTTGCTGATTTAGCCTAAACCAGATACATATCCTTTCACAGTAAGCTCCATAATCACTCCAGTCCGTTAGTTTCTCAACTTCCCACTCCATTCTTGATAATCCTCCGAGGCGTCTGAAACGAAGATGGCCCAGAGATCTTTTAGTGTAGATTTTTTATTGAAGTGCTACTGATGAGTAGTTCTTCACAAGTTTTTACATGTTATTGTATTCACTATCAACACCATTTACTTAATGTAGATTATTTGTACAGTTGTAAATTTCAATAAATTTTTATTTAAAAAAAAAAAATCGATGAAACAATAACAAACACAAACCTGCCATTGTGATGTAATTCGAAAGATAATAAAACCTCATTATTCCTTCCTATACCGTTATCTTCAGCTTATATTGACTCTAACCCATAAAAGGACTTAATGGGAAAGCAGAAAGTTATTTCGATAAAGCCTCACTAGCGCTCTCAGCCTTCACCGGCTTAAAACAGATCACAATGCCACCACACTTCCTGGCCAACACAACACCACAACCCATATCCAGAGAATGTCAAATGTTAATTATGATCCGACTCTTTGGAGTCATGTTCCACTCGACCTCGACGTCATGCTCCTGTATAAATACCACCTCCCCACCTTCCACCTTACACCTTATACCACGATCAAATACACCGGCTACAATTCCACCTTGCTACTTTATTTTTTTACATAAGTCACAATCTTTATTGCTTCCTTTCTTTCTTCTCTTCTTCCACTTATGGCAGTTGAGACAGCGCCATACCCTATACAAACGTAATCGGCCTTCTTTTTTTATTATTCACCAAGGTTACGAAAGATATAACAAAACAATATAAATCACGTTAAACAGCAATATCATTGTAGAAACTTAATTAATGTGAATAATTACATGAAAATGTCTTTTAGCTGGGGTCTATAGTTTTCTTGTGTAACGTTTTTTTCATCCTCAAAAATATTTTGATACGTTTTGATACGTTCTAGCTCTGTTGATGTTGCACGGATCGAAAATTTGCCGAAAGTATTCGTTTTAGAAATTCAATAAAAAATATTTTTGTTAAATATTTCACAACATTCTGCTTAAATATTTTAAGTGTTGTGCTGATGATCATGATAGACGTATTTACGATCTATTGTTATTCTAGTCAGGAATAAATTGAGTTTTTTGTTTCTCTTTTAAGGTATAATTTTAAATATACTTTTTTTTTTTTTATATGCATTTATTGAAATGTACAACTGTACAGAATATATACATCAAGTAAATGTATTGACAACAATCAAAATAACATGTTAAAACTTGGAAAGAACTACTCATCAGTAGCACTTTATTAAAACTTCTAAACTAGAAGTTTAGTTTAAACTAGAACTACGCCTCGGAGGATTACCAGGAATGGAGTGGGAAGTTGAGAAACTAACGGATTTGAGTGGTTATGGAGCTTACTATGGAAGGATTGGAATCTAGTTTGGGCTAAATCAGCAACATATGGAACATTAATATCTTTATGGATAGGTTTATTGGTGAAAAAGTAAGGAGCATTGAGAATTTTACGAAGGATTTTGGATTGTAAGGATTGAATACGAGATGAATTGGATGGTTTAGTGGAGCCCCAAAGCTCAACTCCGTACGTCCAAACAGGTCTAATCACAGTCATGTAATAAGTCTTTTGTAATTAATTGGGAGCTTTGAACGTTTGTCAAGTAAATGTTGAAGTAGTCTGTAACGACGGGCAGTTTCTTGTCGTTTTAGTCTTGTATTAATATACTTTAAATAATTTTAAATTTATAATGATTGGGGAAAAACTCTACCCTTTCTTTCTTTTTCTTTTTTTCTTTTTTTTTATTAACATTTTATATTTTTTTAGTGCCTCTCCATATTCTTTAACCAGGGCATATAAAACATATCACCATTATTATAAGCATTAATTAAATAAAAGCAAGCCCTATTAAAAAATAAAATTTAATATTATTAATTTTAAATCAATATACTTTATTACAATTTTGCATCAGATTGGGATATCCCTCAAGAATATATTCAAA
Source organism: Euschistus heros (assembly GCA_003667255.2). NCBI lineage: Eukaryota > Metazoa > Arthropoda > Insecta > Hemiptera > Pentatomidae > Euschistus > Euschistus heros. The sequence goes on along the minus strand of RCWM02000571.1, from coordinate 341,752 downwards.
GCCACATCAGACCTATCCATACCCATCCAAGACGAAATAAACGCAAGAATGGATAATTTATAGATATAAACCTTATAAAAAAGGAGAATCGTTAGCACCTCTCCTTTTCAATATAGTTTTACATGCGACTGTAAAAAGAGCGGGGTTCGACACCAGATGCACAATTTTCAACAGCTCCATGCAAATATTGTCGTATGCGGATGACGTAGTAATTGCAGCTCGCTCTATGCGATGTTTAAAGGAAGCTTTGCACAAAATGGACAGAGAAGCTAAAAGAACGGGACTGCATATGAACGAGGATAAATCCAAAATAATGGTATTGAGAAGGAAAAAACTTGCTCGTCCACAGTATTTTTATTATATGGAATGCTACACCCTCGAAAATGTCACAAGTTTCCAATATTTAGGCGTCTGGATAAACGAAAACCTCGATGAAAATGAGGAAATTAAAAGTCGGATAATATCAGCCAACAGAGCCTAAAAAAAAAGAAAGAAACCTTATAAATTAAAAATTTCGTAAATATTGTAATAGACAGGGGGTTTCTTAACACAGAACATTTATTAACAAATATGACATAAAACAATTACGTACACATAGAACAGACCAAGCAACGCTAGAACTAACTAGAACACGTACTACACTGCAACAACAAACGTGACTTTTTGTATAAAGTTTCACACTATTCTCACTGTTATATTTAATACCATTTTGCAAAGCAACGAGAAGCTAAACGTTCTAGAGGAGTCTATGGCTGCCTAGCAACTGCTGCTCTCGCTAATTTCGTTACACAGCCCCCTCCTCAATAGCATTCCTCCTGGAATGCTTTTGTTTCCACCTGGAGCAATCCTGCTTCCTCCTGGCACACTCTCTACTTCCTCCTGGTTTCTCCAGGAATTCTGCTTCCTCTGGAAACGCTTCTAATTCCTACTAGGAAATCTTCTGGTCCCTCCTGGTATGCTTTTGCTCCCTCCTGAAGCGTCTGGTTTCTTCTTCTTTCTTTTGCCTCAGTACTTCATATACCTTTCGTGTCTCCTCTTCCAGGACAATTTCTTTTTCTGTTCTACTCTGTTCAAATCTTTTCCATTTTCTTTATATACATTTGTATCTTCGAATTACAGACATCACAGCTATTAAGTCATGTTTAGATCTATAGTGCCTTTTTATGAACGTTTTGTGTTTATCGAAGTTACACTTACCATTCTCTAAATTTAGTACTTTAACTTTCCTGGTTGGAACATCATCATTTGTTTTCTCTGTTATTACATTCCTGAGTTTTTTTCACTTTCAATTACATATTCTTTCTTAAAGAATTCTTCCCTTTCTTCTACATTACCGTATTCTCTAATAACTCTGATTAAGACAGTCTGGTCATCAGCTGTCACTGGATTCAGCGATTCACTCGCATCATATTCTTATTTTATTCCTCCCTCACATCTTCCCAGATTTGTTAATTGAGGCACCATTTCTTCTTCCTTCACAGTTACATACCTTCTTCCTTTCACATCATTTTCATTTTGTATTTGGTTCCCAGTTTCTTCACCAGTCTCTTTTTCGGCCTCATGTTCATCAATAGACATTTTCAATTTCGCTTTTACTATAAGTCATCGGTCAACGCGTCGAATTTTTCTTGAAGATTCGTGATTTCACTATTACAACTCCGCAGGCCGGATACCTCCTACCAGAACACTTCGAGTCGATTGGACATTTCAGTAAAAAGTTTTGTCCTCCAATCATCGATTTTGTTACTTATTCCCGTCGACAGCTTCCTGATAGATTTTGAAATATCATTTTCGAAATCTAATGTATCGGGATTTATACCTTGACTGATATAATAACGATAAAGCCGTTCACATAGCGTCGTCTTTGTACCTGTAGTATCCAGTTCCAGCTCCTCCAGTTCCACTCTCAGTTCTGAAACCAGCAATTCCCGAATTCCCTTAACAGGCATCCTGATTTCACAAATTATATTCGTTGACAAACCTTACCACACACCTGACACCAATTGTAGTAAACAGGGGGTTTCTTAACATTGCTTAACAAAGAAGATTTATTAACAAATATGACATAAAACAATTACGTACACATAGAACAGACCAAGCAACGCTAGAAATAACTAGAACACATACTACACTGCACTAAAAAACATGACTTTTTGTACAGTTTTTTTTTTTTTTTTTTTTTTTTTTTTTTTTTTTTTTTTTTTTTTTTTTTTTTTTTTTTTTTTTTTTTTTTTTTTTTTTTTTTTTTCCAAGCCCCTATGGCTAACAAAAGTTTTGATTCATTCTTCATTATGATGATTCTGCTTCTTTTACTGCACCAAGGTGCATTTTAAGAGGGTTCTGAAAAGAGCAATGGTTTGGAGAAAATAGTATTATGAGTCACTATCTAGTGATGGGGCTCACTAGGGTTTTTGGGTTGTACCAAGTTACACACTATTCTTACTGTTATATTCAAAACCATTTTGCATAGCAATGAGAAGCTGAACGTTCTAGAGGAGTCTACGGTTGTCTAGCAGGTATGCAAGTTTAAAATGTCGTTTATTTCTTAAAATATATACACAGCAATTTAAAAAAAAGTATAATATATTTTATTCAAAGTACTGACCCTCGCTTTCTACACATTTTGCCCATCTCTCGGGCAATATATGGATACCATTCCAAAAGAATGCTTCATCTTTATTTGAAATCCATTAATCGAGCCCTATCGTACGTTTTCGAAATTGTTGAAGTGTTGCTCCGCCAATGAGTGTCCCATCGATGAGAAGAGGTGATAATCAGAAGGCGCCAGGTCAGGTGAATACGGCGGGTGGGGGTAGGAGTTCCCAACCAAGCGAAGAAATCGTTTCCTTAGTCAATCTGGCTGAATGTGCAGGAGCGTTATCATGCTGAAGAATGACTTTGGCGTGCCTGTGAGCCCATTCTGGGCGTTTTTTTCGATCAATGCGTGACTCAAATTGATCATTTGTTGTCGGTAGCGCTCGGTATTGACTGTTTCGCCGGGTTTGAGAAGCTCGTAGTAGACTACTCCCTCCTGATCCCACCACACACACAGCATTGTCTTCTTCCCAAAACGATCCGGTCTTGCACTAGATGTGGATGGTTGTCCTGGCGTTACCCATGATTTTTTTCGTTTGGTATTCTGAAAATAAATCCATTTTTCATCGCCAGTTACAACTCGATGCAAAAAAAACCCTTTCTTTCGTGGCGTAAAAGCAGCATTTCGCACACAGTTTTTCGTTTTTCCATCTGTCGTTCGTCCAATTCATGTGGAACCCATTTTCCAACCTTTTGAATCTTTCCCATAGCTCTCAGGCGATCGGAAATGGCTTGCCTAGTGACATTTAACTGTTCTGCCATCATTTGTTGGGTTTGGGTATTGTCTTCGTCTAATAAAGATTGCAATTCGAAGTCCTCAAACTTTTTTGGTCGATTTTCTCGTTTTTGATCAGTAACATCAAAATTACCACGTTTGAAAATTTGAAACCAACGTTCACATGTCCTGACGGTTGGAGCAACATCGCCATAAGTCTCAACAAGAATTCGATGACATTCAGATGCCTTTTTCTTTTGATTAAATAAGAAAATCATGACATGCCGCAAATGCTCTTTATTTGGCTTAAAATTAGACATTTTTAACACCAAAGAAAGGTATGATACGTCCACGTAAACGACTTAAAAACAACTGACTTTTGTAAACAAATGACTAACAAACAAAATAGCGTTTAGAGATAAGCAAATCCTTCAATAGGCTAAGAGCGCATTCTATTGGAATTAAAACGACATTTTAAACTTGCATACCTGGTAGCAAGCAAGTTGTCTGCAACTGCTGCTCTCGCCAATTTCGTTACAAAATATAAAATTGCTAGGTATTTTTTTTAAATACTGCCAGCCATTATTTTGAAAAATATATTTTTTATAATACTAACACGTTTCTTAAGCCCCCCCCCCCCTCAGAAAAATATACGTTTAGCCGAGAAAATCATAAATCAATTGGATAGAATTTTTTGCCTGTCAATATATTCGAACTATATAGTTATTGTAGTCAAAATTTAAACAAAATTAATAAGATAATTGAGGCGTAGAATTCCAGAAACAGCCAAGTTCAAATGCCACATTATTATTTTTTTTTTAATAGTATTTCTGGTAGATTATCTTTAAGTGGGAAGTTTCCTTCCAAAATTAGTTAAATCATATTAAAACGGCCATACAAAAAATAACTTCTCTTCCTAATTTAGACAGACCTATCTTTATCCATCTGTGAAAATTTTTAAAAAATGGACTTGGACGGATTTTTAATCATATGCCTCAATTATATCTAAATATTTATTGAAATAATTGACAATTTTAAGGAAAGAGATAAAAATAGTGATGTTGAAAACCAATCTAGAGACGACATTTCTTCACAGTGCCATTAAAGTAATGTTTTTCAAGATTGGTTTGGTGAAACTCTATTTTTCAATAAAGGCAATGACGTGATGAAATTGAAAATCGTTACCATGACATCAGGCGACTAAAAAACAAAACAATTACTACCCGAAGAACCAATGACCCAGAGAAGGGAGTAGTTTAAAAATAAGGAAGTCCTCGAGACGAAAAATATTCCGCCAGAGCTATGGAGAAAGTTAATGGAATGCTACAGACAGAAATAATTGAATAGCTGCCATTGAGTTTTGTCAATGTATTATTAAGTCAAGTAGTATTGAAAATTATATAGAGTTTATATAATATTAATATAGCCCGAAGAAGGGAGTGTTTGGAAATTTTGAATCAAGTAGAAATAGTTGAAATTACTGTCTGCTTCAAAAGTTTAAGGAGGTGTGGACGCATAGTTATAGATCAAAAGTAGTGTTTTTCCAGTAACAAAGGTACTTCGTTTATGGATAAATTGATATTACAAAAAATAATCTATATTGGAGATAAAAAATAAAACCAAATCTATTGAAAAACCAATACATTAGAATCTCACTAATCCCACTCCAATACATTAGTTAACGTCACCATATACCTCGACCAGGGACTATAAAACAGATTAGGGTTCTTAAAAAAAAAAAAAAAATGAAATAAAAGCAACCTGTATCAACAAAAAAAAATACCAAGCTATTTTAAATTTATGAATGTTTTGAAATTAATGCCAAACCGTTATATATCATATTAAATTCAAATTTTGTCTCTTTTTTTTTAATTGTGCTTCCAAACTGGTGATCTGGGATTATGTGATCATCACATTCCATAATCCAGCATTGTTGGACGTTGTCCTCCGCATTGGAGCGCGGAATGTACTGCACGGGAGCCTTCTTCGATGTAGAACAAGCATTTGACCGAGTCTGGCACCCAAGACTGCTTTACAAACTCCGTAAATTCCTACCTTTTTATTTTTATTCTTACCTTATTCTCCGCTCATACCTCAGTTATAGAACTTTTAAAGCTACTCATAACTTTTCCTATTCTTCTCTCTTTACCCAATCTGCAGGTGTTCCTCAAGGCAGTATCCTAGGTCCAATCCTCTACACGGTGTATACAGCTGACATCCCGACAAATCCTAGCACCATCCTCACCACGTATGCTGATGACACTTGTGTGTTATCAGCAAACAATGATCCCTTTATTGCCTCCCAGACACTCCAATCCCATTTCACAAACCTTCAAGAATGGTGTCAAAATGAAGAATCAAAATAAATCTTATCAAATAACCTTTACCCTTCGTCGTAAACCTACGACTACCTGTCCTTCAGTATCTTTTAATGATGTCCCACTAATCCCCGTTGAATAGATCCGCTGCCTAGGACTCCACTTGGACATACGTCTTACTTGGAATCCACATACAAGACTAAAACTACAAGAACCTGCCCGTCGTTTTCGACTACCTCAACATTTACTTGGCAAACGTTGAAACCTTCCAATCAATTACAAAAGACTCATATACATAACAGTAATCAGATCAATTTGGACATACGGAGTTGAGCTTTGGGGCTCCACTAAACCATCCAATTCATCTCGTATCCAATCGTTACAATCCAAAATCCTCAGAAAAATCCTGAATGCTGCTTACTTCGTCACAAACAAACTTATCCACAAAGATCTTAATATACCTTACGTTTCTGACTTAGCTCAAACCAGATCTACCCTTTCATAGCAAACTCCACAACCATTCAAATCCATTAGTGTCACAACTTGCTTCTCAATCCATTCCAGATAACCCTCCAAGGCACCTGAAAAGAAGATAGCCTCGAAACCTTCTAATATAGTATCTCATTATATAGACCCTATAGGAGTGCTACCAATGGGTAGTTGCTTTAAAAACAGGTCATTTTTATCATTATCATCATATTTACTTGATGTATTGTATGTTTATATTGTAAATACAGTTGTAAATTTCAATAAATAAATAAATAAAATAAAAAAAATTGTGCTTGTTTTTATTTAATTAATGTTTTTCAACCGACAATAGACAAAAAGAAGAGGTTATCAATTCGTCTGAAATTTTTATTTGACGTGAATACGTCTTTAAATTTGCTACCCTCTGAGTGCAATCCAAAAAACCTAATGATAACAAAATCGAGGGATACAGTTTGGCGTTGCAGTTTCGAATCTATCCTCTACATCCAAAATTAAATTATACCACTGGATAGTTAAAAGATCAAAGAATTCATTACGATAAGCGAGGACAGTGACGCATTGCGTTCGGGGGAGGGGGAAGCGCCGCAATTTTGAAGTTATTTTGCTGCGTATCGAGATTTTCAATTGGTATAACTTTTAACTTGGAGAAGCTACAATATTCGTTTAAATTTTAATCGTCAGCTATCGTCAAAATCTATCTATTGAATATAAAACAACAAAGTGTTATAATAAAATAAATATTATCAAAAATAAATAAAGTCGGCCTATACGCTTCGAAAAGCCAAAACCAAATACAGGTATCGTATACAGTTGAAAAGGGCTTCTCAAGAGCAATCGAATAGTAATAACAAAACAACATATGACCGAGTCAAGCAGTGCCGGGAACTTAAAAGTTCCTGATCAGCATTGTTCTATACTTATTACCGCCATTAATGCACAAAGCTAAGTCGCACACTCAGAAGAAATCTCTACCGATCTGATTATTTGGCAATCAGCGAAACTTGGATGGAAAATTCCATGCCAGTGAATCTGCCTAGCTTTGAGATCATTTTATAATACCTCGAAGAACAGACTACAGAACTAAGTTTAAAAAAAAAGAAAAAAAAAGAAGAAGAAGAAAATAGTTCGAAAGGGGTGTCACGGGGTTCTTCTCAAACTCGTGAGTTAGAATTTCATCAAGTTCATATATTGTTTTAGACAGATCTGAGTAGATATTTAAGAAAACAAAATAATAATAAAAAAAATCTCTTCTAAAAAAAAAGAATTAATAATATTTATTAGAATACTTAAAGAAACCACTGAATACCTTCAAAGCATTGAATATTTTTCTCAGTTCAAAACATAAAATTAAACTTGAAAGTCCTTAGAATCGAGACGAGAATTCAAGCACAAGAATATCTAGTACTTTTAATGTACACGATGAGATTAAATTAATTTTTATGACAGAGTAGAGTAGAATTTTTTTTTTTTTTTTTATTGCAAAGGTTCCCACACTATATGAATAAGTATCAACCGACGTGTCCTTAAAGACCCACCATAGGTTTCCCATTAGCCAAGATCCTATAGGACTATCTGAAGAGTGATGATTACGGAAGATACGAAGACTAATGAACTAGGAGCTAGAAGAAGAAGAAGATGCAATGCGAAGAATGCAACGGATAGCAAAGGACTTCTTGATAGCGAATATATTTTTCATTTAGTTCCTTCCCACGCCTCGCTCCTCAGGCCTCATAGAACGCCCAGGCAAATCACGACTAGCTTCTTTTTGTTACGCTATATATATTTTTTATTTTTATTTCACTATTTTTTTTCCCAAGCGAGCCTACTATTAACGTAGATTAGACTCTGAATTCGAGCATATCCATAAATAATTCTGCTATATGCGGTCCAGTAAATTGAATACATATTTCAAACTTAATTGCTTCGAAGTAAAAGCTATTATTTTAAAAATATATATAAGAAATAGGGAAAATATAGTAAAGTTATTTTTAATAAAAATGAAAGCACTGACATTTTAAAAATAAATTACTTGTAAATTTATGGATATTAAATATCGTTAATATAGTTCATAGATACGAAGGCTTATTTTTCATTTTTATTTTTTTTCTATACATTAATTTATTGAAATTTACAACTATATAAATATATACATTAAGTAAATAAGCTGATAACGATTATAATAACGTATCAAAACTTGAAAAGAACTACTCATCAGTAGCACTTCAATAAAAATTCTACACTAGAAGATCTCTAGGCCATCTTCTTTTAAGACACCTCGGAGGATTATGGGGAATGTAGTGGGAAGCAAGTTGAGAAACTAATGGATTTGAGTGGTTATGGAGCTTACTATGAAAGGATAGATATCTGGTGTGGGCTAAATCAGCAACATATGGAACATCAAGATCTTTATGGATAAGTTTATTTGAGATATAGTAAGGAGTATTGAGGATTTTTCGAAGGATTTCGCACTGTAAGGATTGGATACGAGATTAATTGGATGGTTTAGTGGAGCATAAGTATTTTGTTTAATTATAGTTTTTATAATATACAGATTTTTGAAAATCGTGAAAGTGAATGATTGATTATGAATAATTGTTTCAAACAACAAAAGGCCTGACTATAATCATAAACGTGTTGAGAAATTATTATTATTGTTTCCTTTTATAATTAACATAAAGAGACATTTTTCCTCTAGAATTAATTATAAAACATTAAATATTCATTATACGGTTGTATTTATTAACAGGATCCGATGGTGCATAAGGGATACGTAGATAGCTGGTATGATAAGGAATGTGTAAAAAGCGTAAAAGAAAGTTCATTAAGATAGCTGAGGAAGATAAGGTCGGTTTTCCTTCATCTTTCCAACTCTTTAGCTCTCGTACTAAGACTGGTTAGTCAGGATGAGGTTGGTCAGGCGTACCTCTTCTTTTCATATCCTAACAAGAAGAGGTCCTAAATAAAAAAAGATGGCGCTGCTCATATCTTTATTTGATGCTAAACATACAATAAAACTATTAAAAAAAAAAACATAGGGATGGCTCGATTCTTGATTTTAATATCGATTTTTTAATTTAATATAGACTGAGTAATACGTACCATTTTGAAAAGGAATCGTTTAAAGTTTGAGATGGTAGACTGTTTTAAAATTCAAATTGCCCATGCCCTATTGAAACACTTCCCACAGGTTTTTTTTAATATTTACCTAGAACTGATAATCTAGCTGAGCAGACTCTATCCTATTCTGAAACCGGTTCTGAACGCTATTAGTCATTAACTCATAGGCAACAGGAAGAGCCCCTGTGCCACTGTAATAGCTACGTCTTAAATTAAAACGTTTTCGAAAAGTTTTGTTTGTTCTTGGGCGCTACAGTCATTGCAAGACCTGGGCCTCTGCCACCATCCTTCTCCATTCCTCTCGGTCCCTCGCCAGGTTCCTCCAATTCCGTATCCCCAGCCTCCACAAATCCTCCTCCAGGTCATATATCTGCGCCTGGATTTGCCCCTCTTCCTTTTTTCTCCTGGTGTACCATTAAACATTATTTTTGGCAGCCTGTTGGGCTCTATTCTTTCGACGTGTCCCAGCCATCTTAGCCTGCCCTTCTTGATAGCACAGAGTATATCAGGCTCACCATACAATTGTGTAATCTCGGCGTTGCGTCTCATACGCCACATTGCTCTTCCTGTATCTATTCGAAGAGTAGTACAGATTGAATTAAGATTACAAATAAGATTCGATAATGAATATTAAATTTCAAATGATAGGAAACTAAAAAAAACTACTCCCAAAATTTCTAAAAACTAGCCTTTGCGAAAAATATTTTTTGAAGAAGCAACCCCAAAACAGACCTTCGACCATTTTCATTCAGCATTCCGTTTTGATGATCCAAACTTCTGGACATCAAATCAATATAAGATATACATAAAGGTATTTGAGAAGGCAAGGCATTGGAATCCTAACTTCCAGACGTAGGATCGAACCATATAAATGCTGAAAATTAATTAAATATTCTATTAGTGATGCAAGAATCCACAAATGAATTACTGGTTGAATTGTGGGATGGTTAATGTACAACATGGAAGTTAATTCCTACTCCTGCGCCCAAGTTTGAATCCATCTGAGATAGGTTCTGGGTTGCCACACATGAAATGTCCGATTTTTCAAATCTTAATCTTTATAGAGGGTTAAAGCGATGCCTGTTGATTCCTATCAAAATATTCACTATCTATAATAAAGTACTTGTTATTGTTATATTTGCAAACTGTCTTTGTTTTTTTCAAGTAGGTATACGGATTTCAGTACAATTTTAACTGTGGCCGTGGAGACACGCAATTTCCGAACGATATTTTTTTTTATGAGTACAAACTCGATCATTCCACTGCCCTGGCAGCAAGAAATATTAATCATGCGTTTGGTGAAGGAAGTCCTAATGAAAGAACCATCCATCGCTGGTTTACAAAATTTTCCTCAGTAGATACGACATTATAAAATCAGCCCCATGGACGGAAAAAACAATTGATTCAACATCATACTCCCAAGAAATTGACCAAATGCATCAAAATTTGATCAAGCAACAGCCGGTACTGGTAAACAGGAAAGGACCTATCCTTTTTCATTAAACGCCCGACCTCATGTTTTAATACAGTGAATAAATTAAAGGGGTTGGGCTATGCAGTCTTACCACACCCTCCCCCCCATATTCCCCTTAGACATTAAAAATGCATTTTCTGAATTCCTTTCATCACGTGACTCAACGTTTATCAAATCTGGTATAGTAAACTTGGTAATTGCCGTTGGCAGAAGTGCATCGAAAATGATGGTAAATACTTTGATTAAAAAATTTGTTAGATTTGATCTCAAATTTGTATTTTCTTCCAGGTTCTAAAATGGTCATTTCATGTGTGACAACCCAATCGATAGGTCCCTCTATAAAATCCTCTTCCCATGAATGTGGGTACCCAAAATTAGGGAAATACCTGGTGGATGAACGCGTTCCTGCCAAATCTTCCTGCGCAACCGTTGAGCAAAAGGTACAACCTTACCATTCGTTGAACCTAAGAAACTTCCCTGGTTTCAGTGGCAAGTATGGTAATTTTCCCCTTGTACAACATATGTTCCGTATCTCATCTCGAAGATTCTTAGTCTGCTTAACCAATATAAACAATGACCATTTTATAGTTTGTTTTTCTTAATATTGGCAGTATTGGATCGGATGTCTATTGCTAAGTTATTGATGGAAAGTGATTTTCATTCCGGCAAACTATCTGTCGAAGGATCCCTCTCTAGCTAATGGAGAAATATCCTGAATTTATACCATATTGATTGATAGGCAGTTTAAAGAAAGGCGGCCATGTTCCTTTGTGGTTGTTTGATGATGACAATGTGATGATGATGACGACATTGGCTACTAAATTAATCACCTGTCTTTAATATTAATGATTGTCCTATTTGGCTGAGTCACCTTTAGGAATTATTTCCCTTCGTAGTGCTTTTGTCTTTGTAGTTATATTAACTTAATAGAATAGAATAGAATAGAAAAGAAATTTTATTCTGGGACAAAGTCCCTTAAGAATAATAGTTACATAACAGACCATAAGTTATATCTGGCCTAGAGATTATAAATTAGATAACATATAATAAGATCATTAAAAGTAAATACAATTTTACAATAAAATAAGTGATAAAATGAAAAAAAAAAAAAAATATATACACATATATAAACACATACACACTACCTACATACATGAACTATCTTTACAATCAGTAAAAGAAAAAAAAAAAAAATATTATGTAAGAAATTGACTAAATAATAGATTCCTGATGTTACATCGAGTAAAGGATGAAAAAAACAAAAAATGATGATGAAAAATAAAAATGAAAATAAAAAATCCTCAAATGATAATGTTTTCTCTACCATTAAAATAAACAAGCTAAACTTTTATAAATGATATACTTGGGTGAATTTCATTAAAGCATCTTTATAATTAGATAGCATCCGACTGGAGGGAGGATTATAATAGGTTCCTACTCATAGTTAATTTGTAATGCTTATAAATACCGAAAACACTTTATTTAAAATATTAATTATATAATCATACCAGAATTTAAAAACAAGAAACTGTTCGACTTCTTCATTATTTACTACACAAACGTTCAAAGTAAAAAAAAAAAAAAAAAAAAAAAAAAAAAAAAAAAAAAAAAAAAAAAAAAAAAAAAAAAAAAAAAAAAAAATAAAAAAAAAAAAAAAAAAAAAAAAAAAACTGATAGACTCAGAAACAAACTAATAGAAGCCATCTCTAATATACCTAAAAATACAAAAAAAAAATACTGAAAAGAAAGTGGATGAGTGATCAATGATGCCAAGAATGAGTTAACACTGGGAATCGTTCTTCCACTTGCATGATCTCTCATTTTTTATACAGGGTGAGTATCTCTTAGTGTAAAAAAAAAAAAATTGGGTTAAACTAGATCAAAAATGTAGCTAAATGCCGCAAATCTCACTTTTCTATTCCAATCCGTTGCAGATATACGATAAATCAAAGACTTTTTTGAGGAAATCACGTTTTTTCCCATAAAAACTGTAATATCTCCATTTTGTCTAAATATTTTTTAAATTTTGGCCACATTTTAAGATTTAGCATTAAATTTCCTATAAGAACAGAGTACGTGTAACCTTGAATTTTACAAACTTGGTATCTAAAGAACAGCTTGATCTTCACCTTATTTGGGGAAGTCACAATGTCTTATTTACTTCAACGCTCACCGTGTTTCGTAAAAACTATCCACAAAACGTCAAATTTCACAAAAACTTTCAAATTTAATCAGCTTTCGAATGATATGTTAAACGTAATGATTTTGTTTCAATTTCATGGAGATACTTACTTTTGAAACCGAAAAAACATGGTGTTCTCATTTGGTATACAAATCAGTTACTTGGGTAAATAAAACATTATGACAATCCCTTAATGGGAATGCGCATTTTAAACATAAAAAAACTCTTCATTGGAATAAAAAAGCGAAGAAAAAAATTATTGTTTAATAGAAAATAAAGGAAAACTGTCAATAAAGCGACACCAGATCAGAGGATCTTATGATATTACATTTATTTATTTATTATTATTATTTAGGATTTATTTTATTAGATTTTCAATGTAAGGTTTAAAATCCAGTGATAATGAACATAGACCTTAATTCTGCTATAAGCTTCTGAATGCAGATTGTGTCTAAGAATACTACTTTTTGAAGTGAATTTTATGGGCAGATAAGTCTGTTTTTACAGGGGATGGCATTTCTACCAATCCATGTATATCCTTATTATGAATCGTCGAAATGCCTTCCCCTGTAAAAATGAGACTCATCTAGCCATAAATCACATCATAAATAAATAAATGTAATATCATAAGATCCTCTGATCTGGTGTCGCTTTATTGACAGTTTTCCTTTATTTTCTATTAAAAAATAATTTTTTTCTTCGATTTTTATTCCAATGAACAGTTTATTATGTTTAAAATGCACATTTCCATTAAGAGATTGTCATAATGTTTTATTTACCCAAGTAACTGATTTGTATACAAAATGAGAACACCATGTTATTTCGGTTTCAAAAGTAAATATCTCCATGAAATTTTAACAAAATCATTACGTATAACACATCATTCGAAAGCTGATTAAATTTGCAAGTTTTTGTGAGGTTTGACGTTTTGTGGATAGTTTTTACGAAAAACGGTGAGCGTTGAAGTAAATAAGACATTGTGACTTCCCCAAATAAGGTGAAGATCAAGCTGTTCTTTAGATACCAAGTTTATAAAATTCAAGGTTACGTGTACTCTGTTCCTATAGGAAATTTAATGCTAAATCTGAAAATGTGGCCAAAATTTGAAAAATATTTAGACAAAATGGAGATATTACAGTTTTTATGGGAAAAAACGTGATTTCCTCAAAAAAAGTCTTTGATTTATCGTATATCTGCAACGGATTGGAATAGAAAGGTGAGATTTGCGGCATTTAGCTACATTTTTGATCTAGTTTAACCCAATTTTTTTTTACACTAAGAGATACTCACCTTGTATAGTTGTCTTATGTCATATTTTAAAGACAATTGTCGATTCGTACTTTTGACAGGTGTAAAAAAAAATATAGATTTGACATGGATATCTCTTTTAGCAGAGGGTCTATTTTTTCTAGGTGCAACGTTTTTAATACGCTTTTCTTAACTTCACCTGCTTGTAACGAAATCTTGCATCGTAATTTTCACCAATTTCAAGCTATCTGATTATCTTGAAAATTAAAGTTTTTTTTTTTTTGTTTTTTTTATAAACTATAATTTTTATTTTCACATATTTTTTGTTAAATAACATTTATCACCAGGACCTACCATTTAGAAGCTGAACTGGTTTGAATGTATAAAGTTACGTTTACCTACATTTTTTAAGTGTTGTTGCTTTTTTTGGCACACCATAGCTCTGTTGGTGTAGCTTGGATCGACAGTTTCCTAAAAGCTTTGCAGTAGATATAAAAGGTATATATTATGTCGCAAGTGCTGCAAAGAGTCCGAAACACCAGCCCATGTGCTGGGAAAATGTCCCAACAACTCACTCCTGATCACACGCCATCACCACAGGGTCAAGAATGAATTGATAAGGCTCCTCAAGAATAAAGGCTTTACCTGCTTTGACGAGGTATACTGCATCGATACCAACGGGTCCACGAGGTATGCGGATATTGTCGCGTTTCCGAAGAACGGACGGACAGCGCTCATAGTGGATCTTACTGTAAGGTATGAAAATAATAACCTCGATCAATCAGGTGAAGTAGAAAGGGAGAAAATGGATATTTATGAAAAATGTATCCCTTTCCTAAAAGAGAAATTCCGCGAGATATTCGGAAATAGAGATTTCTCCGTGAAAGGATTATGGTTTGGGTCTCGCGGAGTCATCCCGGCAAAAACAAGGAGCTTTTTGGAGGACCTTGGCGTGGAGGTGAGGGATATAGCGATAATGGCCGAAAATATAATATTGGACTCCCTGGGAATTATTCACCACCACATACATGGTGCAAGGATGGCCCATTGCAATGTACAGTTAATTAATGTGCATTTATGTATATGAATGTGTGGTAGATATGTGAATATTAGGGGGGGATAACATAGAATGAAGGAATAAAGTGAAAGAGGAAAAGAAGCGAAAAAGGAAAAAAAAAAAAAAAAAAAAAAGGGGGGAAAAAGAAAAAAAAAAAAAAAAAAAAAAAAAAATGTTATTTTTTTCTAGTATTAGGTAATATTAAGTAGTATATTATATAATTATAACTAAATTATAAATTACAGTGTTGTCTTTAATTGGATAGATGAGTATGCTGTGTTTATAGCAACCCAATAAAGTTGCCCAGCACTATGTTTATTGTTAATTGTTTCAATAAAGCATATATCTCTCTATACATGTATCCATGATATATAATTTTCTATATCTGAATTGATTTTTTTTTTTCGTGTAGTTAATTTATATATTTGAAAAAATAAACAATTGTTAGAAAGCTTGTAGCGGACAGGTATTTCTAAAGTATATAAGTCAATACTAATCATAATAATGTGAACAAATATAAAGAAAATAAATTTTAAAATGTCATTAGTTGTTATGAAAATGACTGGTGATAATGGAATTCCCCTCATAGATTTATCTAAACATTAAGCGCATCATAAACCAAGAACAAAATAGCATATAGTAAAAAAAATCATTGCGGCGAATCCTGTTTCAGAATATGTAAATACTAGAACCAAAAAAGATCAATTCATCATAACTGGATGAAACCTCATAAATTAAAAAATGCAAATATCTAAGCTACAGTCGGATATATAATTAATACAGTAGAAAATAGTCTGAGCATGCCTCAATGATTTTCATATAATAAGCCGTGGGTTGACATTACGTAATGGACAATGGCGGGCAAGGTTAAGGTCGAAACGTGCACAATCTGTGCCAGGACAGTCATTGCTAATTTCATGGAACTGTGGCAAAAACAGCTGATGTAATTTATAACGGCCTTTAGGATTTCAGCAGTCAGATGTTTATTTATTTATTTTTTTAATATAGAGTTTATGTGTGAGAATGATGTAAGGGCAACAGGTCAACAATAAATCATTTAAAATCTGCAGTAGTACTTTGTACTCTTAATTGAAATTTGAATTATTGCTTCTTTCAAGAGAGCCTTCTATAACTTACGCTTATAACCTTGAGCAAGACTTGATAGTCTGTACCGCATATTCAAAGATTCTTTCTCAATGATTTTCTGAGGAGAGTAATTCTAAACCGATTTAGATTTAACTCTAAAAAATTATCAGTCGACACTGTAACCAAATCTATACTATCAGTAATTTTAAACAGGAATGTGTCGATTTTCGATTCCGCAGACTCTTGATTCGAAAATAATCAATTTCGAAAATCGATAAGTAGGAACCGATCGATACTTTTGACTGGAGATAGTTTTGTGGTAATTATCATACATCAATAATTCTCTCTAATAATGACAAAATAAAGTAAATTACAACCCTTTTCTCTCTTTATTGTACAATCCTCTTATTTCCTATTGTATATAAAATACAATTTTTTTACCACAACCAAACCGGTTGTACGGAAATTAAAGCTGTCTATCATGTTTAAACCGAAACCTGATATTATGATTAAAGATATTATTTATCAGGTTTTGGTTGAGGCAAAGAGATAGCATACTAAAACTACAATTTCACGTGAAAAAAATATTTCTTTATCTTGACTGAGTGCTGAGAAAAAAAAAAAAAAATGTGATATTCATATAGGTTTTTTTTTTTTTTTTTTCTCGTCTCCAAATGCTCATTGGCGGCTATAACTCCAGTTTTGAAATACAGTGGACCCTCGTTATAACGCGGGTTAAGGGGAAATGAAACCTCCCGCGTTATAGACGTACCCGCGGTATAACGAGGGCGGAAGTATGAATTATTGGAGGTCAAAAAATAATAAAAATGCACTCTGATATAAACCGGGCAACAACTAAAGGAATAATACAAAGTTTTTAAAAAGAAAGTGAAGGGGATTCTATGAACCAAGAAGGCAGGAATAGAGACAACTTCTTCGTACGTCATCTAGGTAGGTTACCGGGAAGATATTCAATCGACATTGTCTAAGCAACACATTTCGGCTTATTTCCAGGAAGATACAAGCGATGTACACACCCTTTCCTAAAGTTTTTTTAAAATTCTAATAAAAATCAAACTTTAGAAAGTTTTAATATTGAAACAAAAACAATGAAACTTGTTTAGACAATCGTAATTAATTCTAAACGTCCTATTTAGTTTTACTTCCTACGTTAACCAGTTATACTTTTTTACTTTAAAAATTCCTTTTAATGTTCAGTAAAATTAGAAATGTGTTAAAAAAAAAAAAAAATTTAACAATGTAACTTAATTTGCAGAGTTCCTTTTTCCCAGACTTATTAAACTTTGGAACCTTTTCGTTTTTTCTATTGGTTTTATGACTCAATTTTCTAATGAATTGTTTTTAAGTTTTCTATTGTTAGTTTCAAAACCATAATACGATGTAACCTTATTTTTTATTAATTTTAATTGAATCAGGATCGGGACCAAAGCTTGAGCTTATACCGAGGGTCTACTGTATTATTAGTCCCTACTACTTTTACTAAAATCGGCATTCAAATCTTTGGGTTACAAGTCAAAACGTCTCCTTGTAAGATGAAACTAAGATATCACACTGTATCAGATCTTCGTAATGGTATCTTATCTGATAGGACTTTTTGGCCGAAACTACGACGTATGGTAAAAAGCAGTGTATCAGGTTTTGGTTTAAACATGGAATCCTGCAGTAATTTACGGACAACGCAATATATTTTGTTATTTTAAAGTTATTTTAGTTAAGTTATTTTGAGTTAAGTTTTCCGACTATTTATATATATTATAATTGAGTATCTTTAGCGTAAAAAAAAAAAATTGGGTTAGATCAAAAGTGTAGCCAAATGCCGCAGACCTCACCTTGAATTTTACAAACTTGGGACCTAAAAAATATCTTTATCTTCACCTAATTTAGGGAAGTTACAATTTCTTATAATACTTCAGCGCTCACTGCTTTTCATAAAAACAATCCACAAAACTGCAAAGCTCTCAAAAACTTGCAAATTTAATAAGCTTTCAAATGATATGTTAAACGTAATGATTTTGTTTTAATTTCATGGAGAAATTTACTTTTGAAACCGAAAAAAATGGTGTTCTCATTTAGCATACAAATCAGGTACTTTGGTAAATAAGACATTATGATAATCGCTTGATGAAAATCTGTATTTTAAATAAAAGAAACACTTCATTAGAATAAAAAGCAAAGAAAAAATATAATATTTATTGACATAAATTTTAGGCCAGTTCAGGTATTCATAATAACAACAGCGACTTTGACCTCTCTCAGTACTAAGCACATTATCGCTATTTCATAGTTATTTTCCTGTTTATTTTGAAATGGGAGGGGATTATTGTTTATTATTTTATTTTTATTTTGATATAATGATTGAAAGTTTGATTTGGAAATTAAGAAGCTACAGAGATAAAAGTGTCACTATCATTAGAAAGACCCTTGCTAATATTGCTTATCCTTAGCTTGAGGGCCCATTTTATTTATTGGGATTATTTTTTTCTGTTTTTGGCAATACACCTGCGAAGATGGCAACGTTCACAAATGGTGAGTACGCTGACATACATTTTTTGTATGGTTTTTGTAATGGAAACGCGAGTGCAGCGCGGCGGGAGTACCAACTTAGGTTTCCAGATAGGCGCCTCCCCTCTACGATAGTGTTTTCACGAACTCATCAACGTTTATCTGAAACAGGTTCCGTTCATAAGTTACGTCAAGAATTGGGACAAGTTCCTCATGATGTTGAACTCGAAGAGGAAATTATTGATATAGTAAATGAAAATCCCAGTGTTTCATCAAGAGACTTGGCCCGTGAAATTGGTATCTCCCAAAGGTCAGTTATCAACATTTTGCCCCGAGAACATTTTCACCCATATCATTTCACACAAGTACAAGGGCTAGAACCTAATGATCATGTACATAGAATACAATTTTGCCGCTGGCTTTTAAATAGAGACATTCAAGAACACCAGTTTCTGAGGAAAATTTTATGGACAGATGAGTCTCTTTTTACAAGGGAAGGAATTTTTAACGTCCACAACCGGCACTACTGGGCAGCTGAAAACCCACATATGGTTCAAGAAGCATCTTTCCAGCATCGTTTTACAGTGAATGTGTGGGCTGGGATAATAGGGGACCGACTCATTGGGCCACATTTTTTGCCCAGCAGATTGAATGGAGAAAGTTATTTGGATTTTTTACAAAATATTCTACCACAACTTATTCACGACATTCCACTTGATGTTCAGCAAAACATAATATTCCAACACGATGGTGCTCCTCCACATCATTCGGCAGCAGTACGGGAATGGCTGAACCAACGATATTCGACCTGGATAGGTAGAAATGGTGTGTGATACATTGGCCAGCTAGGTCACCTGACTTAGCTCCAATGGACTTTTATGTGTGGGGCTACATAAAAAGCGAGGTATATGCCAGAGAAGTGACCAGCATTGAGGTCCTAAAGACGAGAATTCTGGAGGCCGGAGCCAAATTGCAACAGCGTCTGACTTTAGCAGTGACCGTAGGGGCTGTGAGAAAGAGAGCAAGAAGCTGCATTCGAAATAATGGAGGACATTTTGAAAATTTAAAAAAATAACGGACTCTGGCGGCGCTTTATTGACAGTGATTCTTTTATTTTCAAATTAACAAATTTTTTCTTTGCTTTTTATTCTAATGAAGTGTTTCTTTTATTTAAAATACAGATTTTCATCAAGCGATTATCATAATGTCTTATTTACCAAAGTACCTGATTTGTATGCTAAATGAGAACACCATGTTTTTTCGGTTTCAAAAGTAAATTTCTCCATGAAATTAAAACAAAATCATTACTTTTAACATATCATTTGAAAGCTTGAGATACTCACCCTGTATATATATATCAGGACAGATTTTTTTTAATCAAACCTATAATAATTAGTGGAGAACAATGACCAATGTCAGAAAAGAATTTATTCAAAAACTATAATTCTGAATTCATGAAATTTGTTAAAAGCGTTGAACTTTAAAAAGAAGATCACAGAGCATATATAGACATCAACTTTTGGAGTATTTTTATTTTGTTTTATTTTTTTTTCATTTTTATTTTTATTTATTAATTTCTTCTCATTTCGTTATCTCATTAATTTAGTATCTTTTTTTTTTTTTTTTTTTATTTTTGGATTTTCGTTTCTGTAAAATAATTGACAATAATGCATTTAATTAAATTTTGCATTTGTAATGAGCTAAGCACACAATATGCTTGCATGCAAGTGAGATGTGCTCACTTCTCAATAAACGACTCTTTCATAGGGTTACTATGGAAGAGAAAAAAAAAAAAAAAAAAATATATATATATATATATATATATATGTGTGTGTGTGTGTGTGTGTGTGTGTGTGTGTGTGTGTGTGTGTGTGTGTGTGTGTGTGTGTGTGTGTGTGTGTGTGTGTGTGTGTGTGTGTGTGTGTGTTTAGTAAGGTTCATGAAGTTCAGTCATAAAATAAAAAATCAACTATTTTGGCGACGTTTCGAGACTATATTGTTCTCATAATCATGCCCTACAGTGAAAAAAAAAAAGGTTACAATAAAATTATATAAGTTATACAAGTTATTTCAAAACATAAAGTTAGCTACAGTACAGGTAGGTGTATAACAATATGTGTAGGGTAATAAAAATATATATAATTACAGAATATAGAGGAGTATGTAGCTACTTACAATGTTACCAGTGGATATGAAAAGACTAACAATTCTGGTACACAACTAACCTAGGGGAGATTTAAACATTTTACAGAGGTTAGTCAGGAAAACCCTATTTCTTAAAAATTAAGTTAAAACAAGAAAATAATAATAAAAGATATTACACCATCCCATATATTCAAACACTATCAGAAAGGCTCAGGAAAACACTCACAAATAATGTAACCTGTTTTTTCACTGTAGGGCATGATTATGAGAACAATATAGTCTCGAAACGTCACCAAAATAGTTGTTTTTTTTTTATTGACTGAACATCAAGAACCTTACTAAACATTTAATAGTAACAGTCAATAAATTTATCCATATATATCAATTTTTTTTTTTTTTTTTTTGTTTTCTTATTTGTCTGAAATTGAGAAATGGAAAACGAGTTCTTAATTTTTAAATTGGGTAATGTCGGAGGGATCCACGATTTTAAATGGAACGTTTTGGATGTCATCACCCATTTAGTTCAGAATTAAAAAAGAAAAAGAAAACAATAGAGTTTGTTGAAATCTGATTAGAAGCGTCTAATTGTATTAGCTTCTTCAATCGGAGAATACAACAGGACTCTAAATCGGAACGAAAGCCGTCTTTTGTTTAAGATATTTCGTTGGCAAAGTTCGATAATGTGGGTCGTGGCTCCTTCGACACGGTTCGTTTGTACGGTTATGTAAATTATCTAACAAGCATTGTAATCTCTTAAACGGTCATATAACTCTTTATTTATTTATATTTACAACTGACAAGGGTACGCTTGGAGTTGTAACTATCAGAATTGAATGCCGATTTGTGTGTGGGTAATAGGGACCTATAATAGTTCAAAAACTCTAAAAAAAAAATGACAAAAGTCCAATGAAATCCTCTGTAAATCAGTGGAAATTTTTTTTCATGAACAACTGACCTCAAATCTCAATTTAACGCACCATAAAACCCTTATATGTGTTATATGCATGGATAAAAATCAGAATGTATGCTGATTCTAGTGATGCTATTACTATTGTAATCGGTTGAACACAGTTATTATGGCCGTTAGAAATTGTTGCTGAAATCTCAACTTCAAAATTTTAACCTCCTCGAAGGGGTAAAAAATAAATATTTTTTTATTTTGATAAAATTTCACATATAAGGGTTTTATGGTGCGTTAAATCGAGATTTGAGGTCAGTTGTTCATGAAAAAAAAATTCCACTGATTTACAGCGGATTTCATTGGACTTTTGTCATTTTTTTAGAGTTTTTGAGCACCCTAAAGCCGGGTGGTGTCTTGAGTATAACGGAAGTATTTTTGTATCAAATACAATACATAACTGCAATTAAACGTGAAATAATCATTTCTTGATTAAGAGCTGGGAAAAAAATATTAAACGTGATTTTTATATTTTAATTTTTTTTTTCTCGGGTCTTAATGCTCATTGGCGGCTCTAACTTTATTTTTGAACTATTATAGGTACCTACTACCCACACACAAATCGGCATTCAAATCTGTGAGTTACAAACGTCCCCTTGTGAGTACAATCTAAACATTAAGTAGACTTAAGAAAGAATTATTGAGGTTTCTTGGCCATCTTCTTTTTAGACATCTTGGAGGGTTATCGGGAAACTCTTTGGAAGAAAGTTGTGTGGCAAGTGAATTCCAGTGGTTAAGGAACTTATCATGGAGGTTATAATATAGGTTTATGATAAGTAAAGCAGGTTATGTAGTTCTTACTGAATAGGCCGAACTGGGAATGAAAGCGGATTCTTCCTCACAGCAGTGTTTTAACTTGACTCACTACAGGCCCGTAAATCCAGGTGAAACCATGATGACTAAGAACTATTTTACTCAGGTTGATGCAATGCAAATCAGTACTGCCCTAACCCACTTCGATGATTCGAAAAGAACGGAATTCTTTCGCATGATCACGCTAGGAATCATGCAAATAATTATCAATAATAGTGGGTTTTCAACTCTCCATGCCTCCACAACCCACTCCTTTTGGCAACTGGACATCTTCCAGGAAAAAAGAAATGTAATCGTACAAAATTCGTTATCCAATTGTTTATATACATAGAAATATATTTCAAAAATGGAAAAAAAATAAATAAATAATAATAATAATAATAATAAACTTCTCCCTGTAATCTACCGCTTCTGATAAGAAAAAATATTGGCAAAACGTGACTTTTTTCATTCAAACCAATATAGCCCTTGGTAATTGTTCGGATCGGCGACACACCAAACTGTCTTGACCCGCGCTACACCGACCAGTTCGATCCTTACGCTTCACTTCATGTTTACATTTATCGATAGTTCATTCCTATAACCTCACATGTAAACAATCACTTCTACAGTTTCAACTTGGATTGTGTTGTTTAGTTTGTTATATTGATATTTAGTCTTCTTAAATGTAAATAAGTGAAACAGAAGTTAACAACACGGGGATTAAGTGTTTTATCAATTCACGGTTTCTTATTTCATCTTATCTTATGTGTAAAAGTGTTACAAAACTTAAGAAGATTAATTTGTGCATGGATTTGGTGTTTTACATATTTATATTTGTTCTATCAATTTAAGTGTTAAAATTTAAAACTTGTAAAAGTGTTACAGAACTTAACAAGATAATTTTTTTACATGGATTTGGTGTTTTATATATTTTTATTTGTTGTTTCAATTTTAGTGATAAAATTTCAGTATACATATTTTGTGAATTGATTCTTTATCATCCATATTACTTTTTGTCCTAAAGTGAGACAGATTGTATAATTAATTCAATAAAACATATCAGTTTATAAATAAATGTGAGAAAGTATATCAGAGGTTTCATGTTTTCTTATTTCTACTTCCCATGAGAAAATATAGCAGAAATTAACATCATCACTTTCAACTTGGATTCTGTCTTATAATGCCTTATTAATGGAGAATTGACAATGTGAAAATAATCACAGATTAAGAGGTAAAAGACACATTACTATGTAATTGTAGAACTATTGGTATAATGTTATAGATTAATGTGTTTTTAAACATTTTTATAAGCCTGATGATGGAGCATTGTCTCGGAAACATGTAGCTACAAATGTTAAATAAATAGGAGTTATGCCAAATAAATACTTAAGGATTCTGTCTTTTTTATATTTATAATTTGTTATTTCCACTTCTCTGACAGAAAGTTCATCAGGAATTAACTTTACAGGTGATTCAGCAGTATATTAATTGTTGATTTAATTAATATTAATTCAAAATTGATTTAGTGTCTTATATTTCGATATTTTCTTATTTCCACTTCATTATTTCCTTATTTCTCATTTTAATAATATTAAAGTTTAAACAAAAAAAGCTAATATCACTTTGAACAGGGATTTAGAGTTTCTCAGTAAATGTAGGAGAATATCCTTTCCCCTCTGAAAGCAGCGACTAGAACATCGAAATAAATCGGAACGAGGTTAGAATCGATAAAAGGTATTCTGGTAGGGGTTGGTGTCGCCGATCCGAACAATTACCTAGACCTTAAACGGTAGGACCAAGCGACAAATCTTATATTACAAAAACTATTCTCCATTTAATTTCTTATTAGGAAATTTGGCAAACATTCGATCCAAACAACACTAACAGAGTTAGAACGAATCAAAATATTACATTTTCGAATGAGAAAAAAAGTTGCAGCAGACTAGTATATACCTCTCAGCTAAAAGACATATCCACGTAAAAAAAAGGTAATGCTGTTCATTTCAAATAAGTTGCTTCTTTCACACAGCATACTACATCAATCTAATTGTAATATTTTAATATAATAAATTTGTATTTTTTTATCTGAGGCAAGCCTGAGTTGTGATATTATTCTTATTTTGTAAAATGGGGCATTTAAAAGGATGTATTTGGCACCAGTAATGTGTGTGGGTTTTATTTTCTTATACTAAGGATTAAAGGTAGAATTGTATACCCTTTCTAAATCCTGAGCTATTAACATGTTTTTATATTCTCCAACCGCTTTTCCTAAATTCTTCTTTATTAGGACAGGATCCTGATTTTCCCATAAATAACTATTGTTTGATATAAGTAGTAAATTTTTTAGTTTGCCAATCCAGTTATATTTTATTTCTGGAGGATGTGCAATATGAAGTTCATATAATTTATTCTATAGGATACAGGGGATTCTATTACCTGGCATGTTTAGAATATTAATTCACCATTTTATAAGACATTTAAATATTTTTAACTTATTTTCACTTGACCTATCAAAATATATATGTTTTGAGGCATTTGGAATAAATTTGAGCTATTTTTAATTAGCATATTTTTGCATATTTAGCTATAAATGCATATTTTTACTTATTTTGAAGTAGACTTGCATATGTATCTACATATCCGGCATATCAGCATTTGACATTTAATTTTTTTTTATGTATCCGAGCAGAAAAAAAATAAAATATAGATAAAAACCGAAAAAAAATTATAAGAACTCCTCCCATTCTTTTTTTGTTGCCTATTCAATACGTTTGCATGTATCGAAGTCCTGATTCTTCGGTTTCAGCGAACTTTTGGTCGTATTTACTTCTCTTAGAACTGTTTAATCCTATTAATTTCTGGTTTACACTTCGCTCAAATACGTGGAATATTATTACTTCACTTCTCATCTCACCCTTCTTCCTTCCATCATTCCATTACACAGCCTCTCACACAGTGTTCACCGAGACATATCATTCGTAATCTGTTCATTTGTGTTAACCTAAAACACCGAAAGTTACTCCTTCATAGACAAAAGATCTTGTTGGAAAGTACGTAGGTGAGCTTTCAAATGAGACATTCAAGAGTGATGGAGAAGTTTTATATTTATATGATGTAGAGCGGTCGTTTAGTGTAGAGCGTTTCAAATCTATTTTGAGGCCCAATAGACGATATATTTTGTTCGAAAACCTGAAAAAGTGGCTGTCTGCAATTCAAATCTACAACAGTGGATTAGTGGCATGAATAAGTCGGGAGAGTTTCTTTATGGTCGTAGCTAATTGTTTTTGATGTACATTGTTCTGTTTTAAAGTATAAATATTTTGATTGTGATTGCTGTTTAAGGTTTCTGGAAATTAATGTATTGCGATTTTTTTATTTTTTTAATAATGCAGATAGTTGCATATTTTCGGTATTAAATCGCATATTTTACCCAATATCTCTGCATATGTATGTGCATATTTTTCAGTTTTTATTGCATATAATTCACAGCCCTACATATAAGGTTTAGCAAAGAAAAAACTGACGAACTTTTATTCTCAACAGATCTTTATGTTTATTTGGGTGCTGAATCCGAATCTGAAGTTTCTGGAGAATATGAAGTACCACGGCAGCCGTCAGCTTCATACCAAAATCGCAAAAAAAAAAAAAAAAAAAAATAAAAATAAATAAAAATTAAATTAAATAAAAACAAACTCCGAAATAGGAAGTTATGGGCAAGGGAAAAATTTAAAAAAATTTAAAAAATGTATTTTAGAGGACTATTAGTGATTTTGATTATTGTTTGGAGTAGCCGGATCGAAGACCAGATTGTAGGGGATCGAGGAGATTGGATTCTTCAAGCAAGTTGGAAACTTGAGATTTATTTATGATCCTGAACTCATAATTACTGGGTATTTATAGTTTATATCTGATAGTTATTGATTAAGATAGAAAATAAATTCAAAGCAAGTAAAAGAGTAACATGTTTGTTGCTAATGATAGCTTACAAGAAACAGTGATCCACTATATTAGAGTGATCCACCATCAGGAGTAATTAGAGAACCCTAGTGGAAAATTCCAATTACCGAGTTGCAGTTAATTGACTAATTAAAAGCAGAGATTTCAATTAACGTTTCCTTTCATATTTAATACCCTCATGTTGTTGTATAATATTTTTCTAGGTCATGGTCTCTAATATATGTTATATTTAACTACAACCCCCTCCCCCCGCCGCGGCTTTGTTTTCTTCTCAAATAAAAAAAGAACTTCGATAATTTTAACTCATAATGAAAGTTTAATTTTTTTTTATCTATAAAAATCTTGTATTGAAGTATGCAATTCAACATTATTTCTTCAATGCTATTTTCATGCATAGCAGTAATTGTTAACGCGGTTAAAATTGCACTGATTGGGTTTTTGAAGATTATGTAAAATCATAATTGGATATCCAATTTTTAACTTTAATATTCTACATAGTGTATACAGCTGACATCCCAACTCATCCTACCACTGTCCTCACTACTTACGCTGATGACACATGTGTGTTCATCCCTTCATTGCCTCTCAAACACTCCAATCACATATCCTAAACCTTCAAGAATGGTGTCAAAAATGGAGAATCAAAGTAAATCGAAACAAATCACACCGAATAACCTTTACCCTTCGTCGTAAACCTACGACCTCCTGTCCTACAGTATCCTTTAATGATATTCCACTAATCCCTGCTGAACATATCCGCTAGCTAGGACTCCAGTTGGACAAACGTCTTTCTTGGAATCCACATACAAGAATAAAACGATAAGAAACTGCCCGTCGTTACAGACCACTTCAACATTTACTAGACAAACGATCAAAGCTCCCAATTAATTACAAAAGACTAATATACATGGCTGTGGTTAGACCTATTTGGACGTACGGAGTTGAGCTTTGGGGATCTAATAAACCATCTAATTCATCTCGTATCCAATCCTAACAATCCAAAATCCTTCCAAAAATCTTCAATGCTCCTTACTTTGTCACCAATAAACTTATCGATAAAGATCTTATTAATGTTCCATATGTTGCTGATTTAGCCCAAACCAGATACCTATCCTTTCATAGTAAGCTCCATAAACACTAAAATCCGTGAGTTTCTCAACTTGCTTCCCACTCAATTCCTGATAATCCTCCGAGGCGTCTGAAAAATGGCCGTGAGACCTTCTAGTGCAGAATTTTTAATAAAGTGCTACTGATAAGTTCTTTTCAAGTTTTAACATGTTATTATAATCGTTGTCAATATACTTACATGATGCGTATATTCTGTACAGTTGTAAATTCCAATAAATTCATATAAAATAAAAGCTGTATATAACAGCAGAACTTAGTAACTTCTCTTGCACGATGGTGCTCGCCACCTATCGGTCGATTTTCAAACCTTACTAGCATTTGCATTTTTAATAATGTAATTGAAAATAAAAAAATATTATTGCTAAACCTTATAACCACTATAAAGCTGGTTAAAATTTAGTATAGGTTGGTTCAGTGGTTTTTGTGAAATGGCTTGTCCTTATATTATATTATATAATAGTATAAATCAACTCATATGATGATCAACCTCAAAAATATCGACAAAAATATCAAAATTTTGTAAAAAAAAAAGAACTTATATGATAGCAGACAACTTATACAGGAAGCTGTCGGCCTTGAACTTGGAATGGCATAGAGACATCCGTGGGAAGGCCACCAATTGGAGTTTAGATTCCCACAAATATATTAGTCAAGATTTTTTTTATTTTCTTTTGGAGGGGGGGGGGGGGTTATAGTTGTTAGGTGTTGTTATATATTTCAACTAGAAAAGGAAGATAGAGTCAAACTAAACGTTCTCAATCTAACTAGAGTTAAAAGATCGAGACTCATTCCGTGGATCCGCTACTAAATAAAATTAAACCAGCCCAGGCCGGATTCGAACCGGTGCTCTAAGATTTTTTTATACTCATATATAATAGTATATAAAAATAAAAAATTAATTAATACATTAAATATTAAGTTTATATTGAAATATTGTATAGCATTATGGGATATTTTCTGTTTTTAAGTAAATCTTTTCCGCATCGTAACAACTGTTAATTCACAATAGTTTCATATGAAAGTGAATTTTAAATGGTTCAGTCATTCATATAATGAGGGACATTCACTAAGCAACTTATCCAAAATTAATTAGGAACTGTTGAGTGACTGAGTGCGTGCAACAAAATCAATTATAATTTTTAGCTTTCACTATCAGAAGCGGTTGAGTTGTTGAGCATTTACCAACATCCTATTAAGTATAAACATTAAGTATAAAATATATACAAGCTGAACAAAATTAAGAAAGACACAAATTTTAAACGAAAGAGCAATATACTTAAATTTTCGAAAATAAAGATTTACACTGAGTATTTGGATCGAAAACTGAAGAAATTAGAAAGATCCGCAATGCGCTGAGTTATCCCAGAAATATAGCTCAGATCCTAGTAGCGTGGCAGTTAAAATGGCCACTTAAAGTCGTTGGATTTAATAATAAAGGAATGGCACGAAAGGTAATTATTGTCAAACCGTAGGGTAAGCGTGCGAGAGGTAAACCGAAACGGAGATGAGAGGATTGGGTCTAGGCTGATTTAGATTTTAATGGGGTGGGATGCAGGGTGTGGTCGCTAAGCATTTAACTTCTGAATTTTAAAAAATCGAATCAAAAAGTTGTTTATTTAATTAGAAGATTTTTTAATATCTATTTATTGATAAGCACTTAAAAAGTTCTACATTAGAAGGTCTCTCGGCCAACTTCTTTTCAGACGACGCCTGGGAGGGATGTCAGGAATAGAATAGGAAGCAAGTTGGGAGACTAGTGGATGTGAATGGTAATGGAGCTTACTATGGAAGGATAGGTATCTGGTGTGGGCTAAATCAGCAACATATGGAACATTGATGTCATTATGGATGTTTGTTCGTGACAATGTAAAAAGCATTAAAGATTTTTCGAAGGATTTTGGATTGTAAGGATTGGATAAGAGATGAGTTAGATGGTTTAGTGGAGCCCCAAAGCTCACTTCCATATGTCCAAATGGGTCTGATAACAGTCACGTAAATGAGTGTTTACTTAATTTTTAAAAATTCGAAGCTGTACACGAAATATAATTCTACTTCTAAAATGCCATATTGTTTATTTAAATAGAAGATAAATTAGAAATATCTTATATAACACGATTAATTACAAAGCAAGAAAAAAACAAACTGTAAATTTATTATTTTTTTTTATTTTTTAGCAATTTTCAAAATTTACAAGTGTATACAAAATATAATAATACACCTAATAAATAAATTATAATGCTTGTAAAAATATGCCAATTGCTTTTAAAGCAGCTATCCATTGGCAGTACTTTAAAATAAATGTTCTATTTTATAAGGTCTCGAGGCCATCTACTTTTTAGACGACTCGGAAGGTTATCTGAAATAGGATGGAAAATGAGTTGAGATACTAATGGGTTTGGATGGTTATATAGTTTATAAATTTATATCGAAAACTAAATTTATATCGAAAACTAAATTAGTCTAATAACAACTCCTAAATAACATGAATGAAGAACATTGGAAAAACCTC
This sequence comes from Euschistus heros, assembly GCA_003667255.2. NCBI lineage: Eukaryota > Metazoa > Arthropoda > Insecta > Hemiptera > Pentatomidae > Euschistus > Euschistus heros. Next base: position 311,456 of record RCWM02000571.1, on the reverse strand, counting down.
AATGATACTTAACCTCACGGTATTTTTTGCGAATTGTGTTATTAGCCCCCCAACCATCTGGTTATCCATTAAGGGTGTGAATAAAACAAAATATATATTCAAACACAATATGTTGAGACAACGATTTTATTAACATAAGCTTTTAAAAGAATAATAAATTTTAAATCGGAAAAAACAATGTAAACAAACCGTCCTATGAGATATCGCCTGCATATGTAGGCAGTAGCGCTATCTAGCGGCATTAAGTCCAACTTTCTTCTTAAACTAACCTCCATTGTTGTTTACTTTGTAAAGACTTAATTCATTCAGTCCATTTTGTAATTGTTAATAATTGTACACTCAGAGATTTCAAGAAGCATGTCAATTAAAATTTAATGTTCTTTTTTATAATCCTTAGATTTATTAATACAACCGAAGATATGTGTTAATTAACTGGATGAGTACTATTGACAGTGTTATTATATTGTAACAAATTGTTAATTGTTATTACAAAAAATGTAAAAATCAGAGTGAATAAGTTTATAAACTGTAGTTTTTTTATGTATTGTAAAGAATTCTATTAATACATGAAGTAGGTTGTTGAGAGTGATCAGTTAAAAATTAGGCAAAGTTTGATATAAACAAATCATATTTTTATTTTGCTGAAGTTTTCTTCATAGTGTTGTTATGTTGATGTATCTTTTTAAAATTATTTCTTTTTAGGGAATTATTCACCACCACATACATGGTGCATAGGTTGGCCCATTGCAATGTACAGTTATTAAATGTGCATTTATGTATATGAATGTGTGGTAGATATGTGAGTATTAGGGGGGGGAATAACATAAAATGAAAGAATAAAGTGAAAGAGGAAAAGAAGCGAATAAGGAAAAAAGGGGGAAAAAGAAAAAAAAATGTTATTAGTTTGTCTAGTATTAGGTAGTATTAAGTATTATATAATTATAACTAAATTATAAATGACAGTGTTGTCTTCAATTAGATAGATGAGTATGCTGTGTTTATAGCAACCCAATAAAGTTGGGCAGCACTATGTTTATAGTTAATTGTCTCAATAAAGCATATATCTCTCTCCATATGCCCTGATGATGGACATCAAAGATATCATTAAGCGTTGGTAAACACTTCTTGGCTGATCACTACTTTATATATTAATTCAGTTGTCTTACAATATATAAACAAAAACATCAGCTTATAACCTTAACAAGATTTGGCCAACTTTGTTTTATCGAAACCTGAATTTAATAGACCAAATCCTTTTCAGTCAAAAATAAAAAGATTGTTCTGTCGTTATATAACAATAATAATCTTCCTGTAGTTATGATTTTTGATCATTACTGGTCTCAATCATAGTTATAATTCAATACAATACTATCTTAAGTAATAAGTGGTTTTTACAATGTTGTTTACATTTGATATTGTTAATTTTAGTAATATTTTGTTATGCTTTTACAATTTATACTAGAGAATGCTCCAAAATTTCCACTTTTGAATTGCATTAATCTCAAATTAGTTTATTATACTGTTAGAATATTTATTGTTATTACTAATATATTATACTAAATTCTATATTAAATATTTATTTAAATATCATGATTTTTATAGTGAATTTCAATCTATACCCATCAAAATAATGATTAAGCTTTACTAAATTTTCATGCTTTTTACTACTAAAATTATTCATAGAAAATTTTGTGTTATTTATTCTTTTTATTCACAATACAAAATAATTTAATAATCTTATTCATAAAAGGGGGCCGTAAGCAGAACCTGCTGAAGTAGATAATTTTTACTATTACGAATTTTAATAGTTTTGGGGAAGAACTGAAACTTACTAAGAATACAGAAATAAAAATAAATTTGGTTGCAAATGACTGAATAATACTTCCATGCTGAAAATTTGTCAGCATCTCTTTGAGAACTGACTCATTTGCTTAATTTTAGACTATGAGGAATCAATATTTCTCTGAAAGAAACACAAAGTTCATAAATTAGTAAACAATTGAATAAAACTGTGTTTAACTGTGATTTAAGAAATGTATTTTATATTTCAATCAATTTTACTCTGCAATAATATCTATTTACTGTGATCGAATATGACAACAAAAAAAAATCAAGCAATATTTTATAAATGTAAATTTATTTTAAAATAAATACATCAAAAGTTGAATTTGAATCTGATTTTAAAAACAAAATGTAAATAACTTCATAGAAAATATTTTCATATTAATAGCACAATTTAATTTTATTTGCTTCTCATTTACTATCCTTATTTATACATTATACCTATAACAGGCATATTCAGCATGACCATAAATTGGGGGTGCGGGGATGTTAACAAAAAATATTTGGAAATTTTAAATAAAATAATTTTTTTCATAAATATTTTTTCAAGCCATAATTGCTTCAAGCATATGCTAAAACATCAGGGAAAATAGGTATTTTGTATTGTGATGCTCATCAATTAAAAAACCAAACTTATTCTGGTTATATAGAGACAAAAATAATAGACATTAGAAACTAACATGTTGATTGTTTGAAAATTATAAATTAACTAGCTGAAAGTACCCCACTCCCTACGGTTTAATATCATTAGGATGAATACAACTTAAATTAGTAAAAGTTAAGCTTAACATTGATAATTATTATTACTTGAATAAACCTGATCAATTCCATTCTTAGAATAATTTCAATAAGTAAATTTGACAATTTGCAAAAGTTAATTTTTATATTTTTTGATAGCCCTCCAGTGAAGCTTCGAGGCAGCACTACCATCTTACCCAGCTCAGATACCAGACCATCAGCTTTTCTTATGGCATACTTTAAGTGAATATAGTCGCAACTTCTCAACTTTTTTGAAGAAAATTTAGTCTTTCTGTTTCTATTTTTGCGTAAATATCAAGCATAAATTGGTTGAGGAGATTACGAAATCAAAGTAAATAAGGTTCTTCACCGCCTCGCTCCACTAACATTTAGGCGTAAAAATCAGCTGCAGACACAGTTTTCTTAAGTGATGTATTGGAGTTTGGGTCAAGCTGAGGGATGTTAATACTGTACCTTTCGTCTCCATGGTAGAACATGATACGATACTAAAGAGAATCATACACTTGGTAGAACTACTGATTCTTGTCTGTTTTTCGTCCCTACATCGAACTGGCCTTACATGTCATCACCAGAGAACATAAGTATTTTAACCTACTAACATCCAGAGAACAGGTCTTTTAATAGCTTCTCGTCACGAAACAACTCAAACTTGTAAGTTGTAAGTTACCTCTGCAGCTACCATGAGTTCACAGAAAGTACCAATATTATAAGGTTTCGACATCGATCGTATTTTTGTTTGTTTACAACTATAAGGAACTAAACGGTGATCAAAGTTTGCGGCTTAAAGATCTAACCTATTTTTTAACTTAGCTTATATCCAAATACCATATGATAATTAATCTTTTATTATTCACCCAATAAAAATTGAAATCGCATGTTTCGCAAATTAGCCGCGATCCAGGCCGATTTTTTAAAATTCCTTTCTTAGCGAGCACCTACGGTCCTAGAGGAAGCTACATATCGAATTTCATTCCAATCCGTTCGGTGGTTTCTGAGATTTCGTGTTAAGTGAGTGAGTGGTATTTGACAAATATATAGTAGATTATTTTTAATTTTTAACAAATATCGAGATGGAAATGAAAGAGAAAAATATGCCCAGAACAAGAAAACTACACCACTCTCTGTTACTGAATTTTTGCATTTTTTAAATTATTGTAAATACCTCTAAAGTTAATGGTATATATATTTTTATATACTGTTTAATTTATGTTGCTTACTTATAATATTGTTTTTAATGATCGTCATTACAATCTGCCTCTGGAAAACGTTTAGTTGACCAAGTGAGTATTTTAAAATCAACAATTAAAGGGGAAATCCAAAAGAATATTTTAAAATGTGATTCATAAACGATGAGCAATTTTCTAAGTTTTTTTTTTCTGAAGTAATACAAACTTTGGCGTGTTAACGGTACAACGAACTGTTACCGCAGAGACCTTAAGTTAACAACACGTCATTCTTGTAACTTTGTTTACTGTAGATATTAAGAGGGTCGGTTTCTTCACTTTTAGAAGACAGCTCAGTCGAGATATTACTAAAGTATTACAGTGAATTATGACAATAATTGTTATATTAATAAAAGCAGATTAGACTATGTTATTTTCCTGATCCTCGTTTAAGGAAGCTCTCTTAAGTGTTTTATGCATTTTTTAAATTAATCTGTCTTTTATCTTGAGTCTATACTTTTTGGTGTAACGTTTTTTTCACATTCGAAAATGTAATACTTTGACATGCTCTAGCTCTGTTCTTGTTGCTCGGATTGAAAATTTGTTGATAGTTTTCTAATCAGAAATTTAATGGAAAATATTTTTGTTATTTAGCATTCCCCGCTAGGACATAGTTTATTCCGAAATGTTACTGATTGTTAATTTAATCTAATTATTAATTTAATTAATTTGATCCTTTTTAATTATAAAACGTACATTGGGAAAACCAGTAGATTATAGATTGATATATCCATGAACAATTTTTTTTCCCAGCTGGAGAGAAATTGAGTTTTTATTTAGTATTACCATCTTACTTGATGTATTTCATTTTTTTTTTCAATGTTTTTGTACAAATCTGTCTTAATTTTTGATTTTTATACATTTAAGTCTCTAAAAATTTATGTAGCAACATGCCATTGTTCCTTTGTATTGTTCTTGAGAAATATCAATTTGTATTAACGAACTGTAAGGATGCTTACAATATTACTGTGGTAATACATGTGTTGTAAATTGTAATAATAATTTCGTAATATATCATAGAACTAAAATGTTGGTTCAATTTACAATATACGTCTACAATAAATTGGCCATGAATGTATACAAGAGACATAAAATGTGTTGCTCTACCATTAAAGGGTTTGATTTACGGCTAAGAACGAAAAGGAACAAATTCGTTGTTAATAGCTTGGAATCTGGAGGGGAATAGCGTCACTGAAAGGGTCACCCACGCTTATACCCAGCCGGTTTTTATTCAGGAAATTTAGTTCAATCCTAATTTATTTTTTTTAATTCTATTTATTTTATTTACTACTGGATTCCACGAAGTAAATATTACCTAATACATGAGGTAACTGATTAGTCAATTATTTTATCAGTCGCTGTAAGGAATTTATTAAAGAAACAAGTTACGATCTTAATGTGTCAGCTGAAAAATTAATTTCATTAGAAGGACGTGGTATTTAATTAAGTCAATTGTTTTAATATTTATGATACTGTTATATATTTAATGTTATGATTCAATAATGACATAATTGAATTCTTCAACTTTTAAAAGGCACAGCCCCATTACTCATTCAAATAAAAAATTAATTTTCAAGCATGATTAAGAATCAGCATTGTGTGATTTAGACTAGGAAAAAAAAGAAGGTTAAACGAATTCCCATTTATTAAAATAAAAACATGTTCTAAAAAAAAAATCACAACTAGACAGACGTGGAAGCGAAGATGGATAACTTCAACAAAATCTAAGCATACTTACGAATTCATTAAAACTATAAATGGTAGAACGAAAAAAATATATATATATCACCTACAAACTAACCCAATTGGGAAAATACTTTGATGAGTTAAATGGATTTCCACGCTTCAGCAATCACGTGCTATATGTCAAGTTTTAAACAAAATTAGTTCGAGCTAAACGTAAAATTTCACGCTGCATCCATTTCCAAGACCAGATTTAAAAAAAAATAAAAATAAAAAATACATTTTGACTTCATAGCTTTGTTAGGAGTAGTTAAATCGTAAAAATACTAAAAGACACCGCCCCTGGGGGAAGGGGGGGGTAGCTAACGGTGAGGAGGGGAGAAGGTTCCAATTTTGGGTTTTTCGATTATATCTCGAAAACGGTGGACTCTAGAAAAATATGTTTCAAATCAAAATTAAAGCTAATTAAATTTCCTATAAAATTGATTCTATACATATTTGTCAAAATTACAACGGTTTTCCAGATACGAGGTGTGATCAAAAAATTTCAGGACTTTTTATATACTATGGGAATGCAATGTCTCACAGCGATGCGGATGGCAGCATTGTATTGCCTGACTCAACAGGAACACAGCTGTGTTTGCAGATCAATCATAACATCACTGAAAGTAACATTAGCACAGTTTGTTTGAGGTTAGTTTTATAGAGTTTGGCTATTTTATGAAAATGAATGTGAAAGAAGAGCAACGTGTTTGTGTGAAGTTTTGTGTGAAACTGAACAAAACGTTTTCTGAAACCTTTTTGATGTTACAAGAGGCTTTTGGTGAAGAATGTCTAAGCCGATCATGCTGCCATCAGTGGTTCAAGAGGTTTAAGGATGGCCTTTTTGTGTAAAAAACGCAATGACTATCATTCCTCAGCCCCCCTACTCACCTGACCTGGCTCCAGCCGACTTTTTTCTTTTCCCGAAGCTCAAGAGACACCTGAAAGGACGAATATTTCAAACAGTTGACGAAATTAAAGAAAAAACAACGGAGCTGCTAAACACCTTTACAAAAGAAGAGTTTTCTGGGGTCTTTGATCAGTGGAAACACCGGTGGGAAAAGTGTGTAGTACTTCCCAAGGGGAGTACTTCGAAGGAGACAAATTTGAATAACCTGTATGTTGTATGAATAAATGTATAAAAATTTAGTCCTGGAACTTTTTGATCACACCTCGTATACGCTATTGAAAATCGATAATTTAAAAAAATAAAATAATGTTTACCTCAGTTTTGTCAAATATTTGCTTCAAGTACCAGAAACATATATATGAAATAAAAGTGAATTTAATGTTCTACAACTTTGATACAGGCATTTTTTCTGAGAAACGATCGTGGAATATAAGCAAATGTTTGACAAAAAGTGAGGTAAAAATTACTTTTTTTTGCATTGCAAATTTTCGATTTTTAATAGCGTATATCAGGAAAACAGTTGAAAGTTTGACAAATCTGTATATAAACAATTTTATAGGAAATTTAATTAGCTTCAATTCTGAAGAAGGAATGAATCACGTTGATGAATTCCAGTAAACCTGTTTTCTTTTTAGCTTTAATAAATTCTTTTAAAAAGAGGAGGATCTAAAAATCTCTCTATATCTCTTTGTATTTATATATGGAAATGAAATGAAATGAAATGAAATGAAATGAAATGAAATGAAATGAAAATGAAATAAAATGAAATGAAAAATGAAATGAAAAATACATTTTATTCTGGGGCCATTGCCCCTTAAGAATAATTATAATGTACAATTATTGGCGGCCTAGCTGCCGTATGTATAATTTAGAAATATGATAAAGGCAAGGAAATACAATTAAAATTAAATTAAGGAATTGAAAAGAAATTTAAATTACAACATAAAGTAATAAAAATAATAACACATGTTTTAAAATATCACATGAAAAACAAATTACATCTTAAGGTTAGAAATTTTAAATTAGCTTCAAAAACAAATTAGGAAAAAGCTAAAAAATATTCAATGAAAAAATACGGTAGACAAAGCTAAGAAATATAAATTATACGGAAAAATAATGTATCTTGTCTGATAAAATAATATAATTATGCTGAAACCAATTATACAAATTTAGCGTAATAGTACTAAAATAATTCTGTACAAAATCAATATTATACATTGAATATTCATATTTCATTTTAAAAAATATTTTCTTCATTGATAAGACTATTAGATTGAGTTTCTAATAAGTAAACGAAAAGACGGGATTTGAAGCTATTATGAGTGGAGGAATGGCGAATAATGGAAAGGAGGGAGTTCCAGAAGTTGGAAGCTCTAGAAATAAAGGAACGTTTGAAGGATGTTGTGTTAAAGAAACTTAGGTAGAGGTCTGAGGAACGGGATCGGGTTTTGCGGGAACTCACAGATGATTTTAATGTTAATGCTTTCAGGATATAGGGAGGTGACTGAGAGGAAAGTGTTTTGTAAAGGAACGAACCAAGGAAGTATTGTCTTCGGAAGGAAAGATATTATATTATATATCAGTAATATGTCGCTATCAAAATTTTTAGAAGCTAGATACCGATGACTCAGTTAAAAATTAAATAGCTATTTCAAAAATGATATAAAAAGAAGCAAAACAAAACAATTCAATGAATGAATAAGTAAGCAGAAAGTAGTATTTATAATCAATAACATACAATATATAAGGTAATTATAATTTAGACTAATTACAATTAGTCCAGTCAGTGAGGGTTAAAATGAGGGGTGTAGAGTGCATGGAATATGCGATTATTTTTTAATTCATAGCTTCGTTAGGAGCAGTTAGAAGGTAAACATACTAAAAGTCCCCGCCTCTGGGGGGTGAGCTAACGTTAGGGGGAGGGGAGAAGTTCAATTTTTTTGTTTTTTCGATTATATCTCGAAAACGGTGGACTCTAGAAAAATATGTTTCAAATAAACATTTAAGTTCATTTAATTTCCTATAAATTTAATTATATACATAATTGTCGAAATTACAACGGTTTTCGAGATATACGTTATTAAAAATCGATAATTTTAGAAATAAAAAAAACTTTTTACTTCAATTTTGTTAAACATTTCTTTCAAATACTAGAAACGTCAAATGAAATTTAATTTAATTTAATACTCTACAATTTTAACTTTGACATATTTTCTGAGAAACGATCGTGAAAGGTACTAGAAGTAAAAGTTTGACAAAAAGTGAGGTAATATTTGTTTTTTCCCGAAAATCTCCAATTTTCAAAAACAAATATCTCGAAAACGGTTAGAATTACGACAAATTTATATAAAATCAATTTTATAGGAAATTTTATTAGCTGTAATGTTTATTTGAAACATATTTTTCTAGAGTCAACCGTTTTCGAGATATAATCGAAAAACAAAAAAATGGGACCTTCTCTCTATCCTCCACCGTAAGCTCACCCCCCAGGGGCAGGGACTTTTAGTATGTTTACCTTCTAACTACTCCTAAAGTTTCGAATATTCCATGCACTTTACACCCCCCCCCCCATTTCAGCACACATTGACTGGACTATGAAGCCAGTTTTACCCAAATGCCAAAAATAGAATCTTTTGTCCACATGCTACAACTCAGCTGTTTTCGATGTGATGGAATGGAGGCAGTAAATAAGTTTCTCATTATTTCTCTTATAAATTGATTTGGATATAGTCTCGTGTAAGGAAAAATGACTTACGCAATAAAAAATAACTTAAGCTAAAAGATTAGTGGATTATTAATAATAGCTGAAAGTACCCTGCTCCGCTACGGTTTAATATCATGAGAATAAAGACAACTTAAATTAGTAAAAGTTAAGCTTAACGTTGATAATTATTATTACTTAAATAAACCTAAAGAATTCCATTCTTAGAATAATTTCAATAAGTAAATTTGACAATTTGCAAAAGTGTATATTATTTTGATAGTCCTCCAGTGAAGCTTCGAGGCAGCTCTACCATTTTACCCAGCTCTGATACCAGACCATCAGCTTTTCTCATGGCATACTTTAAGTGAATATAGTCTCAACTTCTCAACTTCATATATATCAAGCATAAATTGGTTGAGGAGATTACGAAATTAAAGTAAATAAGGTTCTTCACCTCCTCGCTCCACTAACATTTAGGCGTAAAAATCAGCTGCAGACAAAGTTTTTTTAATTGGTGTATTGCTGTTTGGGTCACGCTGAGGGATGTTATTACTGTAACCACCTTCTCCATGGTAGAACATGAGACGATACTAAAGAGAATCATACACTTGATAGAACTCACTGATTCTTATCAGTTTTTTGTCTCTACATCGAACTGGCCTTACATGTCATCACCTGAGAACATAAGTCTTTTAATAGCTTCTCGTCACGAAACAACTCAAACTTGTAAGGGTCCACCTCTGCAAGCCACCATGAGTTCACAGAAAGTACCATAGTATAAGGTTTCGACATCGATTGTATTTTTGTTTGTTTACAACTATAAGGAACTTAATTTGATGTAAAAGTGTGCGGTTTAAACATCTAACCTATTTTTTAACTTAGCTTATCTCCAAATACCATATGATAATTAATATTTTATAATTCACCCTGTGGTGATATCTTTTCCTTTAGTTTCTTGTTACTACCTCTTTGTAATTATTATTACCACATGATTATATTTATTAATAAAATATATAGTGTGCCTCGTTGCTTAACCTGGTCATACTAATTGAATACGTTTGTGTATAATTCAATCTTGTTGGTTTTATTTAATCTTATTTAAGATAACTATACTGGTGACCCCGAGAAGAACAGTTAAAGCCTTCTGTTGGTAAGAACTTTTTTTTCTATTATTTTAATATGAACACACCGACAGCTGAAGAATTTCTGTCCCTTCAGAGGCAATTGGCGGCACTCGAGTTAAAGCTAAACGCGGCCCCAGCACCCAATATTAATCACGTCAGCGTAAAATTACCCCCTTTTTGGGCCCCGGACCCAACTTTATGGTTCAATCAGCTTGAGGCCCAGTTCGAACTCGCCCATGTGACAGCAGACAAAACTAAATATAACCATCTATTATCAGCACTGGACGGCAACATGCTGACCGTTATTGCCGATGTTATTAAGCGAGACCCCCCCCCGTCTTATAACGAACTTAAAAAAGCTATAGTCTCCCGTTGCAGCGATTCTGAAGAACAACGCTTGCGAAAACTATTATCCGGCCTCGAGTTAGGAGATTTAAAACCTTCTATACTACTAAGGAATATGAAATCCTTAGCCTCTCCCAATACCGGCGAGGATATTATAAAGCAGCTATGGATCCAGAGGCTACCCGTAACTACACAATCCATACTACAAGTTATGCATACCGCTACTCTTGATGAATTAGCTACAGCCGCAGATAAAATTTTAGATGTATCTCAACCTCAGCCATCCGTATCCAATGTAGAACTACAAAGTCAAAACCACCCTATTTACACAGAAATCGCGGCATTAACACAAGAAATTCGAAATCTCACTAGATACCACCGCTCTCGCTCCTCTTCTAGATCACGCCGGCGTTCTCCCATCTCTACGTCAGAGACCGTTGGAAGACGGCTTTTGTTGGTACCATTCCTCTTTCGGAGACAGGGCACAGAAATGTGTAGCTCCCTGCAAGTACATTTCAAAAAACTAAATAGCCAGGGTTCAGCGGCGACCTGTTCCTGCCACGGCCCCAATTGTCGCCTTTTCTTAACTGATACGACGACAAAACTTCGTTTTCTCATTGATACAGGAGCGGACGTCTCTCTCTTGCCTCCGAGATCTTCGGATCGCTTGAACCCTGTTCAACAACACCTTTATGCAGCTAACGACTCCCGTATCAATGTCTACGGCAAACGAAAGTTGACGCTCACATTCGGCCCCGAAAAGCATTTCACCTACACTTTCCTTTTAGCCGATGTCCAGCAGCCGATTATCGGGTCGGACTTTTTAATTCATTTTAATCTTGTAGTTGACTTGCCCGGCCGACGACTTATAGACGGACTCAACATGACATGTGTTTCCACCATCCAGCACAGCTCACCACATAACCCAAGTACTCCTATCAGCAAATTCAACCCGACGTCACCTATAAGCTGCCTTCTTCACGAATTTGGTCAAATATCCGGTCATTTCCCGCCTCAGCTATCCCGTCCATTTTCCACGCAACACCACATAAAAACTATAGGACCTCCAATATATTCCAAACCCAGACGGATAGGACCAGATAAAATAACAGCAGCTAAGACAGTATTTGACAATATGCTCGACTTGGGGCTATGTCGACCTTCAGATAGTCCATGGGCCAGCCCACTACATTTAGTAAGGAAGAAAGATGGCACTTGGAGACCTTGTGGGGACTACAGACAATTAAATGACATAACTATACCTGATAGGTATCCCCTACCTAATATTCAAGATTGTACTAATTTTTTAGAAAACAAAACCATCTTTTCAACCCTGGACCTGGCCCACGCTTACCAACAAATTCCAGTTGCACCAGAAGACGTTTGCAAAACTGCCATTACAACACCATTCGGCTCATTTGAATTTCCCTACATGCCATACGGATTACGTAACGCTGCACAAACCTTTCAAAGATTTATTAACGAAGTCCTCCGCGGGCTAAACTGCCAATTTACATATTTGGACGACGTCCTAGTCGCCTCGTCATCTATGGAAGAACATATAAACGATCTCCGTAGCATATTCCAGCGACTTACCGAACACAGTTTAAAGTTGAACATTTCCAAGTGTGTTTTCGCTCAGGAGGAAGTACACTTTTTAGGTCATAGAATAACAAAAGACGGTTGCGGGCCTCGTTTAGACAAAATTAAGGCTATATCCGATTTTCCTAAGCCGAGGACAGCAAAACAACTCCGTACCTTCCTAGGAATGGTGAACTTTTATCGTCGGTTTTTGCCTCAGGCAGCGCAAACACAGGCTCCTCTACACCTACCTCATGACATAACCGACAATCAGTCTATAGAATGGACTCAATCGATGACAGACGCCTTTGAACGCACGAAAAGCGACCTTTGTAGAGCAACTCTTCTCGCACACCCTAGACAAGGTACACCGCTCACGGTCACAACAGACGCTTCGGATACAGCTATTGGCGGAGTAGTCCACCAGATCCACCATTCGACGTTGGAACCATTGGGTTTCTTCTCAAAGAAGCTTACACCCACGCAGCAGAGGTACTCTACTTATGACAGAGAGTTACTGGCCTTGTATGAAACCATAAAACATTTCAGATATCTATTGGAAGGCCGCCCCTTTACCTGTTATACCGACCACCGCCCGCTAACTTACGCGTTTCAACAAAAGACTGAGAAGGCTGCTCCAAGACAATCCAGACAACTCTCGTATATTTCTCAGTTCACCACGTCGGTCAAATATATCAAAGGCGTAGAGAATATAGTAGCCGACTGCTTGTCACGGATTGAAGCACTAGCGAGCAATAGTTTACTGAACGAAACTGACATCGCCAAGGCTCAAACGGAAGACCAGGAACTACCAAGGCTCCACGACTCATCGACCAACTTAGTCCTAGCACCAACCACACTGCCAGGCAACTTTTCACTCTACTGCGATACGTCCCTTGGATACTTACGACCTTATATTCCCAAATCCTTAAGATCGGCAGTTTGCGCTAAATTTCACAATCTTTCACACCCTGGCCGTAGAGCTACTCTTGATCAACTCCGAAAAAGATTCGTCTGGCCACATATGTCTAAATTTGTCACGGACTTTGTAAAGAACTGTGCTACATGTCAACAAACAAAGATACAGCGGCACGAGAAATCCCCTCTTCAGCACTTCACACCGCCAGATGAACGCTTTGCCTTTATTCACATCGACATCGTTGGCCCCCTACCGTTGTCGAACGGCATGAAATACCTCTTGACATGCATCGACCGTTTCACTAAGTGGCCAGAAGCCATTCCAATTGCGGATCAATCTGCACTGACAGTCGCAAAAGCGTTCTGGACCCACTGGATTAGCCGTTTTGGGACGCCTGTTCAAGTTGTAACTGACCAAGGTCGGAATTTCGAATCCGAACTTTTCCGTTCCTTAGCAGCTATCTCAGGAATCAAACTGGTTCATACAACGGCATATCACCCGCAGTCCAACGGACTTATAGAGAGGTGGCATAGAACACTCAAGACAGCACTCACCTGTAAGCTTTTGGAGACGCAAGACAGTTGGACGGAACTTCTTCCCGTCGTACTCCTCGGCCTTCGGACAGCCATCAAAAGTGATCATAATGCCTCTCCAGCCGAGCTCGTTTACGGATCTTGGCTACGACTACCAGGCGACATCCATAGCCAACTGGCACCGAACAAGATGGAACCTCCTGACACCTACGCTCAACAGTTAGGACGGAGAATGAGATCACTACGGCCTTCTGCCCCGACCTGGCACACCCAACCAACAGTGTTCGCCCATCCAGACCTCAACGGTTGCAGCCACGTTTTCTTACGAGATGATCAGATTAGACCCCCATTAACTCCTCCATATACAGGCCCTCATCTAGTTATCTCCAGGGACGCCAAAACATTTATCATCAGCAAAAACGGCCGCAACATAGTCGTTTCAAGGGATCGAGTGAAACCTGCCCATATACTCTCGGAAAAGCCTAACACCCCTTCGCTACCTTCAAGCATTATGAGAACACCGACAACGGACAGCAATAATTCAAAAAATCCCATTCGTCAAAAGAAGCGCGTCACCTTTTACCTTCCTCCGGTTTGCACCAGAAGCGGACGTACCACAAGTGTACCTGAACGATATCGTTGACACTGGGGGGAGAGTGTGTGGTGATATCTTTTCCTTTAGTTTCTTGTTACTACCTCTTTGTAATTATTATTACCACATGATTATATTTATTAATAAAATATATAGTGTGCCTCGTTGCTTAACCTGGTCATACTAATTGAATACGTTCGTGTATAATTCAATCTTGTTGGTTTTATTTAATCTTATTTAAGATAACTATAACCCAATAAAAATTGTAATCGCATTTTTCGCGAATTACCCGCGATCCAGGCCGTATTTTTAAAATTCCTTTCTTAGCGAGCACCTACGTCCCTAGAGGAAGCTACACATTGAATTTCATTCCAATCCGTTCGGTGGTTTCTGAGATTTCGTGTTAAATGAGTGAGTGGTATTTGACAAATCTATAATAGATAACAACTGAACAGCTTACTACAATCCAACCTCCTTCAATTTCGTTTTATACTTTATAAATAAGATTTAAACTTCACATGAATATTTCTATATAACTTTACTGTTTTCATCTATTTTCTTCTTTTTAATCTTTTCTTTTAATTTTTATATAACATCTATATACGCCTTTCTTTACCATTCTACCAGTTTTTACATCATATCCAAAGCTGCGAATTATATTACTCTGTATATCAAAATGGTGATGTTTTGAATGTTTCAATTCTCATTCTGTGTAGAATGATTAATAACCTATAGTCTTAAACCTTCCTAACCCAGTTAGTTAGAGTATTTAAGGACGGTAAGCCGCAATGAATAAAGATAAACTAATGTTTGTATCATTCTTGAATCACATATCTACGAATTAGCTCATTCATTCATTACATCACGTCCACCCACATTCATGGAACGTTTAACTATACCAAGAGGCAATCACTCAAAAACGTCTACTCTGAGAGATAGAAGAACAAAAGAACGACGTTTTACAGCCTGCCAATCCTTTCCTTTGTTGAGTAGAGTTTTTGTTTTCTTTGTTAAGGTTCACCAGAAAATAAATATTAAATTACTTTTTTTGTAGAGTGTAAAATATCTTTGTTGTATTATATTGTACAAGGGTGAATTCCTAATTTATTTGAGGATCGTTGTAATAATGATATGAATAAAATAAAAATTATTAATATTATTTTTTCTGGGATAATAATTTTTCATGAGCTTAAAAAGCATTAATTTTATTTTGACATGGATTTCAAACTGTGTAGCCTTTTCTTCACACAAAAATTCGACAGCTTCCTGATCTGAAATTTGATGTAGAATATATTTTGTAATATAACATTTGTCGCTAGAAACTACCGTTTAGGATTTATATTGGTATGAATGAAAACAAAATTATAAATAAATAATGGCCTACGTCTTTTTCACCTACATTTAATTTATAATATTTTTTCACCCTCAACAAAAATGCAACATTTTAACATGCTTTTGCTCTGTTGGTGTTGCTCAGATCGGAAATTTAGCGACCATATTCCAATTAGTAATCAAATGGAAAATAATTTTTGCTATACAATATTTCTCACTAGTATCTACCGTTTAAAAGTTATACTGGTTTGAATAAAAAATTCACGTTTTGCCTGCATTTTGTAAGCATTGGTGCTTTTTTGGCATGTTCTAGCTTTTTGGTGTTGCTCAGATCAAAAATTTGTCAATAATTTCTTAATCAGAAATTTTCTGGAAAATATATTTTGTTCTATAACGTTTGTCGCTAGGGCCTACCGTTTAGGAGCTATATTGCTTTGAAGGAGAAAAAAGTCATGTTTCAAGCCTCTATTGTTTATTTCGAATGATCATTAATTGTTACTCTAATTTTTTTTTTTATTATATCAATTTATTGAAACTTACAACTGTACAAAATATATACATCAAGTAAATGTGTTGTTAACTATTACGATAACGTGACAAAATTTGAAAAGTACAACTCAACAGTAGCACTTTAATACAAATTCTACACTAAAAAGTCTCTAGGCTATCTTTTCAGACGCCTCGGAGGATTATAGGGAATGGAGTGGGAAGCAAGTTGAGAAATTTGAGTGGTTATGGAACTTACTATGAAAGGGTAGGTATCTGGTTTGTGCTAAATAAGTAACATATGGAACATTAAGAGCTTTATGGATAAGTTTGTTGGTGACAAAGTAAGGAGCATTGAGGATTTTTCGGAGGATAATCTAAATATTAATTTAAGTAATTTGATTCTTTTGATTTTAGAATATAAATTGGAAGACTAAAGCGGCAAGAAACTGCCAATCATTGTCGTATCCAATCCTTACAATCCAAAATCCTTTGAAAAATCCTCAAAGCACCTTACTTTTTCACCAATAAACTTATCCATAAAGATCTTAATGTTCCATATGTTGCAGATTTAGCCCAAACCAGATACCTATTCTTTCATAGTAAGCTCCATAACCACTCAAATCCCCTAGTTTCTCAGCTTGCTTCCCACTCAATTCCCGATAATCCTCCGAGGCGTCTGAAAAGATCGCCCAGGGATCTTCTTGTGTAGATTTTTTTTTTTTTTTACTGAAGTGCTACTGATGAGTAGTTCTTTTCAAGTTTTGGCATGTTATTGTCAACTTTTTTTTTAACACATTTACTTGATGTATATTTGTACAGTTGTAAATTTCAATAAATTGATTAAAAAACAAAAACAAAATTCTATAGGTGATTTTCATTTTACTTTAATATTGGTGTTAATGTTTAAAAATTCTTCAAGAAAAACCTATTAAAATAGATTCGTGGTAGTAATAACAGCGGAAATAGAACTGACTCAACTAATTTTCTGAAGGAGTATTAGAAACGAAATTGTTTCACTGACATCATCATTTAAAGAGTTTCACTTTTAAACCACAACATTATCTCCCCGTCTCATTACGGCCTTCCAAATCGTAGATTGCTTTAGGAGACCACTGCCACCGCTATAATCATGATGGCCCAGTAAGCGCCTAATGACAGCATAAACACGTCGCTAAGTGTGAATAATTCATGAACATTCTCTCGCGATTTGACACGACTTCTAACACGGTTAGCTACGACCCTTGTTCCTTCGTCACTCGAGGCAGGCCGGGCCTTTCCTAAAAGGTGTTATGTAACCCTATTAACAAATGGATCACTTATTTCAAAACTTTCAAAAGAAACAGAAAAAAAAATTATTTATTAAGTACCTGTTTATAATACCTAGTTTATAATAATTTAGTAGATTTGATTCCAAAGTTGCTCTATAATCAGTAGAAAAAAACTAAAATTCTCCCTGACTGGGAAAAACAATATATCATGGATATATTTATATATATTATATATCTACAACTTTTCTATATTTACATTTTAGAATTTAAAAGATTAAATTAGAGAATATAGTAGTTTCAAAAAAAAAATTTTTTTTTAAATCAAACCAATATAGCTTTCCTAAACGGTCCTAGCAACAAATTTTGAGAAACAAAAATTATTTTCCATTAAATTACTGATGAGGAAACAGTAGGCAAATTTTGGATCCAAACAACATCCACAGAGCTAGAGCGTATCAAAAAAGACCTAAAATTAAAAAAAAAAAAAATGTAGGTGAATGTGTTTATTTTCATTGAAACCAATATATCTCCTAAACTGTAGGTTCTAGCGACAAATTTTATAAAAAAAAAAAAAAAAAAAATATTTTCCATTAAATTTCCAGTAAGGAAACTGGAAATAAGGAAAACAAATTTTCGAGCAACACCTACAGAGCTAGAGCGTTTCAAACACGCCCAAACCTTAAAAAATGTAGGCAAAACGTGACTTTTTTCATTCAAACCAATATAGCTCCTAAACTATTGGTTCTCGCAACTAATTTTGTAAAATAGCATATTTTCTTTAAAATTTTTGATAAGGAAACTGTCGGTAAATTTTCGATTCAAGCAACACTAACAGAGCTAGAGAGTGCCAAAAAAGCCCCTGAACTTAAAAATAGAGTTTTCAAACCTGACTTCTTTTATTCAAACCAATACAGCTCCTAACGGTAGGTCCTGGTGACAAATGTTATATGGTATAACAAAATGTATTCTTCATAATAATTCTATAATAAGACCAACAGTGATGTATGGCAGTGAGACGTGGACTCTCACTAAAGATACCGGAAGAGCACTGCTGGTCTGGGAGAGAAGAATATTAAGAAGGATCTTTGGTGCTGTGAGAGAGGAGCACAGGTGGCGGATAAGAAACAACGCCGAGATCGCACTATTGTATGGTGAGCCTGATATACTCTATGCTACCAAAAAGGGCAGGCTTAGATGGTTGGGACATGTCGAAAGAATGGAGCCCAACAGGCTGCCAAAAATAATGTTTAATGGTGCACCAGGAGGAAAGAGGAAGAGAGGCAGACCCAGGCGCAGATGGATGGATGACCTGGAGGAGGATTTACGGAGGCTGGGGATACGGAATTGTAGGAGCCTGGCGAGGGACCGAGAGGAATGGAGAAGGATGGTGGCAGAGGCCCAGGTCCTGCAAGGACTGTAGTGACCAAGAACAAACAAACAAATTCTTCATAAAAAATCGTTGGTAAAAAACCGACAATTACCGCGATTTTGGGTATGAAGTCGAAGGCAGCCGTGGTAGCAAACTTCAGATTCGGATTCAACATCCCAAAAAAACATTAAGTTCAGCTGAGAACAAAAGGTTAATAAGGTTTTTCCTAAATACGGCCTTCTGTAACCTTATTTTGCTTGCAGTATGTTTGGAAACTGATTGGTAAATGAGAGAGAAAAAAACGTTCATAATAACAAGTCAATTGTTTGTGAAGCAAAATTCCTCTCAACACGAGATACCTCTTTGGGCAACGATCTTCCGAACACCCTGTTTAAAGAGTTCAGTATACCTTGAATCTTTTTTTTTTTTTTTATAGATTCAAAAAGCGCTTATGAAAAAAAAAAAAATACAAACATCATTATAAAAAATATCTGTAAAATCTCCTGTTAGACCCGCCTAAATGGAGTTTAAATCAAAAAGAGTGCCCTCCAAATAGAAAAAAATAATAATAATCATTAACTATAAATGGAATCATGGCCTTTAGTGGTTTCCAATGAAACAAATGGCGATTAGAACAACTTGAGACCTTCAGTAACGAGTCGATCAGATTTTTTTTTTCTATCCTTGTTCCTATTTTTCTTTATTTTAAAAATTGTATAGTGATATTTCCATATCGACAATTATATAAAACAAAATATTTTGAATTTCAACATTCAAACAAGTAACCAGAAAACGAATGCTCATAAAAAAAAAAAAAAAAAAAAACCTGTCTAAAAAATAAATAAATATTCGAAATAACAAACGTTTAGTTTAACACATGCAAATTTACAGATTGGAAATTCTGATTAATTACAGTGTTGATCCAGTTCTCAATTTAAAAAATACCTGTTCGTTTAAACCTGAATTCAGATTCACAATAAAACGTACGTCGTTAATAACAGAGTTAGGCGATTGTTTCGTTGTTTTTTTGTTTTTTTTTTGTTTTGTTTTTTAAGTCTCTATATCGACACTATTGATGGAATGAGGATATTGAAATGTTTACCTTAGGTATTTAATGAGATAAATACGTTCCATTATTTTCCGAATATGGTCGAATTAACCCGTGGTTAAGCATAGTTAATATATTTCTAATGTTTTGATTCGACCTAATTAAACCATCAACCTTTATTTTTAATTGTACCTTTCCTAGTTATGAAAAACAAATAATTTGTAACTTTTAGTTTAGAACTGTATTTTGTTAATTTCAAAATGTTTAGTCTCAGTTATTTTCTTTCCTTAAGTTTTTCCATATTGCAGTAATGGTAATAGGAGCCCTGATGAAATTTAAGCGATAATTATCAAATGAATTTATAAGCTAATTGATGAATAGAATAAAGATTGGAGAAAAAAAATATATAAATGAATAAAAAAGAGAAAAATAGAAGAAATAAAAGTATATATTATAAGGGTAGGTAAAATTATATAGACGGTTTATTCGTTCGCTCCATGATCTCAACGTGATCCACAAATAGTCTTAGTTATTGTATAGTCGTTTGTTGTTAACAAATGACAACAATAGCCATAAAAACATATTGGCAGCAACTGGCCCATCAGTTTGTATCCAGGTACATGTTTTGATAGCTTGAAGCCATAGTCAACTTAATCGTCACTGACTTAATTATCGCGGGAAGTCGGGGTTAATTAATTATAACAGGTTAGTTTTTTTTGTTTTTTTTTCATTTAAATGTCGACAAACCCTGATTTCTTAAATATTTGAATAGTCCGATCGACGAAAAAGTCATACAACACGGATAACTCACATAAGGGTAAACTGATTGATTTGTAAATTTTTTAAATTCGATTGAGCACATCAAAAATCTTAGAAAATAATATTCCTCGATTCAATCGAAAACAAGAACAAATGAAAATTGGATTTTTTGGACACACTATTAGTTAACAGAGCAAAATCTTGAAATGATAGGCAAAAACAGACTTCAGATTCGAATTCTACACCCTTGATAACATACCCATAAGAAATTTGAAGTTGATGCAAAAACTTTTAGAGGCTCAAATTGGAATGTTTAGAAAAAACACCGTTTCGTCCCACTGTGCGGCGTTGAGCCTTTGGGTTCGCTAAGCCTTTATTTATTTATAATAGACCCGAGATATTTGATGTGCTCATCGTGTTTAAATTTAATCCCGGAAATATCTTTCACGTTTAATTGCAGTTATGTATGCTATTTGATATAAAAATTATGCTTAAGACAATTATGCCGTTATGCTCAAGACATCGCCCGGGTTTGGGGTGCTTAAAACTCAAACAAAAATCCAAGGAAATCCGCTGTAAATCAGTGGAAATGTTTTATCTTGTACAACTGACCTCAAATCTCGATTTAACGCACAATAAAACCCTTATATGTGAAATTTTATTAAAATTAAAAAATATTGATTTTTTTACCCCTTTAGAGGAAGGTTAAAATTTTGAAGTTGTGATTTAAAAAACCATTTCTACCGGCCATAACAACTGTTGCGTTGAACCGATTACAATAGTAATAGCATCACTAGAATCAGCATACATTCTATTTTTTATCCATGCATATAACATTGGGATTACTCTAGATTTTAGTGGACAAAAACTGGTGTGAATGTAAAATTCGAGGTCAGCTATAACTTGATATATCTCAATAAAGAGAAATCCTGCGATCTCCGGATTTGAGCTTAACTATACAGTTTTACGGCTTCTAGATGACCTTAAAATTTGGTTTTAATCGGTGGCGAAATTTTAAGATATCGCAAATTCAACTTATCCAGGTCCGACTGTACTATTATTTTTCAGGAGACTTTAATGCGCACCGGTATCCAAGCACAATGACAACTAAGAGCTAGGCACCAACAAGACCACCTCCACCACAACAGATCCCCCCACTTCGCTATGTCCCAATGACCCTAGCCCTATTACACCGACTAACCGATCGACCTTGAGAGGACACGGTGATATTTACGTAATGGTGACCATATGGTGTTCCGACCTTGCCATCCTATAGTCCTATCCTCCAGAACAGAATACCCACATCGAGCAGGCGGGGTTTACCAACAGGAGAGGGAATGGAGTGACATTTATTACGTGGGCATTGATAAGTCGCCGCCCACCGAGTTCGGGGTCCTCTGCAGGTGCCTAACCGGACTGGACCACAACTAACGAATATCTATAGCATCTCAATCTGTTTATATTCTGTATTCGAAATTTTTTTGTGATTTTTGATCATTTAAAAATATATAACATGTTATATTCTTGAGATCACCTGAGGGTTTGCAATGCTCTCACCTACCCAGAAGAAGATATTATAAATCGATATTGGGAGGCTCGTCGTCAGATGGCTAAACTGCCACAGACGGGCGTTGGATAAATAAATATTCTTGAAATCTTCATTAAGGTAAAGATAAACTAAGTCTTTTAAAAGTGTGATGCGGTAGGTTTAATTTGGTAAAAAAATAACTTATTTGTTAGTTGCAAATTCAATATACTATCAAACCAAACGCAAGAACGCTCATGAAAACCAGTATCGAAATTGGTCTAGTAATTAATACCTATAAAACGAAGATATTTCCGGGATTAAATTTAAACACGATGAGCACATCAAATATCTAGGGTCTATTATAAATAAATAAAGGCTTAGCGAACCCAAAGGCTCAACGCCGCACAGTGGGACGAAACGGTGTTTTTTCTAGACATTGCAATTTGAGCCTCTAAAAGTTTTTGCATCAACTTCAAATTTCTTATGGGTATGTTATCAAGGGTGTAGAATTCGAATCTGGAGTCTGTTTTTGCCTATCATTTCAAGATTTTGCTCTGTTAACTAATAGTGTGTCCAAAAAATCCAATTTTCATTTGTTCTTGTTTTCGATTGAATCGAGGGATATTATTTTCTAAGATTTTTGATGTGCTCAATCGAATTTTAAAAATTTGCAAATCAATCAGTTTACCCTTATGTGAGTATTTATCTTATTAAATACCTAAGGTAAAAGTCTATGAAGTCCATTTTTTGGACGAATTTGGACGTTTTCTTCAACACGCAATAATGTACTCGAAACACCCTGAAAGTTACTCTACATGCCATTGTTTTATAAAATCCTAATTCTTTCTAATGATAAAACCATCACTACTTATTCTAAAAATTTTTTTTTTTTAGTTTGAATAGACTAGTACGAAAATAGAAAGTAATTTTTTCCTATTTGGGGATTATGAGGTATAATTTCTAAGCTAAAAATCAGTAAAAGGAAAGGTAAAAAGTTACAGGAACAATCATAATTACTAAAAAGTCTATGAAGTCCATTTTTTGGACGAATAGGGGTCGAAACACCCTGTGGTGTACGAAATAGAGTGGTTAGCATAGCAACCTACTAAACCCAAGATACGATCGGGTTCGTAGCCCGGCAGATGACCTTAGGATTTTTTAAAGGGAGTAAAAAATCCTTAGCTATGCCGTCCTTCGGAAGGGACGTAAAATGGGGGTCCCGAGCCTGTGCGATGTCAGGTACTCGTTAAGATCCCTATCCTAATTATACCAGGATAGGCAAAATTTAGGACTCCCACCGTAGCATCGTCCGATTAGCCATAGCAGCATAAAGTGACGTTAAACGAAATAAACAAACAAACTAAATACGATTTCATGTATTTTTATGTCAATTTTCATTACCTTTTTTATTTTAAAAACAGCATTTTCACTACGAATTTCAGAACAATTTCCACATTTTCTTATTCCTAAGATGTTAGAAGATGGTGCAAAGTGGTCGGAGATTGCAATAAAGTAGTTTCAATTTTTAGTGCATGTCTGGAAATTTGGGCCATTCGTCCCACTGTGCGCCGACACCACCGTTGACCGCACACTTCCCTCTATCCTTTACCTCCAAATCCCCCAGGTCGGTCTGACGCAATCCTCCCATCTTCGTCTCGGTCTGCCCCTCACTTGTTTACCCGAAGGCTCAAACTGATTACTTTTGTTGGAATTCGATCATTATTAAACCCAAAAACTTCACATGCCCATTTTAAGCGCCCCACTGCTATTTCTCTAGGGTTTATTATATCGAGAAAAAAAATGAAATTTAAGAGGAAATAGGGCCAAGTTTAAAAGCCGATAACGCTAGTTATTTCCCAGTCGCAAAACTACTCATTTGACGCTTACTCTACAATAATCAGGATATAGAAGACTATTATACCACCAACTGTTCTCAACGGATGCGAAACATGGCCGCTTACTTTAAGTGAGGAACAACGGCTCAAAATTTTCGAAGAATAAAGAAAGATCCACAATTCAAAACTTCGGGAGTTATATCCGGTAAATATACACTGCCGGTCAAAAGTTTGAGACCACCCTGAAACGTTACCAGTAAATTTAAAAGTTTGATGTTAGGTGAAAAATAAATGGATTTAAATAAAATTAAACGCATTTATATAGTTTATACCAAGATCTTTAAAGTTCATCTACCTTTAAGAGAAGAAATTAAAATTAAGTTTTCAATACATAATTTAAAACAAACTGTATTTTCCATATTAATTCCAACAATTTCGTTTGCCGACAGAATAACCTTGGATTAAAAAATTTGAAATTTGAATTAAAAATTGAGAAACGAAAATCTCTTATTCATATTAAATGAAGGCAACGGGAATTTTTGTTGAGCCATTTCAAATTTAATTAGATATTTATGAACTAAGTTCCTTTTTTTCCTGAGTGGAATAGCTCGTAATTGATTTATTACGGAGAAAATCTCAAAAGTGAAACAAAGTGTTTTTACTTATAAATAAAAACATCAACATAAAATTAGATAGAAAAAGAGAGGCGGAACGATATTAAAGATATTAAACTTTTAAATTTACATACTTTGGCTCAGGGTGGTCTCAAACTTTTGACCGGCAGTGTAGTTCAAGTAATAGCAGTTCGTTGGGTTTTGTTGTGACCGAATTCTGAAAAAGATAATCAGTATTCAGGGGTAGACCGAGACGTATATGGGAAGATAGCAACAGGCCTGACCTTGGAAATTTGGGTTTGATGTAGTTGGTTGGATGAAGGTCGGCGGTCAATGGTTGGTGGTATCGGCATCCAACCTTCCGTTTAACGTTTGTCCAGATGGTGTTCTAGGCAGCTGATCTGTTCAACAATAGACAGGAAGTCGTAAAAAAAAAAAAAAAAATATACACTGCCGGTCAAAAGTTTGAGACCACCCTGAGCCAAAGTATGTAAATTTAAAAGTTTAATATCTTTAATATCGTTCCGCCTCTCTTTTTCTATCTAATTTTATGTTGATGTTTTTATTTATAAGTAAAAACACTTTGTTTCACTTTTGAGATTTTCTCCGTAATAAATCAATTACGAGCTATTCCACTCAGGAAAAAAAGGAAATGGCTCAACAAAAATTCCCGTTGCCTTCATTTAATATGAATAAGAGATTTTCGTTTCTCAATTTTTAATTCAAATTTCAAATTTTTTAATCCAAGGTTATTCTGTCGGCAAACGAAATTGTTGGAATTAATATGGAAAATACAGTTTGTTTTTTAAATTATGTATTGAAAACTTAATTTTAATTTCTTCTCTTAAAGGTAGATGAACTTTAAAGATCTTGGTATAAACTATATAAATGCGTTTAATTTTATTTAAATCCATTTATTTTTCACCTAACATCAAACTTTTAAATTTACTGGTATCGTTTCAGGGTGGTCTCAAACTTTTGACCGGCAGTGTATGTCAAACTAATTAAAAAAGTACAACCAGACAACAGTATATTTTTATTGAAACCCTGAAACGTTTCACTTCCCCAATAATAATCTGTGAACTGAATTAACTATATTTAGTCCAGTCAATAAACACATTGTAGAGTCCATGAAATATGCGATAATGTTTGACTTCATAGCATCGTTAGGGATAGTTAGAAGGTAAACATACTAAAAGTCCCCTCCCCTGTGGGGTGAGCTAACGGTGGGGAGAGAAGTTCAATTTTTTTTGTTTTTCGATTTTTTCTCGAAAACGGTTGACTCTAAAAAAATATATTACACACAAACGTTACAGCTAATAAAATTTTCTATAAAACTGATTTTATATAAATTTGTTGTAATTCTAACCGTTTTCGAGATATCTGTTATTGAAAATCGGTGTTTTTCTGGAAAAAACAAATGTCACCTCACTTTTTGTCAAACTTTTGCTTCTATTACCTTTCACAATCGTTTCTCAGAAAATATGTCAGAGTTAAAATTGTAGAGCATTAAATTTAATTTAATTTCATTTGACGTTTCTAGTATTTGAAAGAAATTTTTAACAAAAATGAAGTAAACATTTTTTTTTATTTCTATAATTATCGATTTTTAATAACGTATATCTCGAAAACCGTTGTAATTTCGACAAATATGTATATAATTAAATTTATAGGAAATTAAATCAACTTCAATGTTTATTTGAAACATATCTTTCTAGAGTCCACCGTTTTCGAGATATAATCAAAAAACCCAAAAAAACTTCTCCCCTCTTATTTATTCATTGAATTGTTTTTTTAATTAGCTATTTAATTTTAACTGAGACATCGGTATCTAGCTTCTAAAAATTTTGATAGCAACATATTACTGATATATAAATACAAAGAGATATAGAGAGATTTTTAGATCCTCCTCTTTTTAAAAGAATTTATTAAATCAAATAAGAAAACTGGTTTACTGGAATTCATCAACGTGATTCATTCCTTCGAAGAATGAGAATGTGGGTGGAACATGTGACAGCTCCGAGAAGATGAGTTTGATGGAACTCAGAAACTTATTTTAGAATAAACAATATATAAATTAAATACTTTAAAAGGTATTTGTTTAACAAATGAAGATCGTCAGCTGAAGTATTTATTGCCGTTTTAAAAAGTTCGATAGCATCATATTCAATGAACAGGCAATTCTGTTATTTTAGTTTCTGTAAGGTTCACATAATGTTTGGGTTAACGTCTGATTCGAAAATTTTTTTTTTTTTTAAAATACAGAAAAGACTTAAATAAAAATTATACCTGAGGGATTCCAAAGCAATACATCCATCTGATTAGAAAACAATAGAACAAGATAGAAAAGGGCCGTTTATTCAAAGACATTGTCTGAAATAGTTAGAAGTTAACATAATCGTTTACTGATATGTATTTTAACACACTCTCAACTCGTCTTCAATTAAAAATAAATTTGATAACCTCTACAATACTCAATAAAGAGATTACGTAATTTTTTTTTTTTTTTAAATTATAATTTTGACATCCCAAGCAATCCTAGCTCTGTCCTCACCACTTACGCTGATGACACATGTTTGTTATCAGTAAACAAATCCCTTTATTGCATCCCAGGCACTCCAATCCCACATCATAAACCTTCAAGAATGGTGTTTAAAATGGAGAATTAAAATAAATCCCACCAAATAACCTTTACCCTTCGCCGTAAACCTACGACATTTAGGAGTTACCTTTGATCACCACCTTTCCTGGAATAACCATATCGCCCAAATTTCCAAAAAATCCATAATAATCCTTAAACAACTGTATAGATCCCGAGATTTCTTTTCCCAGAGTACCCGTCAACTTTTAGTGTCCTCTCTTGTTTTCCCTTGCTTTGATTACTGTTGTTTGGTTTATGGGGGACTGTCTGGGGATCTCGAGATGAAGCTGAGGAGACTGATGAACTGTTTCATTAGATTTATCTTCGGGATCCCTAGGCGGTCACACGTTACTTGCCGATACTCTGAGCTTGGGTGGCTATTTCCTAAATTTCGACGGCAATACTTTCTGGCTACTTTCATATTCCAATGTCTAAAAACCAAAAACCCTCCCTATATTCTTGATTTATTAACTCTGCGTTCTTCTATCCACCTCCTAAACACTAGATCCCGACTTTTTAACCTATATATACCCTCACATAAAACTGCTTCCTTTGACAAATCCTTCATCATTCGTGCTACCTCCTTCTGGAATTCCTTACCCACTTCTATTCGTAAAGCAGCTTCCATAACCTCCTTTAAAAATAACCTATTCCAGTACCTTTTAGACAATCAATCTTCCGCAAAGATGTCAATAATCAAATGAATACTTTTTTTTTTTTTTTTTTATGCGTTCATATATGTATATGTGTGTGTATCTGTGTGTATGAATATATATATATATATATATATATATATATATATATATATATATATATATATACGATTGTATTTCATGTTATAATTATTATTTGATATATTTATCTATTTTTATTTTTTATTCAATTTAATTTTTTTTTCCTGTAAAAAATGTAAGCTTTAATTACTGGAACATCTAATTTGTAAATAATTGGCCAGACAATTGTACTCTTAATTGTGCATTATTTTTATTATTAGGGGACAATAAGTCCCAGAATAAAGTTTATTTTTTCATTTTCATTTTCATTTCACTTCCTGTCCTACACTATCCTTTAATGATATTCCTCTAATCCCTGTTGAAAAGATCCGCTACCTAGGACTCCATTTGGACAAACGACTCACTTGGAATCCACATACAAGACTGAAACGACAAGAAACTGCCCGTCTTTATAGACTACTCCAACATTTACTAGACAAACGATCAAAGCTTCCAATAAACTACAAGAGACTAATTTACATGACAGTTATTAGACCTATATGGACATACGGAGTTGAGCTTTGGGGCTCCACTAAACCATCCAATTCTTCTCGAATCCAATCCTTACAATCCAAAATCCTTCGAAAAATCCTTAACGCTCCTTACTTTGTCACGAATAAACTTATCCATAAAGACCTCAATGTTCCATATGTTGCTGATTTAGCCCAAACCAGATACCAATCCTTTCATATTAAACTGCACTCCCACACGAATCCATTAGTCTCTCAACTTGCTTCTCATTCGATACCAGATAACCCACCGAGGCGTCTGAAAAGAAGATGGCCAAGAGACCTTTTAGTTTAGAACATTTTTTGAAGTGCTACTAGTGAGTAGTTCTTCACAAGTGATTTACATGTCATTATAATCATTTCTTCAAATTTACTTGATGTATATTAATGTACAGTTGTAAATATCAATAAACATTTAAAAAAAATTATAATTTTGGTTTTGTTTAATAATTTTTTTTTTAATTGAGTAATTATTACAATCTGCCTCAAATGTGGGCAATGTAATATAGATGGCTTCATGATTACATTCACACATTATTTACAGTAAAAAAAAACTATGCTATACATAAATAATATACAATATCCAATATACATCTGGGTGAAATATATAAATTTAAAAAATAAAATAAAATAAATAACAGTAAGTGAAAATAAGACAAAATTAAATTAAAGGTTAAAAATACAATTATACTTTATTTACAATTTACATTTATCCCAGAGATCCCCCGACCAGACCCGTCCCTCCTCTTATGGAAGGACAAGCCAGGCACAGAGAATTCCCAGCTCTTCTGCGGAAAAATTCCTAGAGAGCTGAATTTTTGCATACATCTTTATTACGGCACTTTAATGAAAATGTAAAAAATCGACATTAATATCGTGCCGGCTAAAACCGCTATAAAGGTCAAAAGGTCGCGAAAATCAGTTTACCGCGAATATCTCGCGATCTATTTCTCGGAGGTCAATTGAGATCGTAACAAAAATTGTTTATCGTGCAATTGTTTACAAAAAATATTTGTTGCATTTATCTGATCAACCTTTTGTTTAGCAGAGCGCTGAGAAAACGGCTACCTTGCGCTAAGTCGCACTTTTCCGCTAAAACACGCTTTTTCGTACTATAACTCCGTAACTAATTGTCTGATCTAAAATATGTTTTTTTCATCTCTAGAGCTAGTTAAATTTATTGTGAGACCCTGTATATGAAGTTCTGACCAAGTCCCGTAACAGATCCATGCCATGCTGAGAACCCCGTACTATTCTGAAATCCTTATTTTTTTTCGGCACATTTCTCTTTATAACTCCAAAAATATTTGTCCGACCCCGAATTCCTTTGTTTCATTTCAAAGCCGGTTAAATTTGCTATCAGATCCCATATATATATAATTTTAATCAGTTCCATGTAATACCCATGCTACCACGTTAAATGTGTATGATTTGGCAAAATATGACAGTTCTGATCTGTGCGTATTCAGAGGGCTGGCGTAGGTATTCCATCATCAGAATTTGATAGCAAATTTAACCAGCTTTGATCAATTGATTTACACTGGCCTTGACTGCTTAGGGCAGAACCTTCTCTAGACGCATTCCGCGCAATCTCTATGAGGAATTATAAATGATACATGACATTAAGAAGTTTTATAAGAAGGGCTTACCTTTTCTTAGTAACCTTTAGCTGGCCATCTTCGAAATGCCAACAGAAACTCGTAAAATCAGATCCGATATAAAATATAGTAGTAAATAACAAAGACAGTAAGGCGTAGGATCTGTTTGGGAGCAGTAACCTTGGGCAGTAAAACACCTACTAACTGTTGCGTAAGTCCAGCTGTTTATTGACAAAAGTCCGGAATTCCTGACGAAGGAAGAGGACGTTCAAGATCTGGCACGGCCCATATCGAGAAGGGCAGGGTCTCGGGAGATACCTTGGGCTAATTTAATGGTAACCCATATCCCATGAGTGCATTAGCCCATATGGGCGCTTGTAAAAGTCAGTATAGTAGTTAGACCAATATCCATTAACAAGTTTTCTTCCCTAGCAATAAAATATTCAATTTAAGGATTGTGAAATATTACTCTTGCGCCTGTACATAGTTCAGCTGTGTAATAAATTTTTTTTTTTTCATTTATTAATATTTACAACTGAACAAAATAATATACAACAAGTAAATGTGTTGACAGTGAGTACAATGGCATGTAAATAACTTGTGAAGAACTCACTAGTAGCACTTCAACAAAATCTACACTAAAAGGTCTCTTGGCCATCTTCTTTTCAGACGCGTCGGAGGATTATCAGGGATGGAGGAGGAAGCAAGTTGGAGATTAGAGGATTTGAGTGGTGATGGAGCTTACTATGAAAGGATAGGTATCTGGTCTGGGCTAAATCAGCAACATATGGAACATTAAGATCTTTATTGATAAGTTTATTGGTCACACAGTAAGGAGCATTAAAAATTTTTCGAAGGATTGGATACGGCATGAATTGGATGGTTTAGTAGAGCCCCAGAGAACAACTCCAAATAGGTCCAATCACAGCCATGTAAATGAGTCTTTTGTAATTAATTGGGAGCTTTGAACGTCTGTCTAGTAAATGTTGAAGTAGTCTGTAACGACGGGCAGTTTCTTGTCGTTTTAGTCTTTGTCGTAAAAGTAAAAAAAAATAAATTGAGAATTTCAGAAAATGTGGTCATCAAAAGAGCAAAAATA
Organism: Euschistus heros; assembly: GCA_003667255.2. Taxonomy (NCBI): domain Eukaryota; kingdom Metazoa; phylum Arthropoda; class Insecta; order Hemiptera; family Pentatomidae; genus Euschistus; species Euschistus heros. The sequence continues at coordinate 280,337 of RCWM02000571.1, read as the reverse complement.
AATAATAATAATATTATTTAGATATTAAAGAAATAGTATCAGAAATTTGTAATTTTATTTGTAGCTTTTAAAAAAGCTTATGACTCGGTAGATAGAGTATCATTATTCCAAGTTTTGGAGGTGTCAGTGGTGGACAAAAAAAACAAACTCAGATTATCAAACACTAAGTCCAAACTTAAACTCATGGGTGAAATCTCTAGAGAATTTGAAACCACAACCGGTGTTAGACAATGCGATGGCCTGTCTCCAAATTTGTTCAACTGTATTTTTTGATAAGGTGTTTTATATTGGTGTTTTCTTATGCCCTCTTCCCTTATGCATACAATGGTACAGGTCGACAAGCCAGCCACCACCAAACTGGCTTGACCCGCGGTACACCGACCAGTTCGATTCTTATGCTCCACTTCAAGTTTACATCTATCGATAGTTCTTTCCTATAACCTCACATGTAAACATTCACTTTTATAGTTTCGACATTGATAGTGTTGTTTAGTTTGTTATATTGATATTTAGGCTTCTTAAATGTAAATAGGTGAAACAGAAGTTAACAAAATGAGTTTCGTAGAGGATTAAGTGTTTTATCAATTCATGTTTTCTTATTTCCTCTTATCTAATGTGTAAAAGTGTTACAAAACTTAAGAAAATTAATTGGTACATGGATTTGGTGTATTTTTATTTGTTGTATCAAGTTAAGTGATAAAATTTTAGTATACAAATTTTGTGAATTGATTCTTTGTCTTCCATATTACTTATTACCCTAAAGTGAGACAGATTGTATAATTAATTCAATAAAACATATCGATCTAAAAATAAATGTGAGAAAGTATATAACAGGTCTCATATTTCCTTATTTCCACTTCCTTTGAGAAAATATAGCAGAAATTAACATCATAACTTTCAACAAGGATTCTGAACCTTATATTATATAATGCCTTATAACATGAATAATAGACAATGTACAAATATTTTAAGTTTATCAGGAATTAAAATTACTGGTTGTTAGCATTATGTTAATTCTAATTTAATATAATATTTAATTCAACATTGATTTAGTATTTTTAAATTTTTATATTTCCTTATTTCTACTTAATTATTTTCTGATTTCTTATTTTAATATCAGAAGGTAAACATAAGTTAATATTCCTTTGAACAGGGATTAAGAATTTCTCCGTAAATAAATGAGAATAACCTTTCCCCTCTAAAAGTAGCGACTAAAACACCGAAATAAATCGGAAGGTTAGGATCGATGAAACGTATTCTGGGAATACCTACATACAAGATTTAAAAAAGTTAACATTACTTGTCATTTAAAATTATATTAATTCTGATCAAGTATAATATTAATTCAACATTAATTTAGTGTTTTATATTTTGATATTTTCTTATTTCCACTTAATTATTTTCTAAGGTAGTAGGTAAAACACAAGTTAATATTACTTTGAACATGGATTTAGAGTTTGTGCGTAAATTAAGGAATGTAATCTTTCACCTCGAAAAATAACGACTAAAACATCGAAATAAATTGGAAAAAGGTATGAATCGATGAAAGGTATTCTTGGGCACGTGAAGGGGCTGGAGCGCCTCTTGTGGAGCGGTATTCTCATTTTATATATTTATAGAATTAATTCCATACAGTGGCTCCCAGTCAAAATGATACACCAGGATATTTCTAGATTTCTTTGAATAAATGAATAGTTCAAATCATATTACATAAAAAAATAAATAATGTTTAGTGATCACTAAACATCCTAATAGTATGCACTTTGTATATAAACATATAAAAGTAAGGAGGGACATAATTATAAAAATAAAACACATTTGTTCACGATTACTTATCTCACAGTGAAAATGATACACCTTTGCTTTTCCCAATATTTGTTTACTTTAAAGTAATTTACATTAGTTAAACTCTTGTGTCGAAAGTATTTGGCTCTTTTCAGAACGAGTTGAACAAAATCTGCCATGAGTTTGAACCTTTTTCGATAATGGGGGAACACAGAACATTAAAGAAATGTGAGTTAGTCATTCAACATTTTAATAGCGGAAAATCTTCAAATCAAATAGCCGAAATTATTTTAAAAAGCTGTTAAATGTCCTAGTGGAGAGACCCTCGAAGGAAAAGCACATTGCCATAAAAAAGGTTAAAGCACTATATTTCAACTGATAGGAATGAGACTTAGATCGTTATGTAAATTAAAAGAAATCCACGTTTGAGTGCACCCAAATAGCCACAAAAGTACCTAAACGCTTAGGTAAGCCAGTAAGTGCAGAAATAGTGCGATGTGTTCTAAGCAAAAATAAATTTCATGGACGAGTAGCTCGGAGAAAATATTCATCAGAAAAACAAAATCAAGCAGTTAGGATACAATTTCTAAATGAATATTTACTGCAGGACCCTGAGTTTTGGACAACCCTAATATTTGCTGATGGAAGTAAATTTAATATTTTTGGGTCCGATTGCCATTGTTATGTGTGAAGGAAATAGGAAAAGAGCCAACGAAAAAAAAATTACACAAAATTGTGAAACATTGAGGTAGGAGTGTTATGATGTGGGTGGGGGTGTATGGCGGCTTCTATTGTGGTTAATCTTCATTTTATAGATGGAATAGTTAACAAACATGTTTACGAAGACTTTTTAAGAGGAATCTTGAAACAAACTTTGAAAAAGATGTGGCTCAAAGATAAGTTTTGTTTTTACCGGGATAATGACACCAGACTCTCAACTATGTTTGTTAAGGAATGGCTCCTTTATAAATGCCCCAATTTAGTTTAAACTCTAGTAAAGACACTAGAAATAAATATGACATCACCTGCAGGAAAAATTAGAAAACATAAGATATCCAGAAAAGAAGAATTTAAAAAATATCCACTCGAAGAATGGAACAAGATAAGCCCGGGATCAATAAAAAAAAATGGTCAACTCCATTCCAAACAGACTAAAAGAAGTGGTCGAAAGTAAATACTTGCCTTCAAGGTGTTGAACTAAATTAATACTATTACAAAATTAATGAGAAGTGAAGTGTATCATTTTGACTGTGAGGTGAAATTCTTGTTCATATTTCGTTTGTTATTTTTTTTAAATAAACAAAGTTGAATATTTTAATTTTTTTTTTTTTGGCACTAATATAATATTGATATAAAAGAATTTGTTGATGAATTTCTGGATTTGTTTCCTACAGTCGTTTATGTTTTTCTTTATATTTTCTTTCTCTCTACAGGGTGTATCAATTTCACTGTGAGCCACTGTATATCTCTGTTAGTTTGAATATTTAAAATGCAAATACAAAAATTGCTCAGACATTTTTACCTTTAAGTAGGTAATAACCTCTCGTAAATTTTATTAATAAAAAATATATTTTGTATGTGTTTTATAAATTAGGCATTGAGAAAAAAGATGCTATGTGAGTTCTAGACATCTATTTTTATATAACGAGGCCGTATCTTTTCAATTCAAAGTTTAATTTCATCCAAAATCTGCTAGTGCACATTCACATAGTACACATTTCACATTTGTAATATCAATTTAATCTGAATTTCTTGGTACTTTCAGTGACCATCAATTAATAACCTCTCTAAATAAACAATTGTTAATGTTGCTTTGTACGTATTAGTGAGTAAATATTTTGTGTTCTAACTGAGAGTAGATCAACTGTTTAATCATAATTTAAGAGTTGATTAATTCCACCATGTTTAAATTTTTGTTCATATGGAAATGTAATCAGTACCTGGTTTCTAGATCGCAAAGAAACGGTTCTGTTATCTTCGGAGACAGTTTAAGTATTATTTTTAATTTGTTTTAGACGAAATATATACTCCTGATTTAAATTACATCTACACGAAGTGAACAGATACGCAGTTAGGACTAGACTAAGGCAGGAACATGCACAGGCCTGTACAGTGCAATGTTCAACTCCATGCAGTGGGGGAACAAAAATAAGATGGCTGGACCTGTATTATACAGGGTGAGTATCTCTTAGTGTAAAAAAAAAAATTGGGTTAAACTAGATCAAAAATGTAGCTAAATGCCGCAAATCTCACCTTTCTATTCCAATCCGTTGCAGATATACGATAAATCAAAGACTGAGGAAATCACGTTTTTCCCCATAAAAACTGTAATATCTCCATTTTGTCTAAATATTTTTCAAATTTTGGCCACATTTTCAGATTTAGCATTAAATTTCCTATAAGAACAGAGTACAAGTAACCTTGAATTTTACAAACTTGATATCTAAAGAACAGCTTGATCTTCACCTTATTTGGGGAAGTCACAATGTCTTATTTACTTCAACACTCACCGTTTTTCGTAAAAACTATCCACAAAACGTCAAATCTCACAAAAACTTGCAAATTTAATCAGCTTTCGAATGATATGTTAAACGTAATGATTTTGTTTCAATTTCATGGAGATATTTACTTTTGAAACCGAAAAAACATGGTGTTCTCATTTTGTATACAAATCAGTTACTTGGGTAAATGAAACATTATGACAATCCCTTAATGGAAATGTGCATTTTAAACATAATAAACTCTTCATTGGAATAAAAAGCAAAGGAAAAAATGATTGTTTAATAGAAAATAAAGGAAAACTGTCAATAAAGCGACACCAGATCAGAGGATCTTATGTTAATACATTTATTTATTTATTATGTGATTTATGACTAGATGAGTCTCATTTTTACAGGGGAAGGCATTTCGACCATTCATAATAACGATATACATGGATTGGTAGAAATGCCATCCCCTGTAAAAACAGACTCTTCTGCCCATAAAATTCACTTCAAAAAGTAGTATTCTTAGACACAATCTGCATTCAGAAGCTAACGGCAAAATTAAGGTCTATGTTCATTATCACTGGATTTTAAACATTACATTGAAAATCTAATAAAATAAATAATAATAATAAATAAATGTAATAATATCATATCCTCTGATGTAGTGTCGCTTTATTGACAGTTTTCCTTTATTTTCTATTAAACAATCATTTTTTCCTTTGCTTTTTATTCCAATGAAGAGTTTATTATGTTTAAAATGCACATTTCCATTAAGGGATTTTCATAATGTGTTATTTACCCAAGTAGCTGATTTGTATACAAACTGAGAACACCATGTTTTTTCGGTTTCAAAAGTAAATATCTCCATGAAATTGAAACAAAATCATTACGTTTAACATATCATTCGAAAGCTGATTAAATTTGCAAGTTTTTGTGAGATTTGACGTTTTGTGGATAGTTTTTACGAAAAACGGTGAGTGTTGAAGTAAATAAGACATTGTGACTTCCCCAAATAAGGTGAAGATCAAGCTGTTCTTTAGATACCAAGTTTGTAAAATTCAAGGTTACGTGTACTCTGTTCTTATAGGAAATTTAATGCTAAATCTGAAAATGTGGCCAAAATTTGAAAAATATTTAGACAAAATGGAGATATTACAGTTTTTATGGGAAAAAAAACGTGATTTCCTCAAAAAAGTCTTTGATTTATCGTATATCTGCAACAGATTGGAATAGAAAGGTGAGATTTGCGGCATTTAGCTACATTTTTGATCTAGTTTAACCCAATTTTTTTTTTTTACACTAAGAGATACTCACCCTGTATGTATTTTATATTATATTAAAATATAATAAATAGATCAGTGAGTAAATATATTGTATTCTGAGTCCAGAACAGCTGATAATTATAAATAAATAATTTGTTAGTTCCATTATAGTCTAATTTTTGTTCATTTTAAAAATTTTATCAGTACCTTGTAATCTCTTGATAGCAGCGGAACCTTATGAAATAATTATAAATAATCTAAAATAATTTTATATTCAATAAAGGTGTATTTTACTTCTGTTATAAACCGAAGGTATTACAATTACAACATTAAATTTTGTTAGTTTTTTTTTTTTTTTTTTTTTTTTTTTTTTTTTTTTTTTTTTTTTTTCATTTTCTTTTTAATTAATTCTTCCCACAATATCATAATGGAAAACATTTTAAAAAATAATAATAAATACGACTTTTCATTTGAATTAAAATACGACTGGAGGAAAATTTATAAACTGTTAAAAAAAAAAAAAAAAAAAGATTTACAAGATTAAATTAACATTACTAAACTTTTTGAAATTTTGAAATTTAAGAAATACCTACTTTATTTATAATTAACAGCTGTTCTGCAACCAGAATACAATATATTTACTCACTGATATATTTAATACATACATATATTATATAGTTAAAATATACAGGTAGCCATTTTAATTCTCGTTTTCTCAGAAAACGTTCTCAGAAAATAACAGAACCGTTTCTCCGCGGATTAGAAAACAGGTACTGATAAAATTTTCATATGTATGAACAAAAATTTGAATATGGTGCAATTAATCCACTCTTAATTTATGATTAACAGTTGTTCTACTCTCAGTTAGAATACAACATATTTACTCACTAATACGTACAAAGACACATCCCGTAAAACGTAAATATTTTTTTTATTTTAAGTATGGTCACTGATGGTACCAAGAAATTTAAATTAAATTCATATCTCAAATCTTTGTTATTTTGTACAATACTTGCGAAGAGGTTACTTGCTCCTTTTAACAGTTACTTTTCGGTAACCAGTTACTGTTTTATCGGTGCGCATTCTAGCCGTTCGTAATGAAAACTTCCAAATTTCCTTCCTTTCAGCACGATATCCTCAGATTCTATTCTAAATGCAAATAGAAATCACACAACATGCTTTTGTAAACTGTACTTCAATGTTTACAATTTAATTTAAAAAAATATGAAATTGTTGTTATAATATTAAATAGGCATAGTATTATAAAGGTAGAGAAAAAATAGCCAGAAAAGAAATGTATAAAGTGTTTAAATTTATTATTTTTATAAACAGTCTCTAAATAAAACGAAAAACAATTCATAATAAAATGACAATACTAAAAAGCCTAAGAAGCCAGAAATAAATGGCAAGGTGTGAGAATGATGTAATTGAAAACTAATATTACGTCATTAATAGTACAATAAAATTATTTTTACTACTAGTATCGACATTTTTAGGAAAAATTACGAGGGGTAGACAATAACCAAGCCGAGAAATTCGCTGTTTTAAAAGTTACGGAATACATAATTGGCGAACCTCAAAAGACTAACGCACATATTACAATACATACAGACATTATAATTTTAATAGACACGGTTAATAATACTGAGATTCATGAGTATTTGACTGAACTAATCAGACAAAATTTAATAACCGTTAAAAAAAAGGGGGAAATGGTCTCTATAAAATTGGTTAAGGCACACTCTGGAATTGAGGGTAACGAAAAGGCCGATTACCTAGCCAAAGAGGCGGCTAAAGGTGATTTGTTACCTTCGTATAACAAAGTTCCATTATCATATATAATGCGGGACATAAGTTCTGATATGGTTAAAAAGTGGGACCAATTGTGGTTAGCCTCATCAAAGTCACCAAGCTTACACAGATTCATACCTCACATTAACACAATAATTACAAAAACATTCAAAGTAACAACTACAAACTGACACAATTAATGACAGAACACGGTAACTCTAAACAATATCTCAAACGATTTAACAAAATACGATCTGACATATGTAATGAAGACGGACAGATTCAAAATTTTAGACATGTACATTACGAATGTAAATTATTTGATAGACAAAGGTTTGATCTAATAAAAAGTATTATTATCAAACATGGAACATGGTCAGAGATAGAACGAAATTTGTTTTCTAAATTTAAGACTGAATTAATCAAATTTATATGATAAATCGACAAACTGACAAATGATGGGCAGCGGAGGTAGTTTCTTGTTGGCTTTTGTTTTTTTTTCTTTTCTTTGTTTTTTTTTGTTTAAATATTTTTTGTTACCTTACTAGACTAGGCTAAACTAATATAGTTATAGCTAAACATTGTAAAACATTGTAAAACATGTATGCCTATAAGGCATGGAACATGTGAACATATAAATAAACAGTCCTTATATGGGGTACCATATAAAAAAAAGAAACAAAAAAAAGGGGAGTAGACAATAAAGGTGGCTGGATAAATAATATATGAGCATAAGGTATTTATTTTATGTTTAAAAGTGATATAGAATAATAAATGAACATTCTGTGGTTGCTTTTGCTAAAAAGGCGGACCTTAGTGAAGAGCGGTGAGGGAATTTTAAAGGCTGGAAAACATCGGGGCTAAGTTAGTATATCGTGTTAAAGGGAAAATTGAGTTCTAATTTAGAATGGCTACCGCTAGAATGCGTGCCGGTACCGCAGTAATAGGTTATCGAAAAGTAACTGTTAAAACGAACCAGCCACCTCTGCACAAGTAATACCTTTTAATATTGACTTCTGTTTACCTGATATTAAAATGAGACAAGAAAATATCAAATATAAGACACTAAATCAATATTGAACTATTATTATATTAAATCAGAATTAATATAATGATAAATCACAAGTAATGTTAACGTGTGATAATGTTCGTCTTGTTAGGGAAGTCGAAATAACAAATTATAAATACATAAATCAAATGTTGAAGTTAGGTTTTTAACTTCTGTTATATTTTCCCAAGGGAAGTGGAAATAAGGAAATGTGAAACTTGTGATACACTTTCTAATATTTACTTTTAGATCGATGTGTTTCATTGAATTAATAATACAGTCTGTCACACTTTATGGCAATAAGTAATACATATGACAAATGACACATTCACAAAATATGTAAACCGAAAATTTCTCACTTAGATTGATATAACAAATATAAATATATAAAACACCAAATCCATTTAGAAATTAATCTTTTTCACTTTCGTAACACTTTTACACATTGGGAAGAGGAAATAAGAAAACAACAAATAAAAGCACTAAATCCTATATAAAACTCATGTTGTTAACTACTGTTTGATCTATTTACATTTAAGAAGGCTGAATATCAATATAACACTCTAAACAACACAATCCAAGTTGAAACTGTAGAAGTGGATGTTTGCATGTGAGGTTATAGGAATGAACTATCGATAAATGAAAACTCCAAGGAGCCCAAAAGTTCAACTCCGTATATCCAAATTGGTCTAACTATCGTTATGTAAAAAAGTCTTTTGTAATTTATTGGAAGCTTTGAACGCTTGTCTAGTAAATGTTGGAGTAGTCTGTAACGACGGGAAGTTTCTTGTTAGTCCAGTCAATAGGGAATCACTCCCATGTTAAATTTACTAATTATAAGGGCTGGTAGCAAATTTCTTCTAAATTTCAAAGTCAGTTTACAACATTCAAATCGAATGGACCTACTGCTCAGTTGTTTCTCCAGTATCTACATTGCATTTTCATTGTCTTAAATTTCTATCACGCGGAGAGATCTGGAGATTGCAAAAAGAAATGACGTAGTGATTTTTTAAAAAAAAAATAACTCGTAACTCGGCTGTTATTTATGGTAGCTACACTTTGAATAGCTCAAATCAATCGATGAGATGTAAGCTTTTAATTTATTATATTTATAACAAAATCGGTTCAATACCGGACGCTCTAGCTTCAATTGTTTATAGCTGTAAAACGGGCGCTTTTTCAAATCGATTTTATTGCATGTTTTTTCAAAGAAATCGATTTTTTAGCAATTCATAATGAAAATATAAGCCCTTAAGAATAATATCCCGGTCATCCGAAGTTCAATATGTGAATCACGAACGGCCCGTTTTGCATTGAAAATATCGATGTCGAGATAAACAAAAGGTATATATCAGTAAATAATAAAGATAGGAGGACGGGGTAAATACTATTTTTCTTTGGGTTTAAAGAGCTTCCTTTTTCATCAATAAAAAGTATTGAAAAGACCCATTTTGTTTATAATAATTCTTATGCAAAAAAGGGACATTTTAGAGGGTTTTTTGCACTTTTTACGACAACCAATCATCAGAATCGAACGATCAATGGCTTAAATTGTAGATATTTTTATTATCTACAACTTTTATATACAACATTTTATGAAAAGCTGCGTTATATTTGCTTATAAATTGAAAAAAAAAAAACTGCTTTTGGCCATGTTCTCGTGCCCCTAACTCTAAAAAACTCACCAAATCTTCGGGGCACTTTTGACAGAAATACTTCTTTAATCGCCCTCAACAACTCTGTGCGGGTTGCTACCAGCCCTTATTATTAGGAGAGAATTTTCCCTATTGACTGGACTATGTCGTTTTAGTCTGGCCTAAATATAGAATTATAAGTTATAAATAAATACCTGACTACTAGTCACCGCATGCATACATACATACGTCTATATATATATATATATATATATATATATATATATATATATATATATATATATTATATGGATAAATTATAATAATGGACTGCTACTAACTAATGTTTAGTAAGGTTTTTGAGGTTCAGTCAATAAATAAAAACAACAATTTTAGCGACGTTTCGAGACTATATTGTTCTCATAATCACACTCTGCAGTGAAAAAACAGGTTACAATAAAATTATATAAGTTATACAAGTTATTTCAAAACATAAAGCAAGCTATATAACACCATGTGTTAGAATAATAAAAATATAACACCATGTGTTAGAATAATAAAAATATATATAATTATATAATATAGAAGAGTATGAAGCTACTTACAATGTTACTGGTGGATATGGTATCGACGAACTAAATTCTAACAATTCTAGTACACAACTGAACTGGGGACATTTTGAAAAACAGTTACAAAGGTTAGTGGGGAAAACCCTATTTCTTAAAAATAAGGTTAAAAGGACTGGGTGGGTATTACTAAAGATGCAGGTACAAAAATATTTCAGTGTAATATACTAATAAATGGAAGAATGATTTATATGATGTATATAATTGTAAATGTATATTATTGGTCTGAATATATTAAATTGGAATAACAGGTGTTGAGGTTTAGAACGTCTGATTTTTTTGTTTATTGAATTTTGATTTTTGATCTGATTTTGTTATACCTGCATCTGTGGGAATACCACCAGTTTTGGGAAGTCAATCCCCCCCCCTGTCTGTTTTTAAAAATTCCCCTGGTCAGTTGTGTACTAGAATTGTTAGAATTTAGTTAGTCGATACCATATCCACCAGTAACATTGTAAGTAGTTTCATACTCTTCCATATTCTATAATTATATATATTTTTATTATTCTAACAGAGTCTCAGACAAGATGGCCGCATCTATACATCACGTTTAAAATCGTTCTGTGGTTGTGACATTTTCTTCTGTTTATTAACTTATGTTTTATGTTCGTATCTATCTAATAGTGACATTATGAACGATAGATCATTATGACTATAACTTTGAGTTAGGTGAGTTGAAACATTAATTACAGTGCACTAACTTAATATATATAGGTGAGGTAGTTTTCTAACTGGCTAGCCTAGCCAGTAATCCTCCCGCCTGTTTGAATACAGTGCTATCTTCACAAGGCCAAGGCTCTGTTGATAGTTTCTGTAGCCTCTCGTACGTAGCCAGAGATTTATTATTTTTAGTTTGTTTTTTTTTTTACTACCTAGGAACTTTTTAGTTAATTTTTTTCTTTTATATTTTATTTCTAAAAATATGTATTCTTTAGTATAAATATTGTACATAATTATGTTAATATTTTAGTTTTTAATTAGGTATATACTTCAATATCGACATTCAGAATTACTATTATTTTTATTATTATTGCTTGTTTTTGTCTATATTATTATGGAAGTTGTCACATCTGGTGATGACTCAGAGGCAGAGACCCCTTCTTATTCTGAGTTCAGCGAGACTGATTACCAGTCTAGAAGAACACTTCAGAAGCGCCATAGAAATGCCGCCCCAGGTTCAGCGGGCAACTCACCAAATAAAAAGAAAAACAAAACTTTAAAATCAAAAAAGCCAAACGATAATACAAACAATCTTCAAACTCGCAGTAAATCTGCAGCCAAAAAATCTCAGGAAACCACATCAGCTAAACCTAACCCGTCTACTTCTTCGACCACCAATAGCAATAACACAAATCCGCATCATTCTTCTGATCTTGAACCACCTCCAATCTATGTTACAAAAATTGAAAATTTTATATCTTTCTGCCGAGAAATATCAGCTTTAATCGGAGAGACTAATTTCAACTGTTTCTCTCGCTTCAAAGATATAAAAATCAAAACCTCTACAAAAGATAACTATAAAAAATTGGTAAATCACCTAACCATAAAAAATTACGACTTTCATTGTTACCAATTGAAAGAAGAAAAAAATCGTACAGAGTGGTATTGCGAGGTCTCCATTCCACCACCCCAACGAGCGCAATCAAAAACGATCTGGAAGCAATAGGTCATAACGTGAGACAAGTCTCTTGTGTGCTTCACCCCAAAGAAAAATATCCTTTGCCATTATTCTTCGTCGATTTGGAGCCGGCCAGAAACAACGATGAAATATTCAACGTAACCAGGCTGGTATATTCAGTTGTGAGATTTGAAGAGCCGAGAAAAAGGGCAACGATAGTCCAGTGCACCCGATGTCAAAGCCTCGGACACACCAAGACGTACTGTCACCACCAAGCTAGGTGTGTGAAATGTGCTGCTGGCCCTCATGCAACTGAGTCATGCCAAAAAACAAGGGATACCCCAGCAATATGCGCGCTGTGTGGTCAAGACCACCCAGCAAGCTACAGAGGCTGCTCAGTATATAAAAGTGTGCACAGCCAGAGAACATCAAAGTCGACGAACATAAAATCACAAAATCATACAAGCAATGTACCTGAAATCTACTGTCCACAAATACTTCAAGAAACTCAAGAAGCCAATTCCCATAGAATAGAACCACAGCAATCGACTTCAACACCCGATCATCAACAACAGGGAGCATCATACTCCGATAAGATCAGATATCAAACTCGACGTCAGGCGCCTCGAATCTCCTATTCACATCCCCAGACCTCCCAACCTCAACCTCAACCCCATAAACAGCACACTCCTGTTAATAATTTGCCTTTAAAGGTAAAATTACCGCCTCAGAAGGAAAACCCACTTCCAATCCAACCATCTGTTCAGAGCAACTCTTCACCTCAAATACCATTACAGATAGATTCTGCTCCTCGTATCCTAGGAAGAGCCCAGCCCCTTACCTGTGCACCTACTCAGTCATATAATCCCCACCAAGCTCCAGATTCATTTCCTCAACCCCATCCTTATACAAATGATATAAATGCCATCCTTTCCTCATTCCTTTCTGAACTGAAAGACACCATCAAACCCCTCATCACCCTGCTTACCAGAGCCCTTTCCGAAATTCCATTCAATGTCGCTAGATGAGCGCTAAGCCTCTGGCTGTCATTTTATGGAATGCTAACGGACTACAAAACCACCGCGACGAACTTGACATTTTTCTCCATGACAATCAAATAGACATTGCCCTATTGACTGAAACCCACTTTACTCAACGGTCATATTTTTACATACGTGACTACATCACTTACAGATCTGATCACCCAGACAACACCTCCCATGGTGGATCCTGCATCCTAATCCATAAATCAATACCACATTCCCTTGTCCCTTCTACTTCAATTGACGCCATTCAATCAACCTCAGTATCCATTTCAACTCGTCCTTTCCATCTAACATTTTCAGCTGTATACTGCCCTCCTGGAAATTCCCTTTCTCATAACCTCCTTGATTCCTTATTCCGATCCCTCGGACCGCGCTTTATTGCAGGGGGAGATTACAACGCCAAACACCAGCGATGGGGTTGTAGAACATCCAACTCCCGAGGTAGCATTTTATCCCGTATTTCCACCTCCAATTCCTATTCTGTTCTCTCACCCTTAAACCCTACTTATTGGCCTACATCTCCTAAAAAACATCCCGATATCCTCGATATATTCATTTCTTCCCAAATTTCCACCTCTCATACCTTTCTCGAATCCCTGGATGACCTTTCGTCAGACCATAGCCCTGTTCTGCTTCACTTGCATTCACATCCTGTTCCTAAGCCCTCTCCTCCTAGACTGATTACGGGACGAGTAGATTGGGACAAATTCCGTTACGATTTAGAAAACGAAATAGATTTGAAAATTCCACTCAAAACAAAACATCATATAGACACTGCCATAGACAAACTTACCACATCAATATCCACCAGCATTAACGATAACACCTCACACAGACAAAAATTAAATTCTATTCAGACTAACTTGCCACACCATATTCGCGACTTAATAACAGAAAAACGTAGAGCAAGAGCGAAGTGGCATAGGACCAGATATCCATCAGATAAAAATAATTACTGCAAATTAACAAACAAACTAAAGACAGAAATTAAAAAATACAAAATTCAAAAATTACATAACGATACAGAAAACCTTAATACCACTGACAAATCTTTATGGAATACCACCAAAAAACTACTGAACTACAGAAACTGTAATCATCCTCTACTAACCGAAGCCAAAACCTGGTCAAAATCTGACGATGAAAAATCACTCATTTTTGGCCAGCACCTTTTCCAAACTTTTAACCCTCATCCTGATATCCTTAATCTTGCTCACCTAGAATATATTGAAGCAGAACTCAACATCCCACTCCAAATGTCTCCTCCCCCTAAAGCATTCCATCCTTCAGAAATATTAAACATAATTCACAGATTACCTTCAAACAAAGCTCCTGGACACGACCTAATTACTTCCCACATCCTAAAACTCCTTCCTCGTAAAGCCATCCTATTCCTAACATACATATATAATGCGGTACTCCGCACCACATATTTCCCTGACTCCTGGAAATTATCAATAGTTAAAATGATACCTAAACCCAAAAAGCCACCTGAGTTCCCATCCTCGTACCGTCCTATTTCTCTCTTACCAATCATGGGTAAAATCCTAGAAAAACTCCTTTTAAAACGTTTTTATCCTATCCTAGAATCCCATCATGTAATTCCAGATCACCAGTTTGGATTCCGAACATCACATTCAACAATCCAACAATGTCATCGTGTGGTGGACGTTGTCTCCTCTGCATTGGAGCGCGGAATGTACTGCACGGGAGCCTTTCTTGATGTAGAACAAGCGTTTGACCGAGTCTGGCACCCGGGACTGCTGTATAAGCTCCGTCAATTTCTACCTTCTACATATTTCCTTATTATTAGATCCTACCTCAGTGACCGCACCTTCAAAGTTAACCATAAATTTTCCTATTCACCCCTCTTTACCCAATCTGCCGGAGTTCCTCAAGGCAGTATCCTAGGTCCCATCCTCTTCACGGTGTATACAGCTGATATCCCGACTCATCCTACCACTGTCCTCACCACTTACGCCGATGACACTTGTGTGTTATCAGTAAATAATAATCCTTTCATTGCATCCCAATCACTACAATCTCATATTACTAACATTCAAGAATGGTGTCAAAATTGGAGAATAAAAATAAATCCAAACAAATCCCATCAAATAACTTTTACCCTTCGTCGTAAACCTACGACATCCTGCCCTACAGTATCCTTTAATCATATTCCATTAGTCCCTGTTGAACAGATCCGCTACCTAGGACTCCACTTGGACAAACGTCTTACTTGGAATCCACATACAAGACTAAAACGACAAGAAACTGCTCGTCGTTACAGACTACTTCAACATTTACTAGACAAACGTTCTAAGCTTCCAATAAATTACAAAAGACTCATTTACATGACTGTGATAAGACCTATTTGGACATACGGAGTAGAGCTTTGGGGCTCCACTAAACCATCCAATTCATCTCGTATCCAATCCTTACAATCCAAAATCCTTCGAAAAATCCTCAATGCTCCTTATTTTGTGACCAATAAACTTATCCATAAAGATCTTAATGTTCCATATGTTGCTGATTTAGCCCAAACCAGATACCTATCCTTCCATAGTAAGCTCCATAACCACTCAAATCCACTAGTCTCCCAACTTGCTTCCCTCTCCATTCCCGATAATCCTCCGAGGCGTCTGAAAAGAAGATGGCCTAGAGACCTTTTAGTGTAGATATTATTGAAGTGCTACTAGTGAGTAGTTCTTCACAAGTTATTTACATGCCAATGAATTCACTATCAACACATTTACTTAATGTATATTGTTTTGTACAGTTGTAAATATCAATAAATGAGAAAAAAAAAAAAAAAAAAATTATTCTAACACATGGTGTTATATAGCTTGCTTTATGTTTTGAAATAACTTGTATAACTTATATAATTTTATTGTAACCTGTTTTTTCACTGCAGGTCATGATTATGAGAACAATATAGTCTCGAAACGTCGCTAAAATTGTTGTTTTTATTTATTGTCTGAATCTCAAGAGCCTTACTAAACATTTAATAGTAACAGTCAAGAAATTTATCCACATATATATATATATATATATATATATACACACATATTGTTGAGCTTTAAGTAATAAGATGAAATTCTTTCTAAGTATCGAATGACTCACTGTAAAATGCCTTAGCGGGACAAGGCCTGGGGTACCATGTTTGGTCTAGCTCAATGCTAGCAACAACCTACCTGCCCCTTCTTTCTCAATAAAACTCATATTTCATCAAATTATGTCTTCACCTGTATTTTACTAAACTAACACCTGTTAACAACCAAACTAACAAATAAAATCCAACAACAAAGAAACAACCACGAAGACTATTCCTCTCAGAAAACATATGCTTTAAGCTTTAAATGTTTCAATAAAGGAGATTAATATTATTTATTATTATATTAAAAAGGCATACTCCCCATTTGCTTTAATCATCAACTACATGTTTCAGAGCTTGTCATGTTGCTCCATCTTTAGGTTCACTTGGTCATCTCTTCTTGATAATATCACAGAGTTAGAACCTGAAGATGGAGCAACATGACAAGCTCTAAAACATGTAGTTGATGAATAAAGCAAATGGGGAGTTATGCCTTTTTAATATAATAATAAATATGCTTTAAGAATTTTCAATCATAACGATCGTTATAAAAACATAACTATGACAGAGATAAAAAAAAACTCCATAAATCATAAAACAAAAGCGCAGATGATTATTGACCTACTATTAAGACTACTACTTATTATTATTTTATTTTTTTAATATACATTTATTGAAATTTACAACTGTACAAAATATATGCATCTAGTAAATGTATTGACAACGATTAAATAAAACTTGAAAAGAAATACTCATCAGTAGCACTTTATTAAAGATTCTACACTAGAAGGTCTTTAGACCATCTTCTTTTCAGAAACCTCGGAGGATTATCGGGAATGGAGTGGGAAGCGAGTTAAGAAACTAACGGATTTGAGTGGTTATGGAGCTTACTATGAAAGGATAGGTGTCTGGTGTGGGCTAAATCAGCAACATACGGAACATTAAGATCTTTAT
This sequence comes from Euschistus heros, assembly GCA_003667255.2. NCBI lineage: Eukaryota > Metazoa > Arthropoda > Insecta > Hemiptera > Pentatomidae > Euschistus > Euschistus heros. Next base: position 262,996 of record RCWM02000571.1, on the reverse strand, counting down.
GGATAAGTTTATTGGTGTCAAATTAAGGAGCAATGAGGATTTTTCGAAGGAATTTTAGATTGAATTGAAGACTAGATGAATTGGATGGTTTAGTGGAGTCCTAAAGCTTAACTCCGTTGAGTCATGTAAATAAGTCTTGTTATAATTTGGGAGATTTGAATGCTTGTATAGTAAATGTTTAAGTGGTCTGTAACGACGAGTTTCTTGTTGTTTTAGTCTTTTTTTTTTTAAATGATTCATTTTTTTTTTTTAATGTCTGGACTGTTTGTTAACTTATATCAGCTGAATAAATGTTATTTGCTAATATTGTTTTTTTTCCATACATCTGATTTGCTATGAATACTTTTCAATAGTGATTTATTTATGAACCTAGGAATCAGTTCCAAAATCGGGAATCAAAAATGTTGGTTCCGACACAATATTAATATTCATTAATGAAAATGACTAACTTCACAAATACAGGCTATTATTAGGAAGATATAAACTCGATACAAGGCGTGGACTACAATCGTTGCTGACTGCTTATCCTTTGGGTGGATCGCTTCCAAACGAGGCACACAAACACAATAAACAGACTCAGCCTACACAAACATTTCAAGGTTGAAATTCAAGATCATCATCGCTGATAATTGTATGAATAACCTTAAGGTACTAAAAGGGTACTCGACAAAATAAAGAACCAAATCTTGTCCCACGATAACATTTATTGCCTTCGAGGGGGTCTGATCTGTTCTCTCTAGGAAATATCTTCGCTACTTCTCAGTGGGAAACAAAATCCCAAACAGATTTAAATTAAAACTAACCGATTAAACATGTTTTAGAATAAATATCAAATCAAATCTTATAAAATCTCACCAAATAACTTTTACCCTTCGTCGTAAACCTACGACTTCCTGTTCTACAGTATCCTTTAATGATAATCCACTGACCACTGTTGAACAGATCCGCTACCTAAGACTCCACTTGGACAAACATCTTACTTGGAATACCCATACAAGACTAAAACGATAAGAAACTGCTCTTCGTTTCCGACAACTTCAACATTTACTAGACAGACGTTCAAAGCTCCCAATTAATAACAAAAGATTATTTACATGATTGTGATTAGACCTATTTGGACGTACGGAGTTGAGCTTTGGGGCTCAACTAAACCATCCAATCAACCTCAGATCCAATCCTTACAATCCAAAATCCATCGAATTATCATATATGCCCCTTACTTTGTCACCAATAAACTTATCCATAAAGATATTAATGTTCCATATGTTGCTGATTTAGCCCACACCAGATACCTATCCTTGCATAGTAATCTCCATAATCACTCAAATCCTTTAGTTTCTCAACTTGCTTCCCACTCCATTCCTGATAATCCTCCGAGGCGTCTGAAAAGAAAATGGCCTAGATATCTTCTAGTGTAGAATTTTTATTGAAGTGCTACTGATGAGTAGTTCTTTTCATGTTTCGACATGTTATTGCAATCATACATTTACTCGACATATATATTTGTACTGTAGTCAATTTCAATAAACCTTATATACTTACAAAGCCAGAACTCGCCACTGTTATTAATGAAACTAAAAGAGAATACATTAATGTATTAGAATACAATGTAAATTCAAGGATCTTCAAGGAATGCGTCTTCAGTTTTAATTACTGTATCAAGGCCGACAAGTATGTAAAACCTAAGATTTCGAATTCTTATTCAAAAGGACGACATTCTTATTACATCACCTTCCGGGATTTCAACAAAACAGAAAATCGACTCATTCAAAATAAGTTCCAATTTAAGATACAACTGTGCCTTGAATCAAATAGTTCTATTAGGAAAAATAGAAAAAACTCACTTGAAGTTCACCATGATGGTAAAGAAGGATCAATAAAATTATGATTGATGAATTAATTGCCACTTCTATTGGATTATTTTTATTAAAAAACTAGTTTCGAATGATAAACATACATCTTCAGTTCTGAGGAGATCTAACAGATATCTCCAGCAGGAATCCTTAGCATTCGAAAGTATTTTTCAAATTAAATAGTTCCAATAGAAGTGGCAATTAATTCATCAATCCTAAATAGAAAAAAAGTAATCTATTTTCATAGTTATATTAATAATAATAACGGAAAACGTAGCTCGGAGTAGTGTTAATAGAAATTATAGTTCTATTGTGCCAAGGTTTCGGTTTAATCTGGTCTTCATCAAAGTTATAGAAAAATTGTTCTGAAATAAATTTTTATATTAGAATACCCTAGAGCTATCCCCTGAATGCTTAGATGGAGGCTTACAAACTTTGGCACATTTGAAATCTAAAAATCATTTTTTACCAGAGCAAGATTCAATTTATATTTAATCTTAGACGAGAAGTTTGTCCTCCATAGATTTTGACATGCATATGTAATTTTTTGGTGTAATTTTTTTTTTTTCATATACATTTATTGAAATTTACAACTGTACAAAATATATACATCAAGTAAATGTATTGATAACAATTAAATAAAACTTGAAAAGAAATACTCATCAGTAGCCATCTTCTTTTCAGAAGCCTCGGAGGATTATCGGGAATGGAGTGGGAAGCAAGTTGAGAAACTAGTGGATTCAAGTGGTTATGGAGTTTACTTTGAATGTACAGGTATCTGGCTTGGGCTAACTTAGCAACATATGGAACATTAAGATCTTTACGGATAAGTTTATTGGTGGCAAAGTAAGGAGCATTGAGGATTTTTCGAAGGATTTTGGATTGTAAAGATTGGATAAGAGATGAATAGAATGGTTTAGTGGAGCCCTTCTTAAAATTCAAAAATGATAGATTTGAAAACGAAAAATGAGAATGTTGATAAGGCATGATGAGGAACAGCGCCCAGTGGCAACATTTGTTTATTAACCACAATTATTTTGCGGCACAGTTTTAAATTTAAATAAGTTGACATGTAAAAACATAAAATTAAGGTTTAAAAACTTGTGGTAAAACCCCCATTTTACGTATTGGACCATTTTTTTAAAGAATAATCTGTCAAAATTGAAAGTAATGGTTAAAATGTTATTATATCAGACTCGATACAATGCTCCCTCAGTATCAGTAACTGAAAAGAAGTTCTCAACCGAAAACTTCTTTACTTGAAAAAACTAATAACTTAATAATTTCTACTAGTTTATTTATAGATTCAATATATATTTTTTTTTTTTTCAGGGCTCCTTATGGCAGTTTGCGCTTACTTTCTAGAAATTTAAAAATTAGGATATATAAGACTATTATACTACCAACAGTTCTCTATGGATGCGAAACATGGCCGCTTGCGTTAAGGGAGGAACAGAAATTAAGTACTGTTTAAAATATTTGGCAAAAAAAAAATAATAATAATAATAGTAAAGAAACGGGAGTATTTAGAAGGCTTAACAATGCGAAACTGCGGGAGTTATATCCGGTAAATACACGAGGGTGAATCAAATATAAACGGTAATTTTCAAAATTATATTTATTGAATAATATTATACAGAAACTATACCTTCAACATTTTTCAATGTAGTCTCCTGCATTATCTACACACTTCTGCCACCGATTTGGAAGCTTGAATATTCCCTGTTAATAAAAAGACTGAGGGCGAGTTTTTAACCATTCGCGCACGTGCTTTTCGACGTCTTCATTGTTTTCAAATCGTTTTCCTCCAAGTGATTCTTTCAGGGGCGCAAACAAAAAATAGTCACCATTACACCCCCGAATCAAAAATGGCAAGTAAGGAGTGACGAAGGAAGGATGAAGGCTGCCCAGTGAAAGCCAAAACTCGTCTCTCAGCCGGAAAAGTTCTTGCAACAATTTTTTTTTGACTCAAGGGGAATTCTACTCATTGATTTTCTTCACGATCAACGAACAGTGAATGCGGCTTACTACTGCCAGGTGCTACAGTCAGCAAAAACCAGTTACCGGAACAAAAGACGAGGTATGCCCATTGGAGATGTCATCCTTCTCCATGACAACGCAAGGCCTCACACCGCATTGTTGACAAGGGATAAATTGGAAGAAATGGGCTGGGAAACTCTCGAACACCCTCCTTACAGTCCAGACCTGTCCCCTTGTGACTATTTTTTGTTTGCGCCCCTGAAAGAATCACTTGGAGGAAAACGATTTGAAAACAATGAAGACGTCGAAAAGCACGTGCGCGAATGGTTAAAAACTCGCCCTCAGTCTTTTTATGAACAGGGAATATTCAAACTTCCAAATCGGTGGCAGAAGTGTGTAGATAATGCAGGAGACTACATTGAAAAATGTTGAAGGTATAGTTTCTGTATAATATTATTCAATAAATATAATTTTGAAAATTACCGTTTATATTTGATTCACCCTCGTATTTTAATGTAAAATTGAATGAAACATAGCTTAATATCCAAACAAAAACGTAAAAATCGGGATTTTTCAGTAAAAACTCTATGGTATTTCGGTGCAGAATCAATGAAAAAAAAAACAAGACTAAAACGACAAGCCTAAATAGCATTGAAAGATTCACCCTTCCTCTTCAATATGGTGCCGATAAACTTGAATTTGGTTGCTTGTAATCCGCGACAAATCGATTTTAGTAAAACGTAAATTTTAAATTTAAAAGCCTAGAGAGCTTTTAGTGTAGATTTTATTAAAGTACTACTAGTGAGTAGTTCTTCACAAGTTATTTACATACCATTGTATTCACTTTTAACACATTTACTTGATGTATATCATTTTGTACAGTTGTAAATATCAATAAACGAAAAAAAATTCTGAAAACACTATATTTCTAGCCCAAACGCAAACCAAATTATATTGTAAGATTAGAAACAGGACAAAATCCGCTATTCATCCCAGTACATTTCATACCAGAAAATCTGCTACCCCGTATCTGCCTGGAAAGACTTTTAGATTTACTTACCAATAAACTAGATTTTCAAAAAAACTGGGAATCTCAAATCCCGATAATTTGATTTGGGCCAGAGACCTTCTAGTGTAAAATTTTTATTAAAGTGCCACCAATAGGTGGTTGCTTTACAAGTAATTGTCATGTAAATGTTTTTATTTTCCAACACATACACTGGTTGTATATGTCCTATACAGTTGTAAATATGAAAAGGTGTGCTTCATTATAAGTGCTACTGATGAGTAGTTCTTTTCAAGTTTTGACATGTTATTGTTATCAACACATTTACTTGATGCATATTATATTTTGTACCGTTGTAAATTTCAATAAATTGATATTATTAAAAAAAAAAGTTCGTTTAAAAAATTCAACATCGATCTGATGACCCAATGCAGATAGAATTATTCAAAATGCGTTTAATTTTTAGAAAGCTTCTAATTACTGAATTAGATGCTTGAAAATCATATTTAGCATTCAAATGGTCACTAATCACACCATTTTGATGGCAAACTGCCCACATCGAAACGGCATTCCTTTGAGCTAAATTTTGATCATTAGTCGCTTCTGATGCGAGAAAGCGCTCCTACTCCAGGTTCCGACCACACAACCTGGTCATTTTTTAGGTTTAGGCTATGTAAGTGAACCAGGACTGGTCGTAGGTTGTTCTGCGTGGTCGTCTCCAAGAAGTCCTACTTTCCAGGTAAGGATTTTCCAGCCATACCTTCATGTTTTCGCATCGTGAACAAATATAAAATGTTTGAATAGTAAGCGCATCAAAGTGGATGACCGAAATTCCTGAGCACAAAATTCATACATCTCCTACGGATGGAAAATGAATAGGTTATTTTGTCTAGCATAAATCCTTATTACTCAAAACTACTCATAAATGAATATTAACAAATTCATTACTCACAACTTGTGCCAAATTTATATACCATTGCTAAACTTCTAAATCAGTCATTTTTGTCTCTTTAATTTAAAATCCACAGCTGTCACTTATGTTGTGACAACAAGCAGATAAGATGATTATATGCAATATAATTGGCATGTAAGGCGATGAGGGAGGACAGAACCAGCGGTATTTACTGCTAACATGAAACATGATATTCAATCAGTTTTAACGGAGAAGATCTCTCAACCAACTCCTTTTTATTCTTCTTCGGGTATTCTCTGGCATGTATTTCGAGACCATATAGTTTGTATTAAGTTGTTGATATCTCCGAAGAGTTTGTCGTGAAGTCTTTTGAATGAAGTCTGGATGTGAACTTGTACGATGGGTTTGCGTAATTCTGTGCGTTATGTCATATTATTGACAAACCAGGGTGATTTTAAATCGGTAATTTAAAATTATAAATATATAATCAGTTAAAAAAATTTTTTTCGCTAAAATGTTAAAAAAAAGAATCAAGAGACAGATCAATATTCAAAACATGCACACAAATAATAATTTTGTACTTACATCTGCACTGTATCCAATGGACTTTCAAAATCACCTTAAAATTCTGCGGTATGACTTAAATGATGCGGTATGACCTTAAAATTCTGCGGTATGACTCACCTACAACAAAAAGCAAAAAGATTATTATTCGAGGATTGTTAATTTACAATTTTATTCTTTTATTAATAGAAATTTACAACTGTATTATAAAATACATCTAGTAAATACGCGGTATATATGAGATATAATGACATGAATAAAACTTGTAGAGGAACTACCCATTGGTAGTAGTCTAATGAATATTTACAAAAGAAGATCACGAGGCCATCTTCTTTTTTTCAGACGCCTCGGAGGATTGCCAGGAATGGAATGGGAAGCTAGCTGTGCAACAAGTGGATTTGGATGAGTGTTAAGTTTATTATGAAAGGAGAGGTATCTGGTTCGTGCAAAATCAGCGACGTATGGGATATTAAGGTCATTGTGGATCAGTTCATTTGTGACAAAGTAAGGAGCATTAAGGATTTTGGATTGGAGTAATTGGATGCGGGAAGAATTCGATGGTTTAGTGGATCCCCACAATTCTATACCGTAAGTCCAAATAGGTCTGATAATTGTCATATATACAAGTTTCTTATAATGAATCGGGAGATTTGAACGTGTTGTAGCAGTCGAAATCTACGTGCAGCTTCTTATCTTTTCAATCTTGTATGAAGGTTCCAGGTAAGTCTCTTGTCCAGATGAAATCCAACGTATCGTATTTTTTCCACATTAGTTAGAGGTAAACCATTAAAGGATACTGGAGGACAGGATGAGGTAGGTTGTCGACGGAGGGTAAAGGTTATTTGTTGGGATTTGCTAGGATTTATCTTGACTCTCCAGTTATGACACCAAGGCAAGTAATATGTGACTGGAGTGTAAGGGATGCAGAAAATGCAGAAAATCATTGACTGATAACACGCTGGTGTCATCAGCAAAGGTTGTGAGGATAGTATTAGGATGAGTTGGAATATCCAAAACAATTTAAAAAACAAACATTAGTTCAGTGTATGTCTTATTTTGAACGCTTAACAGCGGAAGACTTTACTTGTTCCAAAAGCTGATTCAAATTATATCATAGTAATTAGTAACTTGTCACCTCAATTACCATTTGATTTTCCTCTTAATTTTAAATCATGTTTCTAGAACTTTCAATATTTTTAGCAGTTTTATTGAGATTGACAATAGCTGATCTTGGATCAGTGGATTTTAAACCTATTAACAGCAATTAATATGCTCAATATGATTTATAAAGAGTTGTTACGTCAAAAATATGTATTTTTAAACGATTTCGCATGTCGAACTTGCCTATATATTCTAGTAGTCCAGTTTGTTTATTTCGTTTAACGTCACTTTATGCTGCTATGGCTAATCGGACGATGCTACGACGGTGGGAGTCCTAAATTTTGCCTATCCAGGTATAATTAGGATAGGGATCTTTAACGAGTACCTGACATCGCACAGGCTCGGGACCTCCATTTTACGTCCCTTCCGAAGGACGGCATAGCTAAGAATTTTTAACTACCTTTAAAAAATCCTAAGGTCATCTGCCGTGCTGCGAATCCGCGATCTTGGGTTTAGTAGGTTGCTTTGCTAACCACTACACCACAGGTGACCCCCAGTGGTCCGGAATATATATCCGGTAGTCTATAAAATTATGTATGTTTATGTTTTTAAAATAAAACTGTAAACTAAATCATTATATACATTATTATATAATTATTATTTTTATTAATCAAAATACTCTTCATCACTCACAATACATTTCTTCCAGCGGTTTTACTTCTCTAAATAGAATTTTGAGTTTATTATTAACGATATTAGATTTCTATCGACTGTCGTCAATAAATGTTTATCGCGGTGTGGTTCAGTTACTAAAAAAAAAAAAAAAAAAAAAATTTAGTTGGTAGGCTTGAGGTTTGAAGAGAAGGGGGGAGGCAAAAATATGTAAAAAAAAAAATTATATTTAAATAAATGCCCCTCTTACGTTTCTGGAACTCCCTTCCAATATTCGCCATTCCTCCACTCATAATAGCTATAGATCCAGACTTTTTCTTCACTTGTTAGGCATTAAATCTAACATTCATATTGAAGAAGAAAATATTTACTAAACCGAAATATGAATATTCATAATATAATATTAATTTTGTTTAGTATTATTTTTGTACTATTGCACTAATTTTGTATTATTGTTTTTATCATGTTTTATATTTTATATCCGAAACGATACATTTATTCCTCAGGAGAAGATGTATATTTTAGCTTTGTAAACTTTTTTTCTTATTTTTTGTTTTCCTACCTCATTTTAAATTGATAACCTTAAGATATAATTTGTTTTTCGTGTAATATTTATAACATGAAATATACCGTATTTTTATACTTTTTATACCGTAATTTAATTTAAATATTAAATTTTCTTGCTTCTATTATGTCCTTAATTGTATATACGACAGCTAGGTCGCCATTATATTGTTCATTGTAATTATTCCTAAGGGGCAATTGCCACAGAATAAAATTTATTTTCATTTATTCATTCTTAAAGGGTTACTGTATGATGGAGCACAAAAGAAGAAAAAAATATCTTTAACCTGGAATGATAAAAATAATTCTTCTTTAAAATAATACTAACTAATTAATTTTATGCAAAATCTAACAACTTCAAGAGATACAGAAGGGGCAGACACGTGGAGACTTTAACGATGGGTCAAGATGTGCGGCGTCCGATTGTTTCTGTCCCTTCTTATCTATAATGGGGATCCTCCGAGGGTGATATTTAGTACAATGTGTATTGTGTATTGTACCTGTGTACCTACAGGTGCCAATGCCCTGTCTGTCCGGCTGTGTTCTATGTTCTGTGATCTGGGCGAGTTGTGTACGCGGTCAGGGCTTTCGAAATGTGAATGTAACATTACATACATAATTTATCGGCTTCTAATATCGATATCTGAGTCAGAGGCTGTAGGTTAGGGTGACATATAAGACATTGAAGGGGAAAGGCTCTTGATCGATGTCTTAAGATTTATATGCTAAAAATTTCTCAATACTCCTTTCCACACGGTCAAATTTAATTAAGTATTCATCAAAACAATCTAAAATGTAACCACACTTTTTTTTTTTTTTAATACATAAAAAACTGACCTCCGCATGCAATCAGTATCAGTAGATCAGTTTTCGTATAAGATAGTAAATATGTATTGGCTTAGTCCCGATCAGGTCTAAAAAAATATTAGCACCTGTGGATAGATTGGTTCGGGAGAAAAATATCTTTAACCAACTTAAATAATTTACTTTCAAAATATGATGGAATTTGTAGGTAAACACGTTTAATATTTTTTTTAATCTAGAAAAAGCTAATTAATTTAAAAATGGAAATTAATAAAATATTCTGAAATAAAATTTTAAAAAATAATAATAATTTATTATAGGATACATTTTTTTCAGATCATACATACAAACTCACTAAGAATTAGTTTTCGTCCTTAAGTATACAATTTTTAAAGATTTTATTAGTTTTCATCCTTAAGGATACTATTTTAATATAGCGGAAGGTCATCTGGGCCACATATATATTAGTTTTCTTCCCTAAGGATACTATTTTGAAATATTCCAGGATTTAACGGTTTTTAAGTTATCCGAAGGATATTCCGCCATTGCTGTCTTTTTAGTTCCTGTCCTAAAAGATACTATTTTGAAATATTAGAATATTTAACGATTTTAAAATTGCGGAAGGATATTCCGCCATTGTTGTCCTTAAGTATACTGTTTTGAAATATTTTAGGATTTAACGGTTTTTAATTTATGCTAAGGATAGTCCGCCATTGTTGTCCTTAAGGATTTGAAATATTATTTGAAATATTGATTATTAATAAATAAAAGAAAAACAAAGCTATGCAATTAGTAAACAAAAATTAATTTCGGTATTGATCTATATCTTCACAAAATATTTTTTGTTTTTGTTGATCAAGGACGCTTATACCGGAGGAAATGGTCTGAATATTAGAGAAACTGAAAAAAAAAAAAATCTACTTTATTGAACAACGGAATTGAAATCGACTTAAAAAGGCACGAAATTGGAACAAATGGACTCCTATCGGCTTCCGGAAAGACCAATTTATCGATTGGAGCGGAATACAGATGGCGTGGGAAAGAGAAAGTCCTCTCTGTTTTGTAAAGTAATCTAAAAAAAAAAAATAATAATAATTTAAATAGAATTTAAAAAAAATGTCAGGTGATTATTTAGAGCATATTCTTTACAAGGCTATTCCTTCAGATGGCAAAGATAAGAATCAGAAATTGAATCAAGTAAAAGAGGAAATCGAATTCAACTGCGTAACATTTATATCTCTAGTCGATATATTTCGAAAAGGCTTAGTTAATTTGCATATTTATTTATTGATATCGTGTTTCTAAAACTAATAAAACACTTTTTTCTCTCATTTCACTTTAATTACTTAGAAAAATAATATTGAATGCTGATAGGTATTAATATCTTAAATGAATGAAGACATTTTTTTTTTAATTCATATCTTTGTTCACACCTGTCAATTACAGTTGGACGACCATTGAATCTGTTGTGAGAATAAAAATGGCGACGATAAAGGCATGAGGGGAGCATAATAGGGTTGGGCGATAGTCGATAGTTAGCACTATCGATAGGCTGATACTATCGGTTGAGAATAGCAATCGATAGTTTTTCGATAGTTTCTTCTTTTTTTTCCAAAGCTATTCAATAAGGAATTTAAACTAATTTAATTACATTCAATTATATACTTACTATTTGAAATTTGCAGGATTATAAATTATAAGATTATATCATAAAGATGAGAGAAAAAAACTAATTTATTTGAATTTTAAAAAAGGTATTTACAATTTACATGGTTACAATGATAATGAACAAATCAAGTCTTCAGAAACGAAAAATAACGAAATAGTTAATTTCAAGAGTCAAGTGTGCTCCTTGAGCCACATATTTCCCGAAAGAAAAACTCGAATTTCTGCTTTGCTTTGTTTTAATCTTTGAGAAAACCCTTGAGCTCTATAAATTCCGAATTCAACTTCAAAAGAACTCGACACTGGACAAAGACAGATCTGTATAATTCCGAGAGTTTCAAAACTTGAAATTAGTAAAAAAGATCTATCGATAGTCGACGCTATCGATAGTGACCATTGATAGGCATTACCTATTGATATATCGATAGTAACTATCGACTATCGCCCAACCCTAGTGTTAGGCAAGTTAGGAGACTAGTGGATTTTACTATGAAAGAATAGATAGGTATCTGGTATGGGCCAAATAAGCAACACATGCAACATTTATATCTTTATGGATAAGTTTGTTCGTTACGTAATAAGGAGCATTGAGGATTTTACGAAGGATTTTAGATTGTAAGGATTGGATGTGAGATAAATTACATGGATTAGTGGAACTTCAGATTTCAACTCCATATGTTCAAATAGGTTTAATTACTATCACGTGAGTATAGTGACCATCGATAGGCATGACCTATCGATATATCGATAGTAACTATCGACTATCGCCCAACCCTAAGCAGAACCCAGCGGCACCTCCAGTCTTTATTTTTATTTATTTTAGTCTAGGAGGTCTCTCATCCAGCTCCTTTTTAGTCTTCTTGGGTGTTTTCTGAAATATGTATTTTGGCCATGAATAAGTATATTAGGATGTGTTTTTAGTAGTAGATTTTTCGTGGAAGTGTTTGTAGTAGGTTCATATTTGTTCGTCAAATATTGCCATGCGTAGGTCAGTATGTAAAGTTATGTTGCTTACGTACCATGGGGCTTTTGTGACTGAATAAAATAAATTTATTATTCCTACACGTTGATACTCACCTAAGGGAAAAAAAAAAGAAAAAGCTGAGCGTAATGAGACGAAAAGGTCAGGTAGATAGGCTGTCCTTTAGGTTTTCCTAGAATTGGTTGGTTTTTGTATACTCCTATTAGAAATAACTTTAATTTAAAGGACTATTGGAAATTTTTATCTGGTGTTTTAAATAAAATCATTTGAAATAATGATATTGTTCAAAACCAATCCAAATTTTTGTTTAAATCAATCGGAACTACTTTTTTTTCTTGAAATTTTTACACTCATATGTTGTACTACGCAACAAAGATTATATCGTTTTATAAGTTAGTATCAATCAGAAATGTATTCGCACATGCGTGGGAGTGCTTAGGATACCACTTGCGTGAGCAACTTTTAGGAAAGGCGATTGAGGAGGTAGGTTCTTAAGAAAAACTTGTTATATTCGAAATTATACTCTACTAAATTTAATACAATTTGAGCAGAAAATAAGATTTATACCTTAAATGGGAACTAAGATACAGACATTAAAATATTCCGAATTTAATCAAAATGTGTCCGAAAATGTGTGTGTTTTTTTTTTGTGGGACATGTTTTACCGGTGATCAAATTCGATAGGTTTTGGGGGAATGCGAAGGGGTCCTTAGATTTGTTCTTTAGATTCCAAATTTGTAAAATTCCAAGTTACATGTTTGAATTATCGTATATCTACAACGGATTGGAATAGGAAGGTAAGGTCTGCGGCATTTTTATCTATTTTTGTATTTTTGATCTGGTTTCACACTTTTTTTTTTTTTTTTTTTTTTTTTTTTTTTTTTTTTTTTTTTTTTTTTTTTTTTTTTTTTTTTTTTTTTTTACACTAATAGGTACTCACCCTGTTCAACTTTTAAGATAATTATAATACATTTTTAATTATGGAAACATGTGCTTCATTGAAATCTCCGGGTTATCTGACCTTTTGTTCGTTCCGCTCTACAACTTGGTCCCGTGGCTATATACAAGAACTAACAGTAATTTTATGAAAATGAATTAATTCTATTCCAGGCTTTTTGGTTTATCTCTCCAGCCCAGAGGTAGAAAGGCTAACGGTGAATCCATATATGGAGATATGGTACGTATACTTTACCATCTGCCCTCTCGAGCGGACAAGGAAGTGTATTCGAGATGTGGGGCTACGAGATTGTAAAAGCGTACTTAATTCGAATACTGATTCTGCTTAGGTTATTTGAGTCATATCTCTAGCGTCTCTTTTAGGAACTAGGTTCCGCCCACGGTCTGGCGTCCAATCTTGTTTCTTATCTTAATAGCCTAAGTTCTAGAGTAGCATTGAATATAAAATTCGTTCTATGTCAGTGAAATATCTGTTATCAAAAATATATATATATTTTTATTGTATTGTACTTCACGTGTTCTGTTATCTATCCATAGAATACTGAGTGCTATTTAGTCCAGTCAATAAACATATTGTAGATTGCATGAGATATGAAGGTTAGCAGTAGTTAAAAGGTAAACATACTAAAAGTTCCCGCCCCTGGGGGGTGAGCTAACGTTGGAGGATAAGGAGAAGGTCCCATTTTGGAGTTTTTCGATTATATCTTGAAAACGGTGGACTCTAGAAAAATATGTAACGAATAAAACCTAAAGCTAATTAAATTTCCTATAAAATTAATTTTATACATATTTGTTGAACTTCCAACAGTTTTCGAGATATGCGTTATTGGAAATACATAATTTTCGGAAAAAAATAATTTTTACCTCACTTTTTGTCAAACATTTGATTCAAGTGCCTTCCACGAACTTTTCTCAGAACAAATGTCAGAATCAAAGTTGTAGAACATTAAATTTTCTTTAATTTCAGATATATGTTTCTGGCACTTGAAGCAAATGTTTGACAAAAATTTAGGTATGGATTATTTTTTTTTTTTTTTTTTTCAAAATTATCGATTTTCAATAACGTATATCTCGAAAACCGTTGAAAGTTCGATAAATATGTACATAAACAATTTTATAGGAAATTTAATTATATTTAATTTTGATTCGTAGTATATTTTCATGGAATCCACCGTTTTCGATATATAATCGATAGACCCAAAAATATGAACTTTTCATGAACTCATTTACTGAACTAATTTGGTTGTCCGAAAGTTAATATAGGTTAGTGGTTTTAAAATATAAACAAATTAAGTTAATTTTTGGGGAAAAAAAATTGAACAAATTCAAGATTAAACCCACGTGTTTCCGTAGTTTTATAGGGCATCAGCTGTTGTAACCTTAGAAACACTATGGAAGGTTATGTTATCATGTTATGTTAATTATAAAGGGTTCTTATTGTATTTCTTATTCTTATTATCATAGCATTTTGTTTGTAATTGTTTTTGTTAATAATATAGTTTCCTTTAGACATGATGTTATAACAATGAAAATAAAGAGTTTTTTGTTGTGTATTATTTAATATTTTGAAAAGTTAATTTTTAGATAAAAAGCAAACAAAAAACAAGATTAAACCTACTTGTACAAACCTGAACTTTTTTATACATATTTAGGTTTTTTATTTTTTCCTTTTTAATCATATTTTTTTATATTTATTAATTAACTTCCAATTCCATTGAGTAATTATTGTTTATATTTTATATTCACTCAATGATAATTTCTATATTATTTTAAAATATTTTTACATTATATATAAGTAAACATGTTTGTATATATATTTATGATAATACGCATTATGTCGAGAGATGGGACGCGTAGAAATATATGCACACATTGCAGCGTTACTATAATGTGGAAAACTAGAAACCTGAACTAAAAAATAAGAAAAATAATATTTTAATGATTCGAAACAAAGAGCATTAATGGACAATCAACGGAAGTATTTTAGGAGTCGGTGCCAGCTAAGAAGAGCAGTTTAGCAGCTTTCTTTCGATTCCTGTTTTTTTTTTTTTTTTTTTTTTTTTTTTCGTTGGCACCGACTCTAAAAATAAATGATCATAAAATGTGAATATGTGTATAAGTATCGATAATTTTTCTATTGCCATTTTATGCTCTTTGTTTCGAAGCAATTAAAATTTTTTTTTTTAACTTTTTAATTCAAGTTTGTATATGTAGATTTAATCTTGAAGTAAGTTTTTTTTTTTTTTTATTGGGTTGTTTCACATGAAATGTCCGATTTTATAATATTTGAAATACATAGAGGATTTTGCGAGTCTCTGTTGTTGAAAAAGCTCGATACATGGGTACCTCACGATCTCACTGAGCGACAGCAATTGAAACGTCTTGAAACCTGCGTTGCGTTTCGTTGCTTGCTAGGCAAAAAACCGACCCTTTCCTTGAAAGAATAATAACTTGCGACGAAAAATGGATTGCTTATGACAATCAGCGTCGGTCAGGGCAGTGGTTAGACATCGACGAAAGCCCAGGATAAATGCCAAAACCAAATTTGCACCCGAAAAAAAAATTTGCACCACAACCTGTTGATGGTTACAGTATGGTGGTCCATGGCTGGAATCATACATTATTCCTTTTTGCCTAGAGGTGAGACCATTACCTCTACAACCTACTGCAATGAAATTGGCCAAATGCACGAAAATTTATTGAAAAAACAACCTGGATTGGTAAATCGGAAGGGCCCTATACTCCTACACGACAACGCTAGACCCCACGTTTCAAAACTTACCATGCATAAATTGAAAGAGCTGGGGTACGAAGTTCTTCCGCACCCACCATATTCTCCCGACTTGTCTCCAACAGATTATCACCTTTTCAGGAATTTAGACAACTTCTGCAGAGGAAAAATTTTTGCAAATGGTGCTGAAATCAAAAGTGCGTTTTCAGATTTTGTTTTACTTCAAAGCTCATAGTTTTTCAAATCCGGGATAAAAAAGTTGTTGTCACGTTGGGAAAAATGTGTAGAAAAAGAATTGTAAATACTTCGAATAAAATTATATTGTTTTCATATTGTATTTTTACTAAAATCCCTATACCTTAAAAACGGACATTTCATGTGAAACAACCCAATATTTAAATTAACTTTTTTTTTTCAATTTTTATTGGTGAGTGTATTTTTTTTTTTTTTTTTTTTTTTTTTGTTAATGTTTTAGTTCAAGTATGTGCTTGTAGGTTTACCCTTGAAGTCGTTTTTTATTTCTTTTTTCTTAAAAAGCGCACAAGTTAATTCCAATAAAATTTTTATAGGACCATCTCTAAAGAACGGCCTACCCATCAAAAAAAGAATCATCGAAATCGATTCATAGTTAACGGAATAATAGCGAACAAAAAAAAAAAAATACAGTCGAATTGAAAACCTAGATTAAAAAATAAATGAATTACTCTTAACTATCCGATCTTTTTTTGTTTCTTTAGAATAGATTTCTTGACAGATATTGTCTCAACTTAAATACGCTACGACTGGCAAAGGGAAAGGTTTGATTTGAGATCTGTAACCTTATAATATTCCCACTTTAAGGTTAAAAATGAATTGCTCAGTTTCTAATAAAACTATGAATAGGTAATCATATCACAAAATAATTTATTTTAGAATTTAAAAACAAAATGTGTGAAATATTTCAACCTCAAATCAGGCCCTGCTTCCTGGATAGATTTAAAACTTTCAAAATCTACTATCACTTATGAGCCAACCAGTTTCAAAACAGTCTAAAAGAACAACGAAAAACATCGACCTAATTTGTGAAGCTGATAGAAAGTTTGAAGTTCAACCGTGGAGAACTAGAAGTTCAACGATAAAATATAATTAAGTAATGAATCCAATGAATCTAAAACTATAATATCAGACCCAACATTATCCTCCTATCTACATTTTGATCAGTCAAGGCATCGCTGTTATCCACACTTAATATACATTCTATATCACCTCTATTTTTTTTTATTATTATTTTTTTTTTTATGATATTTACATAAACATTATATAATTATGTAATATTATTATGTAAACATTATATACAATAAGTAAATTTCTATTGAAAAATGATTAAAATGGCATGCCAATAACAAGTAAAGAACTACTCACTAGTAGCACTTCAATAAAATCTACACTAAAAGGTCTCTAGGCCATCTTCTTTTCAGACACCTCGGACAGATTTCGGAAATTGATTGTGAGGTAAGGTTGGGCGATAGTCGATAGTTAGCACTATCGATAGGCCGATACTATCGGTTGAGAACTATCGATTGCCATTGATAGTTTTTCGATAGTTGCTTCCTTTTTTTTCCAAAGCTATTCAATAAAGAATTTTAAATAATTTAATTAAATTCAATACACTACTTACTATTTGAATTTGCAGGATTATAAATTATAAGATTATAAAACAAAGATGAGAGAAAAAAAAACTAATTTATTTGAACATACAATAATAATGAAAAAAATCAAATCTTCAGAAACGAAAAATAACGAAATAGTTAATTTCAAGAGTCGAGTGTGCTCCTTGAGCCACATATTTCCCGAAAGAAAAACTCGAATTTCTGCTTTGCTTTGTTTTAATCTTTGAGAAAACCCTTGAGCTCTATAAATTCCGAATTCAATTTCAAAAGAACTCGACACTGGACAGAGACAGATCAGCATAATTCCGAGAGTTTCAAAACTTGAGGGTAAAAAAGATCTATCGATAGTCGACGCTATCGATAGTGACCATTGATAGGCATTACCTATTGATATATCGATAGTAACTATCGACTATCGCCCAACCCTAGTGTTAGGCAAGTTAGGAGACTAGTGGATTTTACTATGAAAGAATAGATAGGTATCTGGTATGGGCCAAATGAGCAACACATGGAACATTTATATCTTTATGGATAAGTTTGTTCGTTACATAATAAGGAGCATTGAGGATTTTACGAAGGATTTTAGATTGTAAGGATTGGATGTGAGATAAATTACATGGATTAGTGGAACTTCAGATTTCAACTCCATATGTTCAAATAGGTTTAATTACTATCACGTGAGTATTTTAATGGGTATTTTAGAACGTTTTAATATTAATGTTGAAGAAGTCGAAAACGATATGAAAACTTAAAATTTTTTATACAACCATTCTCCATTTTGGGTCCTTCTATAAGAGGATGAATCGACTGATAAATATAGCAACTTGTGATGAATAAAATAGCAGTTTCAAGTTAGCAGGTTAGGTAAAAGATGAATATGAATGAATCATTGATGGATGACAGGCGTCGTTGGAAAGATAACATCAATCTTGTTTCGCTGAATTTCTTCTGCAATTGTTTTTCACGATCTGATCGCATGCAATCCGCATATGCACTACGCATTCGTCAAATAGCTTTGTTAACAAGTTAATGGTTTATTATATCAAGATGTACAAATATAGTTTGCCGTAATACTGTTTAGAAAGTTTTAACAAATTTAATAATGAAGGAATCATGGATGGCTGTGTAATTGAAACTGGTAGAGCGTCTAAGTATATTTGTGACATAGTCAGGAGCATTAAGGATTTTACGGTGGATTTTGGATTGTAAGGATACGAGAAGAAATGGAAGGTTTAGTGGAGCCCCAAAGCTCAACTCCGTAAGTCCATATTAGTCTAATTACTGTCATATAAATGAGTCATTTGAAATTAATTGGGAGCTTTGAACGCTTGTCTAGTAAATGTTGAAGAAGTCGCAAGCGACGAGCAGTTTCTTGTCTTTTAAGTCTGGCATGTGCCAAAAATATACTGATATGTTTTGTTCAAATTATTTATTGACTGTACAATGTTTTTCGGAGGAATCGAGATGTACACTCGTACATCTTCAAATAAGTTCTTCCTCTTTTCATTTTTTATAAATTTTTTCTACATCTATAATTTACATATTACTTTATCTTAATTTTTTTCTTTTTTTATAAGGTTAGTATTTTAATAATATGTCTTCCTATTCTTTAGAACAAAGTAGAAAAAATGGCAAAGTGTAATATACAGGGTGTTGGGAAGATCGTTGGCCAAAGAGGTATCTCGGGTAGGGAGGTTCATTTTGAACCTGTTTATGGTCACTTACCTATATACAAACTCATAGGCTCGTTGCACACACACCGGTTTTGGACGGCCGGTTTTTTACCGGTCTTCCAAATTTCAATAGTGAACGACATGTCAAATAGTAACCTTGCACACACACGGACTTTTTGCCGGCCGGCAAAATGCCGGTGAGTTGCCGGCGCCTGCCACTGCATTATAATTACTGTTTTATGCACT
The DNA here is from genome assembly GCA_003667255.2 of Euschistus heros. Lineage (NCBI taxonomy): Eukaryota > Metazoa > Arthropoda > Insecta > Hemiptera > Pentatomidae > Euschistus > Euschistus heros. The sequence goes on along the minus strand of RCWM02000571.1, from coordinate 243,636 downwards.
ACAATTACAAAAGCTACTACTTGTTTGAGTTACTGAGTCGAATGAAACAATATCAATTTGTAAATCAGAAATTGTTAAAAGTTTTAGGGCGAAAAGTCAAGAATAAAATAAAATTATAATTCTACTAATTGTTTGAGCGGTAAAAAACCGGTGACTGTGCAAGCACTAGCACCGGCAAAATATCGGGCGGTTTTTTGCCGGCCGGCAAAAGGTCGGTGTGTGTGCAACTAGCCATACGGTTTTGTTTTTTTAATGATTTGTTTTTGTTTTTTTTAATGGCCAAAACCAAACATTTATGCCTTATAACTTAACTGATATATCAACGCCATTATTTTTATATATTTTTTTTTTTGCTGTAATTACTAAAACATTGTCCATGTAAAATAAAAAAAATCCGTGAGTGGCTGTGTCATGGAGGGCCATGTGTTGTACGTGAATACGTTTATGTTACGGGTTATTTTTTCTGAATAAAATATTTGTATTTATGTATTTAGGATAAAAGCAAAGAAACTAATAATTATTTTGTTAGAAAATAACTTTATAGATTACAGGTCTGTGATAGAAATGGCAAACTATGTAAATATGACACAAACGTTAAATCAATACAGGTATTACCTAACGTTGAAGTTTCAATACATGACAAATTGAACTCGCTGAGCATGTCTGGCAATGAGCGGTTTTGTGAGACATCGACATTAAAATTTTTACAACATTGATTTTGTGCAAATTAATTGCGATAATAAGTATAAAACAATTGCTGATCAGGAACACTATCACAAAGTTTTTCATAATATTTTTTTTATTCTAACACCTTATTATATTCACTGTCACTACTTTAAACTATTGTTTTATATACAATCGATAGATGTTGACAACAGCTGACGATTAAAACTTAAACGAACATGGTAGTATTTCCGATTCAAAAGTTATACTAATTTCAAATCTCAAAGCGCAGCAAAATAACCTCAAAATTACGGCGCTTCTCCTTCCACCGCACGCTATGCGTCACTTTTCTCGCTTATCGTAATGAATTCTTTGATCCTTTTGATATCCAGTGGTATAATTTAATTTTGGATGTAGAGGATAGATTCGAAACTACAACGCCTGATTCGCAACTGTATCCCCTGATTCCGTTATCATTAGGTTTTTTGGATTGCACCCATACGGTAGTAAATTTAAAGACGTATTCACGTCAAAAGATTTGATGCAAAAAACAAATACAAAAAAAAAACGGGTGATCGTTAAATCTTCTTAATGGCAAAAAAAACAAAACATGTTTTTAAAATAATTTGGATTTGGCTGTTTCCCTTACGTTTTTTCTTTTATGAACCTTGAAGTTCTTAATTTTCTTTTTACCTCAAGTAATTTTCTTGTTTACGATCTCCCTTTTTTTGTATATGTTTTTGGATCAATTTTTTTTTATTTTACATGGACAATGTATTAGTAATTACAGCAAAAAAAAAAAAAAAAAAAAAAAAAAAAAAAATGGCGTTGATATATCAGTAAACAACGAAGTTATAAGGCATAAATGTTTGGTTTTGGCCATTTTTTCAAAACAAATTAATTTAAAAAAAAACCGTAAGACTTTGTATATAGGTAAGTGACCTTAAATAGGTTCAAAATGAACCTCTCCAACAGAGATAGTTCTTTGGCCAACGATCTTCCGAACACCCTGTATACCAACTAATCTTCTTCGACAACTTATATAATTAAGAAATATATCACACATTTATTTCAAAAATGGCACAACTCGAAAATCTATATTTTTGATTTATTATCATTTCAATAATCTTATATGAAATGTCAAAAATAAATTAAACTAACTTCAAATCATACCTGACACATCTCACTTGAGATTGGGATTAAAAGATAATTTAGGTACACTTTCCATATTTCATACAAAACTGTAAAAATTTTACTTTTTTTTTTTTTTTTTTATTGAGGTTTTTGAGCTGTCACTTTAGAAAATACATGTGAGACATGATAGTTTCTGGAACATTATTTTAACCTGAAAGAGACAGCTCAAAGCCTGTTTCGAGACAGGTGTTTGAGAAAACCCTCTTGTGTAATTAAACGGTTAGAAAAAGAGAAGTAATCAAACCGTATCGGGGCAGAGCCGTCTCCTCGCCACTATTTTACGAACTAAAATCAAGCTGTTTCAGTGGAGTTATAGGCTATCAGCTGTTTTTGTAACCATAACAACACTATGGAAGGTTATGTTGTGTTATCGTGTGACGTTAATTATTAAATATTCTTATTGTGTTATGGAAAGTTTTGTTTGTAATTGTCTTTTGTTTAATAATGTAGTTTCCTTTTGATGGGATGATATTAATATAAAATTATTTTATTTAATTTATTATTTTGAAAACATTTTTCAATAAACATTGAATAAAGTAAAAAGGCACTAATAAATAAATGTCAAATACTTTTAATTTGTTTTGATGTGAATACGTCTTTAAATTAGCTACCACATGGGGCAATCCAAAAAACCTCATGTTAACAAAAGCGGGAGATACAGTTTGGCGTTGTAGTTTCGAATCTATCCTCTACATCCAAAATTAAATTATACCACTGGATAGCTAAAGGATCAAAGAATTCATTACGATAAGCGAGAACAGTGGCAGTGCCGCAATTTTGAGGTTATTTTGTTGCGTTTAAAGAATTGCAATTAGTATAACTTTTGACTTGGAGAAGCTACAATGTTCGTTTAAGTTTTAATCGTCAGCTGTCGTTAAAATCTATCGATTGTATATAAAACATTACCTAGTTTAAAGTAGTGACAGTAAATATAATAAGGTGTTAGAATAAAAAAATATTATCAAAAATAAATAAAGTCGGCCTATACGCTTCGAAAAGCCAAAACCAAATACAGGTATCGTATATGGTTGGAAAGGGCTTCTCAAGAACGATCGAATGGTAATAATAAAACACCATATGGCCGAGTCAAGCAGTGCAGGGAACGTAAAAGTTTCTGATCAGCAATTGTTAATACCGCCATTAATGCACAAAGCATGGTCGCGCACTCAGAAGACATCCATACTGATACTATCTTCAACCGATCTGATTATGTGGCAATCAGCGAAACTTGGATGGAAAATTCCATGCCAGTGTATGTGCCTATCTTTGATCTGAGATCGTATTGTAATACCGCTAAGAACAGACAAAAAGCAACTACATCATCGGTACCAGTATCATCATGGTGGAGTCGCCATATATCGCAACAGTATCGCATATACCGATATATATTATATCGATATACCACTCTTCTATATCGTACCTTTTTAGCAAAAAGAGTAAACGGGAAGGAGTCGTTAGCGTTGAAAAACTATCTTCAGCCTCCCGTAGAATGGGTTAACAACGAATTAATATCCTTCCGCCGCCTTAAAACAGTTAAATAGTCGAAAAATTTTTAAAAAGTGTCCTTTTTAGGTCCGCCATCTTAAAACCGTTAAATATTTTAAAACAGTATCCTGGAGGACAACAATGGAGGAAGTTATCTTTCGGATAACTTAAAAAACCGTTAAAAACGCAATCCTTAAGGACGAAAAAGCTAATTTTAATTGTGGATGGAGAGAGTGGCCAAGGATGTCCTTCGGCCTCCAAAAAACGTCAGATCCTGGCAGATCTGTAAAACAGTGTCCTTAAAAACCGTTAAAACAGCAATCCTTAAGGACGAAAAAGCTAATTTTAATTGTGGATGGAGAGAGTGGCCAAGGATGTCCTTCGGCCTCGAAAAATTGTAAGATCCTGGCAGATCTGTAAAACAGTGTCCTTAAAAACAGGTATATATATTATATCGGTATATATCGCAATAGCTTTACTGTGTGTTAATGAGTTAACATTGACTTTTCGGAAATTTTTTTTTGGAAACGAATGACGCAACACTTGGTGATGTCTGTCTAGTAAACGTAACGGTCAATGGCATCTTCAAATTCGTACTCGATGTGTGTATATTCACCCTGGCAAAGTGTTAGCAGAAATTAAACTCTTTTTGTTATGGTCGTTGTTTAAATATTCCAAAAACATTGTTAAAATTATAACCGATTACGAGCCTGATCTTACTACACCAGTTATGATAGTTGGAGACTTTAATGTTGATGTCCCACAAAACCGCTCATTGCCCGACTTCAAGCGAGTTCAATTTGTCTTATATTGAAACTTCTCCAACAACGTTAGGTAATACCTGTATTGATTAAACGTTTACCAGAAATCTCGATGCATCTTGCATGCCATTTGTGTCGTACTTTTCGTATCACAGACCTATAATTAATGAAGTTATATCGTAACACAATAATTATTTGTTTCCTTGCTTTTATCCTAAATACATAAATAAAAATAGTTAATTTAAAAAATATATCCGTTGCATAAACGTATACACGTACAACACACGGCCGTGTCCATAACACAGCCACACCCCTTTATTTCTTTAAATTACAATTTACAACTGTATACCTATAATAAAATAAAAATACATCTAGAAAATGTTATGATGATTATCACAATGACATGTTAATCGTTTTAAATTATGTTGAAAAATAAATTGAAATAACAAATATTTGAATATTTTATTTATTTATTTTTAATTATTTTTTTATTGTTATTTGACATTACAGTATAAGTCCAATCTTGATAAGTGCTGCCCTAAAATGTTGCTTATTAGGCTTAACAATTTATGTCTTTGGCCATAATTATTTGAATTTATTATTTATGATATATTATTATAATCTCTAATCCAATAGGATATAAATGATAAAATTAAAAAATACATTATATTATCCCTACCTTCATCATAAATAACTAAGCCAAAGGACAACTAGTTAATAACGTTAAGTAAAGTTAATCACTAAAGAAGCCATAAATCGACCCAGTACTAACGACCGAACAGTAATCTTCAAACATATCTCGCTAGGAAATGAATATCCATACCAGGATCGAGATTAACTTCATCATTACGAACTGATCATGAGAACATGATCCTGGAAGACGTCCTTCCTCGAATATAAAGGTTAGGACGCAAGAAACATAACAAGAAATTACACTTGTGAGGCATAAATTCCATTTAAGGTAAATCCTTGAAGGCAAAAAGTGTTTAAAATAACATCGCTAAATGTTTAACAACAGGTAACATGTTTACCTGTAGACAGGCTATAACTGATGAAAAATGAGTCGAGTATTTTGAAAATTTAATTATCAGCCCTATAGCAGATGGAATTTAGTATAGAGAACCAAGAATGAATCATATTATATTATATAATACAAATATTATATACTTATTTAAAAAATTATATTTTCAATTATAAGTTTATATATATATATATATATATATATATATATATATATATAAAGATAAATATCTCGACTGTTACTATTAAATGTTTAGTAAGGTTCTTGAGGTTCAGTCAACTATTTTGGCGACGTTTCGAGAATATATTGTTCTCATAATCATGCCTAACAGTGAAAAAACAGGTTACAATAAAATAATATAAGTTATACAAGTTGTATCAAGACATAAAGTTAGCTACAATATAAGTATATAACAACATGTGTTAGAATAATTAAATATATATGATTAAAGAATATAGAGGAGTATGAAACTACTTACAATGTTACTGGTGGATATGGTATAGACTAACTAAATTCTAACTATTCTGGTACACAACTGACCGGGAAATTTTGAAAAACAGTTACAAAGGTTATGGGGGATTCCCTAAGAAAAATTAAGTTAAAAGGACTGGATGGTATTCCAAAGATGCAGGTACAAAAATATTTCGGTATAATATACTATTAATATTACATTTTCTCAAACGACGAGTGTATCAACATAAATACAGTTGCACGTCTATAAATAAAAACCCAAATTAATCTGACCAAACAGCTCTCACCACACATTACAGGCAAACAAAACATTCTTTTAAATTTGATTTCTCCAAAATTATTCATCATGAACAAAATAGTTTTAAAAGAAATGATAACCATAGAAAAATTTAAAAATCGCACAATAAACAAAAAATCAGACGTTCTAAATTTAACACCTGTCATTCCAATTTAATATATTCAGACTAATAATATACATTTACATTAATATACATCATATAAATCATTGATCCATTTATTAGTATATTACACCGAAATATTTTTGTACCTGCATCTTTGGAATACCATCCAGTCCTTTTAACTTAATTTTTCCTAGGGAATTACCCATAAACCATTTGTAACTGTTTTTCAAAATTTCCCCAGTTCAGTTGTGTACTAGAATTGTTAGAATTTAGTTAGTCGATACCATATCCACCAGTAACATTGTAAGCAGTTTCATACTCCTCTATATTCTGTAATTATATATATTTTTATTATTCTAACTCATATATACTCATATATTGTTATATACTTGTACTGTAGCTAACTTTATGTTTTAAAATAACTTGTATAACTTATATAATTTTATTGTAACCTGTTTTTTCATTGCAGGGCATGATTATGAGAACAATATAGTCTCGGAACGTCGCCAAAATAGTTGTTTTCATTTATTGACTGAATATTAAGAACCTAGTAATTTTATTTACTAACATTTTTTATATATTTTTTAAATTGTTCATACTTAGAATAAGGTGGGCTAGAAGATCCGGATCCACGTCTTATTTCAATAATTATCTTTGAATAATTTTCGGAACATCCTCCTGCGTGTTCTGGATCAGCACACGCAGAGTGTGTATTTTCAACACGCGAGAAATTTACTCCAACTGGACAAGGTATCTTTAAAAAACCGACTATATACTTACATTCTGTGCTAAAAACACTAAATTAAAATTGGAAAGAGATTAAGTTTGTAAGTTTCTTAACAACAAGCCTCTTATCGACTTTTAGTTCACATAACCACCACCAGGGCTTGACTGTATAACCTCCATTAGACTGTTACATTGCTTGTTTATTTGTTTGTTGAGATTTATCAGTGCATTAGGTGGACATATCAGTGGACTTATTTGATTTACATATTTGAAAAAAAAAAAAACAATTTCTCCCTAACTAGTAAAAACAACAGATAATGAATATGTCTGTCTATAAATCTACAACCTTTTTAAAAAAATATATATTTATTTTTTATCTAAAAAATAGGGAAACTGTCGGCAAATTTTCATTCCATGCTACACCAATAGAGCTAGAGCTTGTAGAAAAAGCCCCAACACTTAGAAATTGTAGGTAAAAGGTGATTTTTTTAATTCAAACCACCAAGTTATATAACAAAAATAATTGTGATTGATGAATTAATTGCCAATTCTATTGGAATTATTATTTTTTATTAGAAAACTAGTTTCAAATGCTAAACATTCATCTTCAGTTCCAAAACATACAAATTTTTCAACACATCAGCACTATATTACATGGATTATATATACTAAAGTTTTTCAAAAATGTAAGACTAGAAATCAAATATTGGTACACACCTGAGGAGAACTAACAGATATCTGAAATATATCCATCGTGGAAGGGGGAAGGGGCCAGGTAGGTTAAATTAAATTCCCACGATGTTTCAGATATATGTTAGATCTCCTCAGGTGAGTACCAATATTTGATTTCTAGTCTTACATTTTTGAAAACTTTAGTATATATAATCTATGTAACATAGTGCTGATGTGTTGGAAATTTTGTATGTTTTAAATCTGAAGATGAATATTAGCATTCGAAACTAGTTTTCTAATAAAACAATCTCGATAGAAGTGGCAATTAATTCAACAATCCTAATTGTCTTGATGCTTCTATACCTCGAGTGATAACAAAAATATTATAAATTAAATTTCTGATTAGGAACTTACAATTTCCTAAAATGTTTGACCCGAGCAACACTAACAGAGCTCGAACGTATCAAAATGTTACATTTTTGAGGGTGAAATAAACTTTAGATCAACAAAAGTTTCAACAAAAGTTAGATCAACAAAAATCCATGCAAATAAATAATTGTGCTATCTGATTGTGAATAATTATTGGTCCCAAATAGTATAACACTTTTTTCTTTTTGAAATTTTTATTGATATTTACAACTGAATACAGTATACATCAACTAAATTTAAGGAACATTATTATAATGACACTTAAATCACTTGTAAAGAACTAATCACTAGTAGCACTTCAATAGACGTTCTAAACTAGAAAGTCTCTTGGCCATCTTGTTTTCAGACGCCTCGGTGGGTTATCAGGAATCCAGTGTGAAGCAAGTTGGGAGACTAATGGATTCGAGTGGAAGTGGAGTTTACTATGAAAGGATTGCTATCTGGTTTGGGCTAAATCAGCAACGTAAGGAACATTAAGATCTTTATGTATGAGTTTATATGTGACAAAGTGAGGATTGGATATGAGATGAATTACATGGTTTAATGGAACCTCAGATTTCAACTACTAATTACTGTCTTGTGTGTCTTTTAATGAGTATATTAGAATGTTTGTCTAGTAAATGTTGAAGAAGTCGGAAACCATCTGAAATCTTAAAATTCATTTAATAAAACAATTTTCTATTATGTGTTGTTCTCTAAGAGGATGAATCGTCTGATAAATATAGCAACTTGTGATAAATAAAATAGCAGTTTCAAGTTAGCAGGTTAGGTAACAGATGAGTATGAATGAATCATTAATGGATGACAGGCGTCGGTGGGAAGAAAACATCAATCTTGTTTCGCTGAATTTCTTCTGCAAATGTTTTTCACGATCTGATCGCATGCAATCCACATATGCACTACGCATTCGTCAAATATCTTTGTTTTGGTATTGTTATTAAGTTATTGGTTTATTGTATCAGGGTGTACAAATATAGTTTGCTGTAATATTGTTTAGAAAGTTTTAACAAATTTAATACTGAAGGAGTTATGGATTGCTGTGTGATCGAATTTGGGAAAGCGTCAAAAATTTCAACCGTTTCTACGTTTCACTGAAATATCTGATAAGGTCTTTATGGATAGGTTTATTTGTGCCATAGCAAGGAGCATTAAGGATTTTTGAGTGTAAGGATTTGGATATTAGGAGAATTGGTAAGTTTTGAGGAGCCCCAAAGCTCAACTCCGTATGTCCAAATGGGTCTAATTACTGCTATGTAAATAAGTCTTTTGTAATTTATTGGGAGCTTTGAACTCTTGTCAAGTAAATGTTGAAGTAGTCTGTAACGTAAGTTTCTTGTCTTTTAAGCCTGTGCCAAAAATATACTAATATTCTTTGTTTAAGTTATTTATTATATCACAAACCTTCAAGAATGGTGTCGAAAATACAGAATCAAAATAAATCCCATCAAATAACCTTTACCCTTCGTCGTAAACCTACGACTTCCTGCCCTACGGTATCCTTTAATGATGTCCCACTAATCCCTGTTGAACAGATCCGCTACCTTGGACTCCACTTGGACAAACGTATTACTTGGAATCCACATACAAGACTAAAACGACAAGAAACTGCCCGTCGTTACAGACTACTTCAACATTTACTAGACAAACGATCAAAGCTACCAATCAATTACAAAAGACTCATATACATAACAGTAATTAGACCAATTTGGACATACGGAGTTGAGCTTTGGGGCCCCACAAAACCATCTAATTCATCTCGTATCCAATCCTTACAGTCCAAAATCCTTAGAAAAATCCTAAATGCTCCTTACTTCGTCACAAACAAACTTATCCACAAAGATCTTAATATACCTTTCGTTTCTGACTTAGCTCAAATCAGATCATAGCAAACTCCACAACCATTCAAATCCATTAGTGTCACAACTTGTTTCTCAATCCATTCCAGATAACCCTCCGAGGCGCCTGAAAAGAAGATGGCCTCGAGACCTTCTAATATAGTACTTCATTATATAGAACCTTTATAAGTGCTACCAATGGTAGTTGCTTTAAAAACAAGTGACGAGTCATTTTTATCATTATCATCATATTTACTTGATGTATTGTATGTTCATATTGTAAATAGAGTTGTATATTTGAATAAATAAATTTAAAAAAAAATATTTATTGTAAGGAATGGATGATTTAGTGGAGCCCCAAAGCTCATAGCTCCGTATATCCAAATAGGTCTAATTACTGTCATGTAAATGAGTACATTGTAATTGATTTGAAGCTTTGAACGTTTTTCTAATAAATGTTTAAGTAGTCTATAACGAATTTTTTCTATTTTATTTTTCTACTTATGAAATTCGGTGAATTTAAAACAAAAACTATAAAATAAGAAAATAATAAAGGAGGCATGGAAGCAACTCCACGAGCGGAGGTAAATAACAGAGATTCATTAAGCTAAGCTATGAGATATATTTCACAGAGGAGATAGACAATTTCCTCTTTGTTGGTGGGAGCAGATGTGCCAATAAAGTGGTAGCGTGTAGCGATGAAATCCTTATTTATGGTGGCTATAAAGGCCTACGCCGGCCTGGAGGAATTTATTTATTTTCTGCCCTTTATAATACGCCCCTCCTTTTGATGTAGGGCTATTTATAAAATAGATTTCATAAAAAAAATAGAATTCGCTCGAAGCCCGAGGCTGTATGTTAATGAGACTTTAAATCTAGCTGAGACTTAAACTGCATATAATGTGTAACATTGAAATAAATCGAATAACTTTGTAATCTATCTGTTGCCTGCTCGAAATTATTATTAGAACTAACTCAAAATAAATATACAATTATTTTTTATTAACAAATGTGTGTCTTTTGATTGGGGTCTATAGTTTTTTTTTTTTTTTTTTTTGGTGTAAAATATTTTTCAACCCTCAAAAATATAACATATTTGAATGATATATCTCTCTTCGTTTAGCTTGGATCAAAAATTTGCCTACTATATCTTATGTAATCAACGTATTTTTTTTTTTAATCACGGTTATAGTTTATTGTTATAATTAACAAATATTAATTCTTAATTGAAATTCAATGTAATTAAGTTCCGAAACAATTTCTCAAACGACGTGTTTATCAACATAAATGCATTTGCACGTCTATAACTATAAACCCAAATAAACCGGACCAAACAGCTCCTACCACACATTACAGACAAACTTTCTTTTAAATTTGAATTCCTCAAAATTATTCACTATAAAATAATTTTAATCGAACTATTAAAGAAATCATAACTATAAAAAATTTTATTAATGGCGCAATAAACAAAAAAATCAGACATCCTAAATCTCAACACCTGTTATTCCACTTTAATACATTCAGACCAATAATATACATTTACATTATCATACAAATCATTCATCCATTTATAACTATATAAATCCTATTTATATCTGCATCTTTAGGAATCCCTCATAAACCTTGTAACTGTTTTTCAAAATTTCCCCAGGCTAGTTGTGTACTAGAATTGTTAAAATTTAGTTAGTCGATACCATATCCACCAGTAACATTGTAAGTAGTTTCATACTCCTCTAAATTCTGTAATTATATATATTTTTATTATTCTAACACATGTTATTATATACTTGTACTGTAGCTAAATTTATGTTTCGAAATAACTTGTATAACTTATATAATTTTATTGTAACCTGTTTTTTTCACTGTAGGGCATGATTATGAGAACAATATAGTCTCGAAACGTCGCCAAAATAGTTGTTTTTATTTATTGACTGAACCTCAAGAACCTTAGTAAACATTTAATAGTAACATTCAAGAAAAATATATAAAACTGCGCTGTATTTCCTAAATGATCTTAATTTACTTAAGGGTATAGCGTGAGGAAGAAATAGTCACGCTGAATTATTCGACTGATTCATATCACAACTAACCTTTAAGTCGACTTTAATTAATTGAAACATAAAAGAAATTTATTTTAAGACAAATGACAAAATTTCAAATTTAGTATTAACATGAGGTTATAAATAGGTCCAGGACATTTTCTGACTGGTACAAGAACACGGAAGAAACAGTCCGATCGGCGAAGAACTCGTGTCCAGCTGTCCCCGAGGCCAGCCGTGACCAAATCTGTGCCAAGGTCTCTCAGGTCGTGGAAAAGCAGAATTTTTGTCATTACCTCCACGCATACCATCGCCTCCTATATCCACATCTTTTATTCAGTCTGCATTAATTTCGAATATTGTCGAATTGAGGTCGGGAATTTTCTGGCTCATGGCATTTATAAATAACATATTCACCTCACATCGGGCTTAGAAATAGGTCCCATATAAAGATTAGATCGAATTATGAGAATGTGAACTCAAACATCTGTACCTGATATCAGCGACCATCATTCCAATCCACTCATTTAAACGGTTAAGAAATGAAAATTGATTCCATGCAAAACATTCCATGACAGGCAAAAGAATATATCATACAGAGAAATGCTATTTAGTCCAGTCAATAAACATATTGTAGATTGCATGAGATATGAAGATAAACATACTAAAAGTCCCCGCCCCTGGGGGTTGACCTAACAATGGGGGAGGGGAGGGGATCCCATTTTTCGATTATATCTCGAAAACAGTGGACTCTAGAAAAATATGTTTCAAATAAAAATTAAAGCTAATTAAATTTTCTATAAAACTGATTATATATATATTTGTCGAACTTCTAACGGTTTTCGATAATTTTAGCAAAAAAATAATTTTTATCTCACCTTTTGTCAAACATCTGCTTCTAGTACCTTCCTTCCTTTCTTTCAAGGGGACGTTTGCAGTTGTAACTCACAAATTTGAATGCCGATTTTTGTGTGGGTAGTAGGGACCTATAATAGTGCAAAACTAGAGTTATAGCCGCCAATGGGCATTAGGAGCCGAGAAAAAAAAAAAAAATAAAAAAAAAAAAATAATAAAAAAAAAAAAAAATAAAAATAAAAAAAAATAAAATAAAATAAAATATGAAAATCACGTTTTATTTTTTTTTCTTAGCTCTTAATCAAGATAGAGAAATGATTCTTTCACGTTCAATTGCAGTTGTGTATGTTATTTTTAATAAAAATAATTTTGTTATGCTCAAGACACTATCTGGCTTTAGGGTGCTCAAAAACTCCAAAAAAATACAAAATTCCAAGGAAATCCGCTGTAAGTCAGTGGAAACTTTTTTTCATGAGCAACTGACCTCACATTTCAATTAAAAGCACCATAAATCCCAATTAAAATGCATTTTAAAAATCAAAAAATCCTTAGCTATTTTTACCTTCGGAGGAGGTTAAAATTTTGAAGGGGTTGACCTGTGCGATTATCAACAACTTTAAAGGCCCTAACAACCTGGATAATCAACCGATTACAATAATAGATCACAAGATCGGCAGCATACACGTTAAACGAAATTTTATCCATGCATAATACATTGGATTTACTCCAGATTTTTTTAAATGGATTTATTTGAAATTTATCGTGTAAAAACTAAAATAATAATAGAAATAGATCATTTTAAAACGTCTTATTTATAATGATGAGATTATGAGTGTGATGAGACCTCATGAATAATGAGATTTGAATAATGATTTACAGCGGATTTCCTTGGAATTTTGTCATTTTTTTAGAGTTTTTGAGCACCCTAAAGCCGAGTGGTATCTTGAGCGTAGTGAAAGTATTTTTACATCAAATAGCATGCATAACTGCAATTAAACGTGAAAGAATCATTTCTCTATCTTGACTGAGATCTGAGAAAAAAAATAAAACGTGATTTTCATATTTTATTTTTTTTCTCGGCTCCTAATGCCCATTGGCGGCTATAAATCTAGTTTTGCACTATTATAGGTCCCTACTACCCACACACAAATCGGCATTCAAATCTGTGAGTTACAACTGCAAACGTCCCCTTGTAAGTAAAAATGTAGGAATCAAAGTTGTAGAACATTAAATTTTCTTTAATTTCTTATATAAATTGTTGGCACTTGAAGTGAATGTTAGACAAAAAGTGAGGGTGATTTTCATACGTAATGAAAATTAAATAAATAACCTCGAAGTATGAACAAATAATTCTTCCAATAATTAAAATAAATTAATGCAATACTAAAACACCAAGAAACTGCACCGTTTTTTATGTTCATATTGTATGAATACATTCATTAACAAAGTATCAATACAAAGTAAAGTAGGTTCGAAATTATTTTGACTTTTTTGTATTAGAAATTTATTTAAGAATATTAATTGTTAAATAACATTTCTCACTAGGACCTACCGTTTGGTATCATATAAATCTTCTTTTCTTTCAACTTAATTTATTTCGTTTAATCACTAATTACTAATTTCATTTAATTATTAATTCAATTAATTTGATCAAAACTTTACGTTTCTGGGGCGTTTTTGGACGTTTTCCAGGCTTTTGATAGAGTATGGCACCAGGGGTTACTAGTAAAATTGAAACCGTTACGACCACACACTTACTACCTTATCTTACAATCTTTTCTTTCAGACCGCTTTTTCTCTGTTCGCCAGGGCTCAGATATCTCCTCCATCAAACCTATTTTAGCAGGAGTCCCTCAAGGCTCAATTTTAGCACCTTTTCTATACTTAGTATATACCTATGACATACCGACGAACAATAACGTGTTAACTGCTACTTACGCAGATGACACTGCAATCATGACTAGAGACGCGGACCCTACACAAGCCACCTTAACACTTCAACACAACCTCAACGAGATTCAAACTTGGTGTAAGAAATGGAAAATAAAACTTTATATGACAAATCCCTTCATATTACATTTACACTACGACGCAAGACCTGCCCGCCTGTTTACATTGACAACCAACCTTTACATCAAACTGTAAAAGTGACATACTTAGGACTTGCGCTTGATAGAAGACTGACATGGGGCCCACACGTCAAGACAAAAAAACAGACGTTACAGTTAAGACTGCGACTTCTATACTCAGTACTTCACAGACGCTCAAAACTACCTTTAAAACAAAAGCTTAACATTTACAGTTACTTGATTAAACCCATCTGGACGTATGCATCGCAAATTTATGGACCGGCCAAAAGAACACATATTCAGAAAATACAGACATTTCAATCTAAATTCCTAAGACTGATAACAGACTCCCCTCCTTATGTGTCAAACGATATACTACATACAGACTTACGTATTCCGACAGTTAAGAGCCATATTCATAACCTTTATCGACAATTTCATGAGAAACTGCGTGGACACACTAACAAACAGATACATATATGGCAACAGTACAGATACCAGACATAACTCAACGGAGGCTGAAAAGGAAGTGGATGAGGGATCTCCTAGTCTAATCGCTAATAATTTAGTTTCACGCCTGGAGATTGTACCACTGGGTGCTGACTCCCTCATGCCTGATCATGTCTGTTGTATCAATGTAATTTCACATTCACTGGTTGTCCATTGTGTACAGTTGTGAATAAAGTTATTATGTTAAAAAAAAAAATTAATTTGATCGTTTTAATTCTAAAATGTGAATTAGGAAAGCAGTAGATTGTATATACGTATACTATAAACGATGATGTATTGTTTTGTTTTTTCCAGTCAGGGAGAAATACAAAATGCATTTGATTTTATTAATTTTTCAGAGTATTTAATGCTAGTGGTAAACATCAT
The DNA here is from genome assembly GCA_003667255.2 of Euschistus heros. Taxonomy (NCBI): domain Eukaryota; kingdom Metazoa; phylum Arthropoda; class Insecta; order Hemiptera; family Pentatomidae; genus Euschistus; species Euschistus heros. The sequence goes on along the minus strand of RCWM02000571.1, from coordinate 228,139 downwards.
CCATATTATTACGATACGATTCCAAACCTCCAGACATGATAATTCAATGGAACGAGGAAACATGGCGATAAAAGTTCAGTTTCTAAAGAGTTATTTTATCCCTCTTTATAACAAACTAAAAAAAATATAAAATAAAATAAAAAAACTAGGAACAGCGAGTTAATTTTTTTATTATACACACTGATTACGTTGGGGCAATGGATAGGATATACATATCATTCTTTTCCCACAGCAATTTCTCTTAAGATCTAACAGAAGTTAATATGTTTTTTATGTTTCTATATATAATTGAAGATGGAGATAAGTATTCCTCTCACATTCCAGAAGATATTTTATGGTTGAGGAAGACTGGAGGAAAACAGAGCATCGAAGGATCATTGGTACAGCTCATCTCGGAAGATATCATCGTCCTCAACATTCTTCACCTGAGTATAAAATTTTAAGGACATCGGGAAAAAAAATGATAATAAAAATAAATAATAAAGCTACCTACAAGATCACTGAGTGAGATCGCCATTCCGACCAGTCGTTAAACCTGATATTTATATGGCGCCCGTTTATTTAATGTATATATATATATTCTATATATTCGCAAATTATTTATCCATATGTAAATTATAAATTATATTTATTAGAGACAGACCAATTAGTCGGCCATTTTATTAATTTATATTTCTACAATTACAAATAGGTTGACTGAAATGAAAACATGGCCTTTATTGAATATGAGTTTTACTTTAAATTCATCTTTACAGTTCTTTATTTATTGTAGAAATAGAAAATCTTTTGTTTTTTGTAATGAATTATCGAACTTAAAGAACGATCATTATATTAACCAAAAATAAATTCGATAACTTTATCAGTACTGAATAACCATATAACCAATAACCTATAAACAATTTCATTTTTTATTTATTTATTTATTTTTTTATTTTTTTTTATATATATTTTTTTTTTTTTTTTTTTGGCAGTTTTGATTTTGTGTCATAATTTAAAAATATTAATTCTTAATTGAAATATAATATAAAGTATAAAACACGAAAAAGAAACTGCTAATTTAGGAATATATGTTTTTTTAAACAATTATATGTAAAATATTTGTTTTTTACATATATAACTTTGTAAAAACAAGACTAAAACGACAAGAGACTCCCCGTCGTAATAGACCACTTTAACATTTACTAGACAAACGTTCAAAGCTCCCATTTAACTACATTACCTATTTGTGCGTACGGAGTCGAGCTTTTCGGCTCCACTAAACCATCCAATTCAACTCGTATCCAATCTTTACAATCTAACATCTTACAATCTAAAATCCACAATGCTCCTTACTTTGTTACCAATAATCTTATCCATAAAGATCTTAATGTTCCATATGTTGCTGATTTAGCCCAAAACAGACACCTATCCTTTCATAGTAAGCTTCATAACCATTCAAATCCACTAATTATTCAACTTGCTTACCACTCCATTCCCGATAATCCTCAAAAGCGTCTGAAACGAAGATGGCCTAGAGACCTTCAAATGTAGAATTTTTATTGAATTGCTACTGATGAGTAGTTCTTTTCATGTTTTGACATGTTATTGTAATAGTTATCAACACATTTACTTGTGTATATTTTGCACATTTGTATATTTCAATAAATTAATATTTAAAAAAGTCCATAAACACGATACATTTTTCCGTGTGCTTAAATTCCAACTTTCAAAACTAACTAATCTAATATCTCAGCTAAGTATAGTACCTAGTTTTATAATTTCAAGATTATAAAATAAAACAAATGAAGGCAATACGGATTAATAAATAAATTTATTTTCAACGTGTTTAAATATAAATCCGGGTACTCAATAGTTGGGGGAGTTTGGAGCGGTTTTCTCAAATTTGACACACGATCCACAATTTCATTTTTAAATCAAATTCAAAACATTTTGTATGTGTCCAGAGAGATGTGGTAACGCCCCCCAAGAACACGTAACCGCTTCAAGCGAATATACGAGAGACTCATGAATCAAAGATTCCGATGTAATTCGGTCAAAGTCAAAGCCGAGCAAGGGACTCATTTCGCAGTCAAATAAGGAATACTTCCATTCGCCAAAGGACTTTCATTGCCTCTTAGATCATACAATTGCCCATGGAACAGAAATTTGTAAAATGCCATTCCAAACATATCAAAGTAATGTCAGTGATAAACTATAACGAATATTTTTATGTTCTCAATCCAATATGAAGAAGATAGGAATTTTTAAAAAACATTTTTTATATTCTTATATTTTATTGAGAGATTATTGCAATCTGCCTCAAGAAGGGCAACATGTAATATGGGTGACTTTATAAATCGATTCATTCAATATCTACAATCAGAAAAAATAAAATGAAAAGAAAAATAAGTAAATCAGTAACATCATTATATATAATACAGTAAATAAAGTAAAAAAGAAAATAAATAACTTCAAAATGTACATCAAATAAAATATATATATATTTTTTTAAATACAATAAAATAAATGAATAAATAAATAAAAATAATAATATTAAAGAAACAATAACTGAAAACGGTTTTAAAATAAAAAATAATACAGAAATATATCGAAATATTGAAAAATTGATTGATTCAATGAGAAAACATAGATTGACAGCCTATGGACATTTAATGAGAATGAGTGAGATGCTATGTCCTCTGTGTGAGTCCGGATCATGCATTTATCTAAATACAGGGATGCCAGCCAGGACTTAATCTCCTGACAATTTATAATTGAGTATTTTTATCTAATTAGTTAATTAAATATTAATCTAATATCTTCTCCAGAAGGTTATCGTGGGGCCAATGATTAAGGTTTGTTAATTATAAAGGAGAAGAATCAAATATATTAATTATTGAGTGGTATGCAAATGGTGAATAAATGACGGTTGAACTAAAACAATATATATTCCACTATGGGTTGACATATAAAAATTACAGTTAGAAATAAGAATCATTAGTTAATCTAATATCTTAAATTCAACTTAAGGAACTTAGCCTAAACTTATCTTGAATATGAGGGCGATGCTATGTTGTGGGTGGGATCGGCTTCATGGTGGTAAGCCGGTAGCTCTCAAGCTCCGAAGGATCCAGGAACTAGCTCAGTCGGAGGACCAGACCCGACATCTCCTAGACTCTCTTCATGACTGATCGAAATATCGCGTTTACCCCAAATATTACCTGGTAATGGATAGGCAGGTAGAGAAATATGGCACTCACACCAACAAAGAGTGTGAAATGCTGGACCACCCGCAAGAGGCTGTGAAGGGGCCAGCCACCCTATTACACAACACGCGAATATTATTTTGCTAAGTAAAAACCTTTTGGTTTGATACATAGCAGAGAGAAGACTAATAAAGAAAATTTTCCAAAACAGCCTCCAAAAACATTTAAAAAAATACGTGGATACTGACTGTAAAAGAAGATATGATAGTGGCAAATATACAACGGGATTCAATTAGGGACAGAGACTAAATTCGAAAGTAGTCAATAAGATCAAATTTCCAGAAGTAGTTTTTTTTTTTTTTTTTTCTCATTTATTGATATTTACAACTGTACAAAATAATATACATTAAGTAAATGTGTTGACAGTGAATACAATGGCATGTAAATAACTTGTCAAGAACTACTCACTAGTAGTACTTTAATAAAATCTACACTAAAAGGTCTCTAGGCCGTCTTCTTTTCAGACGCCTCGGAGGATTATCGGGAATGGAGAGGGAAGCAAGTTGGGAGACTAGTGGATTCGAGTGGTTATGGAGCTTACTATGGAAGGATAAGTATATGGTTAGGGCTAAATCAGCAACATAAGGAAAATTAAGATCTTTATGGATAAGTTTATTGGTGACAAAGTAAGGAGCATTGAGGATTTTTCGAAGGACTTTGGATTGTAAGGATTGTGGACGTCCAAATAGGTGTTATCACAGTCATTTATAAGAGTCTTTTGTAATTAATTGGGAGCTTTGAACGTTTGTCTAGTAAATGTTGAAGTAGTCTGTAACGACGGGCAGTTTCTTGTCGTTTTCGTCTTGTATGTGGATTCTTGGAATAAGACTTGTGGATACTTGGGTAAGACGTTTGTCCAAGTGGAGTCCTAGGTAGCGGATCTGTTCAACAGGGATTAGTGGAATACCACCAGAAGTAGTTAAAACACAAATTAATAGACAGTGGTCAGATGAAAGGAGGAAACATCAGGCAGAGGTGAGGAGGGAGTACTGGAAACAACGTAAGAGTAAGAAATTAATTGTTATAATAATAATAGTGAAAACAAAAATAGGATTAAATTATAAAACAGTGGAGGGTAATTGAGAGCGCTATAGTACATAACATTCTAACTGCGCAATATTCATACGTTTATTAATTTTAGCATTTTTGTGTTTTAAAATCCAAGGAAACCACAATTTATATCTACTCTCCATTAATGTACCGTTATACCGGTTCTATCATAAAATACACATATACATATTTAAAAGAATATAGTTTATACCAATTTTTGAAAGAACGTTTATATGTTTCCTTCATGTCCATTCAACATTAGGATTCGGAAAAAAACACCACGAAGATCCGTCTCCAAGCCTTGGGGTATTTAAAAACACATCTGGGGAAGGTAAAATAATAATGGTTTAACGACATCATGGGAACAAAAAATGACAATGCTTTGCATTTATCTTTAGTTTGATAGTTTAGTCAATGGACCTCATTAGAAGCAAGAATAAAAAATAGAACTGCGAATTGAGATTCTAGGTTTTCTATCATCACATCTTAAATTCTGCTCTTCAGTTCTGTGAAGAAGTAAATTTTGAAGTAGTCGGAAACGGTCTGAAGATTCTTTCTTTTTTTTTTCACTCATTTATTGAAATGTACAACTGTACAAATGTATACATATAGTAAATATATTGTTAATGATTATAATTACATGTAAAAACTTGAAAAGGACTACTCATCAGTAGCACTAGAATAACTATTCTACACCAGAAGGTCTCTTCTAGGCCACCTTCTTTTCAGGAGGATTATCAGTAATAGAATGGGAAGCAAGTTGAGAGACTAGCGGATTTGAGTGGTTATGGAGTTCACTATGAAAAGATAGGTATCTGGTTTCGGCTAAATCAGAAACATATGGGACATTAAGATCTTTATGGATAAGTTTATTGGTGAAAAAGTAAGGAGCATTAAGGATTTTCGAAAGATTTTGGATTGTAAGGATTGGATACGGAAAGAATTAGAACGTTTAGATGAGACCCAAATCTCAATTCCATATGTGCAAATAGGATAACTGTCACGTAAATGAGTCTTTTGTAGAAAATCGCAAGTTTTGAACGTTTGTCTAATAAATGTTGAAGTCAAGCAGACTGAAACGAGCAGTTTCCTGTCGTTTTAGTCTTGTATGTGTTTTTCAAGTTAAACGTTTGTTTCCAAGTAGAGCCCTAGGTAGCAGATCTGTTTAACAGGGATCAGTGGGATATTATTAAAGGATACTGTAGGACATGAAGGCGTAGGTTTACGACGAAAGGTTTGAAAATTAAAAATTTATTTTATACAACCATTCTCCATTTTGGTTCCTTCTCTAAGAGGATGAATCGACTGATAAATATAGCAACTTGTGATAAATAAAATAGCAGTTTCAAGTTAGCAGATTAGGTAAGAGATGAATATGAATGAATCATTGACGGTTGACAGGCGTAGGTGGGAAGATAACATCAATCTTGTCTCGCAGAATTTCATGAAGTGTTTTTCCCGATTTGATCACATGCAATCCGCATATGCACTACGCATTCGTCGAATAGCCTTGCTGGTATTATGAATAAGTTAATGCTTTATTGTATCAAGATATAAGACTATATTTTGCTGTAGTATTGTTTAAAATGTTTCAACAAATTTAATACTGAAGGGATTATGAATGACAGTTTAATTGAAATTGGAAGAGCGTCAAAACGTACGCGGCAGATTACATAACTTCTTCCATGATGGGCAAGTATAAACAACATTTACAGATTTAGAAGAAGAAACCTGTCGAGAAAAGTAATTTTTTATTTTTAAAAAAATATTATTTTACAATTATGTCGTCCAGTTGCAAAACCGGACAACTCCTCAATTTTTGAGAAATACGTTTTTTTCTGTTTTCTGAGTCCTAAGATAAACATCAATGATTAGCACAATATGGCTGTTATAAGGTAGGGACTTACGTTGCAATAATTCAATGTAACCCACGGCTTCTTTAATGGCACCGTGTCATATGCTTTTTCTAAGTCAACAAAAATAAGATGAAAAACCCATCCTTGTCGGGTTGAAATCTATTCTGTTTCGGACGCATGCTAGAATGGGTTGGTGACCTATCGTATAGCCTTTTTTCTATGCCCTTGGAGTACAGAAGTACATCAAGCCCTAGCAAACGAACTTGACAAATGCTGTCGGTCCACATCTGCTACTAGCTTCATTTATGATAAATGAAGGGGTTTGGAGTATGCAGAATTATGTGCAGAAGTGTTAGGTAACAAAATCTGAATAATTGAAAACAACTAGAAAAAATTATACCAAGAAGATGAAGGGAGTAACATTTGTCTGCTAAAGGAAAAAGAGGGGGAAAAAACTTTAAACATAAATTACTCAATTAAGATTGATGAATTAATTGCCACTTCTTATTGAGATTATTTTATTAGAAAACTAGTTTCGAATGCTAAACATTCATCTTCAGTTCTAAAACATACAAAAATTTTTCAACACATCAGTACTATGTTACATAGATTATATATACTAAAGTTTTTAAAAAGGTAAGACAAGAAATCAAACATGGTCCCTCACCTTCGAGGTAACTAAAACACTGAATTCGTGAGAAGTAAAAGGGGGGGGGCAGGTAGGTTAATTTTTTTGATTTACAATGTGATGGGAAACAAATTTAAAATGGGCTATTGGGTATGTTTATCTCATCATTTAAAAAAAAATCTGGATCGATTTAGAACGCTTTTATTATTTCTAGTGATTCATAAATATTTAACCTACCATATTCTGCCGACCTTTGACCCACTGACTGTCAACTTTTCAAATCTCTGGACAATTGCCTCAGGCAGAAATCTTTTGATAACCAGCAAGGACTGGAATTAAATGTTTTTTTTACCAGAAAAGATAAATCATTCTTTAAAAACGGTATTTGAGATCTTGCAACTCATTGGGATAAAATTATTAATTGTATTGGACATTATTTTAATGAATAAAGTAAATTAAAAAAAAAATACAGGACTTTTGAACCGACCTGGTATTTAATTGCACTTAAAAGTAGTCACATCGACGTAATGTTTTGAGAATATTTTACGAAAAACGAAAAAATATTTATTTTTTGTCTTTTAGATGTTTATCGAAATTTACAACGGTATATACAATACAAAAATATAATACATCAAGTAAATATGATGATAATGATAAAAGTGACAGGTCACTTGTTTTTAAAGCAACTACGCATTGCTAGCACTTATAAAGGTTCTATATATTGAAGTACTATATTAGAAGGTCCCGAGGCCATCTTCTTTTCAAGTGCCTCGGAGGGTTATCTGGAATGGAATGAGAAGCAAGTTGTGATACTAATCGAATTGAATGGTTGTGGAGTTTGCTATGAAAGGATAAGTCAGAAACGTAAGGTATATTAAGATCTTTGTGGATAAGTTTGTGACGAAGTAAGGAGCATTTAGGATTTTTTTAAGGATTTCGGATGTAAGGATTTGGGATTTTATTATATAAATTATATATAACGATTTTATTATTTCTAGTGATTCAAATATATTCAATTTTAGGCTATTTTCTACTTGATGTAATATTTTTACTCCCGAGTCTTTATCAAATTTGTGGTTATTTTCATTTATTTCAATTTCGCTATCCATCTAAATGAAAATAACCACAACTTTAATAAAGACTCGGGAGTAAAAATATTACATCAAGTAGAAAATAGCCTAAAATTAAATACTTTCGAATCACTAGAAATAATAAAATCTTTTAAAACCGATCCAGATTTTTGTTTAAATGATCAAATAAACATATCCAATAGCCCATTTTAAATTTGTTTCCGGATAAATCCATAGGAAAAATAGGAACGGAAAAATCCAATGATTCATAACGGAAACCACATTGTAAATCAAAAAAATTAACCTACCTGCCCCCCCCTTTTACTTCTCACGAATTCAGTGTTTTAGTTACCTCGAAGGTGAGTGCCCATGTTTGATTTCTTGTCTTACCTTTTTAAAAACTTTAGTATATATAATCCATGTAACATAGTACTGACGTGTTGAAAAAATTTTGTATGTTCTAGAACTGAAGATGAATGTTTAGCATTCGAAACTAGTTTTCTAATAAAATAATCTCAATAGAAGTGGCAATTAATTCATCAATCCTAATTGTATTGATCCTTCTATACCATCATGCGTACCTCAAGTGATAAATTACTCAAAATTGTGTTTTGTTATATAACCCCTTCGTCTAACAAACCCTTCAAATATCTGTATCAGCTGGCAATATATTTTAAATATACTTATTTATAAGTTCTTAAATATTATACTTGCTTGCATTAATAATGAATGTGGCATTATTAATCAAAGCATCTTTTCCTTGTTCATCGGATCATTCTCTACATTTACTGCATACTTTTATATGAATTTATTTTTTTATTGGCCAATGATCTGTTTTTACAAGATTTTTCTAGAATTAATCTTATTATATTTTGTGATCTTCATTTCTTTTAATGTCAGGTGATTTTCCTTCTTTTTTTTTTTTTTTTTTTTTTTTTTTAGTGCTTTTTTTTTCCTTCTTCTTTCCTGTTATGTTATTAGTTTATTAACTCTGTACCAACAATGACAACTCACCATACAATCCATTCCGGTAACTAGAGGTATTATAATACGGAGTTACTATAACCTTTTTTTTTTCTTTTTTTTTTAAATATGGAATCAATAAAATTTGTTTACGCGCAAAGATTGCAAATAAATTATTAATTGAAATAATATGAAAAAGTAATTATATAATCTGAAAAAAGCTTTGAAAATATTCACTAAAATTTATAAGTTGGACAATGAAACAATAAAGATATGGATGTTCACCAACAACATCTAAAACCGTTGGGGCAGACGGAGATTCCGTAACCCAAAGGTGTTGGGCCTATGATTCAGCAACTTGTCGTGTCCTTGGGGTACACCTACGACCATTGTAGCAGAAATCGGGCTGTAATCTCGCCAAGTCCCTCATCTCAGAAAGCGAATTGGTTGGATTATTTTCTATCTTCAACATACCTCACTATCAAATTCTAAACAAAAAATCAGAATGAATTGTGGCCTACGATTTATACGCTTGGCCCATGTTTCTAATGCTCGAGTTGCGTTTGCGATAACACTGTCTGAATAGAATAAAATGGAGGACATATTTTCATTAAATGTAAATATACACCGAAGGGCGAAAAATTCTAACCAATTAATTTTTCAGTCAAATTTTAAATTACTATGATTTATTACTATTTTGCAGTAGATGGAGCATATCCCAGAAGGATTTATTTGAAATCACATTCGACCTATCGATTGTAACACGCAAAGAACGCGAGAAGGGGTTATAAACCTTATCAATTAAAAACTTCGTAAAATTACTTGGTAATTTTTTTAAATTACTATATGCTTTTGTTTAATTATAAGAGCGAAAAATTCCACCCAATTGATTTTTTCATTTTCTCGGGTATAAGTTTCATTATTTTTTTTCTAGGGTGTCTCTTTATTTGTTTGTTTATATCATGGGCCGCCATTTTAAACAGCTGTCATTTTGCAGGATAAAGGGAAGAATTATTGAATTTATGTTTTTAGTAAAATATTTGAGCACAATTTGGCTAGTGAAGTTTGAAATGTTCGAAAACTAATGATTTTTTAAGAAGTATATGTTTCATTTAATTTTCAATTAGTAGATGCTAGAATCGTAAAAAAATTTAATTGCCATTTCTAAAGAATCTAATTTTAACAAATTTTTGTTTCAAACAGTAGATTGTAACAGCAACGTAACGTGCTATGCTGTGCCTCCTTTGACTATATATATATTATTTTGTTTTTGAAGAGAAAAGATTTGACCCGGACGGGATTCGAACCCAAGTTTCCACCTCTCTAGCGTGGCGCCTTATCCAACTAGGCCACCGGGGTCGTATCCGAACCAGGCAAATCTTCTCTCTTCAGTGATCCATAACCATAATTACATATATTTATACCGGTGACGGATTGTCAATAGATCCAAGTTAAATGTAATGTTCAATATGAACATTCATCCCCGGAATCACATCGCGATTTGCGAGTGCCCGGGGGTTATGGATCACTGAAGAGAGAAGATTTGTCTGGTTCGGATACGACCCCGGTGGCCTAGTTGGATAAGGCGCCACGCTAGAGAGGTGGAAACTTGGGTTCGAATCCCGACCGGGTCAAATCTTTTCTCTTCAAAAACAAAATAATATATTTAATAATATTGATTTATATCAAGAATAAATTACATATATATATATATATATATATATATATATATATATATATTTAAATGTGTTATATAAAAAATAGTTCGAAATAGTTAATAAAGACGGACGTTGATTTACACAATCCTAATACATTACAGAAGAAAAGATAATATTCTCATGTTATAAATTTGTTAATGCTTAATTTTGACTACCAAAAATTTTTACGAAACATTATTGAGTTTAAACGTTTTCTATTTTTCATATTTGATTTTGTTTTTATTTTATCTTTACCTTTTCCTATGTTTTTATGCTGTACACCTACGGCTATTATTAATAAAGCTATAAAGATATTAGTCTACAATGTGAAGGATAAAGATTATTTATTTTTAACATGGGAAATGTTTTACCGGTGACCTAGTCGGTCAAAAGCGATACGTTTTTGGGGAACAAGAGGGCGTTACGCGTAGTTTGACAGTTTTATATTAGAAGAGTAGGAGTCGTCAGGACCTAAATTCTTCTTATACTAAATTCTTACCCTTCCCGGCGGTCTCCCACAAGGTTCCTGCCTATCCCCAACTCTGTTCAACTTGTTCCTATCAGACTTTCCAAAACACCCTAACGTGATAATATCCCTGTACGCAGATGACACTGCACTATACTCAGCTTCTTACCGCATCGACACTATTGTAAATCGGCTGCAACAAAGTTACAAAAAAATTAATAAATATTGCCAGAGAATGGAAACTGAAAGTGAATACAAGTAAATCGGAGGCAATCATCTTCACAAAACGTAGACCACTCTTAGACCAGCCTATCAATTTAAACGCAGAAGAAATCCCTTGGTATAAATCAATAAAATACTTAGGTTTACCACTGGAAAAATCATTAACATACATTGAACATATTAACAACAAAACAGATAAAGCTAAAAAACTTCTATTCAAAATGTTCCCCTACTTTAATAAAAAATCGAAATTGAGCCCTAAAAATAAACTCATTCTATACAAAACAGTAATCCGAGCACAAATCACATATGCTTCACCGGTGCGGAGCACAACTTGCTCCACTAACTATAATAAATTGGAAAGGGTTCAAAATATTTGCATGAGGATCATCAATGACTATCCTCGTTATAATAAAATATAAACCCTGCTCCACGACCTAAAGTTACTCCCTTTATAACAGCACGTCTTCGAACAAACCAAAGCATACAACACAACAAATTCAGAAAATTTACTAACAAAAGAAATTGGTAATTATAACAAAAATTCCCTCAAAAGATACACGCACAAAAGAACCAATCATGTACTCCTATAGATAACATAAACCTCCCCATAGATTACTTAACTGTTATGTATACATATTGTCACCACTAATATATGCTGGCTATTATATATTGATTATTTATATTTTTTTTTTTTTTTTTTTTTTTTTTTTCTCGGAACGGCCTTAAAGACCACGCGAACATCATGATTACGAGTTCCTTCATTTATTTCTCCTTCTCATCCAGTACTCCCTCATCATTTTCGAATGTCTTTGCTTCCTTTCCTCCGTCCAGGCAGTTCCCCTCACCGATCTCCTTCCGCCCACAAGAACTGTAGTTTCCTGTAATTTCTTTCTATAGCTTTCACTGTCCAAACAATCATATGGTGACATATGGTGAGAATGCCTCCAGAAAGACTAAATAAGGCTGTCTTCTCAAAGATGAGAGGGTATAAAAGTGCTCCAGCGTACATCAAGCAGGTGACAGAAGAAATGAAGAGGTTGGGAATAGCGGATCGGGATTATTTATATTTATTATTATTGTTTTATATTTAATTATTGGTTGTATTTAATTCTTATTTCATTTTATATTATGTAATTATTATTTCTTCCTTAACCTTTTTTTTTTCTTATGCGGGTTTTTTCTTATTTTTCTCACTGTTCACAGATAAACTTTAGAGTGTAAAACTATTCACCAAAGCATAAAACTATGTTAATCATGTAGAGGACTTTAGACCGGCACATGTATTCTAAAGACACAAACTAGTTAGGGCTTCCCTAATGGAAGGGGGTACATGGCCTCTTCAACAAGAAGCTTTATACCGCAAGTATAAAAAGGAACTGCTGGAATACAGCAATGACTTAAAACTGCAGTAACACTACTTGAACAATTGTGAAGAACTAATTGTGCATTGACAAATTTTCCATTTTATTTGTATTTATACTCATTTTTCTTTTTCAGTTTTAATTATTTTTTTTAATTTTTTTTTATCTTTTTATTTTTGTTGAAAGTTATTGAAACCTAAAAATATTGTATTGAATTAAAGAAGAAACCCTACCTAAAACATTATATGCATATAATATGCTTTTTGCATGGTGTATGCACAACTATAAAATAAACGCCTCTTCTGCAGGGTTACTACAGAAGAGAAAAAAAAAAAAAAAAAAAAAAAAAAAAAAAAAAAAAAAAAATGTATTCTAAATGATTTTGTAAATGTAATTGTAAATATGTCAATAAAGCCTTATTGTTTATAATCCTGCAAATTTCAAATAGTAAGTAGATAATTGAATTTAATGAAATTAGTTGAAATTCTTTATTTAATAGCTTTGGAAAAAAAAGAAGCAACTATCGAAAAACTATTGATAGCAATCGATAGTTCTCAACCGATAGTATCGGCCTATTGATAGTGCTAACTATCGACTATCGCCCAACCCTAGGACTAACCCCTAAAACATGTTCCATATTATTCTTTCTTTAACCCGCAGGATCAATGGGTGCTAGGTTTTTACTAAATAATTAAAATACGATATAATTAACTACTATTTTGTTACACTGTTCCACACTTGACACTATATAAAATGTTATCTGAACTTTAACTACAAAATAATCTAAAATCAATTACTGACAGAACTTCAGCAATATCGGTACACCAGGATGATTTTTTAAAATTTATTTTTATCAAATTTGGATCCTTTTAAAAATATATTTAACAATATAATAATATTCTTAATACCCATTAAGATACCACATATTTATTCGTCCATAAAAAAAACTTCATGCCCACTAATTTTTAACCTTAGTATACATCCGATCCCAGATAACCGAGACTTCTGAAGAGATGACCTCAGAACGTTACGTAGCATTACTATGGGAGTGTTGCTGATTGACGGTTTCTTGGGAAAGCCATTTTAACGTCATTAAAATAACATTGTACCTTTTCCAGTTAATGATTCTAATAAAATATGTTTATTTCTATAAATCACTGTATACTATTTCGTTTCATTATAGAACTAACGGAATAATAATTTCTTCCAAGTTCTCAGCTAGGCACGGCTAAGAACAGACTATAAATATCATTTCTGCTCTGCTACAGTTCCCAGGCAAAGAGAACTGGGATCGTGGTTAGACTGCGTCACGACGCAGAGGCGTTACTCATTTAAGTTCTCATTTAACCCCTGTTAACCATAGAAATGCACCAACCAGTTTATATATATATATATATATATATATATATATATATATATATATATATATATATATATATATATATATATATATATTCTAATAATTTTCTAGAGGTATAGGATTATATTTCCAAAACCAATTAATTGTAAGAATAATTACACAATTTTTTTTTTTATTGAATTTTAACACCCTTATGTACTCCAACTAGGGCAGGAAGAACGGTTTATCCTATAGGTTACCAATCTAAATAATAAACAACAAAAAAATGTGTTGACAGTGAATTCAATGGCATGCAAATAACTTGTGAAGAACTACTCACTAGTAGCACTTCAATAATATCTACACTAAAAGGTCTCTAGGCCATCTTCTTTTCAGACGCCTCGGAGGATTATCAGGGATGGAGGATTAGCAAGTTGGGAGACTAGTGGATTGGAGTGGTTATGGAGCTTACTATGGAAGGATAGGTATCTGGTTCGGGCTAAGTCAGTAACATATGGAACATTAAGATCTTTATGGATAAGTTTATTGGTTACAAAGTAAGGAGCATTGAGGATTTTTCGAAGGATTTTGGATTTTAAGGATTGGATACGGTATGAATTGGATTGTTTAGTAGAGCCCCAAAGCTCAGGTCCGTACGTCTAAATGTATTAAAAAATAAAACCGATTCAAACTGTTCCCTTCTAAAGTTACGGAAAAGTGACATAGTATTTTATGAATCCGAAGTACAGACTAGGTACTGAAACTAATTAATTCATGCAGGAAATAGTCTAAAATTATGCATATAAAAATCGTAAATTTATTTATAAGAAGTTTTTAATTCTAAACATCTTTTCTTTCTTTTTTTTCATATATTTATGTTATATTGATATTTAATACTGTATACAAATATACTGTTCGCGCCGATCGGCGCTTTTATGTTAAGGGGAAATGAGAAAATTGCAATTTAGTTCAAGTGACGCCCTCTACCGACTTCCCTCATTAACCGGCCCTTTACTTAGTTTTCCTATTGCCAACCAGAGGGCAGTTGACTTTATTAACTCTCGCAAAGTTTAATATGCGGGAGTTCTAATCGCAATCTTAATCCCCTCAGGACCATTCTCGGTCACTCTGTTCCTGCACTCTGCCCTGGATGCACCTACTTTTGTCCAAGACTTCATAGTCTTCCTAGTTTTCATGCTCAAGGCTCACATAGCCTTCCGAGAATCTTTTGTATGTTAAAAGTGTTTTCCTTTCGTGCTACAACCAGTAAAATTTTCCTTTTGACTTTAATGAGTGGTGATAGCAGAGGAGAAGAGTTCAATCAAGTTTTACAGGCCACAAGGAGCGTTCGCCTGTCTGTGAGGACTTCAGGGGCCCCGCGAGAGCAAGACGGCGACCGCAACCAGGTGAGTGCGCTTATCTGTATTTTTTGGTTGAATTATTTTCCCGCTAACATCTCCCCAAAGTTGCAGAACCTCGCTTTGATTAAATTCTATACAGTCCATTTTTACTGCGCCGAGGCGAGTTATTCGCACCGGCAATTTTCATTAACATTTTTGGTCCGATCCGGGCCGTATATATTGTACCGCATTGAAGCGAGACTTTTTGCAGTTTTGGGGCGATTAATCGGCCGCTCATTTTTCAATTTTATTTATTTTACTGGTTATTATTTTCAAATTTCCAGAAATCACGAACTTTTGACCACTTTCTGTTCAAAGTACGTGATTGCCAGTTTCTGCCGGTTTTTAAATAACCCTATACTCAGCCATTTTGTCTCCATCAATTTGATCAGCTGGTGGCTGACGTCACACTTGCTACGTCATCTCATACCTATCCCCGCCATTTTCTGTCATTCAAATATCACTTACAGTTACGTGATAATTAGTCTAATTAATTTAGCCACTTTCTCTCCTTTCCCTTACTGCTTTGCATATTACAATTTTATTTTATCTGTTTATTTATATATTCCATATTTTACAAAATGCCTTCTGAAGACAAAAACATCATTTTGCAAACACAATTATTGGCAAGGAGGGAAACAGTGTTTGCTGTTATAACTAGCAGTTGGGCCCAAATAAAAGCTTCTTCGGTTGAGGATATTTTTTATGTTCAGGCTCTTTACGAGGATTTACCCTCTCTTCAAGCTAAATTTGAAACGGTAAATGAAAAAATCAGTGACCTAAATTTTATCCTATCAAAACAGAATCAAGTAGATACCCAAGCCCCAGCTATAGCCTTCAATGATATAGCGCGTAAAATAAAGGCTAAATTATTTCAGTTAAAAATAGAACAACCCAGTATAACCTCAACACCGGTTGCCACCCCTATTCATTTGGCTCAAAGTGCTTTCTCCTTAACACCTATCAATCATCAATCATGGAAATCTTCGGAAACTGAAAATATTGAAAAACTCCCAGTTGAACAATCCGTGAGTACAGACCATAAAGACTCAAATGTTTCTGGCATTCCAGAAAACATTGACCCTTCTATTGACATCCATACATGTAGGCATGCACTAACCAGTGATAACGTTCACCAGGACATGCAAATCAATAATCTAGATGCTTCTTTATACTCAAATCGAGTTTCAATAATTAATCACGTAGATAAAACAGGTGGTGCTGATACCACTGTCAGTGATTCATCTGATGAAAGGTCATTTGCTTCTCTTGCAGAAGAGGATAATTACATCTCATCCTCAAATAGCCGCTATTCTTTAGCCAATCAACATTGTTCAAAATTCCTTCTTATTAAAAATAAAAACAATAAGAAACCAGTATGTTCACAAGGTAACCAAGATAGTGTAACAAGTAAAATTCCGGTCTCGAATCCTATTGAAACTACCCTTTTAAAACCACCAGTTGTCAATATCAAAAGGTCTGTACGATCTAAAATTTCGATGTCTGTTAAATTTTCCCCGGTAGGATTTGCTGATGTTTCTTCTCTCACTAATCATGCCCATATTGACTCTAGGAGTCTTACTCCTACTCATCCCACGCAAGCCAAAGTTTTCTGTTTAGGGACTCAAGATCCTTCCTCTTTGACCAATTGCCAGGAGCATTGGCCACCTCCTTACCGTGACCCCGACTTAAGCACCAAGCCATTACCGGATCTTAAGTCTACTCCCATTGCGCTCATCACAAATGAACCTGACCATACCTTTAAACATTTTTCTGGGTCTCTCCTTAATATCCGTGCCGATAAGCCGGCAAAGCCGCCTTGTTGCAGTACTCCTTTCCTCGGTAGCCTGGAGGTCCTCAGGGTGGGCGGCATACTTGACAACGCCGTTCCTAATTATAATTCACAACGTTATAAGTGGACTTCAAATTCCAAGCGCCGTTGTGGAACCAAGAAACTGGGCGACGTTGTTGTGAGCAAGGGACTGAACAGCTCCTCACTCTCCCGGCCTTTAGCTCTTATTTCCGAGCATTTTCAGGATTCTCTACTCAAAATTCGTACCGGAAAGCCGGCAAAGTCGCTTTGCAACCTGACGCCTTTCATCGACAGCCTGGGTGTTCTCAGGGTGGGCGGCCGACTTAAGAACTCCAATTTAAAGTACGATTCCCGTCACCCAATTTTGCTTCCTAAGTCCGCATATCTATCTCTGTTAATCTGCAAGCACTTTCACATTTCCTCCCTACACGCTGGGCCTACTACTTGCCAGGCCCTCGTGTGTAGCCGTTACTGGATTATCTCGTTGCGTCAGCTGTTAAGGAAGGTGATCCACCGTTGTACCACATGCCTTCGTTTCCGTGCTCCTACCGTGCAACCCATTATGGCTGACCTGCCTTCGTGCCGCGTTCGGCCCAGCAGACCTTTCTTTAACACCGGGATTGATTTCGCGGGGCCATTTCAGGTTCGCGCGTCGCGGCTTCGTAAATCTGCTCTTACCAAGGGTTACTTATGCGTATTTGTGTGTACCGCCACCAAGGCCGTGCACCTCGAATTTGCCTCTGAGCTTTCCACTGCCGTTTTCCTGGCTACTCTAGATAGATTCGTTGCACGCCGCGGTCTTCCGCATTCCATTCTATCTGACCAGGGTCGTAATTTTGTCGGAGCTAATAAGCAATTAAAAGACGTGCATCTTTTCCTCCGCGCTCATCACGAGGAAATTTCGAATGTCTTGTCGAGTCGAGAGATAAGTTGGGTATTCAATCCTCCTTTAGCGCCCAATTTCGGTGGTCTTTGGGAAGCCGCAGTCAAATCCGCAGAACCTTTGTTATCTCGGTTATCCACCGAAGTTTTATTCACTTTCGAAGAATATGCCACTCTTTTCGCTCGGATCGAGGCTATTCTAAATAGCCGTCCTATCTGTTCATTGCCTTCTGCCCCCGCGGATGCCGCTGCTTACTTAAGTCCGGGACTCTTCCTCATTGGGGCTCCACTTTTATCCGTTGCCGAGATTCCTATTTCTGAGGATCATCATTTAACGTCTAGATGGAAGATCATTTCCCAGTATTCGCAGCATTTTTGGCGACGATGGTCCAGGGAGTACTTAAACTCGCTGCTGCAGCGTACTAAGTGGACCGCAGTGTCCAAACCAATAAAGCAAGGCGATGTTGTTGTGATCAAGGGTGTGAATAGCCCTCCCCTCTCCTGGCCTATAGCCCGCATCTCCGAACTCAAGTCTGGGCTCGACGGTGTACCTCGAGTGGCCATCCTTGAGACCTCCAATGGTACTCTCACTAGGCCGATCAACAAGCTCATTCCGCTCCCGGAATGACGTCTGTGCCATTTATGTTTTTTATTTTATATAATTGTTGCTCAGTTGGGCTGATTCTTTTTCTTTATTTTGTATAATTGTTTACCCAGTAATACTGTCTTATTTTCTTTACATTACATAATTGTTGCTCAGTTGGGCTGATTCTTTTTTCTTTACTATGTATAATTGTTTACACAGTAGTACTGTTTTATTTTCTTTACATTATATAACTGTTGCCCAGTTGGGCTGATTCCATTTTCTTTACATTGTATAATTGTGCACCCATTCTTGTTACAGTATTTTTATTATTCCTTTTTTTTATCTTTCTCCTTACTCAAGCTGAGCTTTCTTTTCTCTTATTTTATTGTATAAATTTGCTGCTGCCGCCCTCCATTTTCATTGTATAACTTTTGGAATAAAATTGGGCAACATCCCAATTTTGGTGGGCGGTATGTTCGCGCCGATCGGCGCTTTTATGTTAAGGGGAAATGAGAAAATTGCAATTTAGTTCAAGTGACGCCCTCTACCGACTTCCCTCATTAACCGGCCCTTTACTTAGTTTTCCTGTTGCCAACCAGAGGGCAGTTGACTTTATTAACTCTCGCAAAGTAATGCGGGTGTTCTAAGCGCGGACTTGGTTCCCGTACATGCCAAATCTGGTCACTCTGTTCCTGCACTCTGCCCTGGATGCACCTACTTTTGTCCAAGACTTCATAGTCTTCCTAGTTTTCATGCTCAAGGCTCACATAGCCTTCCGAGAATCTTTTGTATGTTAAAAGTGTTTTCCTTTCGTGCTACAACCAGTAAAATTTTCCTTTTGACTTTAATGAGTGGTGATAGCAGAGGAGGAGAGTTCAATCAAGTTTTACAGGCCACAAGGAGCGTTCGCCTGTCTGTGAGGACTTCAGGGGCCCCGCGAGAGCAAGACGGCGACCGCAACCAGGTGAGTGCGCTTATCTGTATTTTTTGGTTGAATTATTTTCCCGCTAACATCTCCCCAAAGTTGCAGAACCTCGCTTTGATTAAATTCTATACAGTCCATTTTTACTGCGCCGAGGCGAGTTATTCGCACCGGCAATTTTCATTAACATATACAATAAGTAAAAGTCGGGAATCGACTGAGAATCAAGTTGTGAGTATGGAGTTTGTTATGAAAGGATAGGTATCTGATTCGTGCTAAGTCAGAGACATAAGGAATTTTAAGATCTTTGTGGTTAAGTTTGTTTATGACAAAGTGAGGAGCTTTGAGGATTTTTCGAAGGATTTTGGATTGCAAGGATTGGATACGAGATGAATTGGATGGTTTAGTGGAGCCCCAAAGATCAACTCCATAACTCCTAGGTCTAATCACAGTTATGTAAACGAGTCTTTTGTAACTAATTGGAAGGTTAGGACGTTTGTCAAGTAAATGTTGAAGGTGAATGTTTAAAAATGGAAAATACTCTTCAAATATACAAACTACTGATGCTAGTGATAAATAGATCACCAATTTCTAATTTGCATTTAATTTAAATCATTCTGTATTTCAAAATCCTCAACTTGAAGAGGCCTGTTGTAAAAAGAATATTGAACTACGATTGATCAGAATAAAATTTTAGACTACCTTTAAATATGTTATTATTTCTGTTATATAGATAGAAACCCTAATCAAGTAATCTATTTTATTTAAGATCAATAATTAATCGATATATATTTCCAGGTGTTCTCATCATACTTGCTCTGACCTAGGCCTGCCGGAAGCAAGCGAAAGCTGTATCTGACATAACTGAACAGCTGAAGTTAAAAACCGGATTTTTGGATCGAGACGGTCCAGTGAAAACTGCTACCGAACTCTATTGAAAGGCAGGAGCTCGACATATCTGGAATTATATTATATAAGTATTAAGTGTAAAATTGTCCCATTTATTTGAATTAATTCTTGGTACAACAGCAGATAAACTGAGGATGAGTAATCTGCAGAGTTGGGCCGACTAGACACAGTCAAAAACTTGAACAGAATGACAAAATTACTTCAAGCAAAGGAACACAAGTCCGTAAGTAAATTATTTTAATTTAATTATTTTCGTTAATTTTATTTTATTGTCGTTGTTTATTTTATTTTACTAGTACCTAATAAAATATATTCCTTTTTGTTCATCATCAAATCGAAATCAATTTTAATTATATAATAAAGGCATAAATTTAAAATAGTTTTAATTATAAATATAGACGAAACTATATGTTCTTATTTACCAAATAACAAAATATACGATAACACAATTTTAATATAAAGAACGCCGTCTTATAAATGGTGTCAACAACTTTGTTCAAAGTAGTCCTCAAAGTTGCCTTTTTTTGTTTAATAAAATATATAAAATTAAAGAAATGAGTTGAAATATTCTAATTGGGGCCTAGAAGACAGAATACATGGCCTTCAACGCCTCTACAGCTTCTCTGCTATTAGAAAATTGGACGTTACATCGCAGTACTACCTTCAAGTATTTGGGAGTTTATATCGATGGCAGGGGAACGCTTGAGAGCGACATAAAAGAAAATATAAAGAATGGAAGAAAGCTGATTGGCATGATGAACTTTGTACTGTGGAGCCCAAATGTTTCACTAGAAACCAAGAAGAGAATTTTCCTCTCCTTGTTTGAAGGAATAATCCTTTATGGTTTGGAAATGTGGGTGGTTGGAACACGAGAAGCACAGAGCTTACAAGCTGTCGAAATGGATTTTTGGAGAAGAAGCTGTCGCATTTCCAGGGTTCAAAGGGTGACTGATTCTGCCATACGAAGTATCGTCAAGGCGGAAAACACTATAGTTCACACTATTCACACCAAACAGCTGCTGTGGTATGGCCATTTAAGAAGAATGGCCCAAGAAAGATGGCCAAAAAGGATATTTAACTACCTCCCGGAAGAAAGACGAAAAAGAGGCCGCCCAAGGAAAACATGGATTCAAGTAGTTGAGGAGTTAATGGCGGCGAGAGGATTACGGGAAGGAGATTGGGAAAAAACACGAATACTGGCGGTCCAATGTATTGGGTCTCGGTATATGACCTAAGGTCGTCAAATCCGAAAAAAAAAAAAAAAAAAAAAAAAAAAAGAAATGAGTAAAATTTATTGTTTATTTCGTTTAACGTCACTTTATGCTGCTTTGGCTAATCGGACGATGCTACAGTGGGAGTCTTAAATTTTCCCTATCCAGGTATAATTAGGATAGGGATCTTTAACAAGTGCCTGACATCGCACAGGCTCGGGACCCCCATTTTACGTCCCTTCCGAAGGACAGCATAGCTAAGGATTTTTTACTCCCTTTAAAAAATCTCAAAACCTTTTTTTTTTGGCCACCTTATCCCTTTACCCCCTTTTCGATCCGAAAACCACCAACAGACCCAAAACTTGTCAAAAAATCGGATTTATTTTATTAGATTTTCAATGTAAGATTTAGAACCCAATGATAATTAACATAGGCTTCAATTTTGACTTTGACTTCTGAATGCAGATAATATTGAAGAATACCACTTTTTGAGATGAATTTTATGGACAGATGAGTCTGTTTTTACAGGGGAAGGCATTTCTACCTATCCTTGAGGGGTATCGTTGGTTTAATCATTATTACACTATGAGGGACACATCCTGTATAACAAACAATCTTCTTCATAAACATTATTATCAGAAAACTGTCGAAAAAAAGCAAATATTCGATCCGAGCAACACAAGCAGAACTAGATGGTGCTAAAACAGCCCTAACACTTCAAAAATGTCTACAAAACGTCACTTGTTTTCATTAAAACCAATATAGCTCCTAAATTGTAGGTCTTTGCGACAAATGTTATACAGGGTGAGTATCTCTTAGTGTAAAAAAAAAATTGGGTTAAACTAGATCAAAAATGTAGCTAAATGCCGCAAATCTCATCTTTCTATTCCAATCCGTTGCTGATATACGAAAAAGACAAAGACTTTTTTGAGGAAATCACGTTTTTTCCCATAAAAACTGTAATATCTCCATTTTGTCTAAATATTTATCAAATTTTGGCCAAATTTTCGGATTTAGGATTACATTTCCCATAACAACAGAGTACACGTAACCTTGAATTTTACTAACTTGGTATCTAAAGAACAGCTTGATCTTCACCTTATTTGGGGAAGTCACAATGTCTCATTTACTTCAACACTCACCATTTTTCGAAAAAACTATCCACAAAACGTCTAATCTCACAAAAACTTTCGAATGATATGTTAAACGTAATGATTTTGTTTCAATTTCATGGACATATTTACTTTTGAAACAGAAAAAACATGGTCACCACCAGAGGATCTCATGCTATTAAATTTATTTATTTAATATTATTATTTAGGATTTATTTTATTAGTTTTTCAATGTAAGGTTTAAAACTCAATGATAATGAACATAGACCTTAATTTTGCCGTTAGATTCTGAATGCAGATTGTGAAATTTAATGCTAAATCCGAAAATGTGGCCAAAATTTGAAAAATATTTAAACAAAATGGAGATATTACAACTTTTGTAGGAAAAAAACGTGATTTCCTCAAAAAAGTCTTTGATTTATCGTATATCAGCAACGGATTGGAATAGAAAGATGAGATATGCGGCATTTAGCTACATTTTTGATCTAGTTTAACCCAATTTTTTTTTTTACACTAAGAGATACTCACCCTGTATAACAAAATATATTTTCAATTAAATTCCTGATAAAAAAACTTTCGGCAAATTTTCGATCCGAGAAATGTCAACAGAGCTATAGCGTGCAAAAAAAAGCCACAACACAAAGGTTTCGACAAAACGTTACTTTTTCCATTCAAGCCGATATAATTCCTATACTGTAGGTCCTAACGAGAAATGTTATCAACAAAAAATATCCTTCATTACATTTCTGATCAGTGAACATTTAAATTTTCAATCCGAGGAACACCAACAGAGCTACAACTTACAAAAATGAAGGTGAAAAAAACACCAAAAAGTATTCCAAGTATCCATTTCAAAAATTATTTTCCATTGACCAAACTACTTCAGAGTTAATATAATTTAATTAAATCATATTAGTATTAAATATTAAAAAGTACAACCAAAAAGAAAATCGCGCTTTCACATTTTTCGAGAGTTAGATAAACTTATTTTTATTAAATTATTCTGTTAATAAAATGACGAAGTAGAGACAAAATACGGGAGCATTAAAGTCACAAATAAATTCAAGTACCTTGGGGAAATTATAAGTAGCAATGGGTCTGAGAAGGAAAGTGTAAAAGAAAAAATTAGCAAACTGGAAAGACTAAGCAATCTGTATAATAAAAGAAGCCTTTCAATAAACGCTAAGATAAGGCACTATAATACAGTCGTCAAACAGGTTATACTATATGGAATGGAAACATCTTCCCTCCCCAGCCTAAGGAAATTGTTAGCCATAGAAAGAAGGATACTTAGAAGAATTCACGGACCAAAGAAGACAGAAGAAGGCTTTAGGTTGAGACCTAATAAAGAAATTTACGAGGATATGATCTGGAAACAGACATAAGAATAAGGAGATTAAAGTTCTATGTGCATATGGTGAGGATGGGGACAAGCAATCTGTATAATAAAAGAAGCCTTTCAATAAACGCTAAGATAAGGCACTATAATACAGTCCTCAAACCGGTTATACTATATGGAATGGAAACATCTTGTCTCCCCAGCCTAAGGAAATTGTTAGCCATAGAAAGAAGGATACTTAGAAGAATTCACGGACCAAAAAAGACAGAAGAAGGCTTTAGGTTGAGACCTAATAAAGAAATTTACGAGGATATGATCTGGAAACAGACATAAGAATAAGGAGATTAAAGTTCTATGTGCATATGGTAAGGATGGGGACAAGCAATCTGTATACCTAAGGAAATTGTTAGCCATAGAAAGAAGGATACTTAGAAGAATTCACGGACCAAAGAAGACAGAAGAAGGCTTTAGGTTGAGACCTAATAAAGAAATTTACAAGAATATAAATCTGGAAACAGACATAAGAATAAATAGATTAAAGTTCTATGGGCATATGGTGAGGATGGGCCCAGAAAGATTAAATAGAGAAATCTTCTATAAAATCAGAGGATACAAGAGTTCTGGGGGATATGTCAAACAGATAACAGAGGAAACTGAGAAACTAGGAATAACAGACCAGTACTGTTTTGATAGGGATGAATACAGGAAAAAACTAAATGTAATCAAGGTTCTTTTGGGAAGGAAAGATGCGAGAAAAGGAATAGCGTGGACCGAAGAAAGAAGGAAAGAGAAATTGGAAAGAATGAAGAAAATGTGGGAAGAGAGAAGGAAGGAGAGAAGTAGTAAGAAGTGAATGATATTCGTGTGGTCTCTAAGGCCGTTACGTGGAAAAAAAAAAAAATGACGATATGTAATAAGAGTGTAAAAACTGCATCCTGTAAAACTGGGCCTAAGTTCATTGCATAATGGCGATAAATAGTTTAAAAGAGTTATTATTTTTAGTTGCATAATTATATTACATGCAGTGCATGCTGTAACTAGAATGCAGGGCATTAACTATCGAAGTCGATCGATAAGTTAAATTTTAAAATAATAGGATAAATTTAAATTTATGTTATGGTACTAGGTACTTGAATCATAAAACTGTTAATTAGTAATTATTTATGGTTTAAATTATAAACCATTAGCCTCATACACTTTCGAAAACTTTTAAGGCAACTTCAATTTCGAAACGAGGAGCAATGTATCTAACCACTGAGTGATAACATGTAACCATTGACGTTAAATTTATTAAAAAACAATATATCGAATATTTGAACCTTTTAGTCTAGTCATTGATTGCTGAAAATGTTTGAGTTCATAGCTTCGTTAGGAGCAGTTAGAAGGTAAACATACTAAAAGTCCCCGTCCCTTGGGGTTAGCTAACTGTAAGGAACAGGGGGAGAAGGTCCCATATTTGTTTATTTCGATTATATCTCGAAAACAGTGAACTCTAGAAAAATATTATATAAATAAACGTTAAAGCTAATTAAATTTCCTATAATCCATTGAGTAATTATTGTTTATATTTTATATTCACTCAATGATAATTTCTATATTATTTTAAAATATTTTTACATTATATATAAGTAAACATGTTTGTATATATATTTATTATAATACGCATTATGTCGAGAGATGAGACGCGTAGAAATATATGCACCCATTGCGGCGTTACTATAATGTGGAAAACTAGAAATCTAAACTAAAAAATAAGAAAAATAATATTTTTTTTTTTTATAATATTCGAAACAAAGAGCATTAATGGACAATCAACGGAAGTATTTTAGGAGTCGGTGCCAGCTAAATTTAATTATATTTAATTTTGATTCGTAGTATATTTTCATGGAATCCACCGTTTTCGATATATAATCGATAGACCCAAAAATATGAACTTCTCATGAACTCATTGACTGGACCAATTTGGTTGTCCGAAAGTTAATATAGGTTAGTGGTTTTAAAATATAAAAAAATTAAGTTAATTTTTAGGGAGAAAAAAATGAAACGAATTCAAGATTAAACCTACGTGTTTCTGTAGTTTTATAGGGCATCAGCTGTTGTAACCTTAGAAACACTATGGAAGGTTATGTTATCATGTTATGTTAATTATAAAGGGTTCTTATTGTCATTTTTATTCTTATTATCATAGCATTTTGTTTGTAATTGTTTTTGTTAATAATATAGTTTCCTTTAGACATGATGTTATAACAATGAAAATAAAGAGTTTTTTGTTGTGTATTATTTAATATTTTGAAAAGTTAATTTTTAGATAAAAAGCGAACAAAAAACAAGATTAAACCTACTTGTACAAACCTGAACTTTTAATATGTATACATTTTTTTCCTGTGTAATCTTCTTTTTTTATATTTATTAATTAACTTCCAATTCCATTGAGTAGTTATTGTTTATATTTTATATTCACTCAATGATATTTTCTATATTATTTTAAAATATGTTTACATTATATATAAGTAAACATGTTTGTATAAATATTAATGATAATACGCGTTATGTCGAGAGATGGGACGCGTAGAAATATATGCACCCATTGCGGCGTTACTATAATGTGGAAAACTAGAAATCTAAACTAAAAAATAAGAAAAATAATATTTTAATGATTCGAAACAAAGAGCATTAATGGACAATCAACGGAAGTATTTTAGGAGTCGGTGCCAGCTAAGAAGAGCAGTTTAGCAGCTTTCTTTCGATTCCTGTTTTTTTTTTTTCGTTGGCACCGACTCTAAAAATAAATTATCATAAAATGTGAATATGTGTATAAGTATCGATAATTTTGCTATTGCCATTTTATGCTCTTTGTTTCGAAGCAATTAAAATATTTTTTTTTTACTTTTTAATTCAAGTTTGTATATGTAGATTTAATCTTGAAGTAAGTTTTTGTTTTTTTTATTGGGTTGTTTCACATGAAATGTCCGATTTTATAATATTTGAAATACATAGAGGATTTTGCGAGTCTCTGTTGTTGAAAAAGCTCGATACATGGGTACCTCTGAGCGACAGAAATTGAAACGCCTTGAGACCTGCGTTTCGTTGCTTGCTAGCCAAAAAACCGACCCCTCCTTGAAAGAATAATAACTTGCGACGAAAAATGGATTGCTTATGACAATCAGCTTCGGTCAGGGCAGTGGTTAGACATCGACGAAAGCCCAGGACAAATGCCAAAACCAAATTTGCACCCGAAAAAATTGATGGTTACAGTATGGTGGTCCATGGCTGGAATCATACATTATTCCTTTTTGCCTAGAGGTGAGACCATTACCACTACAACCTACTGCAATGAAATTGGCCAAATGCACGAAAAATTATTGAAAAAACTACCGGTTTCAAAACTTACCATGCATAAATTGAAAGAGCTGGGGTACGAAATTCTTCCGCACCCACCATATTCTCCCGACTTGTCTCCTACAGATTATCACCTTTTCAGGAATTTAGACAACTTCTGCAGAGGAAAAATTTTTGCAAATGATGCTGAAATCAAAAGTTCGTTTTCAGATTTTGTTTTACTTCAAAGCTCAGAGTTTTTCAAATCCGGGATAAAAAAGTTGTTGTCACGTTGGGAAAAATGTGTAGAAAAAGAAGGTAAATACTTCGAATAAAATTATATTGTTTTCATATTGTATTTTTACTAAAATCCCTATACCTTGAAATCGGACATTTCATGTGAAACAACCCAATACATATTTGTCAAATTTCCAATAGTTTTCGAAATATACGTTATTGAAAATCGATAATTTTCGCAAAAGAATTTACCTAACTTTTTGTCAAAAATTTGCTTATAGTCCACTATTGCCTTACACGATCCTTTTTTTCTGTCAGAATCAAAGTTACAGAGCATAAAATCTACTTTAATTTCATATATACGTACGTTTCTGACACTTGAAGCAAATATGTGACAAAAATTGAGGTAAACATTTTATTTTTTTTAAATTATCGATTTTTAATAACGTATATCTCGAAACCCGTTGAAAATTCGACAAATATGAATAAAGTCAATTTTATAGGAAATTGAATTAGCTTTAATTTTGATAGGTAGCATATTTTCCTAGAGTTCACCATTTTCGAAATATAATCGAAAAACCCAAAAATGGTACCTTCTCCCCTCCCACCGTTAGCTTACCCCCCAGGGTCGGGGACTTTTTAGTATGTTTACCTTCTAACTACTCCTAACAAAGCACTCAGGTAAAAAATAATCGCATATTTCATGAACACAAAAATATGTTTATTGACTGGTCTTCTTTATGGACTGGAGTTCTTGCGACTAGGTTCTCGACCTTAGCATATATTAATTCTTCGTTGATTTCCGTAACGTAATTCGATAAAACAATTATTCCTGACATATAATATATATCTTATATATAAAGATGCACTTGTTAATGTTCAGGTATGTTCCATTGGTGACCCAAATCAAAAAACAAATTGATATAAAATTCAAGTGTTCATTTCATCTATAAAGTTAAACCTATTAGTATCAAAACCAAAATCATGTATCATGTATCAAAATCGCCCAAAATGATGTATGATCATATTTTGAACGCACCCCATCTAATAGGGCGTATAAAAAAAAAAATGACCGTTTTATCAAATTCCCGAGTTCAAAAATCTGTAAATATCTTAATGCTATTCATTATTTACCAATACTTAATAATCCCATCAGAACATTCTCTAAGCTTTTTTCTAACACTGAACATCTTAAAAAAAAAAAGCCTCAGTTCAGTTATTTATTTCCAAGAAGAAACATGACTGTCCGAACGAAATTCTCATAATTTTAAGACATTACTGGAAAAACAATTTCACAACCGCTGAAGCAACTCGTGAAATTATTAAATATGAAGGTTTGAACAATTTAGAAGTGGAGATACGACGTTGGAAAGGAAGAAGGGCTCCTGGCGGCCATTAATGGATATTGATGAGGTTCTGAAGGAAACTGTTGAGCCAAATCCGTCCACAAGTACTCGCGAACTTGCCAGGGAGTGTGGTGTGCCGAAAGATACCTTAAGTCGCCATATTTTCTCCACGGGGAAGGTGAAAAAGACCTGTAGACTGGTTCCTCAAGAACTTACTCTTCAAAAATCAGCAAAAATGTTTACAGAACTTCATGGGTTTGAACTCCTGCCTCATCCACCATATAGTCCAGACCTCGCACCTTCGGACTTGTTTCGATCCATGGCCCATTTTCTTCAAGGGAAAAAAATTGGATAATTTTGCGAAAGTTGAAAATGCTGTCCAAGCATTCTTTGACAGCCATCCCGAGTAATGGTAACAGCGTGACATCGAGCAATTGGCTAGCAGATGGTTAATGACGGTAGATAACAATGAACTATACTTTGAGTATTAATTGTATTTAATATCAAAGAAATAATAATGCAAATATTTGTTTCAAAAACGGTCATTTTTTTTTTTTTTTTTTTTTTTTTTTTATACACCCTTTTTATCTTATTATCTTCTCCGTGATATAAATAAAACAGGTTGAAAAATAGATTTCTATAGAACGAATGATTTGTTTTTAATTTAACTTAATGCTCTATTCGATACTTCTTTTGGTTAGAGTTATTTATGTATTATGTAAAGAGATATAGCTAACCAGAAGACTCAATCCATTAAGATGAAGATGAAGAAATACCATCTAGGTGGCCTGTCACTTCCGTTATAATCTTAAACTTGGAACAGAAGATTGATCTTAAGACTTACAAGTTAGCCTTTGAATGCTCGAGCTCCTAATTCGGAATGATTTATGAGTCACTCCTGATACCTTGAACAGGCGAGTAGGATTCGAAAGGAGCTCAATGATTCCATTCAAAAGTTAATATGATTTTTTTTAAAAACTATTTATTGATATTTACAACTGTAACAAGTAAATTTGAGGAAAATAATTACAATAACATGTAAAGAACTACTTACTAGTAGCACTTCAGTAAAAGTTCTACATTACAAGGTCTCTTAGCCATCTTCTTTTCAGACGCTTGGATTATCAGGAATTGAGTTTGAGTTAAGTTGGGAGACTCGTGGATTCGAGTGGATATAGGGTTTATAATGAAAGGACTGGCATCTGGTCTGGGCCTAATGAGCAACATATGGAACATTAAGATCCATATGGTTAAGTTTTTTTGTAACATAATTAGGAGCATTGAGGATTTTACGAAGGGTTTTGGATTGTAAGGATTTGATACGAGATGAGTTAGATGGTTTAGTGGAGCCCCAAAGCTCTAATTTTTATGTCCAAATGGGTGTAATTACTGTCATGTAAATAAGTCTTACATAAACGCTTGTCTAGTAAATCTTGATGTACGTAAGTGTTGGTAGTCGAAAACATTTTCTTGTCTTTTAAGGTATGGCATGTTAGATGTAAAATTTAGTTTTATATTCTGCAGAAATGAACGCAAAAAAAGTTCAGTACTTTTTTTTTTTTTTTTAAGCTTAAAACTATGTAAAATAGATTAGAAAATGACATATATCTCGAAATATATGTCCAAAAAAAACATATATCTCAAAAAAAAAAATTAGTTACCAAGATAAAAAATGTGACCCATTGATATCCGGAACTCTAATTAAATTCAGAATACAGGCTTGAAATTTAAAAAAAAAATAAAAAAAAAATAAAAAAAAAAAAAAAAAAAAATGAATATTAAAAAAAAAAATTGAAAATTTTTACATAAAGTCAAAAGTAATAATCGAACAAGAAATAATCAGAATTCAGGATTATACTATCATTTTATACCAATATTTGAGAGAGTTTTAGCAATAAAACTATATAATTTGTTCTTAACAAAATACAATATGAAATATGATTTATTTAAAAATTATACTAATAATAATCTTTTCCAACTCATCCTTATACTATCCTCACAACCTTTGCTGATGACACCAGCGTGTTATCAGTCAATGATGATCCATTTTCTGCATCCCAGACACTCCAGTCACATATTACTTCCCTTGAAGAATGGTGTCATAACCGGAGAGTCAAGATAAATCCCAGCAAATCCCAACAAATAACCTTTACTCTCCTTCGGAAACCTACCTCATCCTGTCCTCCTGTTTCCTTTAATGGTGTACCGCTAACTAATGTGGAACAAATACGATACCTTGGATTTCATCTGGACAAGAGACTTACCTGGAACCCTCATACAAGATTGAAAAGACAAGAAGCTGCACGTAGATTTCGACTGCTACAACTATAAGAAACTTGTATATATGACGATTATCAGACCTATTTGGACTTACGGTATAGAATTGTGGGGATCCTCTAAACCATCGAATTCTTCCCGCATCCAATCACTCCAATCCAAAATCCTTCGAAAAATCCTTAATGCTCCTTACTTTGTCATAAATGAATTAATCCATAATGACCTAAATATCCCTTTGTCGCCGATTTAGCACGAACGAGATACCTCTCCTTTCATAATAAACTTAACACTCATCCAAATCCACTTGTTGCACAGCTTCCCATTCCATTCCTGGCAATCCTCCGAGGCGTCTGAAAAGAAGATGGCCTCGTGATCTTCTTTTGTAAATATTCATTAGAGTACTACCAATGGGTAGTTCCTCTACAACTTTTATTCATGTCATTATATCTCACATATACCGCCTATTTACTAGATGTGTTTTCTAATACATATGTAAATTTCTATTAATAAAAGAATAAAAAATAAAATAAATAATAATCTTAAAAATGGTTTCAAAAAAGTATATCCTTAGAACTTCGTTCGGTTCAATGACTGTCGGAAGGCAACAAAAGATCAAAATATGCATATTCAAATTAGGAACAAGAAGTTCGCGACAAAAATATATTTATCGTCCGGGTAACAACTTTAGCGAATTGACTACCAAGCAGCTGTAATTATCATTAATGCTGATTTAATTTAATATATTTCCTAAAATTAAAAGATGTATTTGGATTTTTTATTTATTTATTTATTTTTTTTTTTATTTCAAAAGAAAAGTTTGCATTTATTCGAAATATTTCGGGAATTTAGATACAAGCAGACTTCTAAATACCAAACGAAATTTTTCGGAGACTTTTAAACATTTGTATAAAATTTAATTGACACAAGCTTATGTGAATCAAAGTTAAAATTAATTTAATTGCGATCAATTTTGTTGGTTATTATTTAAATCAATTGTAAATAAAAAAACAGGGGACTCGATGTCTGAACGAAGCGAGGATCTCAGCACGTTCGGTACTGAAGGTCATGAGATCGAATCCAACCTGGGCGGGTTAAAATTTAAAAAATACTAAATTTTAACTAGATAGTTAAAACTACTACAGTCCGAAATGTTACAATTAAATATTACCTAAATAGTTAAAATATTACTATGGTTAAAAGGAGGTTTAGCAATAATAAAATTTATATATTTCAATTAAATTGTTGTTAAAAAAGCGATAAATATGTGGTGCGCAGTGAAGTTTGAAAATCGACCGATAGGTGGCGATCGCCATTCGAGAGAGGTTACAAAGGTACGGTGTTATATAGAGCTAAAAATTGATAATAAAATTTGCTTAATTCAATTAAATTGTTATCAAAAAAGCAATAAATATGCGGTCTGACATGTGATAAAGTTTAAAACTATATATGGACAGAGTTCATAGAGGTAAAACTTTAACTATTGAACACATCTCTAACAAATTAAAAACTAAATTATTTTCAAAGTTCTTGATCGGTTTACAACAGAAAAGTTCACAATAATATAAATTTAAATGAACAATGTTATGTGATAGAACGAAGTATTAAAAAATTAATACCAAATCAAAATATCGAACCCCTACTTTTAGATATTGTGGGTGTAATTATGATTCATGGGTCTTTAGTTTTAAGCACTGATAACGCAGTCCATTATCAGCAAGAGTTTCTTAACAGTCTCTGTGTATCTGGATTATCAACTCTTATATTAAAATTAAATATTGAATGTCTAATTATGCTTTTACATAATCTTCAACCACCTAATCATTCCAATTTTAACCAGGTTAAAATATTTTATAAAAAAATATATATATATAGCCGACGCTTAGAATTTGACGCCATGTAAATTATAGGTTATTGCCTTTAAACATGATTCAGTTGTAGCCTAATCTTGGAGGCCTTGGTATTATCAAGTTGTAGTTTTAGCGTGATATTAATAAGTCAAATATTCGAATTACAGTATTTTATAATCTACAAACTGTTTTTATTTTTTACTGGATTCAGTTATTTTATTAGCAGTTTGCCCTTCATGGCACATTATGCTAATTTTTATTGCATATTTTCGATTGAAAAACACCAAGACCGATATAAGCACTTTTACTTTGTAGGTTTGTGTTGATACCGATTCTATTAAGGATATTTTGATATATTTCAAGTATTTGGAGACCGTTCAAGTGATTAGGTAATTTATTGTACTATACCGTAAAACGGCGTGACTGCACCATTTTTGTTGAAATTCATTCTTTGACTACCAATAATGTTTCAATCAATAATGTTTAAAATGCATCTATTAAAATATTTATATTATATTATATTTGCTTTAAATAATTAGCTTAAAAATTCTGTTGATTCATCGCATAATCTTGGAATTGCAAAACTTACAAAACTTATAATTAATTTTATTGTTTTTAAACTTTGGAGCAGTGTCAACCGGATACCCGTGACTTTGTATCACTATATTTTTTCAATTAAAAAAAGGCTGTTCTAAAATACTTGAAAAATTACTACTGGACCGTATTACTGACTGAATTAAATACAATACCTGATCACCAATTTGGATTCCGCTCATATCATTCAAACACACAACAGTTACATAGAGTCACAGATTACATATCCGCTGCTTTATAACTAAAACTTTACGTTTCTGGGGCGTTTTTGGAAGTTTCCCAGGCTTTTGATAGAGTATGGCACCAGGGGTTACTAGTAAAATTGAAACCGTTACTACCACACACTTACTACCTTATCTTAAAATCTTTTCTTTCAGACCGCTTTTTCTCTGTTCGCCAGGGCTCAGATATCTCCTCCATCAAACCTATTTTAGCAGGAGTCCCTCAAGGCTCAATTTTAGCACCTTTTCTATACTTAGTATATACCTATGACATACCGACGAACAATAACGTATTAACTGCTACTTACGCAGATGACACTGCAATCATGATTAGAGACGCGGACCCTACACAAGCCACCTTAACACTTCAACACAACCTCAACGAGATTCAAACTTGGTGTAAGAAACGGAAAATAAAACTTAATTATGACAAATCCCTTCATATTACATTTACACTACGACGCAAGACTTGCCCGCCTGTTTACATTGACAACCAACCTTTACACCAAACTGAAAAAGTGACATACTTAGGACTTACGCTTGATAGAAGAATGACATGGGGCCCACACGTCAAGACAAAAAAACAGACGTTACAGTTAAGACTGCGACTTCTATACTCAGTACTTCACAGACGCTCAAAACTACCTTTAAAACAAAAACTTAACATTTACAGTTACTTGATTAAACCCATCTGGACGTATGCATCGCAAATTTATGGACCGGCCAAAAGAACACATATTCAGAAAATACAGACATTTCAATCTAAATTCCTAAGACTGATAACAGACTCCCCTCCTTATGTGTCAAACGATATACTACATACAGATTTACGTATTCCGACAGTTAAGAGCCATATTCATAAACTTTATCGACAATTTTATGAGAGACTACGTGGACACACTAACAAACAGATACATAATATGGCAACAGTACAGATACCAGACATAACTCAACGGAGGCTGAAAAGGAAGTGGATGAGGGATCTCCTAGTCTAATCGCTAATAATTTAGTTTCACGCCTGGAGATTGTACCACTGGGTGCTGACTCCCTCATGCCTGATCATGTCTGTTGTATCAATGTAAATTTCACATTCACTGGTTGTCCATTGTGTACAGTTGTGAATAAAGTTATTATGATAAAAAAAAAAAAAAAAAAAAAAAAATTAAAAAAGGATTAGAAACGTATTCTGGTGCAAAGTAAAAGCTAGATAGTAGTTATGAGATGTAAGGTCATTTCTTAATAGTGTTTGGAGTTTAGCCTAGGGATTTCTTTCTCTGTTTCTAAGGATTTTGTTAAAAGAAACGATTGTAAATTACAATGTTTTCATTGAAATGAGAAACAAAATTGCACAATGTTTTAAGCTTTATTGAGAAACAATAGAAAATAAAAAAACATACCAAGAAAATATTATATAAAAACAAAATAACGGCTTAAAACATGCCTAAAAAACGTAGAAAACAATAATTTTGGTAAAATAGGAACAAAACGATACTTATAAAAAAAATTGCACACAGATTCTTAGAGAAACACTTTTGGAAAAATGCAATCTGCAATAGTTTGACAAAAAGTGTTAAAATATAAAAACGAACAACATGGGTAGAAAAAATTTAAAGCTATAGCTAGGCTGAATTCAAAAACCTTATTAACAAGAAGCAAAACGCTATCCCAAATAATTTGGATTTTAACCAGCCAATTATCTACTTAACTTCAAATTATTCTCGTTTATTGATTTGTTTAGGAGTAGCAATGCTGCCTAAGACTTCTTCCCACAGGGAGGTCACCTTGCGTCAAAATATAGTTGGTGCAAAGTCATTCCTAATTC
This sequence comes from Euschistus heros, assembly GCA_003667255.2. Lineage (NCBI taxonomy): Eukaryota > Metazoa > Arthropoda > Insecta > Hemiptera > Pentatomidae > Euschistus > Euschistus heros. The sequence continues at coordinate 192,403 of RCWM02000571.1, read as the reverse complement.
ATACCAAAAAGGGGATTCTATTTTATTTTCAAATACCATGACTTTTGGCAAATATTTTGAGCAATATGAATATCATATATTTAAGTTTTACGGTACATAAAATGGACATAAAGATGAGGTTTATCAGAGGTTAATAGGGACTTAGGGATTGAACCAAATTCATGGAACTCTTCGCGTTCCATTGAAATCCCTCCAATCCAAAAACACTTAATGAAACTTATTATGTCACAAATGAAGCAATCCCCAGGACCTTAATACACCATATGTTCTGCTTTGGTCCGGGCTAGGTACCAATACTTACATAATCAATTTTAAACCTATTGAAACCCTATGGTTTTGACATGGATGCCTTCTGGATAAGGGTACATACTTTTTTTGTTGTAACGTTTTTTTTTCACCCTCAAAAATAATTTATCGTCATTATGCACTGAACTTAGGCCTGGTTTTACAGGATGCACTACTTAAACTCGAATTAGATTTCGTAATTTTATTAACAGAAGAATTTATAAAGATAGTTTATCTAACCCTCGAAAAATGTGAAAGCGTGATTTTATCTTTGGTTGTACTTTTTATTAATGAATGCAAATATGATGTAATTAAAATTTATTGACTCTGAAGTAGTTTGGTTAAAGGAAAATAATTTTTTGAAAAATGTCATTTGGCTGGGCGTCAATACTTTTTGGTGTTTTTAACATGCTCTAGCTCTGTTAGTATTAGTATTGCTCGTATCGAAAATTTTACGATAATTTCACCATCAGAAATTTATTGTAGAATATTTTTTGTAATACAGTCGAATCTCGATGTATCGGACCGAATTCCTTGATAAATCGAAGTTTTTCTATTCCCCTTGAATCTGCCTATTATTACTGTTATTTTTACCTCTACCTATCGAAGACCTTGTTTTGTTTTTCCCCTTCTTTTCCTTGTATGGTACCCCGATATAAGGACTGTTTATTTATATATTCACATGTTCCAGGCCTTATAGGCATACATGTTTTACAATGTTACTACAATGTTTAGCTATAACTATATTAGTTTAGCCTAGTCTAGTAAGGTAACAAAAAATATTTAAACAAAAAAAAAACAAAGAAAAGAAAAAAAACAAAAGCCAACAAGAAACTACCTCCGCTGCCCATCATTTGTCAGTTTGTCAAAGTCGATTTTCGTATAAATGTGAGTAATTCAGTCTTTTTTTTTTTTTTTTTTTTTTTTTTATTCTTTTAATAATAGAAATTTACAACTGTATTACAAAACACATCTAGTAAATATGCGGTATATATGAGATATAATGACATGAATACAATTTGCAGAGGAACTACCCATTGGTAGTACTCTAATGAATATTTACAAAAGAAAATCACGAGGCCATCTTCTTTTCAGACGCCTCGGAGGATTGCCAGGAAAGGAATGGGAAGCAAGTTGTGCAACAAGTGGATTTGGATGAGCAGTGAGTTTATTATGAAAGGAGAGGTATCTAATTCAGTCTTAAATTTTTATTTATTTTATTATCTATTTATTGAAATTTACAACTGTATTTACAATATGAACATACAATACATCAAGTAAATTTGATGATAATGTTAAAAATGACTCGTCACTTGTTTTTAAATCAACTACCCATTGCTAGCACTTCTACAGGCTCTATGTAATGAGATACTATATTAGAAGGTCTCGAGGCCATCTTCTTTTCAGGCGCCTCGGAGGGTTATCTGGAATGGATTGAGAAGCAAGTTGTGATACTAATGGATTTGAACGGTTGTGGAGTTTGCTATGAAAGAATAGATATCTGGTTTGAGCTAACAATAAGTCAGAAACGAAAGGTATATTAAGATCTTTGAGGATAAGTTTGTTTGTGACGAAGTAAGGCGCATTTAGGATTTTTCTAAGGATTTTGGATTGTAAGGATTGGATACGAGATGAATTGGATGGTTTAGTGGAGCCCCAAAGCTCAACTCCGTATGTCCAAATTGGTCTAATTACTTGTATGTAAATGAGTCTTTTGTAATTGATTGGAAGGTTTGAACGTTTGCCAAGTAAATGTTGAAGTAGTCGAAAACGACGGGCAGTTTCTTGTCGTTTCAGTCTTGTATGTGGATTCCAAGTAATATGTTTGTCCAAGTGGAGTCCTAGATAGCGGATCTGTTCAACAGGGATTAGTGGAATATCATTAAAGGATACCGTAGGGCAGGAAGTCGTAGGCTTAATACGAAGGGTAAAGGTTAGGGATTTATTTTGATTTTCCATTTTCGACACCATTCTTGTAGGTTTGTGATATGGGATTGGAGTGTCTGGGAGGCAATAAATTTAGAAAACAAATTTTGTTCTGTCTCTGGCCATGTTCCATGTTTGATAATAATACTTTTTATTAGATCAAACCTTTGTCTTTCAAATAATTTACATTCGTCATGTACATGTCTAAAATTTTGAATCTGTCCGTCTTCATTACATATGTCAGATCGTATTATATTAAATCGTTTGAGATATTGTTTAGAGTTACCTTGTTCTGTCATTAGTTGTGTCAGTTTGTAGTTGTTACTTTGAATGTGTTTGTATTGAAAAATACAATTATTGTTCTGTATAATGTGAGGTATAAATCTGTGTAAACTTGGTGACTTTGATGAGGCCACCCACTATTATGTCCCGCTTTATATAAGATAATGGAACTTTGTTATACGAAGGTAACAAACCACCTTTAGCCGCCTCTTTGGCTAGGTAATCGGCCCTTTCGTTACTCTCAATTCTAAAGTGTGCCTTAACCCATTTTATAGAGACCATTTTCCCCTTTTTTTTAATGGTTATTAAATTTCGTCTTATTAGTTCAGTCAAATAGTCATGAATCTCAGTATTATTAATCGATTCTATTAAAATTTTACTGTGTGTATGCATTTTAATATGTGCGTTAGTCTTTTGAGGTTCGTTAATTATGTATTCCGTAACTTATAAAACAGCAAATTTCTCGGCTTGGTTATTCGAAGAAGACCTTGATATAACGAATTTTGGAAGATTCCTTAGCTTACACCACACCTCTGCAAAACCAAGTTTTTATCGGAAAATCTCTATAAATCGAAGTCAATTTGTTTAATAAGTGGAGTTAGACTGATCAAAGATTCTACGAAGGATTAACTGTGACTCCCATCCTGAAATTTATTTCCGATTTGTTTCAGTTTCTGATAAAACACTTGTGCGATATGTTTCGTTTTCTGTTGCTCTTCAATATTTTTTTTTATTCTCAAAAATGGTAAGGCGGAAAACATTTTCGTATGAAGAAAAATTGAAAATTATCCAAGCCGTGAATTGTCGGGGTTGGAAGAAAGTGCAATATTGCAAAAAAAAGTATGGAATAATTTCCAAATTCCATTTTAGATTTTTTCCAAAGGTCCGCTTAAATTGTTCACATATTTAATAATTACGCGTGCAATATTATTATTTCAATAAAATATGTACATATTTTCTATAATACCTGTAACCTCTATTTATCGAAGTCAGTCATCAGAAATCAGCTCAATAAATTGAACCTCGATACATCGAAATCCTCGATAATTCAAGTTTTCTCGTTCGATATATCGATGTTTCACTGTATAACATTTGTCGCTAGGACCAACCGTTTAGGAGTTATAGGTTTGAATGAAAAAAAGACAAGTTTGAAACACCTATTTTTCCTCAACTTTGTTCATTTCGAATTAATTGTTAATTTAATTTAAATAACTTGAAATGATGTATGTAAGCAGAATAAATAAATAAGGACATAGACGGTCAGCAGTATTAAGCTATTTAATTTGAAAATTTATCTCCAACAAACAAATTAATCACAATTAAGCGAAAACAAAATCGAAAACATACGAGCAGCAACGATCAAGGGGTTTTGTTTGGGCTGTCTATTTTCTCTCAACTTAGTTTATATCGAATAATTATCAATTTTTAATTTAAATTAATTATTAATTAAGGTAATTTGATCCTTTTAAAAAATATATACACATTTATGGCTGATTATCAAACAACAGGCAAATTTGTGTCCCCCGCCTATTAAAATTCGATGAAGAAAACTTCGTAAAAAATATTTTTTCCAAATCGATTTATGTTATGTGAATTAATGATATTAAATGAATTTATTTGAGATTTTAGTATTTTAGGGTAACATTTTTAGGTTATTCTACATCGATTCACAATGTCGTGGCTTGTCCCTATGCTTGGATTTACAACTATGTAGATAATTACAACTTGATAGGGCGAAACTAACTCAACTAATATTAGTAGTAATATTAATATATAATGGTGGAAGAAAGTGAAAATGTGTTTTTCAAGATTAAAATGTCCAAACAAGACTGACTACTTAAACATTTACTAGACAAATGATCAAAGCTCCCAATTGATTACAAAAGACTTATTTACAAGACTGTGATTAGACCTATTTGGACGTAGGGAGTTGAGTTTTGGGGCTCTACTAAACCATCCAATTCATCTCGTATCCAATCCTTACAATCCAAAATCCTTCGAAAAATCCTAAATGCCCCTTACTTTGTCACCAATAAGCTTATTCATAAAGATCCTGATGGTCCATATGTTGCTGAGTTAGCCCAAACCAGATACCTATCCTTTCATAGTAAGCTCCATAACCACTCAAATCCGTTAGTTTCTCAACTTGCTTCCCGATCCATTCCCGATAATCCTCCTGAAAAGAAGATGGCCTAGAGATCTTCTAGTGTAGAATTTTTATTGAAGTGCTACTGATGAGTAGTTCTTTTCAAGTTTTGACATGTTATTGTAATCATTAACAACACATTTACTAGGTGTATATATTTGTACAGTTGTAAATTTCCATAAATTGATATTTAAAAAAAAAAATGCCCAAGTAACCAATCCCCGAGTTATTTTACTCTTGTCCCCGTGATTTCTTAACATTGGCGTGCCATTGCTATAGAAGTGATGAAAACGAATTCGGAAGGAATTTTTGAGTTTTTATTTGCAGTGGCAGGTAGCTGTTTCTCGTGGACGCATCAGTTCGTAACCACACAAACATTATACGACGGAATATCCTAGTGTAAACACCACCTCTGACTGTAAATACATTCATGGTTCACTTTGTAATGTCCACTATAAATCAGTTAAACCAAATTCTTATTTTTAACGGGCCTCATGCGTTCTAATACTAGGCTACGGCCCTCATAATATACTCCCGAGAAAATGCGAAATAAATGAATAATGTTTCGGCGGTAATATTTTTAACCTTTTTTTGAGATTGTCATGGCCATTATTATTTAACATTTAAATCGTATCTTTATATTCCATGCAACTGTTAAGATACCACGACAATGCTAAAAAAATTCATTTTAAAATAGTTTTAGGAATACTTTGACCGAAATTGAGTGTCATATTGATATTGTAAGTGAATTGACGAGATATTTGCAGTGATATTATTTAAATTATGTGATGAAAAAATACTTTAACGTTAAATAAAGACTAATATTCGTTATGAAGCAGGTATTTTTGTATTATTGTTTCAAACAGTCCTAAATTTTAATAAATACATATATTTTTTTTTAAATAAATAAATAAAGCAAGAATGTATTATACAAATGTCCGGATTTAAAGAAAGAAAACTCGTGATTTATTTGAAGGAATGACGTTCTTGAATACATGTTTTTTTTCAATACATAAATTGATTCAGCTGATGCGGATTATTCTCCACCGTCATGCTAAGAGATAAGCAAACTTCAAAACCTTTTTTTTTCTTTTTATAATGGCCATTTATTCTCTTACTTTCATTGTCTGTTCAATGTTTGCATCACAAACTGATGGAAATATATGATTCATGAATAAATAAAACGAATAATATATAAAACGATATTCACGTAATAATAAATCTTGGAATAACATTTAGTGAGAAAAAAACAACAGAAAATAGAATGTCAATATTCACATTGACATAAATAATCATTACTACTGCTAACTAAACATCAAATTGCTGTATCTATACATTCGCTATTGAATAAATAGATTGGTTTACTAAAGTTTCAAAATCTTAAATGCTACCAGACAATAGTAGAAGAAATCTGTAAAATTTGGCACAGGTGTATATATGAGCACTCCTCCCTAGTGGCAATGGGAGGTGCTGAAGAATGGCGGGGAGATCTGTCGATGGAGCCATTGGCTACCATAAGATAGTAGAGAGCAGCTGCAACCATTCTTACAAGTAGTGTGGATGCAGCGTGAGTTATATAAGCTACTTTTTGAAGCATACCTTTAGTCACACGCGCTTACAGGTTACATGTGAGAGTGGTCAACTTTCTTAGATGGAGTTGTAAATATGGGCCCCCATTCTACGGGAACTTCAAGTGCAATATCTCCGTTCGACATAATTCCTGTTTCCAACATTAAGAAGAGAACCACTGCTCACGGACCCGATCCAGCTAGTTCCAGCCTCATCATCGGATCACCATATAAGGATCAGTTGTTCAAGTCGCTTGACAAAAGTGCTTTTAAAAAGACGTCCTTAAGTTTTCCCGACCGGCCAGGTCGGAAGACTAAAGGTCCTCAAAAAAAGAAAATTCGACCCACGCAACAAAACGATTTATTCATTCAGTCATTCAACATAGATCTGAAATCAGAACGCTGATTTTCAAATAGTAGAACACTGAGTTAAGATGAAATGAAAACTAATAATTAATCGAATGGATTAATAAGTTAATTAATAAATATAAAAGAAACTGAAGAGATAAAAAAATATAAAAAGAAATATATTATATGTTTTTGATATTTAATGCTCTTTGAGATTAACTGAATATATTTCTTGAATAACAACTTTTTTGACATGGATATGTCTTTTGGCTGTGGTCTCTTCTTTTTTTGTTATAAAATTTTTTTCACAGTCAGACGTGTAACATTATGACAAGCCCTAGTTCAGATGGTGTTGCTTGGATCTAAAATTTGACAATAGTTCCCTTATCAGAAATTAATTGGAAGACATTTTTTTTATATAACATTTGTCGCTAGGACCTACCGATTAGGAGCTATATTGGTTTAAATAAAAATAGGCATATTTGAAACACTTGCATTCTCTCTACTATGCTTGTTTTGAAAAAAGGATTAAACGTTAGTTTAATTTAATTATTAATTAAATCTCAAGAACCGTATTTAACATTTAATATTAACAGTCAAGAAACAATATTCAAAATGTTAAATATTTTATAATTAATTTTTCATACTTATGATTATAATTATGAAAAAAAAATAATACCATAAAAAGTCGTAGGTAACCTTGGTCACAAGTACGTAAAATTCATTTTAGAGAATTGACCTGCATCAAATCACATTATTAAAATGTGAAAGTGTATGTCAATATAGTCCGTAAGCGAATCTCGCCAAATTTATTTTTTAAATATATCATAAAACCAAACTGATTCAGTGTATCTTTATATGTTTTGGGAAACTGATAGTTTCATTATTTTTTGGGATTTTCCAAATTAAATTTATAATTTAGTAAGATAGTTTTTTTTTTTTTAAGCCTCCGATTTTATATATTATTTTATTCATACAAGGAAATATTAGGGGAAAGGATTATCTTTTAATTATCCAAAATTAAATTATACCACTGGATAGCTAAAGGATAAAAGATTCATTACGATAAGCGAGAACAGAGATGCATCGCGCAAGTTATAAGATTATAAATATTACTCATAATATTGATATAATCTTTAACATTACTTTTATTATTGAGAAACCCTTTTAGCACCTGACTAAGGGAAAGTATCCTTTTGACCTTCCAAGGGTAAAATATAAATTACATCTTGAATTGTGTGAATAAATAATATATTTAAAATATATATTTATATAAATATATATTTATATTTAAATTATGTAAATAATTTATAATTTATAATTATAATTTATTTAATTTATTTATAATTATAATTTATAATTTATAATTCGGATACGAGCTCGGTGGCCTAGTGGATAAGGCACCACGCTAGAAAAGTGGGGACTCGGGTTCGAATCCCGACCGGGCAAATCTTTTCTCTTCAAAATAAAAAATATATTAAAAATATATTTATCAACAACAAATAATTATCTCATAATTATAATATATTTGACGTATTGCAACAAGATCCAGTTAACAGTAATGTTCAAAGAACATTCATCCCCGATTTGTACATCGCAACTGTGAGTGCCCGGGGGTGTGGATCAGTGAAGAGAAAAGATTTCCCTGGTTCGGATACGAGCTCGGTGGCCTAGTGGATAAGGCACCACGCTAGAAAAGTGGGGAATCGGGTTCGAATCCCGACCGGGCAAATCTTTTCTCTTCAAAATAAAAAATATATTAAAAATATATTTATCAACAACAAATAATTATCTCATAATTATAATATATTTGACGTATGTCAAAAAGATCCAGTTAACAGCAATGTTCAATGAACATTTATCCCCGATTTGTACATCGCAACTGCGAGTGCCCGGAGGTATGGATCAGTGAAGAGAAAAGATTTCCCTGGTTCGGATACGAGCTCGGTGGCCTAGTGGATAAGGCACCACGCTAGAAAAGTGGGGACTCGGGTTCGAATCCCGACCGGGCAAATCTTTTCTCTTCAAAATAAAAAATATATTAAAAATATATTTATCAACAACAAATAATTATCTCATAATTATAATATATTTGACGTATGTCAAAAAGATCCAGTTAACAGCAATGTTCAATGAACATTCATCCCCGATTTGTACATCGCAACTGCGAGTGCCCGGGGGTATGGATCAGTGAAGAGAAAAGATTTCCCTGGTTCGGATACGAGCTCGGTGGCCTAGTGGATAAGGCACCACGCTAGAAAAGTGGGGACTCGGGTTCGAATCCCGACCGGTCAAATCTTTTCTCTTCAAAATAAAAAATATATTAAAAATATATTTATCAACAACAAATAATTATCTCATAATTATAATATATTTGACGTATGTCAAAAAGATCCAGTTAACAGCAATGTTCAATGAACATTCATCCCCGATTTGTACATCGCAACTGCGAGTGCCCGGGGGTATGGATCAGTGAAGAGAAAAGATTTCCCTGGTTCGGATACGAGCTCGGTGGCCTAGTGGATAAGGCACCACGCTTGAAAAGTGGGGACTCGGGTTCGAATCCCGACCGGGCAAATCTTTTATAAAAATATTTATATAAATTTATTTTATATAATATTATATAAATATAATATTTATTTATATAAAAATATATTTATCAACAACAAATAATTATCTCATAATTGTGTAAATAATAAATTACATCTCAGAATGTCAAGCTGTATTTAATCATTAATTATAGTAGAATCATAATACAACGAACTTGGAAATTTCTGAAAAAAACAAATTCGATGTATAGAAATTTTTATTTAAAAAAGGTCATAATTTTCTCTCTCATTTCATGTTAAAAGTAGTCATTTTTAAGTGCTGAAGCTGGAATTCAAAGCAATTTTTAGGGTTTCAAAAAATTACATAAATTTACAATGTTTGTCAGGTCTCAAATTGAATTACTGATTCGAGAAACAACATAAGCATTATAATAATACTATGACTTAAACTGTTTCCCCAATCACCCATTCATTATGGCGTAAGTTTTAGTTCAGTCGATAAACATATTGTAGAGTGCATAGAATATGCAAAAATATTTATTGAAAATTTAATTAGCTTTAATTTTCATTTGAAACATATTTTTCTAGAATCCACCATTTTCGAGATATTATCGAACCACTCAAAAAATGGGACCTTCTCTTTATCCCCCACCGTTGGCTCACCCCCCAGGACTTTTAGTATGTTTACCTTCTAACTATACCTAACGAAGATGTGATGTCAAAAATAATCGCATATTCCATGCATTCATTCTATACCCCTCATTTTAGCACTACTTGGACTATTTGGGCGATAGTCGATAGTTACTATCGATATATCCGATGATCAATATCGATAGATCTCTTTTACTACCTCAAGTTTTGAAACTCTCGGAATTATGCTGATCTGTCTCTGTCCAGTGTCGAGTTCTTTTGAAATTGAATTCGGAATTCCTAGAGCTCAAGGGTTCTCTCAAAGATTAAGCCAATGGAGAGCAGAAATGCTAGTTTTCTTTCGGGAAATATATGGCTCAAGGAGCACACTTGACTCTTGAAATTAACTATTTCGTTATTTTTCTTTTCTCAAGATTTGATTTGTTCATTATTATTGTAAATTAGTTTTCTCTCTCATCTTTATGACATAATCTTATAATCTATAACCCTCCAAATTTCAAATAGTAAGTAGATAATTGAATTTAATTAAATTAGTTGAAATTTTTTATTGAATACCTATAGAAAAAAAAGGAAGCAACTATTGAAAAACTATCGATAGTTCTCAACCGATAGTGTCGACCTATCGATAGTGCTAACTATCGACTATCGACCAAACCTAGTATGAAGTAGTGGTTCCATGTCAGTGCCAGAAAGCCTATATTTCCGGTCAAAACAGTTGTTGATGGATAACTAGATGTAATAATTATTTAAGAATAATATTTGAGTGATATCCTCGATGACAAATCCAAATTTAAACAAAAAACTATTAGCATTTAATATTGTGCATCTTTCATTCCAGTTGTACTGTATCTACTAACGACTAACGATTTCACTATATTTATTACAACAAATCCTTAATTGAAGGATGTTAGCTGAAGACTTGGAAGGAGATGTGAGAGCTGGGTTTCTAATTGCTTGATGAAGCCTAAAGCGACATGAGAGACAGTTTTCTTCCTCGTGTTTCAACTTGTCACTACAGTTCCGTGCTAACAGCTGATTGTAAACAAGTGAATAGCGGTGCGCACTGCAGGTAAATGTTTTTATCTATTAATAAATAAAGTAACTCATAATAAGAGAAGAGAAGCAAATAAGAGAAGAATTAAAGAACCTTAAGATTTCAGATTCCGACAGTCTGAATAGAGACACATACAGGAAAACACTGAAAAATCTCTTATTTTTTTTTTATTATTAAAAAAAATAAAATGGAACTCATGTGGATATGAGATACATGTGTTTTTAAAGATGTGCCTCTAAGCTGGGGGTCTACACTGTATAGCTGTAACGTTTTTTTTTTAAATTCTAAAATGTAAATTTTGACACCCTCTAGCTCTGATCGAACATTTTATGATAACTACTTCGTCAGAAATGTAATGGAGAATAATTTTTGTTATATAACATATATCGCTAGTGCCCACCGTTAAGGAGCTATATTGGTTTGAATGAAAAAAAAAGTGAAGTTTAGGGGACCTTTATTATAAAAATGTTGGCTAGAATATAGGTATGTTGCTATTGCTGCTTCACTTCAGTGCTAACATAGAAATTATTTTTAAAATAATAAAATAATTTTATCCTCTGACCAAGTCCCTTAGGAATAACAACTGACAAGGGGAGGACACACTCAGTCTCTCACGGATCTTGTTGGCAATTTTTTTGGAGGTTCCTGGTCAAAAAATATTAGACACGTATTTTGCCGTTACGACCAATGGGCCTTAGAAGCCGAGAAAAAAAATAAAATAGCATTAAACTAATTTATTTTTTATCTCGAGATTAAAAAATGATATCGACATGATTCTTGCACCAAGATTTTCAGTTTTGATTGCGAATTAAAGGAAAAATACAGTCGCTCCATAGATTTGGTTTAGGTTAATTAAATTCTAAAAAAATGATTAGTTTTTCAAGCAAACAACCTCTATAGATTTTTTCACACAAAAATTGAGGTCAGATTCTAATTCAGTACCCTTAAAAACATTAAAAAACGGTTATTCAACAAAATCAAAAAATATCATTTTTTTCACCCTCTTCCAGGAAAATGAAATTTTAAAACCGATTTTTGGTTACATACCTTTAAATCGTCATTACTTTGTCATGCAATTCACTGGTTGGTATCGCTGGAAAGAGGAGGGTCTCAGCTTATGAACAATTAAAAAATATTAAAAAAATTTGAAGATCCGAAAAACATTTTGATTTTTAACTTGAGTTTGAAACCAGATAGGATGATGAACCCAAATACATTTCAAGCGTATTACCACCCTAAATTTTGTGTAAAAAAATAAAGTTGATACGTTAAACCGTATAATTCATGTTTTTATTAATTTAAACAAAAGTTGCCTACCATTTGGTCCGGCAAACTTTGAAGCTTACAAACTTTTATTTTTCTATTTGGATGAAATTTCGTATTTAAGGGTTCTCTTGAATGCTGAATTCGAATCCGATATTGGTTCTTGTCAAAAAATTATAAAAAATTTTAGCTTTTACACTGTAAAATGTGATAGAAAATTCTTTTACCCTAAAATTCCATCTCAGCAACCTCAAAACTCAGGAAAAGTATGTATATATATATATATATATATCATATATATAATAAAAAAAATAATATATATATATATATATATATATATATATATATATATATATATATATATATATATATATATATATATATACCATATATATATTTTAATAAATCAAAATATTTTTCGGATTTTCCAATTTTTTTAATAGGTTTTTGTTCATCGAATTTTACATTTATATACATCAAAAGAAAGCTGTGACCCTCCTCTTTCCAGCGATACCAACCAGTGGATTGCATAACAAAGTAATGGCGATTTAAAGGTATGTAACCAATAATCGGTTTTAAAATTTCATTTTCCTGGAAGAGGGTGAAAAAAATGATATTTTTTTTTTGTATTTTGTTGAATAACCGTTTTTTAATGTTTTTGAGGGTGCTGAATTAGAATCTGACCTCAATTTTTGTGTGAAAAAATCTATAGAGGTAGTTTGCTTGAAAAACTAATAATTTTTTTTAGAATTTAATTAACCTAAACCAAAATCTATGGAGCGACTGTATTTTTCCTTTAATTCGCAATCAAAACTGATAATCTTGGTGCAAGAATCATGTCGATATCATTTTTTAAACTCGAGATAAAAAATAAATTAGTTTAATGCTATTTTATTTTTTTTCTCTGCTTCTAGGGTCGGAACGGCAAAATACGTGTCTAATATTTTTTGACCAGGAACCTCCAATAAAATTGGCAACAAGATCCGTGAGAGACTGAGTGCGTCCTCCCCTTGTTAGTACAGAAAGAAATAAAATTAGTTATATCTGGTCAGAAACATTATTAAAGAAAAAATACAAAGTTAATTAATTAAGAGCTTCAATTAACGAACATAAAATATACTATTAACCTAAAACATTTAAATATTCAGCCAAAATTGCCGCTGTGAGGGGAATACCTTGATCAACTAAATTATAGTAAACACAGTCCCACAAAGTTGTAAGAACTGTGTTAAAATGTTTGAATAAATTTAAGTTTTGGCATTTAAAAATGTAACATTTTGATACGCTCTAACTTTGTTGGTCTTGCTCTTAACGAAAATTTAACACCGCACACTTGTCGGAAATTTAATTGAGAATACTTTTTGTTAAATAATATTTGTCTCTAGGACCTACATTTTAGAAGCTATATTGCTTTGAATGAAAAAAGTCATGTTTAAAACCTATATTTTTGGGTTTAGGAAATTTTTTTGACACTCACTAGTTCTGTAAGCATTGCTTTAATGGAAAATTTTACGACAGTTCTTATGTCAAAAATTTAATCGAAAAATATTTTTTCTCAAATGTTTTACATTTGAGGTGAATTAAGAAAATACCAATATAAAACACTTATTATAATTTAGTATAATCCAAGTTGGAACTACTAATTGGAAGTTTACAGGTGAGACTATTAGGAAAGATCTATCGATAAATGTAAAACTTAAACTGTGAAGCATCGGAAAGTATCTCACAGTGTAATGCGGGTTTGGTGGAGAAGTAGTTCGATGCCGTTTTTAAATAAAACGAAATTTAAGGGTTTTTTTCTTTATTATTATCTAATTATTGAAATTTACAACTGTACATTAAAAAAACATACCCTTACTTTGTCACCAATAAGCTTATCCATAAAGACCTTAATGTTCCATATGTTGCTGAGTTAGCTCAAACCAGATACCTATCCTTTCATAGCAAACTCCACAATCATTCAAACCCTTTAGTATCACAACTTGCTTCCTCCTCCATCCCTGATAATCCTCCGAGGCGTCTGAAAAGAAGATGGCCTAGAGACCTTTTAGAGTAGATTCTATTGAAGTGCTACTAGTGAGTAGTTCTTCACAAGTTAATTTCATGCCATTTTATTCACTGTCAACACATTTACTTGTTGTATATTATTCTGTACAGTTGTAAATATCAATAAATGAGAAAAAAAAAAAAAAAAAAAAAAAAAAAAAAAAAAAAAAAAAAAAAACATACATCCAGTAAATGTGATAATAAGAAAAAATATCACTTCAATAAAAGTTGTATTTGAGAAGGTCCCGAGACCATCTTCTTTTCAGACGCCTCGGATTTTAGGAATAGGAAGCGAGTTGAGAGACTAGTGGATTTGAATGGTTATAGAGTTGACTATGAAAGGATAGGTATCTGGTTTGAGCTAAATCAGCAACATATGGAACATTGAGGTCTTTATGGATAAGTTTATTGGTCACAAAATAAGGAGCATTGAGGATTTTTCGAAGGATTTTGGATTGCAAGGATTGGATACGAGATGAGTTAATGGTTTAGTAGAGTCCTAAAGCTCAATTCCATACGTCCAAATAGGTCTGATAACTGTCATGTAAATGAGTCTTTTGTAGAAAATGGCAAATTTTGAACGTTTGGCTAGTAAATGTTGAAGAAGTCGAAAACAACGGGCAGTTTATAATAAAACGTAAATTTAAATAACAATATTCTTTTTTTAATTTGTTTGAAAGCATCAACAAAATTCAAAAAATACAATTTTTAAGTGCTTAAAGGTTCGAATATTCATGATTTTATCGTTGCACTAAATCGAAAATAATTAGCAACCAACTTAAGGCATTATTCAAGATAAAACTGTTTTGATTTATTCATTGCTTTAGATTGAAAACTTGATAATCAGTAAAACAATCGCTTGTTTGTAAACAATTGATGTTAAACTAAATGATAAACTATTTTTAGAAGCACTGAATAATTTTTAAAAAAAACTGAGATCAACGCCTTTAGTATTTTAAGGATAGTCAAACAGATAAGCTCGCAATACAAACCCGAGCAAATATGGTTAGGTTATAAGACCTGCTGACGCATCCAACGTTGGAAAACAATTATCTGGGTTTTTTTTTTTTTTAGCTTAATACTTATATTTAATTCAATAAAATATATTTTAAATTCATAATACGAATAATGGCTATAATGGTAGTAATTAATAATATTAGATTTTTGTTTATTAAATTAACAAGATAATTAGTGTTTTTATAGTCAAGAATCAGATGATAACATTAAACTATAGCTTTGCATTCTTCATTAATATTTTTTTTAAAAAAAGAATACTTCATAAAAAAAAAAAAAAAAAAAAAAAAATAAGAAAAAAAACACGATCACAACACATGTTTAGAATCAGTCGCTAAGAAGTAAAATTTTTTGATGCTAATAACAAGAGTTTTATTATTCCAGCCATATTTTGTATTTCATTATTTCAATATTTGGTATTATTTCTACATTAAGATATTCATAAATTTATAAACAATTCAAGAAGAAATAAAATTTAAAAAAAAATAAAATCAAGTTGTCTTCACTTGTAATAAATTTAAATTCATCAACAAAGCTCTCGAACACTACAAGGTTATACAATGTTTTGATTGAAACTCAATAAAGAATAGAAAAAAAAAAAAAAAATTGTTGATTCACGACTTTTGAAAACATGTTTACACATCCAAGCAACGTAATTTCAAAAATGTTCAATCTGAACAAAAAGTATCATAAAAGAAAGAACAAATCAAATCCTTACATTTGTTGTGTCAAAAAAAAAATTATAAAAAAAAAAAAAATAGCTTTACATATTTTTATAGAATGCATATTTTATATTAAAAAATATAAATAATAAAAAATCGTTTCCTATAAAAAAATATTTTTTTATATAAAAAAAATAAAAATAAATATTTACGAAAAATAGAAACTGAAAGTAAATACAAGCAAAGCAGCCAATTATTTTCAAAAATTACCGCCCACCCATAGAATCACAAAAATTATTATCTAATAAAAAATAACATAATAGAAAAAGCCATAATCATTTATACGGAAAATACATAACTCGGTTTAAAGTAAAATACCTGAGTTTAACACTTGACAGATCACATGTACTTTCACAGAACAGTAATGGATACAAGGCAAAAAAAAAAAATTTTATCATATAATAGGATTGAAAAGATAAATAACGTCTTCCTATTTATTATAAATGTTTTAAATGCTAGTAAAAAGTAATTGATTTATTTATTTTATACAAAATGTTTCCTTATGTGAAAAAAAAAATCTAAATCAAGTCCCTAAAACCAACTTATACTGTACATAAATTAGAGCTTATATTACGTACGCCTCACCTGTGTGGAGCTCAACTTGTGTAAATTACTCCAAGAATTCAAAACTTGTGTACGAGGTTCATCAATGATTACAAAAATATCAACAATGCTGCACGATCTCAAACTTATCCCGATCCAAATTCACGTCTATGATCAAACGAAATCATACTTTAAAAAAAAAAAAAAAAAAAAAAAAAAAATAGATTCAGAAAATTCGTTCATACAAAAAATTACTAATCAAAAGACATTCACAAAAGAACAAAACATGTACCTACTTATAACATAACAGTTTACACGTCTCCTTTTGCTTGTATATAATATTTTTATTATATATAATTGAAAAAAACAAAAAAAAAAACACTTTTGTTAATATACCTAATCCCACACCTGACACCAAAAGTGTAATTACAAGGGTTCATAACAAAGAATAAAATACAAAGGCATACAGATAATTGTTACTGGACTACCACAGAACTTTTTTTAAATATGACATTTACATTAACATAAACAGAAAAAGAAACATTTAAACGATCGCATTAATATTATTTCAAATCACTGAAATCTGAATGCATTATTTACAATTTTTGTACTCAACTCACTATAATCAGTCTACTCTGTCCATCTGATTTGTATCTATGGCTGAATTTATTGTTTGATTTTTGGGATTTTAATTATGTACCAAGCAGTGTGATTATTACATGAAAGATTTCTTCGTTATTAAAAAAGGAAAAATATTGATTTTATTTTTTTTATATCACTGAGGAAAAGAATCTATGTACGAACAATCGACTAGGAATCGATTTTCGATCATTGATTCTCGATCATTCTTTTCTCAAGAAACGGTAGGATGTTAATTAAAATGTTAAACAAATCGTTCAAGAAATTTTTTTTTTTCACTGTTAATTTCACTCCTCTAGAAAAAAACACTCTTTTAATATAAAATTTTTATAATAATTAAAAAAATCAATAGGGGATTTTAAATATTCCTTCACGTACCTTTGACAGATGAAAGACGGATGAGTACGGAGATTGTGACGCACAGAAAGCTGTTTGAAGACTGAACTCTTAGTCCCTGAGCACACCTACTCCCTCCTTCGATACAGACCATCTCGTCGGCTGCCTTCTAAGGAAGTCGTCCTCACCAGTCGAGGATATCTTCAAACAGCCGTGTCTTAATTCGTATTTAAGTCTCCTTAGAGATGTTTCCTACACATTGGAAGGTACGCAAAACTACAGCTAAGAGTTAAATATCGAATAAGTTCTGTATAAATGTAATTAAAGCTAAGAACACCACCTGTTCTTGGACTTGGATAGTATTTGTATCTAGTCTAATACAAACACAAACTATTCAAAGAGTAAATACTAACCTTAATCAAGGTAATAGTATAAGCAAAAAAAAAATTCGGAAAGAAAATACCTTATAGATAGGTGCAGACCTTGAAAAATATTAACTGACTTTAATCAGAACTAGGAAACTAACCTAAACAAAGTATCCAAATCAGTTTTCATTTTAGTTCTTTCTTCCCAATTATTAACTTATACTATTATATAAAAGGAAAAGCCATTGTTTCATTTTTGATCACTAAACGCGAAAACTACTGAACCAATCTGTACCAAATTTTAACTACATTATCTTCATAGTTCAAGGAAGACATAGCAATAATCTTCTCTCTTCTCTCTCTCATTTATTGATATTTACAAATGTACAAAAACATGTACATCAAGTAAATGTGTTAATAGTGAATACAATTGCAAGTAAATAACTTGTGAGGAACTACTCAATATTAAAACTTCAATAAAAATCTACACTAAAAGGTCTCTATGCCTCAGAGAATTATCGGGAATGGAGTGGGAAGCAAGTTGGGAGACTAGTGGATTGGAGTGGTTATGGAGCTTACTATGGAAGGATAGATGTCTAGTTTGGGCTAAATCAGCAACATAAGGAACATTAAGATCTTTATGGATAAGTTTATTGGTGACAAAGTAAGGGGCATTGAGGATTTTTCGAAGAATTTTGGATTGCAAGGATTGGATAAGAGATTAATTGGGTGGCTTAGTGGAGCCCCAAAGCTCAACTCCTCCAAAGCTCAACCTATGTCCAAATAGGTCTAATCACAGTCGTGTAAATGAGTCTTTTGTAATTAATTGGGAGCTTTGAACGTTTGTCTAGTAAATGTTGAAGTAGTCTGTAACGACGGGCAGTTTCTTGTCGTTTTAGTGTTGTATGTGGATTCCAAGTAAGACGTTTGTCCAAATGGAGTTCTAGGTAGCGGATCTGTTCAACAGGAATTAGTGGAATATCATTAAAGGATACTGTAGGACAGGAAGTCGTAGGTTTACGACAAAGGGTAAAGGTTATATGTTGGGATTTACTTTTATTCTCCAATTTCGAAATCATTCTTGAATATTAGTAATATAAGATTGTATTAACTGTGATGCAATGAAAGGATAGCAATAATAAAACACATTTTTTTTTTCAATTGTTTTTGTAGAAAAAAAAATGCCGCAGACCTTATCTTTCTGTTCCAATCCGAACAGTTTGATCTTCACCTTATTTAGAGTTAAAGTGTCTTATAATATTTCAAATTGACCAATAGGTGGCCATTCTACATGAATGGTTACAATGGTTATACAGGGTGAGTACCTCTTAGAGTAAAAAAAAATAAATTGTGTGAAACTAGATCGAAAATGAAGAAAAATACCGCAGGTCTCACCTTTCTTTTCCAATCCGTTGCAGATCTACGACAATTTAAAGACTTTTTTAAAGGGAAACCACGTTTTTTGCCTTAATATCTACATTTAATATCTACGTTTAAGCTTTAATATCTCCACTTTGTTTGAGCATTTTTTTTAATTTTCGGATTTAGCATTAAATTTACTACGAGAGCAGAGTACATTTAGCCTTGAATTTTACAAACTTGGGACCTAAAGAACAGCTTGATCTTCACTTTATTTAGGGAAGTCACTATATCTAATAATATTTGTGTATAATAATAATAAATAAATAAATTTAATAACATAAAATCACTTTTTGAGGTGGATTTTATGGACAGATGAGTCTGTTTTTACAGGGGAAGGCATTTCTACTTATCCATGGGTATCTTTGATTTATTTTTGTATTGCTTTCGAATAATGTGGAGGAGCACCATGGTGTTGGAAAATTATATGTTCCCGAACTTCAAGTGGAATATCGTGATGAAGTTGTGGTGGGATATTTTGTAAGATATACTAGTAGTTCTGATCGTTCAATCTGTTGGACAAACTATGATTTTTCAACACTATTCGACAGCAATACAAAGATGAATATACCAACGATACCCCTCATGGAAAGGTTGAAATGCCTTCCCTTGTAAAGACAGACTCATCTGTCCATAAAATTCACCTCAAAAAGTGGTACTCTTCAATATCATCTGCATTCAGAAGCTAACGGCAAAATTGAGGTCTATGTTCATTAGCATTGGGTTTTAAACCTTACTTTGAAAATCTAATAAAATAAATCCTAAATAATAATAATAAATAAATAAATGCAATAGCATAAGATCCTCTGATCTGGTGTCGTTTTATTGACAGTTTTCCTTTATTTTCTATTAAACAATAAATTTTTGATTTGCTTTTTATTCCAATGAAGAGTTTATTATGTTTAAAATACATATTTCACTAAGGGATTATCATAATGTCTTATTTACACAAGTAACTGATTTGTATGCCAAATTAGAACACTTTTTTTTTCGGTTTTATAAGTAAATTTCTCCATGAAATCGAAACAGAATCATTACTTTTAGCACATCAGTCGAAAGCTGATTAAATTTGCAAGTTTTTGTCAGATTTTCAGTTTTGTGGATAGTTTTTACGAAAAACGGTGAGCGTTGAAGTATTACAAGGCATTGTGACTTTCCAAAATAAGGCGAAGATGCTTTTCTTTAGGTTCCAAGTTTGTAAAATTCAAGGTTAGATGGACTCTGCTCTTATAGGAAATTTAATGCTAAATCCGAAAATGTGGTCGAAATTTAAAAAATATTTAAAAAAAAAGAGATATTACAGCTTTTATCGTAAACAACGTGGTTTCCTTAAAAAAGTCTTTGAATGTCTGCAACGGATTGGAATAGAAAGGTGAGGTCTGCGGCATTTTGCTACATTTTTGATCTAGTTTTACCTGTTTTTTTTTTAAAAGGATTATAAGAAACTTTTAATAAGATTCAATAAGATGATTTATTAGATCCAAGTAATATTTTTGTGCTAAATACTAAAATATGGATACCAAGTATTTTTTTAAAAATTGAAAACAAAACAAAAATTCTGGTTACATGCAACTGATGGAAACCAGATCGAAGTTTTGTGACGAAACAATAACGACCTTGAAGTGCACCTACCTACGCGAAAAATAAGACGCAGACATGCAATGAGTAACAAATAATCATACATGAATTATTGCATTCAATTAATCATAATACCAATACTACAAACTTTAGAGAAGACAAAAAAACAAGAACAAACAAACAAACAAAATTTAAAGAAAACAATCTTCCTTGTATATGACAAAATTATTTAATTTTCTATTAAAATCAAAACAAACTGACCCCCCAAACAAAAGTTGATGCTCATTTGTTATCTATTTTGTTTTCAACAGTGATTCATTTGTCTGTAGGAGATAAAAATTCAAATTAAATAGCTTAATCCTGCCGGCAGTCTATGCCCTTATGTTCTTTATTTTTTTTCCGCTTATCTGTATGATTTTATATAATTTAAATTAAATTAACAATTAATGATTATTCGAAATATACAAAGTTGAGAGGAAAGAGGTGTTTAAAACGTTATTTTTTTAATTCAAACCAATATAGTTCCTCAACGGTAGGACCTAGCGACAAATTTTATATAACAAAAAATATTTTCCATTAAATTTTGGACGAAAATGATTTTGTCAATTTTTCGATCCGAGCAAGACCAACTGAGCTAGAGCTTGTCAAAAAATAACCTTAGACTACATAAATTGGATTTTCAAACGTGTCTTTTTTTTTTTTTATTATTCAAACCAAAAGTTTGAACAGCCGAGAGGGATCGCGCAAGATCGGTCAAATCCAGATTAAAATTTTTTATTTCGTATTAGAAGAAACAGAGTCAACACGAGCTCACTCATTAGAACCTGCATCCAAGTCAAGACATAAGTGTTATTAGGGTTAGGGTTTGTGTTAAGGCGTTTAACTGCAAGGTTTTTTACGCCATTTCATTATTGTTTGTTATTCAGATAGTTTTTGTTCCTGTAGTATTTGTCTATTTATTGGTATATCTTGGATGCAATGATCTATGGATTTGTACATAACAGTTATTTAGCTTACATTTTTTTTTTTTTTTTTTTTTTTTTTTTTTTTTTTTTTTTTTTTTTTTTTTTTTTTTTTTTTTTTTTTTTTTTTTTTTTTTTTTTTTTTTTTTTTTTTTTCATATTTTATCTATTTATATATTTATAGTAAAATGAATATTTCCAATGATCTATAGATTTGTACATAACAATTATTTAGCTTAAATTTTTTTTTTCTTTTTTTTTTTTTTTTTTTTATTATTTTTTTTTTTTTAATTTTTTTTTTTTTTCTTTATTTTTTCCTTTTTTTCATATTTTATCTATTTATATATTTATAGTAAAATGAATATTTCCTCCTAATTAGTTATAAATATAAACATCGAGATAGCCTTCATAAAGTAAAATACGGACTTAAATTATTTACATTAATTACAACTAATAAATTCCAATTAGGTGATCTGAAATCGAAATTTTCTTTGGTTATGTTGTAGAGATATTGTTATAATGTTTTCAGTAGATTGGATTCCTTCAGGAACTTGAGTAGTCTACTTATTGTATCTTCGCAGTCATTTAGCGTTTCTTTGAGAGATCTTTTGAGGTTGTATTTCAACATAAGCTTGTCATAGTCCGAGCATTCTTCTATAATGTGTTTTATTGTGATGGGTGTTTGGCATCTATTGCTTCATAAGTGTTATTTAATGGGGTGTATAAAAAAAAAAAAAAAAAAAAATAGCCGTTTCTTAAACTAATATTTGTATTATTATTTCTTTAATATAAAATAAAATTATTACTCAAAGTATAGTCCATTGTTATCAACCGTCATTACCCATCTGCTAGCCAATTGCTCGATTCCACGCTAATACCATTCCTTGGGATGGCTGTCAAAGAATGCTTGGACAGCATTTTCAACTTCCGCAAAATTATCAATTTTTTTCCCTTGAAGTAAATGGGCCATGGATCGAAACAAGTAGTAATCCGAAGGTGCGAGCTCTGGACTATATGGTGGATGAGGCAGGAGTTCAAAACCATGAAGTTCTGTAAACTTTTCTTTTGATTGTTGAGGAGTAAGTTCGTGAGGGACCAGTCTACAAGTCTTTTTCACCTTCCCCATGGAGAGAAGATGGCGACTTCGGATTTGACTCAACAGCTTCCTTCAGAACCTCTTGAATATCCATTAATGGCCGCTCGGAGCCCTTCTTCCTTTCCAACGTCGTATCTCAACTTCTAAAATTTTCAAACCAACGCCGCGCAGTGCGCTCTTCAAGGACACCTTCCCCTTCATATTTAATAATTTCACGAGTTGCTTAAGCGGCTGTGAAATTTTTTTTTTTTTTTTTTTTTTAATGTCTTAAAATTACAAGAATTTCGTAGGCCACTGTCATGTTTCTTCTTTGAAATAAATAACTGAACTGAGCCTTTTTCTTTTAAGAAGTCCAGTGTTAGAAACAAGCTTAGAGAATGCTCTAAAGGGATTATTAAGTATTGGTAAATAATAAATAGCATTAAGATATTTACAGACTTTTGAACTCTGGAATTTGATAAAACGGTCATTTGTCTTGATACGCCCTATTAGTTTAGGTGTTATTTAGCATAAGAAGAGTTTAGCTCCTAGCCGCTCCTACTCTCTTGATTCTAAACTATCAAACTACTTGTAACGCCCTCGTAACATATCGCTTTTGTTAAACCTGATTTTATTAAATCTTAATTAACATCATGTCTGTTGAAAACAAAATAATATGGAAAAAACAATTTATGAAAGAACTTCTGGGTTATGTAGTTTAATTTATTAAAATGTATCAAATTGTTTATTAGAATAAAATAAACAATAAACAACTTTTTTATAATTTTATACTACCATACTTGACTTAAAAGAGAAGAAACTGCTAATCATTTATATTCATTTACTAGACAAGCGATCAAAGCTCCCAATAAATTAAAAAAGACTTATGTATTTACATGAAAGTAATAAGTATAAAAGACAGTATTAATATAAAGCTTTGCTAGAAAAAGTATCAAATTAAAAACAAATGGATTTCATTGTTAATAAAACTTTTTAAAAACAGCTGTGGAAGCTAAGTTAAAATCAATCTTCTTATTTTAAAAACAGAAACAGCTATTAATTATATATATAACTGCATACATTATATATAACAAGTAAATTTGAGGCAAATTATTACATGTTGTTGACATGTCAATAACATGTAAAAAACTAATCACTAGTACACTGGTAGCACTTCAATAAAAGTTTTACATTAGAAGGTCACTTGGCCATCTTCTTTTCAGAAGCCTCGGAGGATTGACGGAATTGAGTATGAGGTAGGTGGATTCAAGGATGGAGTTTACTATAAAAAGATAGGTATCTGATTTGGACAAAATCAGCAATATATGGAACATTAAGATCTTTATGGAAAAGTTTGTTTGTTACATAATAAGGGGCATTAAGGATTTTAGGAAGGAGTTTAGATTTTAAGGATTGGATACGAGAAGAATTGGAAGGTTTAGTGGAGCCCCAAAGCTCCTTATATACAAATGAATCTGATTACTATTATAAAAATAAGTCTTTTGTAATTTAATGAGAGCTTTAAATGTTGGAGTAGTCAGAAATGACAAGCAGTTTCTAATCTTCTAAGTCTGGTATATAAATAATTTATTATAATAATGGCTATCAAATAATATGAACAATTTTTCTTTAAAACAAATTTATGGATAAATTTTTATGCTATTCAGTTACTGGAGTGATATATTCAATCATTTATATCATATAGTTATGGAGTTATAATTCTTGCCATACCTATTTCAGATACATAGGCTTTCAAGAGATAAAGTAATCACCATGAAGAAATGATAAATACATCTGCAGACATCATAAACCTAAGCTGGAAGATAGAAGAAGAGAAGCTTCCACAATCTGGTGGTGGTATAAAAAGGATCATTCATATGACATGACTGAATGACTATGTACCGTTACACTTTGATTCTCATTCATTGGCTTGTTCCTCAATGAACTAAAGCACTGAATTTCTTTGGTAAAAGGAAAATTCACTGATATTTCCTATTATGCACTCAACATACGAAAATATTGTATTCAATTACAAATTTTTATTTATTTTTTTTATCTATTTATTGAAATTTAAAACTGTATACAATATTTTAAAAAATTAAACATCAAGCAAATGTGATGATAATGCTAAAAATGATACGTCACTTGTTTTTAAAGGAACTACACATTGGTAGCACTAATAAAGGTTCGATATAATGAAGTGTTATAGTAGAAGGTCCCATGGCCATCTTCTTTTCAGGCACCTCGGAGTGTTATCGGGAATTGAATAAGAAGCTAGTTGTGATACTAATAGATCTGAATGGTTGTGAAGTTTGCTATGAAAGGATAGCTATCCGGATTGAGTTAATTTAGAAACATAAGGTATATTAAGGTCTTTGTGGGTAAGTTTGTTTATGATGAAGTAAGGAGCATTGAGGATCTTTCTAAGAATTCTGGATTGTAAGGATTGGATATGAGATGAATTGGATGGTTTAGTAGACCCCAATTTTTATTTGAAAAATAAATTGTGAATATGTCAAAAAAATAAAATCAACATGAGAAAATGTAAAAAAATGATCCTGAATTTCTTAAGTAAAGTGAAAAAAAAAAAACTCTGAGATCTCCAACTAGGCACTCAGTATATGGAAATAATTTATTTAAGTTCCCTGATCGTGGTATTACAAATTTTTATATGAAAAAAAGTATGAATATTTAAAAAAAAATAAAATTAACATTAGAAAATGTTTAAAAAATGAGATTACAGCCAATATAGAAATGGCATTTAATTATTTTTATCCCACCTGAGCGGATTAAAATGTATTCCGTGGTGGACCCATGAAATGAATCTTGACCTTCCCACTTTAGCTAGAATAAGTTGGTAACCTGTAGGATAATCTGTTCTTCCTGCCCTAAAAAAATTATTTTTAGCACCTTAAATGCTAACTGAAGGTTCGTGTTATGCTTGGGTAAAAAGGAAAAAAAATTTACTCCTCCAAATTTTGTATATTAGATTAAAATTATTATAATCAGTAAATAAATGTTTCCTATTACACTAACAAATTAAATAAGTTTTTCGTTCACTCCCAATTCACAACAAGATCACGTTCCTCTGACCTATACTTGCCTTTCCATCGAACAACATTATACCAGCATTCCTTCCTAGCCCGATCCACTACCCTCTGGAACACTCTCCCTCCTGAAATAAGACATGCTCCTTCCTTAAGCTCATTTAAAACACTCCTTTCCCAATATCTCCTCACATCCCAGTCAGACGCCTATCAATATGAATAATAATTAACATTTAATTTGGTCAAATTGAATAAAGCTGATACCGGTAAGTTATTTGGTTAATTTTCTTTTATATTATAATAATAACAAACCTCAATTTGCCTAATAATTGTACATAATCATTTCTGTTATAAAAATCCAAATTTGTTTTTACTTTAATTGTTATTATTCATAAAAAAGGAAATATTTACTTCACTTAGTATATATTAACTTGACAATTCTATGTGAGTAAATATGTATGGCGTATATAAATATGAATCATGGTAAATGTAAATATACTCTTCATTTAATGTACATATAGATATAGTTTACTTTCTGTATTTATCTTTTCTTAATTCCGCATGGTAATTTTTTTTTTTTTTTTTTTTTTTTTTTTTTTATTTCATTTCTTCTTCTTATGTTTACTTTATTTAATTTATTTATACATCTATTTACAATTAACCGTATTTACATGTATCATGTTCCTAATATACAAATAGCGCTATACAAATATGCAAACCAGACCATTGTACTACATTGTGATACAACTTTGTTATTCTTAGGGGACAATATGTCCCTGAATAAAGATTATTTTTTCTTTTTAAATTATCAAATTCAGAATAAGTAGTACCATATAAGTAATATATAATTATGAGATATATACAATAACAAGTGTAAATGAGAGATTTCTTTGGAGTCAAATTACATTAATACTTAAAGTTACCAAATTGGAAAAAGTGTAAATCACTATGAAAGAACATTGACTTAAAACCACATATCGCACATGTATTTCAAATGTGGCACAACTACAAAATCTGAATTTTTGAGTGATCATCATGTTTAAGTTGAATAATCTATGAAATGTCAAAAATGTATCAAATTAACTTCAAATCCCACCTGATACATCCCGTTTCTGATAGGGATTAAAAGATAATTCCGGTACACTTTTGATATTTCATACAATACTGTGCAATTTTACTTTTTTTTAATGTAGATTTTTGAGTTGTGTCACTTTTGAAATACATATGTGATATGTATGTACAGTCAGGAACAGCCATATTCATACACTATGGTATACTACGTCTTTTCTTACCTCCAAAATTTATTTTTCACTTTTGTGGAAAAAAAAAAAAAAAAAAAAAAAAAAAAAGACCCTCACGTATCAGAAAAACTTATTTTATGTCAAATCACAACAAATTTATATTTATATATTGTATCTCCCAGACACCACAATCCCATATCATAAACCTTCAAGAATGGTGTCAAAAATGGAGAATCAAAATAAATTCCATCAAATAACCTTTACCCTTTGTTGTAAACCTACGACTTCCTGTCCTACTACATCCTTTAATGATATTCCTCTAATCCCCATTGAACAGATCCGCTATCTAGGACTCCATCTGGCCAAATGTCTTACTTAGAATCCACTTACAAGACTAAAACGACAGGAAACTGCTCGTTGTTTTCAACTACTTCAACATTTACTTGACAAACATTCAAACCTTCCAATTAATTAAAAAAGACTCATTCATTTGCAATTAATAATTATACCATTTTGGACATTAAGAGTTGAGCTTTGGGGCTCCACTAAACCATCCAATTCTTCTCGTATCCAATCCTTACAATCCAAAATCCTTAGAAAAATCCTAAATGCCCCTTAATTTGTCATAAACAAACTTATCCACAAAGATCTTAATATACCTTATGTTTCTGACTTAGCTCAAACCAAATATCTATCCTTTCATAGCAAACTCCACAACCATTCAAATCCATTAGTACCACAACTTGCTTCTCACTCTATTCCAGATAACCCTCCAAGGCGCCTGAAAAGAAGATGACCTCGGGACGTTCTAATATAATACTTCATTATATAGAACCTTTATAAGTGCTACCAATGTGTCGTTGCTTTAAAAACAAGTGACATATTATTTTTAGCATTATCATCATATATTCTTGATCTATTATATTATTATATTGTACATACCGTTGTAAATTTCAATAAATAACTTTAAAAATATGTATGTATATTATATCAAAAACAATGGATAAATAATAATGTTTTTAATTTATACAATATTCATTTTCATACAGTTTGATAATCCATCGTTTTAACATGTAAAAATAAAATCTGATATTTTGTTGGGTATAATCTCATTCTGATTACCTCTTGAAGCCATTTCAGCATTGTATCCACAAGTATCTGGAGTTCGAAAATAGTTAATTGTTTTCTTGTGATATTGGGATTATCTTACTAATTCCCTTAAATAAATAAATTATTTCTCTTAATCAACTATTGGTAATCCATATTAGATCTTTCAGTTCATATATAACATTGAATATAATATAGGATAAGGAAATGAAAAACGTGCCATGAATTGAGATGTGCAAGAAAATGAGTGTCATTAAGTGTATACAGGGTGAGTACCGCTTATTTTTAAAAAAAAATTGGGTGGAACTCGACCAAAAATGAAGAAAAATGCCGCAGACCTTACCTTTCTATTTTAACCCTTTGCAGATATATGATAGTTAAAAGAATTTTTTTAGGTAACCACGTTTTTTTACCATAAAAGCTGTAATATCTCAATTTTGTGTAAATATTTTTCAAATTTTGACCACATTTTCCCTAAAAAAGGTGAAGATCAAGCTGTTCTTAGGAAATAGGATAAATAGGAAATTTAATGCTAAACCCTAAAATGTGGTCAAAAGTTGAAAAATATTTAAACAAAATCGAGATATTACAGCTTTTATGGTAAAAAACATGTTTTTTTCAAAAAAGTCTTTGAACTATCATATATCTGCAATGGATTCGAATAGAAAGGTAAGGTCTGCAGCATTTTTCTTCATTTATTGTCTAATTTCACCCATTTTTTTTCTTTACCCTAAGAAGTACTCACCCTGTGTATAAAACCCTTAATGGAATAGATCAAAATTTATGTTTATTTCATTTAAAAATGAGATGTAGCAAAACCAGTCAAGTCCCATTTCCAGGTCTTTTTTTTTTACTAGCTTTTCTATTAGATTATCAATACGTAGAAGGTTTTTCCCCAAAAGTAGTTAAATCTCATTGAAAACAGCCATACAGAAAATAAGGTCTCTTCCTAATCCAACCAAACATTTACCTTTACTCCAATCGAACAGCTCTGAAAATTTTTCAAAAATGTACTTCACTGGATTTGTAATTCTACAATTCATATGATATTAGAAACAATGAATAATTAATAGTGTTTCGTATTTATATGGCATTCATTTTCATGCAGTTCGATTATTCATCATCCCAACATGTAAAAATAAAATATAATACTTTGTTGGGTTCCATTCCATACCTCCTGAAGCCTCTTCCTATTCACACAGGTTTTTTGGTTGTATGTGAAGTTCAAAAACAGTTTACTGTTTTCTTGTGATACTGCCATTATTGTACCTACCCCCTTAATAAATTAAATATAAAATATAAAAATGTTTTATTTTTCTTACTCAACAATCGCCAATCCATGTCAGATCTTATAGTTTTTCTTCTAGATTATATTTAGGTGTGAAGTTTTCTCCCAAAAGTAGTTAAATCGTATTGAAAATGCTCATACAAAAAATGAGGCCCCTTTTTAACTCAGCCAGACTGAAATATTCAAAAATAGACTTTGTGAAATTCTTCAAATGAAACAAATACAACATTATACATTAGAGAAGTAGATTGTTGGGGTATGCAGTCATAAAGATACACAGCAATTAAAAAATAAGTTTTTTAATTTGTAATGCCAACGTTTCAACTTGCATTGCAGTTGATATTGCCATGTAGGCAATATTTAAATATTGCCTTTATGTTATTGTCTTTACTCTTATATACTTATTCTTTTCATATCTTTGTTTTTTATACTCTCTACAATTTAGTCATACCTTTTTGTTTGTTTTCTTCTTCTAGCCCTGATGAAGGTTTGTAATGCAAATAGAAACGTTGGCATTACAAATTAAAAAACTTATTTTTTAATTGCTGTGTATATTTATGACTGCATACCCCAACAATCTACTTCTCTAATACTTAACTCTCAACTATACCTCATCAACATTATTCATTAATAAATTAAATCATTTTTTTTTCTACCTCTCCACAATCACCAACTCTGTAGTTTTATATTCGATAAATTTAGGTGTGCTTTGATAAACGAATTCTCGTAATGGGCCAGACTGAACAGAATGGCGCCAATGAAGGTACTCTCAACTTATAAAAACTTACTGTATTTGTAATTACGTGATTAAAAAATTTCATTTTGTGTAGCCTGTAACTTACTTCAGATACATCACAGAAAGTACGGATGACCACCAGTTTCCATAAAATATGTATCAACTTTAATATTTAATATGTCGATATGTACTAAAGAATCGATTGGTTTTTATTAAATTATTTCGATTTTTCTATTTGATAATTTTTATTTCTCATAAATTTTAGAATAAAGTTTCGTGTATATAACTATTATAACTATAGCCACTGTTATTAAAACTTCCGCGCTTTAGGAAATTCAAAATGGCGGTTGGTCTTTAGTACGAAATTTTCTCACAAAAAAAAAATAGTGTTTTTAAAAGATCGCGTGTATTACCTAAATTATTTAGAAATGATGTGATTTCAGAGGATCATGATTGGGCAAAATTAAATTAACATTCATTTAAATAATAGAAGTTTCAGTATGGAAAATGCATATTTAAGGGTAAATTACCTGTTATATGTTATAGTTAAAAAATTTTAGTCTGATCTAAAAATCATCAATTAATGATAATTTTTTGCCGAAAAAATTTTTTTTTCTTCTACTAAAATGTAAAATGATAATTCACTAGTAGTTATCTATAATTACTAAATAAATATGCTATTGATTAGTTCATATTGATTTTCCTATTTTTACATCTTGATCTCTTTTGTTTTAATTTTCATTATTATCACTAACTGCACTTGTTTCTCTTACTATTTTTTTTTTTTTTTATCCTCTGACTGGTTTCAAAGGTGTCAATTCTGACATTTCACTGAATTTATTTATAAAATTATTAGAAAAGCAATGCATTTTTGACATAGATTTCAGTAAAATTATGTTTGTTAAGTTATGATTATTATGTTAAATATTTTAAATTGATAGGTTTGGTAGACAAATGGGTTATATGACATTAAAAAAAAAAAAATGCAATACAGTTCATTGGATGAAGAATTTATGTGCAGAAATGTTAGGTAGCCAATTCTGCATATTTCATATCTAGAAGAGATATGAAGAAAATGAAGGGGCTATGTAACATTTTCATGCTAAAGGAAAGTGTAAACAAATTTTTTTGAACAGTAATCACTCTAAATTGTTTTTAGTTACATAACCCCTTCATCCCCTAAACCCTTCAATTGAGATGCTTTTGTCTGTTTGATCTATTACTGGAATATAAGAATAACACAGATGTTACTCAAATATTCTGTCTTAATATCTCAAGGGCCCCAAAACACCTGATAGAAAGATTAACATAATCCTGAACTTTCGCTCCCTGTTTTAAAGAAATTAATATAGGTAAAATTATCATGAACATTAAAACAATGATGTCGCAATTAAAAATGCTGGATACGGTGTGTCAAAATTATTTATTTATTTCTGTCTTTCATTGATTAATGGACATTTTAGCTAATATAATTGCATTATATTTTATAATCGCATGGTTAAATATGTTATAATCACTACTGTTGTAAAATTACTAACCAACAGTTTACACATCTCTTGTTACTTATGTATAATATTTGTTATTATACATACATCTTAGTTATTTTTATTTTTGTCTTTTTTTTCTAATTGTTCCTTCTGTTTAGAGATCAACTTTAAATTGTAAAACTTATTCATTATTGAATGAAACTATATTTTCATGTAGATGATGTAAGGTCCACATTTATACTTAAATGAAATTTTTATTTGTTAATATGTAAATACAGTTATGTTTATTGAAAAAAATAAACTAAAATAAAAATATAATTGTTTCAGTTGTCAGGATTTTGCAAGTTGCAATGCGGAAGTGATCGATGTAATTCATTAAATACTAAAAAATGAGCTACAGTTTTTTACCTTCTTAATTTTTTTTATCACTCTAGACTTAAAATATGATTGATATTTTCAAAATATAATTAATATTAGCAATCAATCATCATATAACGTTTTTTTGTTTTTTTTACAGCTGGTTGCTCTAGATTTTCAATTGTTCCATCTCATTTGTGCTTGTTTGTTCCCCTGAACATCTACATTCAATCTTAGTGCTAAGGTATGTATAAAATAGTTTGTGAAGGTTTCATATGTTATAAATGGCTTAACTTAAATTCCTGTCTGTTGTGAAGAAATGGATGAGTAAAAATTGAGCACTTTTCAATAAGGCATTTTCATTTGTTATCCTAACTCCTGTAATTACTCTATTACATTTGTGCCAAAACATTGAGGCCTAGTTAAGAATTATAACTTCAACCAATTTTTCATAACCCATAGATTAAAAATACTTGTTTGAAGATTAATAGTTAAAACGTTTTCAAGATAATTTGGCTTATCCACTTATTAACGACAATCATATTATACCTGATATTATACTCAGCTAGATAAATTATCGATACTTATATACCTATTTACAATTTATGATCAGTTATTTTTGGAGTCATGCCAACCAAAACAAAGAGAATTTGAAAAAATTATGGTAATTGTGAAGATATCCCCACTCCATCACTGCTCCACCTCTGTCTCGTGCCATTCAAAAGTTTGATGCGAAGGCAAGATTAAACTGCCCTTCTTGGCTGACACTGACGCCAAAAAAAAGTGATCATAAGTAGAAATATAAGTATCGATAATGTTGTTGATTGTTCTTAAATGGTTTCAAAGTAATTAAAATATTACTTTTTCAATTCATTTAAAATAGCTTCACTCCTCTAAAAACATTTATTACATAGTTACATGTTTCGGGATCACCATGTCCCATCTTCAGACTGAAACAATGTTTACAATATCTTTCACTTTCATATAAACAAAACTACCAAATGAATCACTTAAAAGTAACAATCCATCAACAATAAGAACAATAATATAATTTACCTAACATTTTTCTGGTGTGAACCATCAAGTCCATTGCACTGTTACATTTAAAATGAAGTATTTTGGCGGTGGTTCACACCAGAAGAATGGTATTCTGAAGATGGGGACATGGTGGTCCCGAAACATGTAACTATGTAATAAATTTTTGAAGAGGAGTGAAGCTATTTTAAATGAATTGAAAAATATATATAAATGCTCCTTCATTGAAGAAGTTAAAATATTATTTTTAACTTTTTAGTTCAAGTTTCTACATGTAGGTTTAATCTTGAAGTCGTTTGTTTGTTTTTTTAATGAACTTTATTGTAATAGCTGTTTTTTTTTTATTTATTTATTTTTTTTTTTATTCCTTTGTTCTATTCACTAATTTCAATACATTGAAAGAGATGTTTGGTGGTATCATCAATATATATACAGGGTGAGTATCTCTTAGTGTAAAAACAAAAATTGGGTTAAGCTAGATCAAACATGTAGCTAAATGCCGCAAATCTCATCTTTCTATTCCAATCCGTTGTTGATATACGAATAAGCAAAGACTTTTTAGAGGAAATCACGTTTTTTCCCATAAAAACTGTAATATCTCCATTTTGTTTAAATATTTTTTAAATTTTGGCCACATTTTCGGATTTAGCAATAAATTTCCTATAAGAACAGAGGACATGTAACCTTGAATTTTACAAACTTGGTAATCTAAAGAACAGCTTGATCTTCACCTTATTTGGGGAAGTCACATTGACTTATTTACTTCAACGCTCACCGTTTTTCGTAAAAACTATCCACAAAACATCAAATCTTACAAAAACTTGCAAATTTAATCAGCTTTCGAATGATATGTTAAACGTAATGATTTTGTTTCAATTTCATGAAGATATTTACTTTTGAAACCGAAAAAACATGGTGTTCTCATTTAGTATACAAATCGGTTACTTGGGTAAATAAAACATTATGACAATCCCTTAATGGAAATGTGCATTTTATACATAGTAGACTCTTCATTGGAATAAAAAGCAAAGAAAAAAATTATTGTTTAATAGAAAATAAAGGAAAACTGTCAATAAAGCGACACCAGATCAGAGGATCTTATGTTATTACATTTATTTATTTATTATTATCATTTAGGATTTATTTTATTAGATTTTCAATGTAATGTTTAAAATCCAGTGATAATGAACATAGACCTTAATTTTGCCGTCAGCTTCTGAATGCTGATTGTGTCTAAGAACATTACTTTTTGAAGTGAATTTTAAGTCTATCCAACATTATAAGCAGATAAGTCTATTTTTACAGGGGGTGGCATTTCTACCCATCCATGTAAAACATTGGTTCATATTTGCATTGCTTTCGAATAATATGGAGGAGCTTCATGGTGTTGGAAAATCATATTTTGCCAAACTTTAGGTGGAATATAGTGATGAAGTTGGGGCAGAATATTTTGTAACAAATCTTAGCAATTTCATCATTTAATCTGTAGGGCAAACTTTGATTTTTCAATACTATTCGACAGCGATACAAATATGAATATACCAACAATACTCCACACAGAATGGTAGAAATTCCCTGTAAAAATGAGACTCAGCCATAAATTCACCGCAAAAAGTGGTATTCTTTAATATCATCTGCATTCAGAAGCTTATAGCAAAATTAAGGTCTATCTTCATTATCATTGAGTTTTAAACCTTACATCGAAAAACTAATAAAATAAATCCTAAATAATAATAAAATAAATAAATGTAATAACACAAGATCCTCTGATCTGGTGTCACTTTATTGACAGTTTTCCTTTATTTTCTATTAAACAATAATTTTTTTTTTTTTTGCTTTTTATTCCAATGAAGAGTTTTTTATGTTTAAAATGCACATTTCCATTAAGGGATTGTCATAATGTTTTATTTACCCAAGTAACTGATTTGTATACCAAATGAGAACACCATGTTTTTTCGGTTTCAAAAGTAAATATCACCATGAAATTGAAACAAAATCATTACGTTTAACATATCATTCGAAAGCTGATTAAATTTGCAAGTTTTTGTAAGATTTGACGTTTTGTGTATAGTTTTTACGAAAAACGGTGAGCGTTGAAGTAAATAAGACATTGTGACTTCCCCAAATAAGGTGAAGATTGAGCTGTTCTTTAGATACCAAGTTTGTAAAATTCAAGGTTACGTATACTCTGTTCTAATAGGAAATTTAATGCTAAATCCGAAAATGTGGCCAAAATTTGAAAAATATTTAAACAAAATGGAGATATTACAGTTTTTATGGGAAAAAAAAAAAAAAAAAACGTGATTTCCTCAAAAAAGTCTATGACTTATCGTATATCAGCAACGGATTGGAATAGAAAGATGAGATTTGCGGCATTTAGCTATATGTTTGATCTAGTTTAACCCAATTTTTTTTTTTACACTAAGAGAAACTCACCCTGTATATAGGCAAAGTTAACATTTTTTTTTGCCAAATCTTTGATGACAGCGTCAGGGCTAAAACAAAGAAATGTCTAAAAAAAGCAGAAAAAAAGAGAGGAAAGGAAAAAAAAATATATACATAAAAAAATAAAAATAAAAAATAATAAAATAAATAAGTAGATAAAATGAAAAATAATACTCATAAGGTATAGTTGACTGTGAAGTATAGGAGATGTAGATAGGGTAGGGAATGAAAAATATATGAAATAAAAATATATGAAAAATAATATAGTTAAAAAACAATTTGAAATGATCTTTAAAATTTTAGATAAATTAAACATTGATAAATAAAATAAAATATAATAGAGTCAATAACAATATAAAATTTTGTATGTAAAAAGTTGACATTATAAAGAGATCAAAATAAAATACATTTGAAATAAATATGATATAAGATTATCAAAAGTTTAAATAAAAACAGAATATAGTAATAAAAAAACATAACAAATGAAAAATTGGAAAACAAAAGAACTTAAATTAAGAGTAATATGACATACTGTCATGAATTGAAGAGAACTGAGGCATGTAAACAACAATGAGTATTATGTCTTATTTTTTTTAACTTAAATTTATTTAAATTTCTTTATTATTTAAATTTAAATTTCTTTATTATTTAAATTTAATTTCTTTATTATTTAAATTTAAATTTCTTTATTATTTAAATTTAAATTTATTTATTATTTAAATTTAAATTTATTTATTATTTTTTTCCTTTCCCCTCCTTTTTATTTTTTTATTATTTTTTTTTTTTGGCGATCAAAGATTTGGCCGAAACGTTGGCAAAAAAGGATAATTACGTTTGTTGACTTTGCCTAAATAATTTTTTTTCTTTTGGACTGACCCCACCCAACATCTCTTTAAATATATTCACTCAGTCACTCAACATAGCTCTTCAAATAATTTCAATATAGTTCAACGATGTTCCGGCAAAAGTAAGTTCAATTTGACCACCTACCACCCGCAACAAATGCAAATCAAATCATAAATATTAATGTAATCTAAACGACTAAAATCAAATTTCCTACTTCGCTGAACCGATCGCTAAGATTATAACAAACGACTACGCCTTTCAATTAATCAATCCTATTCTATTAAGGGTCGTCATCCTTGATACAATAAATAAACCAATACACAACAATTATATATTTATGCATATTTATAAAGTATAAAAAGAAATATTAAAAACCATAAACTATCAACATAATGAAAAATGTATTATAAACAAAAAAAATTCAAATATAATACAAGAATAATCTAAATTTAATTTGAAAAAATAAAAAAATAAAGGATTTAAAAGGGATTGAATTAGTAAGAATAATTCAAAATAAAATTCTATACAATATCCACAGCGAATAACATCAACAAATGAATTCATTCCATGAATAATTCAACTTTGGTGTTATAATTTAAAATCTTATTATTATAATATGGATGAGCGTTTACGATTGTTTTTTGTCAGTCTTATCACTTTTACCAGTGTTTATTATATTTACTTTACACATTACCAAACATAACAGTGCAAGATTTACAAAGTAGGTAGACACGCAGACAATACAAAAGTCTTTCAAGATAAAAGCTAATATCGCAGCAAGGTATAGTGTGACTATGCTTGAAAGTATCGAAAGTGCAAAGTTCATTTTCACTGCAAATGGGAAATTCATTAAATCTGAAACAAAAAACATTTTAAAAATAAACTTATATTTTTGTAACAATAAAATAATAATAAATTGTAATTAGCTAATATTATTTTTATCGGTATCAAACTAAAGGAAAAGTTCTACATTTTCCGTATGTATAGAATTTTTAATCAGTTAACACTTGAGGTACGCATGATGGTATAGATGGCAATTAATTCATCAATCCTAATTAATCAGTTAAGTTTCAGAAGTTAAAATTTTAATACACACTATCATTATAAAATCCTCATAAAATTCATAGGCTTTTATATCAACAAACCATAAAATAAAATTAAAGAAAATAGCAATCATCATAACAGAATAAAATTTTATTTTTAAAATAGGTTTAAGTGGTGAACAGGGAACATGACATAACCATTCCACTTCCATTACTCATTTGTTTCTTTTGACAAATGACCAAAGACCTCAGTTTGAGTCTGTACTTTTCTGTTACTTTTTCATTATTTTCAATTAATTTAAAAGAAATATATTTAAATATTATATTATATTAATGTCATAAAGCTGTTTTAATAATTTATTTCAAATTCGAGGCTATTTCTGGGATCTTAGATTCCAGTAACTTAGACTTTCAACTAGGAGATTGTTGAATTTTAAAAATTCTTTTTATACTGAAAAAATTTTCCTTCCCATATTAGTCCATTTATTTTATCATTCACCTTTTAAATTTTTATGGACTTTTCTGTGTAAATGCATTGATGAAAATATGAACTATTTGTTACAATTCGATTAAAAACTTTCTGTATAGAAAGACTATTCTACAAAATAGGGTCAAGTGGGGAAAAACGAGAAAATAAAATTATTTTTTGAAAAATACCGTCTACCGTCTATTAAATATTCTTCGAATTATTTACCATAAAATCAACAGCCTTTAACCTGTATATTAGGCTTGAAATAATATCGAAATTATACTAAAAACTACTTATTTTTCTAATTATCTGAAATCACAAATTATTTACTGTGTGCACCGCACCATTCTGTTTAAGACAATTCGTTAAAATTATATTGGTTAGAGACTGCAATAAATTTTGTAAGCTATTGAAACACTAAATAATTAAAGATCAAAGTGAACATTTACTCGCCAGATATCATTAGTTTTCCAACAAGAACAAAACTTCTTTAGTCAATTTTATAACAATTTTTTTTTTACAAAAATATAAATTTGAATATTCTTCTGTTCACCAAGGAATTCGATGTCCAATTACAGGTGTTTACCAATAAAAAGATGCTATAGTCAAATTAAAAGGGGACAGATTTAATCATGCTGTTATACTTTGCCCCTTGTTACACTATGCACCACTTGACTCTGTAGACTGTTATAAATTTTTGTCTAAAACTTAATGGAAATATTTTAAAAATTAAGAAGTTTTCCATTTAGAAAAAAAAAACAAAAAAACTTTGGTACCAAATCTAATAATAAAGCTAGATTAAATAACTAGAAATGAAGCATAGCATAGTAATATAACAAATATGAATCATGGTACACATTCGTAATTATATAAAATCAGCACTAATACTACTTGTTTTATGAAGAAAAGCAAACAGTTTATATAATATAGAGAATTTTAAAAAACTCCTAATCCATGATCATACCACAATATCCAAGATTATGAAAAATAATGTATCTTACCATAAAGGATACTAAAAATGTCATTTAGTAATAAAGCCAATACTCACTTATTAAGAAATACAGCGTGTAATAAACCATTCCATAGAGGCTGTTGGGTTGATTGAGTGCAGATTTTTCACCAAATAATTTGCCAATTATTCCAAACCCTTTTCCATAACTAACAAAATACAAAACATAAATCATCGGTAGACAATTATATTAAAATAACAATGAGAATAACTTACCCAGAACCGAACGCTTTTGTGCAGCTCATGTGTTCACTTATATCACACATTGCTTTATAATTAGGATCATGTTCAAGATTTATTTCGACAAGTAAAGAATAAAAAGATAAAGAGAAACCTATCAAACAAATTGTGGTGATAGAGAAATTGACAATCTGCAATTGTTTGGGATGTAGAACTGCCATTATTTCTATATTTGAATTTATATTATGTAAGTACAAAGTTCCAAATCCTTTATCAATGTATTGATGTTTGAGATATCTCTGGGAGGGAAACCTTGCTACAGGTTTCCGCAACTAGCGCACTCTGTCGACTACTCTCAATACTAATAACTGCTATCTTCAGGATAAATGTTGAACTATTCGATTTATTGTTATTTACTGCATAAAAAATTTTTCTATTTCTCAATTTCTAAATCAAGATTAAAATAGATATTTTTTAAAATATATAATAGGATAAACTTAATCATCATTATTATTGAAAATCAAGAACCAAAGAAGGAACAGTTCTAAAACAATACAGTTGGTAAAAGTTTAACGAAATCTAAAAACTATTTAAATCAAAAACATAGCATGGATTATAAGATAATAATATTATAAATAAGTTTAGAATTATTAGTTCTTGTTAATAATTATCTTTGGTGAACTTAAAATAGATTTGTTTTGTGAATTTTTCATAATTTTTGATTAATGAAATACTAACTGCTACCTTCAGGATAAATGTTGAACTAGATATACATATTTTAATTTATTGCTAAAAAAAATTCTTTTTCTCAATTTCCAAGTCAAGATTATAAAAAATATTTTTTAAATACATAAAATATGTATGGCTTACTTAATCCTAAATTAAATCAAGAACTAAAGAAAAGTCTATTCTAAAAGAAGAATACAGTTGATAAACGATTAACCAAATCTAAAAACTATTTAAATAGAAAATATAGCTTGAATTATAAGATAATAAGTTTGGAATTATTAGTCCCTGTTAATAATTATCATTAGTGAACTTAAAAAAGATTTATTTTTGTGAATTCTTTATCATTCTGAATTAATGATATACTAACTGCTAACTTCAGGATAAATGTTGAACTAGATATATTTTCATTTTTTGCTGGACAAAATTTCTTTTTCTCAATTACTAAGTCAACTAACTCAAGATTAGAATAAATATTTTTTAAATACATAATAAGATATGTGGTTTACTTAGACCTAAATTAAATCAAGAACCAAAGAAAAATTTATTCTAAAAGAAGAAAACAGTTGATAAAAAAAACATTTAAACAAATCTAAAAACAATTAAAATAGAAAATATAGCTTGAGTTATAAGAGAGTAAGTTTGGAATTATTAGTCCCTTTTAATAATTATCATTAGTGAACTTTGAATAGATTTTATTTTTGTGAATTCTTTATGATTTAGAATTGAGCCGGTGAGAATGAAAGTGCTGTAAGTTAAAAAATTAAAAAAATGAGATTATTCACTTTTATTGCTCCTTTATCACTGCTCTGTTAATTGACATTGTTAATTTTGTTAAACTCTTTACCTAAAGCCTTTAAAAACACACCATAATCAAATTTAACAAAAACAGATATCTGTTGAGAATGAGAGTGGTGTAAGTCATTAGGTATAGTCTAGGCGCTGAGTATACAAAAATCACTCACCAATGTTTCTCTTCTAATTATTGTTCAGGGGATGTTACTGACCATGAAACTGCATGTTCCACCCGGCAATAGTCAATGCTGGTGCTGTTCTTATAATCTCTATAACTCAACTACTAAGCATTACAGAGACACAAATTCGGTGTCAAACTGTTCATATTTTTATATTGAAAAATGTTTATTCTTTCATATATTTTTTATTAAGAGAGCGGAGCGAGCAAATCAGGTGACAAATAAAAATGTAAGTGGTGAAATGGATGTTAGCACGTTGAAACCAATGAATAACTTATTATTTAAACTTATACCACCCATTTTTATATATTTTAAAACATTATTGTCTATAATTGAAACACAGTCCATTCTATCTTGCTTATGGAATTTTTAATAAGAACGTTTGCAAAACCTTTATTTTCTCGAAATGAAGAAACCTTGACTTACACCATTTTCATTCTCACCGACTCAATTAATGAAAAATATGATATTTTTTCTTTGATGTTTGATGATAAAAAATCTTTTAATTATTCGAATTTTATTTAATATTTTAATTATTAAAGTAGTAAAAGGTTTTAAAATAAATATAAGAATAATATATGAAAAGGAGAAGGGTAAGATAAAAAGGTAAGAATCTAAAAAAAAAGTTATTAAAAATTGTTTCATTTAATTAGTTCACTCAATTAAAAATAGTATCATTCAAGTAGATCATGATACTATTTCATATTCGATTATGTAATTTACATTTTTGATATTCTTTCAATTATGTGATTAATTCTTTTGATATTTTTTTGTAAATTAATTTACTTTGTTTATTTTTGTATCATTTTGATCACATCCAGTTTTTTGTTATTTTTAGCCCTGAAGAACACCTGCAAGGCAAGTCGAAATGTCGGCATTCTATATATAAATTTTGTGTTTAACTTAGTTGTGTAATTTATCAACCTTACCATTTTCAACCATTATATCATATTGTCAACCCTACTATTTTTATTCATTTTTATTTATCACCTACTTGTTCTTTCTATCACACATATCACCAGTGTACACATAATCTCCAAATACACCAATTATTTCATTTTCCCCCTGATAAATGTGAACTATAAAGTATGAGATGACACTAATTGCAAAATCGCTGGAATTTGAACGATAAGTGAATAACTGAACAATATGAAAAAAAAAACCTTTATATATGAAGTGCCGATGTTTTGACATCCGATATCTTCTCCAGGACTATAAATAACAAATAAACTGGATGACACCAAAATGAACACACAAAATAAAGTAATTTATGAAAGAATATCGAATGAGTTAATTACATAATTGAATATGAAATAGTATCAAGTTCTAGTTGAATGATACAATATGTAATTGAATTATTTTCGGCTGAAGGATACAATTTTTAATTTACTGAACGGATTGAATGATACAATTTTTAATAACTAAATTTTTTATTTTTTTTATTCTAACCTTTCTGTTTTACCCTTTTCCTTTTCATATATTTTTCTTTTATCTATTCTTATACCTTTTTACATTTGTAAAAAAAAATATAAAAAAACATTCCAAGATGGAAAATATCTTATTTTTTATTTTAGTTACATCAGTCGATACTTTATTAATTTTCCTCTATTATGAGTAAATTACTAGTTGTTTATATTTATATGATATCATTTCCACAGGTGTTGTGTGTTGTGTCAGGGACAATCTGTGTTTTTATCTCGTATAAGAATATTCTGTTCTTTTTTGACAAGTGCGGTTGTCAATTGTGTTGATGCAGCTGTGTACTTGAATATCTCTCCCTGCCACCCCAAAAAAGAATGAAAAGGTAATTGTCATTTTTCTAAACACTTTCAACTTTATATTTTGATTTAAACAATATTATTTAAGCACTTTTCTTCAGAACGTAAGAAACTTTAAAATATTTAAGGATTGGTTAATTTCAGTTAGTATTTGATGTATAATACTTATATTGTAATTCCAAACTAATGGTGACAATTTGCTATAAATTGTATCTTGAATATCTTATCAAAAAGATTGTACAATGATAAAAACATAAGTTCATAAAAATCATTTCCAATATAGCGGTGATGAAATGAAATGAAAGTAAATTTTATTCTGGGCCCATTGCCCTTAGGAATAATTACAATGAACAATATAATGGTGTCCTAGTTAATGTATATAAAATTGAGGACATAATACAAATGATAGGTAACAATAATAAAATTGAATTATGGTATAAAATTAATATTACATATACTTTATAAATATTACATGGAAGAAAATAAATCTTAAGTTAAAAAAAAAATTAAAAGATAAGGAAGAAAGAAAAAATTAAATGAAAAATACACTAAATAGGGCTAAAAATAAATCTTATTTGGAGATAATAAATGAGATCTAAAATGATAATATAAATTACAACAAAATAAATACAAAAACAAAATTAAAATTATATTGTGAACATTCGTTGAACATGAAGGGAGTTCCAGAAATTAAATGCTCCGACAATAATAGAACTTATTCATTCCATATAGAACTTTAGTTTTTTGTGGAGAAGTTA
This sequence comes from Euschistus heros, assembly GCA_003667255.2. NCBI lineage: Eukaryota > Metazoa > Arthropoda > Insecta > Hemiptera > Pentatomidae > Euschistus > Euschistus heros. The sequence continues at coordinate 149,106 of RCWM02000571.1, read as the reverse complement.
GAGTCTGACTTGGTTTAAATAAATCATATGTTAAAATTAATATAAATTTAAACATACATTATTTATTAACTGCAATACAAACTTTGAATTTTGACACAAGACTTAAACGACAAGAAACTGGTTGTCATTTTTGACTACTCAAACATTTACTATACAAGCGTTCAGAGTTCCCAATTATTACAAAAGACTTCTTTGCATGACAGTAATTAGATCCATTTGGACATACAGAGTTGAGCTTTGCGGCTCTACTAAACCACAATAAAAAATCCTTCATAAAATCCTTTATACTCCTTATTATGTTTCAAATTAAGTTATTCATTATGATCTTAATGTAACATTTGTTGCAGATTTGGCCCAAACAAGACACCTATACTTACAATACAAGTAACATACCCACTCGAATCCACAAATCTCCCAACTTGCTTCTCACTCAATTCCCAATAACCCTCTAAGGCATCTCAAAAGAAGAAGGCCTATGGACTCTCTAATGTAAAACATTTATTGAATTGCCACTAATGGTTAGCTCTTTACAAGTTATTGAGATAGTTGAAAGATAACAGAAAAAATGATAATGAAAACAAAAAATAGAAAATCAAAAATTATCCGTACAAAAAATGAAAACAGTATCATAGGAAACCTGTGAATTTAGGCTAACTTTTGAAGCTTGACATACTAGAATGAAATAAATTATTAGACATCCATATAATTAGAGAGCATCAGTTTGAAGAGAAAGAAGGTGGTGAAAGCATAGGCGGATCGGGAATTTTCGTCCCACCGGGCAAATGCTCCTGACCGGCCCTCAGGGGCCAAACCCTCCTCCTCCCCCCATCACATCCACAAAAGATAACCCTGTTCACAATATGAACTTCAATTCTAAACATACTCATTCTTTCATTTTATGAGGGCGTTGAAAGGTTGTAAATAATTCTAAAGCATACAATTTAATTCAAACAACAATTTTATTATAATTTTACCAAAATGATGGAATGATTTTCAGAAACTTTCTATATTCTACAAAACTTGATACGAAGCAGTGTTTAATTAGACAATGCACGTCAAGAAATTTCGCTTTTAAGGGGGCCAAATAGAGCCTGAAGTCTCGAGTGGAGTTTTTTTTTAATAAGGATTTAGTTTTCCTATGACCGATAAAACGTAAATATTTACTTTTTTCCCTTTCTTTCCCGGTCCCACCGGCCCACCGGGCGATTTCCCGGTATCCCGGTGGCCCGATCCGCCCCTGGGTGAAAGAGAAGTGTTTTGAATGTTCCGAGGGAAGAAATATTGCAAATATAAGGAGGGAGAGAATTGTAGAGAATAGAGGGTCAGAGAAGAAAGGAATGTTGGAATGCAGTAGTTCTATAGGATGGAGTATAAAAATCGGAATGACAAGATCTTGTGCATAGTGATTGGATTGCGGACTCGAATTGCAGGATACTATAAATAAAGAGAGGATGACGGGTGTTGTTAACTTGGACCTAAGAATATAATGAAAACACAATAAAAGGGTTTTATTGTCTGGCTATGTAAATTTCAGACAAATAAATCAGTATATCATGAAACAATATGCTTATAAATGTAGAATGTAGATTAAAAAATAAATAACTAGTACTTGCATTGATATTCAAAACATGTTTAGAATCATATATTATTACGTAGTTTGGAAGGATTGATAATGAAGGAGATAGTTAAGGAATTCCAGAATAAGGTGGGTAAAGGACCTGCCATTCCACAAAGTGTTGAAAATGCTTTTTCGGGTTTGAAATAGATAATTATAATCGAAGAGTTTCAAGCGACAACACAGGGATAAATTTTGCAATATTTTATCCAAACTGATGATTTGTTATTTTTATCAAAGTCATTTTTGACAAAGGGATCATTTTTTTTTTTTTTTTTTAAACCTTCCTGCATTGCTTCTGGCAGAGAGTCTATGGTACATGTTACTAATTGAATGTATCAGTTGACAATCTGCAAATATTCTTATCACAAGTGTTTTTTAAGTATTTCCTGAACTCTTCTGTGAGGTTGTCTAATACATCACGAACCATCTAATTCATCTCGTATCCAATCCTTACAATCCAGAATCCTTCGAAAAATCCTAAATATTCCTTACTTTGTCACAAAAAAAACTTATCCATAAAGAAATTCATATACCAAAAGTTTCTAATATAGCTCAAACCAGGGGTATACACTTTCATAGGAAACTTCAAAACTATTCAAATCTCAACTAGCTTCCCATTCTATTCCAGATAACCCTCTGGATGTCTGAAAAGAAGATGGTCTCAGTACCTTCTAATATAGAACTTTAATTAGCTACCAATGGGTATTTGCTTTACAAGCAATTGGCATGTTATATCAATGAGCATTATCTTCTCATTTACTAAATGTATTTTTATTTTATATTTTACACTTCAGTCACATATCACTTTCCTCGAAGAATGGTGTCAAAACTGGAGAGTTAAGATAAATCCTAGCAAATAACCTCTACCCTCCGTCGAAAACCTACCTCATCCTGTCCTCCTGTATCCTTTAATGGTGTACCACTAACTGATGTGGAATAAATACGATACCTTGGATTTCATCTGTACAAGAGACTTACCTGGAACCCTCATATAAGATTGAAAAGACGTCGATTTCGACTGCTACAACACTTACTCAACAAACATTCAAATCTCAATATTCACTAAAAAAAACTCATTTATATGACGATTATCAGACCTATTTGGACTTACGGTATTGAACTATGGGGATCCACCAAACCATCCAATTCCTCCTGCATCCAATCACTCCAATCCAAAATCCTTAATGCTCCTTACTTTGTCACAAATGAGCTGATCCACAATGACTTTAACCCTATAGTGCATGATTTTTTCTTTTTCATTCTAATAAATTTTTTTTTAAATGTTTTGGTCAGGTTATTAATAGAAAAAAATATTTTTCACCTACAAACCCAATTTAATTATGTTAATTATATACATTATGTTGCACTTAAATAAAAATTGATTTATCTCGATAATAAAAAACAAGAATTTTATCCTCATTGATATTTTACAAACTAAACATCTTGGGAAAAGCCACAGAAATTTTATTTGATAAAAAAACACAATGGATGTTATAAAAAGAAATAAGAACACTTTACTGGAAGGAGGAGTCTCCACAACTGAGGACTTGAAGATGTAAGTGACAATTAGAGACATGCCTGGTCCAGTTAGGGCATGCAAAGTCCTCTCATGCCTAGAGGGATCATGTAGCATCTCTAATACAAGATTTAGTTCCAGAAAACGCAAAGAGAGTTCGCTGCCATAAGTATAAATATAATGTTGCAGATATGCTACCCTATGCACTAGAGGGTTAATATCCCATATGTCGCTGATTTGGCATGAACCAGATACCTTTCCTTTCATAATAAATTTACTTCTCATCCTAATTCACTTGTTGCACAACTTGCTTCCCATTTAATTCCTAGCAATCCTCCAAGGCGTCTGAAAAGAAGATGGCCCAAGGATCTTCTTCTTTTGTAGATATTTTCTTAGAGTACTCCCAATGGGTAGTTCCTCTACAAGTTTTAAGCATGCCATTTTCATTATAAACCGCTGATTTACTAGATGTATCTGTTTTAATACAGTTGTAAATTTCTGTTTATTTACAAATTAAAAAAAAAAAAATTATATACATATAGATAGTTATAAATTTCAATAAAAAGATTAAAAAGAAAAAAATATTTTTTCCAATAGGCCTTCTCATAAAATTGCCAAATGGGTTATTATTTTTACCAAATATTCCTTTGAATCGAAGAGAAATTGTTTTACTTGCTTTGGTTAAAACAATAAAATACTTCTAAAAAAACTTTCAATCTACTTTATACCCGACGAGTTTATAAGCTAAAAAAAAATGTGTTTAAATTTGCTAACCTGGGGCCCAATCTTCTTCTAAGTAGACTCTAAGTGTTCTCCCCCCAATTCTATTCTGTATTTATGCGGGAAACTTTTAAAACAAACTTCAAAACCTTAGCTCCTCTTGTAGAATATCATAATGTCCTCCCCCCCCCCCCCCCCCCCCTCCTTCAGGAAATTACATCCAAACTTCTCCCCCGACAACTAAACCTGCTTTATCAACGCAAAATATGGAAAACTTTTCCACTCTCCCCTTATAATATAAAGATGGATATCAGTTAGGGGGATTTTACCAATCATTAATAATGCATAACCTCACTAATCTGACACCTAAGGGACCATAGGAGTTAGGCGGAACGGCCAATAGGTCGGATTAACCGGAGATTACTATGAAATATATTTTTCATAGCTAAAAGTCTATTATAATTCTATTGTGATAACAGCGATTTTTTTTTAAATCAGATTTATTTTTTAAAAATTCACAATCCCACCAAATAACCTTTACCCTTCGCCGTAAATCTGCGACTTCCTGTCCTACAATATCCTTTAATAATATCCCACTGATCCCTGTTGAACAGATCCACTACCTAGGACACCAACTGGACAAACGTTTAACTTGGAATCCACATACAAGACTAAAACGACAAGAAACTGCTCTTCGTTTTCGACTTCTTCAATACTTACTAGACAAACGTTCAAACCTTCCAATTAATTATAAAAGACTCAATTACATGAAAGTTATCAGACCTATTTTCAAAGATGAGCTTTATTGATAATACTGTTTGGAATTGCTGACATTTAGGTGCCGTTTCTTTGGCCATCAAATAGCCCAATTGTTTTTTAAAATAATTTTAATTATAAAAGAGATCCCAACTCATTCTAGCACCGTCCTCACCACTTAAGCTGATGACACATGTATGTTATCAGTAAACAATGATCCCTTCTTTGCCTCCCAAACACTCCAATCCCATATCTTAAACATCAAGATTGGTGTCAAAAATGGAGAACCAAAATAAATCATAATAATAAATCTAACCAAATAACCTTAACCCTTCTGCCCTTACAGTCTCCTTTAATGATATTCCGCTAATCCCTGTTGAACAGATCCGCTACCTAGGACTCCACTTGGACAAACGTTTAACTTGGAATCCACATACAAGACTAAAACGACACGAAACTGCTCTTCGTTTTCGACTTTTCAAAATTTACTTGACAAACGTTCAAACCTTCCAATTAATTACAAAGGACTCATTTACATGAAAGTTATCAGACCTATTCGGACGTACGGAGTTGAGCTTTGGGGCTCCACTAAACCATCCAATTCATCTCGTATTCAATCCTTACAATCCAAAATCTTTCGAAAAATCCTCAATGCCCCTTACTTTGTCACTAATAAACGTATTTACATTGATCTTAATATTTTATATTTTGCTGATTTAGCGCAAACCAGATACCTGGCCTTTCATAGTAAGCTCCATAACCACCCAAATCCACTAGTTTCTTAACTTGCTTCTTACTCCATTCCAGATAATCCAACGAGGCGTCTGAAAAGAAGATGGCCTGAAGACTTCTAGTGTAGAATTTTTATTGAAGTGCTACTAATGAGTAGTTCTTTTTAAGTTTGGATACATTTACTTGATGTATATACTAGTACAGTTATAAATTTCAATAAATTGATTTATAGAAAAATTAAAAAAAAATATATTGTTGTTTATTGGGGCTAGAAATCTGTAACTCATCGCAAAATAAACTTTCCAAATAACAATAATCAAATATGACAATTGTATGTAATTTTCAAATGTGTTGCTGGTTACAGACTACTTCAACATTTACCAGACGTTCAAAGCTCCTAATTAATTACAAAAGACTCATATACATGACTGTGATTAGACCTATTTGGACTACGGAGTTGAGCTTTGGGGCTCAACTAAACCATCCAATTCATCTCTTATCCAATCCTTACAATCCAATATCCTTCGAAAAATCCTCAATGCTCCTAATTTTGTGACCAATAAACTTATCCATAAAGACCTTAATGTTCCATATTTTGCTGATTTAGCCCAAACCAGATATGCATCCTTCCATAACCACTCTAATGCACTAGTCTCGCAACTTGCTTCCCTCTCCATTCCCGATAATCCTCCGAGGCGTCTGAATAGAAGATGGCCTAGAGACTTTTTAGTATAGATTTTGATTCTTCCCGTATCTAATCCTTACCATCGAATCCAAGGCCGAGAGACCCTCTTGTAAATCAGACATCCTCTATAAACTGAGTGCTTGCATTAGGTTAAGGAAAGTAACAAGTATAAGCAGCGACCTGGCCACATTTATTTTTAAAATTATTCCTTCATAAAACGTCTTTACGAAATTCTAAACCTAAAACCCCTTCGTAGGTTATTGCGATAACGTTTTATTTTTAAACTTATTAATTTTTTTTTTACTTTTATTTTTGTCAGCCATTGTGTATATCTTGCATACATATCAGATCTCTAATCTAGATCTTTTTCAGTCTTTCCCCGGTATTTTCCAAGTGGCTATTTCATCTATATACAGTGGACCCTCGTTATAACGCGGGTTAAAGGGAAATGAAACCTCCCGCGTTATAGACGTACCCGCGGTATAACGAGGGCGGAAGTATGAATTATTGGAGGTCAAAAAATAATAAAAATGCACTCTGATATAAACTCGGGCAACAACTAAAGGAATAATACAAAGTTTTTAAAAAGAAAGTGAAGGGGATTCTATGAACCAAGAAGGCAGGAATAGAGACAACTTCTTCGTACGTCATCTAGGTAGGTTACCGGGAAGATATTCAATCGACATTGTCTAAGCAAGACATTTCGGCTTATTTCCAGGACGATACAAGCGATGTACCCACTCTTCCCTAAAGTTTTTTTAAAATTCTAATAAAAATCAAACTTTAAAAAGTTCTAATATTGAAACAAAAACAATGAAACTTGGTTAGACAATCGTAATTAATTCTAAACGTCCTATTTAGTTTTACTTCCTACGTTAACAACCAGTTATACTTTTTTACTTTACAAATTCCTTTTAATGTTCAGTAAAATAAGAAATGTGTTAAAAAAAAAAAAAAAAAAATAACAAATGTACCTTATTTTGCAGAGTTCACTTTTTCCCAGAACTTATTAAAGTTTGGAGCCTTTTCGTTTTTTCTATTGGTTTTATGACTCAATTTTCTAATGAATTGTTTTCAAGTTTTCTATTGTTGGTTTTAAAACCATAATACGATGTAACCTTATTTTTTATTAATTTTAATTGAATCAGGATCGGGACCGGAGCTTGAGCCGCGTTATATCCGAATCCGCGGTATAACGAGCCGCCTTATACCGAGGGTCTACTGTATTTATCTGGGTGAACATTTAATTTAATATGAAATAGTCTGTTGTGCGTCCGTATCTGTTTTTTTGACTTTTGATAGGCTTAACCCTGTGTGTATAGTTTTGTTGTTTACGAACAAAACTTCTTGTAGGCCGAGCGAATTGGGGCGAGGGACTCAGCACGCACGCTACGGAAGATCGTGCATTGAATCCCACCTGGGCGGGTAAAATTTTACTGCTTGGTGGACCCACGAGATGAATCTTGGTCTTCGCATCCTGACTATAATAGGTTGGCAACCTGAAGGATAAACCGTCCTTCCAGCCATAGTTGTAATTAAAAAAGATGTCAAGCCCCAATAAACAAGAATATATTTTTTTTAATTTTTCTATAAATCAATTTATTGAAATTTATAACTGTACTAGTATATACATCAAGTAAATGTATCCAAACTTAAAAAGAACTACTCATCAGTAGCAGTTCAAGAAAAATTCTACACTAGAAGCCTCCAGGTCATCCTCTTTTCAGACGCCTCGTTGGATTATCTGGAATGGAGTAAGAAGCAAGTTAAGAAACTAGTGGATTTGGGTGGTTATGGAGCTTACTATGAAAGCCCAGGTATCTGGTTTGCGCTAAATCAGCAAATATGGAACATTAAGGTCAATGTAATACGTTTATTGTGATAAAGTAAGGGCATTGAGGATTTTTCGAAAGATTTTGGATTGTAAGGATTGAATACGAGATGAATTGGATGGTTTAGTGGAGCCCCAAAGTTCAACTCAGTACGCCCAAATAGGTCTAAACACAGTCATGTATATGAGTCTTTTGTAATTAATTAGGAGCTTTGAACGTTTGTCTAGTAAATGTTGAAGTAGTCTGTAACCAGCAACACATTTGAAAATTACATACAATTGTCATATTTGATTATTGTTATTTGGAAAGTTTATTTTGCGATGAGTTACACGAGTAAATTTAATAGATTCTAATTTGATGAACTCTATGATATTCGTATTTGAAGGAAATATTCATAAATATGCATGTATTTATTTGTTGATGTTAATCAAATTATTAAATTAGTTTTTAGTAACATGTTGGGCTATTGAAAATATATAATATATTAATGTATTCATACAACCGAAATATTTGATACCCAAATGATTGTTGTTAGCGATGTTAATATGGGATGAAATTGAAATCGTCCATAAATAAATTTCCCTATCCTCGTTTGTCTTCAGTACTGTTTCTTTTCGGGTAAAAGGCTGACATTTATTGTGTTAATTGTTTTTTTATTACCCGTGGCTACCGGGGGTAGAAGTTGTCTTTGCAGCTTTGCACCCAATTCACCGTGTGATAGTTCCTCGCACCCTACATATACGCAGAAGAAAGTTACAGACTACTTTGAATTATGTAATTTATTATATGTGTATTTCATTATGTTTTATTTGCTCTAGTATCTTCGTTACTGTTATTTTTTCTTAGAACACATCATTTAAAGCATTATGTTGATTACAATTAATTACCATTATATACACAAACTCGCATATACAGGATGTCCCGAATTTAAATGGAAAAACTTCAGGAACCTATAGGGGCCCGAAAAACTAAGACAAAAAGTCCTTTAGAGATTTGTTCGTTTTTGCTTAGTTTTCGAGAAAATCGCAAAAAAAGAAACAAAACAAAAATGTTACAGGTAGCGATTATCACCTTTCAAAGTTCGTCAGGCTAGGCAGTGAGATATGTAAACACTTAATGTTATCCTTTACATTCTTTTATTTGTTTACATTTTGGCTTCCTTCTAGGATTATAATTCCTAAATCAGTCTTCAGTCAGTTACTCAGATATTTTTGTGTGAATAGCATCAGCCACAATGCCACATACATATTCTAATGTTGATTACGCTAATATGATTTATGTGTATGGTTTCTGTAACGGTAATGCTTTGGAAGCGGTGCGGGAGTATGCGCCGATTTCCAAATTGAAGAGTGCCAAATCGACGAGTCTTTTCGTTAACTTTTAATAGACTACGAGAGACTGGGTCATTCTTAATAAGTAATGAAGGTGACCAATTCCAGGCAGCAATAAGAGCAAATTATCGGAGAAAAAAATTGTGTCCAACGCCACTTCGATAACAATCCTGAGACTAGCATCCGAAGAGCATCTGCTGCATTAGCAATATCGCGGCAAGCAATATGGCGAACTTTGAAAGATGATAATCGCTACCCATACCATCTTCAAAAAGTTCAGAATTTATTACCTCAAGATTATGTCAAGAGATTGAATTTTAGTAACTGGTTTCTTGACGAAATTCGCGATGATAATTTATTTCCATTAAAAATTATATGGACCGACGAAGCTACTTTACAAGAGGAGGATTTGTTAATCAAAGAAATCATCGTGTACGGGCTCTTGAAAATCCCAGAGCTATTAGAGAGAATAGGTTTCAGCATGAATTTGCTTTTAACGTTTGGCTTGAAATTTGGAACGGATTACTGGTGGGATTACCTGGAAGATTGAATGGTATCACATTTACACATTTTTTGGAGAACGACTTTTCTAATTATTTAGATGACATTCCCTTACAGCAGCGGATTGAAATGTGGTTCCAACTCGATGGATGTCCAGCTCATTATAGCAGAGCTGCTCGAGCTTGGCTGGATATAAATTATCCACAACGATGGATTGGACGTGGAGGAGTAGTACCTTGGCCACCCAGATCACCTGATATGACACCCATGGATTTCTTCGTATGGGGAACCTTGAAGCAGAAAGTTTATTCGGTGTCAATCAACTCAAGGGAGCAATTAAGAAACCGAATCATAGATGCAGTCCACCAAATATCATCAGAACAATGTTCAGCTGCAATTTATCAAGTGAGTATTTTTTGTCTTAGTTTTTCGGTCCCCTATAAGTTCCTGAAGTTTTGCCATTTAAATTCGGGACACCCTGTATATTATAGGAAAAACTCGATAACTCGAAAAATAAATAAGTCAAAGTAAATATGTTTACCTTTCAAATTCGAGTTATCGAGTTTTGACTGTAATTGTTAAAAAAGTTAAACTAACAATATTCTTCAAGATCCGAAACCATATTCTTTTATGTGATTACTACTTCTAAAGCTAATGCATATCTTTGGGAAAATCTTCTTGTAAATGAAATTTAACATTTATCTTTTTATTTTTGCACCTTTTTTTCACTTTTTTTTTTAGATAAAATAAAAATTGGCATGTTAGACTATGAGAAGAGACAGTGCCAAGCGGCACCCCTTCCTCATCTTTGGTTTACTTTTATGTAAGTAGGTCTCTCATCCAGTTTCTTTTCAGTCTCCTCCTGATATTCTCCGGCATGAGTGATGTTGATGAGTTTGTTTGGGTGTCCCTTTAATTTTTCATGAAACAACCTGTAGTTTGTCTGTATATGTTCAATGGCTGTTGGTATTTGTAGGTCAGTGTGTTTAGTTTTATTGTTAACGTACCAAGGTGCTTGTGTTATTAATCTATGTTACACCTAAAATTAAAATTAATATTATAAGAAACAGTTTTAGGGCTCGGTAAAATCAGGAGGCAGTAAGCTATCGACATGATTACACCCCAGCCAGAGAAGCCATATATTAAAGAATCTAACCAATCCATCTCTATTGTTGGACAAGGGAGGGGAGATCTAAACTGAGTATTCCCCTAGAGCCCTTTTTATCAACCGACTTCAAAAAAGAGGAGGTTCTCAACTCGTCTGTATTTTTTTTTTTTTTTTTTTTTTTTTTGTGTGTATGTTACGCGATTACTCCGTCAATTCTGAATCAATTTTGATGATTCTTTTTAAGATCGATAGGGAATACTTCAGAGGTGGTCCCATAAAAAATATTTTGAAATCAACGTAGCACTTTTTAAGAAAAATCAAAAAACCAGTTAATAAAATCACTTATTAACTGTTTTTTTGATTTATCTTAAAAGTGCTGCGTTGATTTCAAAATATTTTTTATGGGACCATCTCTAAAGTATGCCCTACCGATCTAAAAAATAATAATCAAAATTGATTCAGAATTGACGGAGTAATCGCGTAACATACAAAAAAAAATTTAAAAAAAAAACAAGTGAGTTGAGAACATCCGTCAATTCTTAATCAATTTTGATGATTTTTTTTTTTTTGGCCGGTGGGGCATACTTCAGAGGTAGTCCCATAAAAAATATTTTGAAATCAACGCAGCACTTTTTAAGAAAAATCAAAAAAACAGTTAATAAAAATCACTGTTATATAACCTTACATTTAAACATATTTATGATTATGATTATCTAAAATCTCCATGGTAACTAAATCTAAATAACAAAAATAATTTACACATACAGTCAACTCTCGATGTGTTGTACTTCTATAAGCTAAATTCTTAAAGTCGAACAAAATCTGCGGTCTCACCTCAATGAAACAATTTCAGACAAAGAACGTGAAAATCGTGTTGAAAATAAGTAGAACTGAAAATAGGGTTCTAAAGAAAGAACTTCTAGGACCACCTCTATGAAACGAACTATTAGAAGTCATCGCCTCTATAACTCGAACTCAAATTAAAAGAATTTCATGTGTAATTTATATTCGGGTTTCCCGTCTTTGTTTATCTTTCCAGTTCATAGTTACATCAGTCACTTATTATTAGTTATTCACTCGAGTGAATAAAATTACAGCGGCTATTGTAAATTCTTTCAATTAACGAAAAGTTAAAATTGATTTGCAAAGTGGGGAAATGAGAAAGAAGTTGGGCGTTTGTTGCTAGTGAATTCCGAATTCCGCGTAGTTCTCTTTCAAGCATCTTAAAGAATAAAAAAAAAGATCGCCACTGGTGGAAGGCGGTAAGTCTACTTATTGGTAGGCACCCTCAAAAATAAAGCGCAGTTCAGTTGAAAGTTATATGATAAATTGGTACCGGGTATTTAATTTATTAATAATTCTGTATCAATGATTCTATATGTATGTACAAACAACTTTCCCATTAATGAAAATTTACGCAATGATTTCAACTACAATTTTGTGTTCAATTTTCCCATTCACATGCAGATAAGTGGAATGATAAACTCAATAATTCTTTGTTCAGTAAGTCAAACTATTTTTCAGTGTAGCTTGAAGATCGATAATTGACTGTATAAACAAAAATACACTCACCACTAAAAAGTAAAAAATAAAAATAATTTTTAGGAAAAAAACAAAACCGACTTCAAGATTAAACCTATATAATCAAACTTGAACTAAAAAATAAAAAATAATATTTTAATTGCTTCGAAACAAAAACCATTAAATGACAATCAACGAAATTATCGATACTTATATACCTATTCACAATTTATGATCAGTTATTTTTGGAGTCGGTGACAACCAAAAAAAAAGACAGAATTTGAAAAGAAATGGTAATTGTAAAGATGCTCCCACTGTTTCATCACCGCCACACCACTATCTCCGGCCATTCGAAAGTTTATTGCTAAGGCAAGATTACATTGCCCTTCTTGGCTGGCACCGACTTTAAAAATAACTAATCATAAATCGTGAATAGGTATATAAGTATCGATAATTTCGTTGATTGTCATTTAATGGTTTTTGTTTCGAAGCAATTCAAATATTATTTTCTAAATCATATTGTAACAAAAACAACACTGGGGTTTTCTGCTTACGGTTTATTAACAAATAATTATCAAGATAATAAACAATGTCAAACTTACAAACAGTACTAAATAACATTTAAACAATAATAACAGTATTCCACTTCTATTTACCACACAACAATAACACAAAAATATAACCAACTCATAACATTCTCTCTTGTTGCTACACTGTATCCTAGCAACCAGCAAACAATCCTTAGCAACGGGGGCAGCTCTCGCTTTTATGTTACAATATCAAGCCCACTTCATCTCCTAGGATTTTATCTTGGGAATTTTGTTTACACTAAAAATGACTACAATTTTCTAAACTTATTTTTTGTTTAGTTAAGAACCAAATATACCATCCATAAGAGCAAGGTAATTAAGGTATTACTGTAATATCAAAAGGAATCCCAAATTTGAGTGTTTTGTACTCATTTATAAAGCTTCATTTATTAAACCAAAGGAAACTGTAAAGGAGAAAGTAGGGAGAAGTTTTAAGATCCCTCCATTACTTAAGTTATAAGTTAAGTTATAATTCCCTCAATTAATGGGAAAGTTATAAGACTTTACAACTTATGTTTTTAATGTAAACCAGTCTTAAGACCAAAACAAATATTAAAACAGGCATTAATGAATCATTTCCCTCTGTAAGAATTATTTGTATTTTTTTATTCGGAGACTAGTTCCGAACGTTTGACATTCATTTGTTCAAAATCATACAAAAACTCAAAACATTAGAAATTTTTTTTTAAAAACTATTTATTAATATTCACAACAGTATACATATATAATGGGGCGTATAAAAAAAATGACCGTTTTATCAAATTCCAGAGTTCAAAAGTCTGTAAATATCTTAATGCTATTTATTATTTACCAATACTTAATAATCCCTTTAGAGCATTCTCTAAGCTTGTTTCTAACATTGGACTTCTTAAAAAAAAAAAAGCCTGAGTTCAGTTATTTATTTCAAAGAAGAAACATGACAGTGTCCTACGAAATTCTCGTAATGTTAAGACATTGCTGGAAAAAAAAATTCACAGCCACTGAAGCAACTCGTGAAATTATTAAATATGAAGAGGCAGGTGTCCTTGAAAAGCGCACTGCGCGGCGTTGGTTTGAAAAATTTAGAAGTGGAGATACGACGTTGGAAAGGAAGAAGGGCTCCGGGCGGCCATTAATGGATATTGATGAGGTTCGGATGGAAGCTGTTGAGTCAAATCCGTACACAAGTACTCGCGAACTTGCCAGGGAGTGCGGTGTGTCGAAAGATACTGTTAGTCGCCATCTTCTCTCAATGGGGAAGATGAAAAAGACCTGTAGACTAGTTTACCGAACTTCATGGGTTTGAACTCCTGCCTCATCCACCATATAGTCCAGATCTCGCACCTTCGGACTTGTTTCGATCCATGGCCCATTTTCTTCAAGGGAAAAAATTTGATAATTTTGCGGAATTGAGTATTAATTGTATTGTATATCAAAGAAATAATAATACAAATACAGTGGACCCTCGTTATAACGCGGGTTAAGGGGAAATGAAACCTCCCGCGTTATAGACGTACCCGCGGTATAACGAGGGCGGAAGTATGAATTATTAGAGGTCAAAAAATAATAAAAATGCACTCTGATATAAACTCGGGCAACAACTAAAGGAATAATACAAAGTTTTTAAAAAGAAAGTGAAGGGGATTCTATGAACCAAGAAGGCAGGAATAGAGACAACTTCTTCGTACGTCATCTAGGTAGGTTACCGGGAAGATATTCAATCGACATTGTCTAAGCAAGACATTTCGGCTTATTTCCAGGACGATACAAGCGATGTACCCACTCTTCCCTAAAGTTTTTTTAAAATTCTAATAAAAATCAAACTTTAAAAAGTTGTAATATTGAAACAAAAACAATGAAACTTGGTTAGACAATCGTAATTAATTCTAAACGTCCTATTTCGTTTTACTTCCTACGTTAACTACCAGTTATACTTTTTACTTTACAAATTCCTTTTAATGTTCAGTAAAATTAGAAATGTTTAAAAAAAAAAAAATTTAACAAATGTACCTTAATTTGCAGAGTTCACTTTTTCCCAGAACTTATTAAACTTTGGAGCCTTTTCGTTTTTCTATTGGTTTTATGACTCAATTTTCTAATGAATTGTTTTCAAGTTTTCTATTGTTGGTTTTAAAACCATAATACGATGTAACCTTATTTTTTATTAATTTTAATTGAATCAGGATCGTGACCGGAGCTTGACCCGCGTTATATCCGAATCCGCGGTATAACGAGCCGCGTTATACCGAGGGTCTACTGTATTTGTTTAAGAAACGGTCATTTTTTTTTTTATACACCCCATTATTATTTATATAATATTATTCAACTATTAATAACATAGATTATTAGTTTTTAATTAATTTATCATCACACCTTGCCATCTATTTATGGCTTCTCAGGCTTTTTACTATTGTCATTTTATTAAAAATTGTTGTTCGTTTCATTTAGAGAATGTTTATGAAAATAATAAATTTAAATACTTTTATTCATTTCTTTCCTGGCAATTTTTTTTTGTCTACTTTTAGAATACCATGTGTATTTAGAAACTTATTGTTAGATTATTTCAACTAATAATTAAATTTCATTTGTTTATCATTATTTCGTCAATGATATTTTCACGCATGGCAATCATTTTTAACTTGGTTAAAAATTGATTAGGTGTTTGAAGAGTAAAAGCATAATTAGCATCCAGATTGGTAGAAATAATTTTATCGATCCCTCTGTTTGGATTTTTATTCCTAACCATAAAAGTATATGACAGTTTGGCAAACCTCGTTTCTGGCACTCAAGACTATACATTTTAAATGTTATTATAGTTAAATTTATTATTATAAATCTTCCTAGAAATACGAAGATGTAGTTAAAATTTGGTACAGTTGGGTTTAATAGTTTTACCACTGGAAACTCTGCTGCAGAATGGCCACATATCGGTCGATTTTTAAACTGCACTAGGATCCACATGTCGCTCCATATATTTATAGTTTTTTAAATAACAATTAAATTGAAAATATGTAAATTTCTAGCTCTATATAACACCGTACCTTTGTAACCTCTCTTGAATGATGCTCGCCACCTATCGGTCGATTACCAAACTTCACTGCGTACCACATATTTATCGCTTTTTTTGTAGGACAACATAATTAAAAATCTTTAAATGTTATTATTGCTAAACATTTCTTGAACTAACAAGATGGCGTAGTTAAAATTTGGTACAGATTGGTTTAGTAGTTTTCGTGTTTAGTGATCACTAACTAAAAATTGCTTTGTCATTTTATATAATAGTATAGATTATAACAATTTTTTTTTTTTTTTTTTTTTTTTTTTTTTTTTTTTTTTTTTTTTTTTTTTTTTTTTTTTTTTTCGTTTCACCCGACTTTGGGGTGCGTTAGACCAATCACTCCTGAATGCTCTGTGCCTTTCATTCAACCCTATATTGCTTAATTCTTTCTGATCTTATTTTCCTCTCCTCTTTAAAGATTTGCATTGTTCGTTTTGGTTTGATTTTGAATTGGAACCTTTATATTTGTTATTTATTGAATAAAATAAAATTTTAAACATTGAAGAACAATTTACATAAAGTGATTTCTATCTGCATCTACTAGGTTGATGCAAAAATAATGCAGGTTTTTGGTATTCAATAAAAACATCGATTGTCTTTCCAATTGCCTTGAGATGGCGTACGATTGTTGACTGATCCACATCGAGTTCTTCCGCTATTTCTCGAGTAGTTTTGGTGGGGTCAGCTTCAACTATTGCCTTTAACTGGTCGCTGTCAATAGCAACGGGAATGCCATCACCTTCTTTGTTTGAAAGGTCAAAATTCCATTACGGAATTTTTGAAACCATCGCTGCACTGTAGATTCATTAATGGTACCTGGCCCCCAAACTTCATTAATATTTCGAGCCGTTTGCGCATCACTTTGACCAAGATTGAACTCATAAAAGTTGCCGAAAATAGGTTGCCTAGACGTCATTTTGTCTGGAGGCGCTGAATGGACTGAATTATATGTTAAAAAAAAAGGATTATGTAGGAAAGTAAGCGAGATAAATAGGCTTTAAAATGATGTGTATAACTTTTGGATTAGTTTTGTTTACACAATTGGAATTAATAATGAAACGGAAATAAAATCCTGCATTATTTTTGCATCAACCTAATAGAATAGAATCCGAGGATCTCGAGCTGACAAGAAAAAAAAATTGTAGTTTTCATTTCGAATGGCTACCGCTAGAATGCGCGCCGGTTAAACCGTAACTGGTTACTGACAAGTAACTGTTAAAAGAGGCAAGCCACCACTTCGCAAGGAATACCGATTTTTTTTTTTTTAACGAATCTTTCACTTCGTAATGTAATTTTATATCTCTCTACATAACTTCGTATCAAAAAGCAGAAGATATTTAACTAAAAAGGACGACGTTCTATGAGAGAGATGGGACAAAAATAGCTCTGAGCCACAAAGTTGACAACGATGAGGGAGAACAAACTAATAAACAGCGATTTGTTGGGAGCGGTCCATAAAGTTGGTAATTGGTTCGAATAATTCAGAGGCTTTCTATCAACCCCCCCCCTCTATTCCCCCTCCATTCCCCTACATTCCCCCTCCTTGTTCCCAACCACTTAGTGGCCCTTAAATATTACAGCTCCTGTCTCCCGACATCTCCGATCAATGTTTGTCATTGGCTTCTAATCAGCAATTCTGTTTTAGTATCGTAGCTCAAAGTAATCGTAATTAATTTAATTAATATTCAACAAAACAATATTCTGTTTGATTTAGAAACTTTACTAATAGTCCGGTCAATAAAGGATTAAAGAGTGCGATCACTGTAATCCAAGGTTTTTCTTCAGAAACATGTTCAGGGTAGTTAGAAAGTAAACATACTTAAAGTCCTGAAGTTAACAGGCCTGGGAACTGGAAGAGGGGAAGCGGAAGGTCCATTTTTTTGGTTTTGCGCTCATATCTCGAAAACGGTGCTTCGTATGAAAAGCAAGACTATTTACTAAATTAAAGTTAAACAAATTGTCTACAACTGTTATCCTATACGCATTTTTCATATTCTGTACCCTTCTCGAGATATACGCTTGGCAAATGTAAAGGACGTTTAGTATGTTTTACCAAGAAGAATTAAAATTTATGTAACTTTTGACAGGTTGAAGATCAATTGGCATATATATGTGTATTTTAAAGGAAATTTAATTTTCTACAATGTTATATATAAAGACTTTTGTCGTAGGATGAACGTTCTAGAAGATATGGAGGGAAGTTTAACAGAAAACGTGAGGTGAAATTGTTGTTTTCGAAAATGTTTACATTTTCCAAGCGTATATCTCGAAAACGGTTCGGAATATGAAAAATATGTATATAATAAAAGTTGTAGAGAATTTAATTAGCAATAATTTGGTAAATAGTCATGTTTTGCATACTACGCACCGTTTTCGAGATATGAGAGTTTTTCGAGACAAAACCAAAAATACAGGACCTTTCGCGCGCCCTCTTCCTGTTCCCTGGCCCGAAAACTCCAGGACTTTTAGTATATTTACTTTCTAACTATCCTGAAAATGTTTTCTAAAAAAAACCTTGGATTACTGAAAACGCAATCTACACTCTATTTCAGGCCTGAATGATAATTAAGAATGTTATCAAAAGTACAGGAAACATAGCGTCGAATTATGAACTTCAAAATAAAAATGTCTGACTGTTGAAAATTGTTCAACACCATGGAGGAGGGTAGAAAATAGTATTTTTTTCGCTGTTTAACCACATAACTCGGAAAACGTTACTTTTAGCACATTTAGTGTTCTTTACATTATTAAAGAAAAGAAAATTTGCAACAAATTTGGTAGGATGAATGCTCCTTTGTATACAGAATAGTCTTCAAAGATGTGCTTTATTGATAATACTGTTTGGAATTGCTGACATTTAGGTACCGTTTCTTTGGCCGTCAAATAGCCAATTTTTTTTTTTTTTTTTTTTTTACTTATAAAAATAATTTCAATTATTCAAGAGATCCCAACTCATCCTACCACTGTCCTCACCACTTACGCTGATGACACATGATCCCTTCATTGCCTCTCAAACACTCCAATCCCATATCCCAATCCTTCAAGAATGGTGTCAAAAATGAACAATCAAAATAAATCTTAATAAATCTAATTAAAAAACCTTTACCCTTCGTCGTAAACCAACAACCTCCTATCCTACAGTATCCTTTCCGAATATTCCACTAATCCCTGTTGATCAGATCCGCAACCTAGGACTCCACTTGGACAAACGTTTAACTTGGAATCCACTTACAAGACTAAAAAGACAAGAAACTGCTCGTCGTTGCAGCCTACTTCAACATTTACTAGACAAACGCTCAAAACTATCGATTTTCTACAAAAGACTCATTTACATGACAGTTATCACACCTATTTGGACATATGGAATTGAGATTAATTCCTCCACTAAATCATATAAATCATCTGGTATCTAATCCTTACAATCCAAAATCCTTTGAAACATCCTTAATACTACTTATTTTGTTACAAATAAACTTATCCATAAAGATCTTAATGTCCCATATGTTTCTGATTTAGCCCAAACCAGATACCTATCCTTCCATAGTAAGCTCCATAACCACTCCAATCAACTAGTCCCCAACTTGTTTCCCTCTTCCTGACAATACTCCGAGGCGTCTGAAAATAAGATGGCCTAGAGACCTTTTAGTGTAGATTTTATTGAAGTGCTACTTGTGAGTAGTTCTTTTTAAGTTATTTACATGCCATTGTATTCACAATCAACACATTTACTTGAGGTATATATTTTGTACGGTTGTAAATTTCAAAAAATTTGTATATAAAAAAAAAATTATTCAAGAGAGAAATGGAATTATTTCTAGCGTGAAAGTGATAGAGTTGTAAATGCCTTGAATAGAAGTTAATTATTAGGTAAATATTTATATAGTTTTTTAAATATCAAAAGATGGTTAATTAATGTTAATGAAAGCTACACTACAACCTATATCGTACGCAAAATACGTTGTTTATGCTGTACAATTATCAATATCAATAGATAACTGAAAATTCCTTTTAAATAATCATTCATTTGTTTTTTAAAAAGAGATGGCATTTGTTTTTACTTAATTTTTAACACTTGTAAAAATACATATCCACAATCAGCGGAATGTTTGGCTTGATACGAAATGTGTAAAAGATGGCAAGTGAGTAGGGATGGCTAATCGTATGAGATACGACAAATCTTTTAACTTTTAAACGAGAAGTAAAGAGATAAGTGGAGCTTGGAATTTTAATCTTGGAATGAGCTGTTGAAAAAACAGATTAGTAACGGTATGGAGGCAGAGGGCATAATATTGGAAACGGAGAGTTTCTGAAATTACAAGGAAGTCAGAATTGAATCACTTGGTAGAGGAAGACAGCCAGAAAAATCTAGTGAGACACAATAAAGCTGCGTTCTCACGGGGCAAATATACGAAAGCGTGGCACGCCTCTCGTTCGTGGTGCTTGCATGGAGTGGAGGAGAAAAGTGAACTAGCCGAGAGTCGTGGACAGTTCACACGACCACGATTCAGTTTGCCCCTTGAAACCTACCATGGAGGAGGTTCTCGTGGAAAGTTGTGCAGTTTTGAGTTCAATTTTTATTGATATATTGGCAAAACAATTGAGAGAGTCAGGTGGATAAAGCGTTGTTGGCTGAGAAACTGGATACTTAACGACAACAATGGCAGAATATCCTTCCACCATTTTAAAATTGTTAAATTTTAAAAATATTTTAAAACAGTATCCTCACGGACAACAATGGCTGAATTCCCTTTGGATAACTTAAAAACCGTTAAATATTTTAATATTAATAAAACACTATCCTTAAAAGGACAACAATGGCGGAATATCGTTCGGTTCCTAGAATATTTCAACATATTATCCATTTTTGTTCTAAATAAACCATTTGTTAACTCTCTCGACTGGCGTGGTCCACGCCTGAAAATCAAACAGGTTTGATACCGAGCGTGAGCGGTCGTGGACTTCTTTCTCCCTAGATGACGTCAGAGGCAAACTCACGCCACCTCGTTCAGACAGAGGATATTCCACGAATGCGTGGAATGGGGCTAGCGTGCCACGCCCCGTGAGAACGTAGCTTAAGAATGAGCCTTTTGAACTCTTAATAGAACCAGAAAACAGATTCATCACTTGGGATCCCGAAAATAAATCCTAAAAATCAATGGAATGGCGTTTGATTCTGAACTCGAGATCTTTTTAAACACCAACAGTTATAGCACAATAATAATTGAACCAGGAGAAATTTAAGGAAATATCAATGCAGTTTTCAAAATTAAGGTGATTTCAACGAAAAACTCATGCAGGATGAAGTTTCGAATGATTACGTGTCTATTTAGTACATTCAATAAACATATTGAAGAGTGCATGGAATATGTGAAAATTTTTGACTTCATATTTTCGTTTGAAGTAGTTAAAAAGTAAACGTACCAAAAGTCCCCGCCCATGGGAGGTCAGCTTACGGTGGGGGGAGAAGAGAAGGTCCCATTTTTGTGATTATATCTCAAAAACGGTGGACTCTAGAGAAATATGTTACAAATAAAAAATAAAGCTTATTAAGTTTCCTATAAAATTAATTATATACATATTCGTCGAAATTCCAACGGTTTTCGAGATATACGTTATTAAAAATCGATAATTTTAGAAATAAAAAAACGTTTACCTCACTTTTTCTTACACACTTGCTTCAAATACCAGAAACGTATATATGAAATTAAAGTAAATTTAATGCTCTACAATTTTGATTTTGACATTTTTTCTGAGAAACGATTGTGGAAGGCACTGGAAGCAAATGTTTGACAAAAAGTGAGGTGACATTTGTTTTTCCACGAAAATCACCGATTTTCAATAAGGAATATATCGTAAACGGTTAGAATAACGACACATTTACATAGAATTAATTTTATTGGAAGTTTCATTAGCTTTTATGTTTATTTGAAACATATTTTTTTAGAGTCAACCGTTTGCGAGATATAATCGAAAAACCAAAAACATTGAACTTCTCCCCTCCCCAGCACCCCACCGCTAGCTCACCACCGAGGGACGGGGACTTTTAGTATGTTTATCCTCTAACTACTACTAACGAAGCCATGAATTCAAAATAATCGCATATTTTATGCACTCTAACATGAGTTAATATCGTGCAACCTTTTATTTAACGTATAATTACATATTATTATAATCGATTTTGAAGAGTAATTAATTATTACTTATTACTTGATATTACATTCCTGAATCTTCTGTTACATAGATCATACAAAATATTTAACTTTTCAATGATTACGACTGGAAGAGTAAATACAGGAAATTTTTTTTTCCTGTTAGAAAAATGAAGCAGTTTGTAAAGGATGAAGGAAATTTACTTTCTCATTCTGACAGAGTGGGGGAAGCTCTGTGACCGGAAAATTCTCATCACGTTAGCTCCGCTCTGCCCCGGGCTGTTTGTGATCTAACTAAAGTCCGGTTTCCGTTATAGCATTTATTGACTCTATTAATTATATCCCTTCCTTTATTTATTTATTGAATAATAAATTTATCGAACCAAATAAAATTTTATGGGCTTCCTTCAAAAAGGAGGAAGCTCTCAATTCCACTGAATTTTTTATTTTATTTGTATATGTTTGTTACGTGATTATTCCCTTAATAATTAATCGATTTTGATGATTCTGTTTTTGATAGGTAGGTAATACTTCATAGGTAGTCCCATAAAAAATTTATTAAAATTAACTAAAGGCCTTTTTAGGAAAAATACAAAAACAATTAATAAGAAATCTCTGTTATATAACCTTCCATTATAAACATATTTCTCTAAGGTGGCTAAATCTAAATTATTATCAAAAATAATTTACATATTTAAACAAAATTACACTCATCGGTACCGTTACACAAGCTTGTCTCCAGCCACTACGCGCACCCAAAATATCTTTTATCGATTCTACCCTTGTTCCGATTTTTTTCTGTTCAAATTTCAATATTCAAATAATGATCAAAGTAATATTAACTCCTGTTTACCTTCTGATATTAAAATGAGAATTAAAAAAATTATGGGTAACGGTCGGGTTAAGAGGAGGCACCAAACTGGCCTCACCCGCGCTACACCGACCAGTTCGATCCTTACGCTTCACTTCGAGTTTACATTTATCGATAGCTCTTTTCTACAACCTCACATGTAAACAATCACTTTTATAGTTTCGACATTGATAGTGTTGTTTAGTTTGTTATATTGATATTTAGTCTTCTTAAATGTAAATAAGTGAAACAGAAGTCAACAAAATGAATTTCATAAAGGATTAAGTGTTTCATCAATTCATGTTTTCTTATTCCCTCTTATCTAATGTGTAGAAGTGTTGCAAAACTTAAGAACATTAATTTGTACATGGATTTGGTGTTTTATAGATTTTTATTTGTTGTATCAATTTGAATGATAAAATTTCAGTATGCATATTTTGTGAATGCATTCTTTGTCATCCATAATACTTATTGCCATAAAGTGAGACAGATTGTATAATTATTTCAATAAAACATATCGATCTAAAAATAAATGTGAAAAAGTATATCATAGGTTTCATATTTTCTTATTTCCACTTCCCTTGAGAAAATATAGCAGAAATTAACATCATAACTTTCAACTAGGATTCTGTCTTATATTATATAATCCCTTATAACATGGAGAATAGGCAATGTGAAAATAATCACCGATTAAGAGGTAAATGACACATTACTATATAATTGTAAAACTATTGGTGTAATGTTATAAATTAACGTGTTTTAAAAAAAGTTTAGAACCCTGATGATAGAGCATTTTCTCCGAAACATGTAGCTACAAATGTTAAACAAGGAGTTATGTCAAATAAATACTTAAGGATCCTGTCTTTTATATATTTATAATTTCTTATTCACACTTCTCTGTCATCAGAAAGTTTATCAAGAATTAACATTACTTGTGGTTTACCATTATATTAATTCTGATTTAATTAATATTGAAAATTGATTTAGTGTTATATATTTTGATATTTTCTTATTTTCACTTCATTACTTTCTTATTTCTCATTTTAATATTAGAAGGTAAACAGAAGTTAATATTACTTTGAACAGGGATTTAGAGTTTCTCCGTAAATGAACGAGAATAACCTTTCCCCTCTAAAAGTAGCGACTAGAACATCGAAACAAGGTTAGAATCGATAAAAGGTATTCTCGGTGCGCGTAGGGGTTGGTGTCAGCCATCCAAACCTTTGCCTAAAACTTTATTGGCCGACTTCAAAAAGGAGGAAGTTCTCAATTCCATTGTATTTTTTATTTTATTTTTATTTTTGTTGTGTTTGTTACGTGATTATTCCCTTAATAATTAATCGATTTTGATGATTCTGTTTTCAATAGGTAGGTAATACTTCATAGGTAGTCTCATAAAAAATTTATTAAAATTAACTCTAGGCTTTTTTAGGAAAAATACAAAAACAATTAATAAGAAATCTCTGTTATATAACCTTCCATTATAAATACATTTCTCCAAGGTGGCTAAATCTAAATTATTATCAAAAATAATTTACATATTTAAACAAAAATACACTCATCGGTACCGTTACACAAGCTTGTCTCCAGCCCCTACGCGCGCCCAAAATATCTTTTATTCATTCTAACCTTGTTTCGATTTATTTTTGTTCAAATTTCAAATTCAAATAATGCTCAAAGTAATATTACCTGTTTACCTTCTGATATTAAAATGAGAATTAAAAAAATTATGAAGTGGAAATAAGAAAATATCAAAGTATAAGACACTAAAACAATGTTGAAATAATATTATATTAAATCAGAATTAATATAATGCTAAATCACCAGTAATGTTAGCTCCTGATAAACTTTCTGATGTTAGGTTAGTGGAAATATCAAATTATAAATATATAAAAGACTGAATCCTTGTTGGAAGTTATGATGTTAATTTATGTTATATTTTCTCAAGGGAAGTAGAAATGAGAAAATATGATACTTTTGGTATACTTTCTCATTTTTCATTTTTAGATCGATGTGTTTTATTAAATTAATAATACAGTCTGTCTCTCTTTATGGCAATAAGTGATACGGACGACAAAGAATCCATTTACAAAATATGTAAACTGAAAATTTCTTATTTAAATTTATACAACAAATATAAATATACAAAACACCAAATCATATAGAAATTAATGCTCTTAACTTTTGTAACACTTTTACACATTAGCGAAGAGGAAATAAGAAGACATGAGTTGATAAAACACTTAATCCTTTATGAAACTCATGTTGTTAACTTCTGTTTCACTTATTTTCATTTAAGAAGACTATCAATATAACAAACTAAACAAGACAATCCAAGTTGAAACTTTAGAAGTAATTGTTTACATGTGAGGTTATAGGAAATAAATATCGATAAATGTAAACTCGAAGTGAAGCGTAAGGATCGAACTGGTTTTTGTAGTGCGGGTCAGGTAGGTTTCGTGGATACAGACTTGTGTAACGGTAACAAACTTGAACTAACAAGTAAAAAATAATAGTTTAATTACTTCGAAACAAAGAGCATTCAAGCACAATCAACGAAATTACGAAACTTATATAACTACCTATTAAAATTTATGATCAGTTAAAAAAAAAAAAAAAAAAAACTGGTAATAGTTATTATATTAAAAAGGCATAACTTCTCATTTGCTTTATTCATTAACTACATGTTTCGGAGCTTGTCATGTTGCTCCATCTTCAGGTTCTTACACTGTGATATTCTCACTGGTCATCTCATCTACACTGACACCACTGGCACAGTGTAAGAACCTGAAGATGGAGCAACATGACAAGCTCCGAAACATGTAGTTAATGAATAAAGCAAATGAGGAGTTATGCCTTTTTAATATAATAACTTGATATTAATCTCCTCAAATGAAACATTTATACTGGTAATAGTAAAAATCCCCCCACTATTTCATCACCGCCACACCGCTGCCTGGAGCTATTCAAAAGTTTTTTGCAAAGCTGAATTAAACTGCCCTTTTTGGCTGGCACCGACTCCAAAAATAACTGATCATAAATTGTGAATAGGTATATAAGTATCAATAATTTCTTTGATTGTCATTTAATTCTTTTTGTATCGAAATAATAAAAATACTATTCTTTATTTCAAGTTTTAGATCAAGTTTGTACATGTAGGCTTAAGCTTGAAATAGGATTTTTTTTTTTTTTAAATTAACTTTGACTTAAATTAAGCTACTCCCAATGTTGTAAGAGCCTTCTCATTTGACTAAATACGAGTATGTATTCAGCCTATGCCTGCATTATGTAAATAGGCTCATTTTCAATTCAAATATTTCCTTGTGCCGCGATCTTTATTTCTTTCTTGCAGGCTTACTTAAAAAATAGTATTTGCAGTGTTTTATTCGATTTGAAATATATAATATCGATATGTTGTGCATGTTTATGAAATCAATTGTCGATTATTACTAGTGTTGTGTCGATTCTGGATTCGTCTGTGTTTCTAAAACATATCTGTAAGTTGATATCAGTAATTATTTATTTAAACTATCTTAATCGTTCACACTTTTAAATTGTCAAATTTAAAGTTTATTCAATTCTGCTCCTAAAGACATCTCTTAAGCTGCATTTTATTTAGGTGTTTAGCCAGAATCGATTGTCAAAATCGACGAATATGGCCAACTTTCTCAAAAAGTTTTGGTCATGGCTAAACGAATCAAAAATATTTATATAGCATTAGATTTACTTTCTTAATAAGTTACTTTTCTAGTTTAATTTTGTTCCTAATTAATAATTCATAGTTAATTGTCTGGCTATCCATTGCCATAACACAAACTATTCATGAAATAAAAATTATTTCCTTCCTTTTAGCTAGATTTTCTATTAAAGCGTGTTTTTTTTTAAACTACAATCTATTAAATATTTGTTTTATACCTCTTAACATTTAGCTTTTAAACATTTCAATTTTTTTAATCAAATTTTAAATTTTATAAATTAGCAATTTTCTTGTCATTATGCATTTGTTTTCACCAACCTGGAATCTTTCATTTGTCATTGTTGCCAGGGTAACGAACGATTTTTTCAAGTCATTTGAAATTTTTGCACAAAGTCACAAATTTTTTCCGGTCTGTACTTAGTGAATCGTTTTTTTCACCCTTAAAAATGTAACATTTCGACAAACTCTAGCTCTGTTTGTATTGCACTGACCGGAAATCGGATGATTGTTGTCTGATAAGAAATTAAATGAAAAATACTTTTTGTTATACAGGGTGAGTATCTCTTAGTGTAAAAAAAAAAAAAAAAAAAAAAAAAAAAAAAAAAAAAATTGGGTAAAACTAGATCAAATAATGTAGCAAAATGCCGCAGACCTCACCTTTCTATTCCAATCCGTTGCAGATATACGATAAATCAAAGACTTTTTTGAGGAAACCACGTTTTTTTCCATAAAAGCTGTGATATCTCCATTTTGTTTAAATATTTTTTAAAATTTTGATCAAATTTTCGGATTAAGCATTAAATGTTCTATAATATCTGAGTACCTGTAACGTTGAATTTTACAAACTTGGTATCTAAAAAACAGCTTGATCTTCACCTTATTCAGGAAGTCACAATGTCTTATATTACTTCAACGCTCACCGTTTTTTCGAGAAAAACTATCCACAAAACGTCAAATCTCACAAAAAATTGCAAATTAAATCAGCTCCTATTTTAAATCGAACACTAGTCTTGAGTTTGATTCAGCCATTGAAGCAAAATTAACAGATACTAAAGGGGTTCAAACCTTATCCGCAGTGGAGTAGAATATGTTTAAGAGAAATCTTATATCACTGGGGCCAATAATGGAGCGTTTTAATTGTTAGTGCTTCAGCTGTTTACATTCAACTATCCGGGCACAAGTGCTAGGAGCCGCATGTCTATTGAAGTTCAATTTTATTAAATTATATTGGAATTGGCAGGTGTAAGAACGGACAGAAAATGGTAAATGAAGAATGTACAAACCTCTGATGTTTTGACAAAGTCCGTTTCTAATTAGCTTTGTTTCCAGACTTTTTTTTTCTCAATGCTGTTATATTTCAGGATGAATATCTTATATCTTTATATACCATCTATACTCCTGTCTGTCTATGTCTATGTCTGCTATAAGGACACTGTTTTACAGATCTGCCAGGATCTGCCGATTTCTTGAGGCCGAAGGACATCCTTGGCCACTCTCTCCTTCCGCAATTAGAATTAGCTTTTTCGTCCCAAAGGATGCTGTTTTAAGATGGCGTAATTTTATTAGTTCTTCGTCCTTAAGGATTTTATGAAAGTTTTTTAATTTATCCGAAGGCATACGATTGTTGACTGATCCATATCGAGTTCTTCCGCTATTTCTCGAGTAGTTTTGGTGGGGTCATCTTCAACTATTGCCTTTAACTGGTCGCTGTCAATAGCAGAGGGACGGCCACCACCTTCTTTGTTTGAAAGGTCAAAATTTTTGAAACCATCGTACGGCCGCCGATGGACAAAAGTCTAAAATGCGATTATTTTTCCAACTTGGTTTCCTTTCCGTTCCGTTTGTTGCTTTTAAACCCATATTACAATAGCAAAGGATAGAAACCATGTTTGAACACTTGGCAGATCGCTTATCTGTCTCATCGATACAATTTCAATTTATTGGGCCCTTATTTAATGTTAAGTACACATCAACGTCACTTGAAGTTTTAGTATGGCAGGCATCGAAGAAGGTGAGTAATACCCATTTTTTCATTAATACCTTTGAATAATGTTTTTCCTTAATATCATTAAATAACATTTTTTCGTTAATATATTTATAACATTTTAAAAAAAAACTTCAAATCGACATATTTCAATTTCGACCCAAAACATTCTTATTTTTTGAAATATTTTGATTTAATAACAAATATACATCATGAATATACAAATCATTCCTGCTTTGAACTGCTTTGAATGGTTCCCTGTTTATCTATTTCAGAAAACATAGACCTGAAAATCATTGATGTAATTAATATTTTATATGTGTGTATATATATATATATATATATGGATAAATTTCTTGACTGTTACTATTCAATGTTTAGTAAGGTTCTTGAGGTTCAGTCATAACATAAAAAATCAACTATTTTGGCGACGTTTCGAGCCTATATTGTTCTCATAATCATGCCCTACAGTGAAAAAACAGGTTACAATGAAATTATATAAGCTATTCAAGTTATTTCAAAACATAAAGTTAGCTACAGTACAGGTAGGTATATAACAACATGTGTTGTTGTTATAATAATCATGTGCATGATTATGAGAACAATATAGTCTCGAAACGTCGCCAAAATAGTTGATTTTTTATTTTATGACTGAACCTCAAGAACCTTACTAAACACACATATATATATATATATATATATATATATATATATATATATATATAATATTTTTATATCTTTGGACCCTTTAATATCTGCAAGCACGAAAACAATCCACTCAAATTCAAAGCACTATATAGAGGACTAAAAAAAATATTTTTTGGGCGATGACGAATATTCTATGGATTCAGTTCAATCTCACCTACGTCATCTGATGAGAGTATGCCAACGAGCAGTGACTCAATATAATTTTCAGATGTACCTTAATCAATTCATGTATTGGAAATTTTATTTTTGTGATATTAGTTATTATTTTGTAAGTCTAAAAAAAACTTAATTTGTATTCAAAGATCTTTAATATGTTGTTTTTTTAATGATCAACTGAGATTTTTCTTTAAAAGCCTGTTTTAAAGAAATTGAAATATGTCGCATTGGTGTTGTTTTTAGAATGCCATAAAGATTATATAAGTCTTCCTCGTCAAGAATGACTTTTGTCTACTTCGACCGTCAGAGCGCCGCACTGTAGATTCATTAAAGCCCTGTTTTCCTAGCGAAGCATTTTTCGCGTCGCATGCGACGTGTTACGCTCAGCTTAATACGTCACCTACTCCTCCATAGGGATTCAATAGGACTGTTTTCCTAAAGAGCGCAACACGTTCCATGCCGACGTGATGCGCTCAACGTTTTAGACCGACTGCTTGGAGAGGAGTCTATTTTATTTCACGCTACGCAATAGTCAGGTTTTGTCAGTCTCAGAACGTTTATTTTGTTGTGTGTAGTGTTTGTGATTTGACTGAAATGGGGAAAAAAAAAAAACGGCAAATGTGCAAAAACTGCGTTTTTCGGCTGAAGAAGACGAACTTCTGATAGAGTTTGTTCAACACCACAGAATTTTATATGATTTAAAAGACCCAGAATTTAAAAACAACGTGAAGAAAGATCTGATCTGGAATGAGCCCCAAAAGTCCTCAATAGAGATAATAAATGTTATGGTTTCTTTCTTAATTTTATTAATCTGTCCACTTACCTCAGAGTTAAAGCCAATTTTTCTGCTGGTGTAATTGTTATCTTGACTCGGTTACATGAAGAAATTCTCAATTCCTCTTCTACAAGGTTCAAAACGTATGCGAACCTTTCCCGGGACAGCCTAAAATACCTTCTGAACTTTTCTTCTTCATCAATGAGATGGCTATTGATTAAAAGTTTGAAAAACCCCTCGTTTTCCCGATTATTATAAAAGTCACTTATTTCTTTTCTAAATTTCGCGTGTTTCAAGAAAATATGGTCCTCTTCATCATTTTTCATTTTTTTCAGAATCAACATTGCAATAAGTTTCTTTCTTCTTTGGATTCGTTCCATAATGACACACCCGAGACACTGTCCGTTGTCCGTCAGTACTTCAACTGAACACGCTTTGCTAGGAAAACATTAAAACGCCGCGTGATAAGTTTCATGCCCCTGCCGACGCAATTGGGACGAATCCGGTTCCTGCTGCGCAAAAAACACGTCGCTAGGAAAACCTACCTTAATGGTACGTGGCCCCCAAACTTCATTAATATTTCGAGCCGTTTGCGCAGCACTTGGACCGAGTTTGAACTTAAGTAAATTTGCCGAAAATCGCTCCTAGACGTCATTTTGTCTGAAGGCACCGAATGGACTGAATTAAATGTAAAAAATAAAAAAAATAAAAAAAAAAAGGATTATATTGGAAAGTAAGCGAGATAAATAGACTTTAAAATGATGTGTATAACTTAGCATTGTGGAGTAGTTTTGTTTACACAATAGGAATTAATAATGAAACGGAAATAAAATCCTGCATTATTTTTACATCAACCTAATAGACATATCTAAGATCTATTGTTTTTCCTAGTCAAGGAGAAATTGAGTTTTTTTATCCTACGATGCGAAATTTTATTTTATAAAACGCTGCCATCTGTTATTATAATAATTATTTTGTTATATTAATTTAACGCTCAACTTATCCAACTGATAATAGCCAGTTGCTTCAACATCAAGCCATCCGTCAACCTGGGGCTAAATTGAACGTAAAGCCTCTCTCCTGTCAATAAACTCTCGGAGCGATTTTCACGGTGCTTTTAGAATGAGGGAAACTTCCCGGAAAAGCTCCCGATGCCGGAGGGAACGAGTTGGGGGAAATAGGACGCCTTTATAAGATGGATGAGCTGAGAGCTCAAAACAATCCATTTGGTTCTGGAGTATCTCTACTCCTGAGTCCCCTACTTTACTGTCTTATCTTCTTCACCGAGAATCTTCTTACATAAAGGAGAAAAAGAAAAAAGGAGGGAGCTATGTTTTCACATTATCTAAGGAAAGATGATTGTTTAACCCTCTCATAAATAAAGAACGTAGATTATTTTAACTAATAATTGAATTTCATTTGTTTATCAATAAAAATATTGATTTGTAGTATGGAATTGAGCATTATTTCCTCAATGATATTTTCATGCATAATTAAAAGCATATTATAACGTAAAATTATAATTTGACATCTACTTTTTAATTTTAATGTAAGTGTTGGTATCCCAGATGGACAGAGACTATTAAGAAACTCTTGCAGACCTCATTATGAGTGCTTACAACTAAAGGCCCATGGATCATGTTTTACACTCAATATCAAAAAGCAAAATATCGATATTTTGAATTGTTTATAATTTTATTTGGCAGAAATAAATATATTGATTACATCTCGTCATCCCAGAATTATCTTGTTTTAAGTCCATTTTTAGGGTATATAGAGTGTTATACACCAAACATTTAGAAAAAAAAAATTCTTGTTCTATATCATTTTAAATAACAGTATTATCTTAGCCCATAATCGAGTATTCAGTAAATAAATGTTCTATAACCCAAGTTTTGTGTCGTCTTTAAAGAATTATCTTGTTCTGTTGATAGCTTGAGCAATTATAGTGTTCTATAGACCGTTAGATTTCATTTTTTTCTATATCCATAAAATAAACCAGAAACAACTCCAAAGTCAAGGAAGGAAAAACCGAAAGAGATAAAATAAATTATATATTTACGCTTTATTTACATTTGCATATTTTTTTTACTTCTTTATTTTTTTTTTTTAAATAAAAGAGCTTTTATTAAAATATGTAGGGGCTTTTCTGATAGCTTGACTAAAAGAAATAAATTATATTGAGCAAATGTGGACTGTATAATTAGAAAAAAAAGAATGAAACTTTAAACTGGTTTGTGGCATAAGGAGATGAGTAAAATTCCACTCACCAGACTTCGTGTCTTCTCTAGGAGAACTTAGCCGCTTCCTGGTTACAAAATCGCGGCGACGAGATCTCTGACGCCGCGAAATGTTGACGACTGACGTCGGACCAAATTTCAAATGTTTAAAACACTTAACTGATAGAAAAACCGAAACTTTACTCATATACTATTAACTAGGAGACAATAGCGTGGTGGAGAGAAGTTCACTAAGTAAGAGTATAACAAAAAACAGATGTTACAAAAACAAATGACTAAGTACCTGATTACAAAAAAAAAGGTTAAAAAAATAGATAATGAGAAATAAAGGGAAACGCTTATAATTGCCTTAACACAATACACTGCCCCAGTTATTAAAAAGAAATTAGTTCAGAGGGATATAGAATAATTTATTGATCTAAAAATGTTTTATATCCCGTGTATCTTTAAAGGTTATGCAAAAATAGCCATTTTTGTTCCATATGCAAATGAATTAAACCATTTTAGTTTCAAATCAATGCAATCAGGATGTAAGTGTAATATAGTAAAATATTATCTAATATACTGACAATATTTAACTGCAAATGCATTTACATTTTATCTCAAAATAAAAAAGTACTTTAAGAAATAAACTTCAAATCTCATTTCCCAAAACAAGGGTTTTGGGATATAGTACAACATAATTCTGGGATGACGATCTGGTTATGTTCTAATTTCTAACCATAAAATTACATAAATCACGTTTCTGGCGTTCAATATTGTGCATTTAAATTATGATTATAGTACTTCTATACCTTCCTAGAACTATGAATATGAATTTATATACATTATACAAAGCAAAGGATCTATATTTTGTATTGGTGATAATTTTATTGAGTAAAAATAATTATATTGATTTTATCTGGTTAGGTTCTAATTTTATTTTATTTTTGCCACAGACCACGTGCCAATTTCAATTCTTTCTTCCTTGTTCCTTTCTTTTCTTCCAATATTCCAAAAAAGTTAATAAAAATCACTGTTCTACAACCTTACATTTTAAACATATTTATGATTATGATTATTTAAACTCTCCATAGTAACTAAATCTCCGTCCTAAAGAATAAAGAAATATCGCCACTGGTGGAAGGCGGTGTCTACTTTTAGGCACCCTCAGAAAAAAGCTCAATTCAGTTGAAAGTTATGTGTTAAATTGGTACCAGATATTTAATTTTCTTTATCAGTGATTTTATATGTATGTACAAACAACATACACATACTCATTAATGAAAAATATACGTAATGATTTCAACTCCCATTTTGTGTTCAATTTTCCCAATTACATGAAGGTAAGTGGAATGATAACCTCGATAAGTATTTGTTCAGTAACTCGAACTATTTTTCAGGGTAGCTTGAAGGTCGAGAATTGACTATATAAACAAAAATACACTCACCAATAAAAAGTGAAAAATAAAAATAATTTTTAGAGTCGGTGCCAGCCAAGAATGGCAGTTTAATCCTGCCTTAGCAATGGACTTTCGAATGGCCCGGAGACAGCGGTGTGGCGGTGATGAAACAGTGGGAGGTTCTTTACAATTACCATTTCTTTTCAAATTCTGTTAGTTTTGGTTGGCACCGACTCCAAAAATAACTGATCATAAATTGTGAATAGGTATATAAGTATCAATAATTTCATTGGTTTTCATTTAACGGTTTTTGTTTTGAAGCAAATAAAATATTATTTTTTATTTTTTAGTTATGTTTGTGTAAGTAGGTATAATCTCGAAGTCGGTTTTGTTTTTTTTCTTTAAAAATTATTTTTATATTATAGTATAGATATGTAAAATAACTAATAATTATATGAAAGGTTTATTTTAATAGCATTAATAACATACTGTAAAACGCGGTTCAGTATTGTACAAAAATGGCATTAAAATTTAAACGCTTTTTTGTAAAAAAATATATATATATATATAAAATAATAATAACAACAGTAGAAAAATGAAAAATCCCTGTTATATAAACTTATTAATTTATTCCCTTTGACTACAAATATAAACTCAAAGGTCGACTCAGGGATTAATCTGTATTTACAAGCATCAAAGGAGTTTTGATCGCAATTAAAGGCAAGTCGGACAATTAAAAACGATCCTCTTTTTTTTTTCTTTTATTTTTGTTTACTCCTAAGAAATGTTCATCTCGATTTGAAATAATAAGATGAGAACTCTTTGGTTATTTAATTTACATATGTTGGTATAATGTATTTTTTTAATTGATATTCTGATTATTTTTTGATGCATTGTTTTTGTTCATTTGTTCATAAATGAATCAATTAGTCTGCTGTTTGGATTTTGTTTTTTGTTTTTTTTGTATTACTATTATTTTATTGGTTAAAAGTACAAATTTTATGGCAATTGAATTAGCCAGAACAAATGCTATTCATATATGGTAAATGTGTAATAATGTAAATTACAATAAAACTTTGCATGAAAAAAAAAAATAAAAAAATACACTTATTTTTACTAATACGTAATAGTTCCTAGTATTATTACGCTTTGGGTTTTGGTTTTTAATACTAGCGATACCTTCCTAGTATTATTAGTATTAAAATTATGCATTTATAAACAGATTTTAATAATGTGTAGTATGTATTATAGTAGGAGTAATATTTTGTTCACAATGCAAACTTTACTAACAAGGGGACGTTTACAGTTGTAACAAACAGATTTGAATGCCGATTTGTGTGTGGTTAGTAGGGACCTATAATAGTGCAAAACTGGAGTTATAGCCGCCAATGGGCATTAGGAGCCGAGAAAAAAAATAAAATATGAAAATCACGTTTTATTTTTTTTCTCAGCTCTCAGTCAAAATAAAGAAATGATCCTTTCACGTTTAATTACAGTTATGTATGATATCATATATAAAAATACTTTTGTTATGCTCAAGACACTATCCGGGTTTAGAGTGCTCAAAAAATTACAAAATTTCAAGGAAATCCGCTGTAAATTAGTGTAAACTTTTTTTCATGAACAACTGACCTCAAATCTGGATTTAACGCACTATAAAACCCTTATATGTGAAATTTTATCAAAATTAGAAAATATTGATTTTTTACCCCTTTCAAGGAGGTTAAAATTTTGAAGTTGAGATTTCATCAACAATTACTACCGGCCATAACAACTGCTGCGTTCAACCGATTACAATAGTAATAGCATCACTAGAATCAGCATACATTCTGCTTTGTATACATGTACATAACATTGGGATTACACCAGAATTTAGTAGACAAAAAATGATGTGAATGAAAAAATCCATGGTAAGTTGTAACTTGAGATATTTCAATAAGGGGAAATCCTGCGACCTCCGGATTTAGACTTAACTATGCAGTTTTACGGCCTCTATATGACCTAAAAATTTGGTCTTACTCGGTCGCGAAATATGTGAGATAGCGCAAATTATTTACATATTTTCAGAAATTGACAGCCCCTTGCCCTTCTATAGAGGCCGTAAAACTGCATAGTTAAGTCTAAATCCGGAGGTCGCAGGATTTCCACTTATTGAAATATCTCAAGTTACAACTTACCATGGATTTTTTCATTCACATCATTTTTTGTCTACTAAATTCTGGTGTAATCCCAATGTTATGTACATGTATCCAAAGCAGAATGTATGCTGATTCTAGTGATGCTATTACTATTGTAATCGGTTGAACGCAGCAGTTGTTATGGCCGGTAGTAATTGTTGATGAAATCTCAACTTCAAAATTTTAACCTCCTCGAAAGGGGTAAAAAATCAATATTTTCTAATTTTGATCAAATTTCACGTATAAGGGTGTTATGGTGCGTTAAATCGATATTTGAGGTCAGTTGTTCATGAAAAAAAGTTTCCACTGATTAACAGCGGATTTCCTTGGAATTTTGTCATTTTTGAGCACCCTAAAGCCGGATAGTGTCTTGAGCATTACAAAAGTATTTTTATATATAATATCATACATAACTGTAATTAAACGTGAAAGAATCATTTCTCTATCTTGACTGAGAGCTGAGAAAAAAAATAAAACGTGATTTTCATATCATGACCGAGCATCTTAGTCAGCGACTCACAAGATGTATGTACATAAATTGGTTTTATTTGGAAACATTTGTAAAAGAACATGTTCTTTAAGAAATAAAGTTATTATCATTAGTAGTATACAATAATTACAATAAGTTCAATAATAACACAAACGAAATAATAGCAATAGCAATAAACAACTGTTATATAAAAGGACAAGCTATTTTCCGTTTGTGATCACTAACCGCAAAATCTACAGAACCAATCTGAATCAAATATTAACCACATTATATTTATAGTTCCAGGAAGGTTTAGCAATAATAAAAGATACCCAGTTTTAATTAATTTGTAATTTAAAAAGTAATATGTGGATAACAGTGAACATTAAAAACTGACCGATAGGTAGCGGGCGCCATTCTACCTGAGAGATTACAAAATTATACTGTTATACGGAGCTTGAAATTGATAATAGAGTTTATTTATATTTAATTATATTATTAAAAAAGATTTAAATATTTAGTCCGACAAATGAATGTCAGTAAAGTTTGAAAATCAACCGACATGTGGTCTGCCATAGAGTTTAGAATGGTAAAACTATTAAACCCAGCTGTACTAAATATTAACTTCATCATTTTCATAATTCTAGGGAGTTTTAGTAATTATACTTTTAGGTAATCTTCAACTATCTAGTCAGTTCAATCGTACCAGGATAAAAATTACAGCTCTGCGTGTAAATATCATTGAGAAATGATTGTCAATTGCATGCTTGAATTCAAAATTTTTATCTTTAAACAAATAAAACTTGAATTATTAGATACAAATTTCAAAATTCTTTATTTATAAGAGCGGGCGAAACCTCGACGAGAGGTATTAGTGTTATATATAATAGCAATGTATAATAATGCAAATTACTAATAAATAAATAAAATTGACAAGAAAAAAAACATTTCTTTTTACTAATACGTAATATTTCGTAGTTAATACTAATTATAATAACAATAATAATGATACAAAATAAAGTGACATCTCTTCTTCATTATAATAGTTTATATAATAAAATTTTCGAGAGTATATTATTTGTTAGCGCTGTTCGAAATAATTTCATTTAATTAGAAAACCGGCCGGCCTCAGAGTTATTTGGGTTAGTTCCGACTGAATGATAAGTAATTTTGAAACACATTATCCCCAAATAATAATAGAAATACCTATTAAAATATCACTGGCAGATGAAAATATCAACAGATTATAAACCAAGGGAATGGAAAATTTAAAATTTACAATATCTTTAGTTACACATATACTTATACATATACATATGCTTCGTCAGGTTTGTCTTCGGTAGTCCGAGGCGTTCCCATGTTTCCCACCTCTATTCCCAACTAAATTGGCTCTATCCCACTTTCCGTAAACAATGTTTCCATGGAACATTCCTATACCAAATTATCAATACCCTCCAACCTTCTTATATTTACAATAAGCTCCAATTCAGATCTGCAGTCAATCCAATACATACGAGATCCCGTCTTCCTGATCTGTATACCCCGTCCCATAGAACTTCAATATTCCAACGCTCCTTCCTTTTCCGCTCAACAATCCTCTGGAATTCCATCCCTCCTCACATCAGACAAGCTAAATCCCTGAAAACATTCAAATATTTATATTTCCAATACCTCCTTCTCATCCAGACTGACGCTTGCTATCTAACTACTTAGTCAAAAATTATTATTGCATTGCTGGATTCAGTTATGGAATAATTGAGATTCCTTTTAATAAAAATTTAACTTTCCATGAATATAACATTGGGTACTTCTATTGTACATACAAATCATATCATTGTACCAAAAGATTTTTCTATATCATTTTATTTTATTTTTTTTCTTATTTAATTCTATCTCCTCTAATCTGTAAAATGTTATCTTCTTTTCTTTTCTTTTTATTTAAATATCATCTATGTACATAGTGTCATTAATGTATTATTGTTTTTCTTTTTTGTAGCTCATTATATCTCTAACCAGATTTAATTTAGTTATATCTGCAATTATCTGTTATTCTTAAGGGACTTTGTCCCAGAATAAAATTATTTTTCTATTCTATTCTATTCCATACTCACCTAGATTTTTGAATACTTTAAGATGATTGATAACAAAAGAGGGTTTAAAAAAAATGGTGTTCGAAATTTTATGAGTGTGAGAAAGAATGAGAACAGGTAAAGAGTTTCACACGAATAGTTTTTCAAAAGTAAGCTGTTCCCAGAGAAGGGATCTCAAAGGTGAAAAAAAAAAGAATTAATTTTTTATTTTAAAGATTGTAAACCAAAAACTATTTTCGTCTGACTTATAAAAAACAAAGAAATAATAAAACTCAGTACCTACTAGAAGTAGGGTTGTGCGATAGTCGATAGTTTCTATCGATAGGCCGATACTATCGGTTGAGAACTATCGATTGCTATCGATAGTTTCTTCTTTTTTTTCCAAAGCTATTCAATAAGTAATTTAAACTAATTTAATTGAATTCAATTATCTACTTAATATTTGAAATTTGTAGGATTATTAATGATGAGATTATATCATAAAGATGAAAGAAGAAACTAATTTATTTGAATTTTAAAAAAGGTATTTACAATTTACATGGTTACAATAATAATGAACAAATCATATCTTCAGAAAAGAAAAATAACGAAATAGTTAATTTCAAGAGCCAAGTGTGCTCCTTGAGCCACATATTTCCCGAAAGAAAAACTAGCATTTCTGCTTTCCTTTGGTTTAATCTTTGAGAAAACCCTTGAGCTCTAGAAATTCCGAATTCAACTTCAAAACAACTCGACACTGAGCAGAGACGGATCCGCATAATACCGAGAGTTTCAAAACTTGAAATTAGTAAAAAAGATCAATCGATAGTCGGCACTATCGATAGTGACCATCGATAGGCATGACCATCGATAGTAACTATCGACTATCGCCCAACTCTAACTAGAAGCAAGAACAGCAGCAATAGATGTTTGGTGTTGAATAGTATCCCCATTAAATACTGGAAAGATAATATGCTCTAAATTGTAATTTTTAAAAGAAATTAAAATTGATTAAACCATTTCTATGTACGAGTTGTGATCAAAAAGTTCCAGGACTGAATTTTTATACATTTATTCATACAACATACAGGTTATTCAAATTTGTCTCCTTCGAAGTACTCCCCTTGGGAAGCTACACACTTTTCCCACCGGTGTTTCCACTGATCAAAAGCCTCAGAAAACTCTTCTTTTGTAAAGGTGTTTAGCAGCTCCGTTGTTTTTTCTTTAATGTCGTCAACTGTTTGAAATCTTCGTCCTTTCAGGTGTCTCTTGAGCTTCGGGAAAAGAAAAATGTCGGCTGGAGCCAGGTCAGGTGAGTAGGGAGGCTGAGGAATGACAGTCATTGCGTTTTTTTACACAAAAGTTACGGATAACTAATGCAGAGTGAACAGGAGGATTGTCATGGTGAAGGACCCAATCACCACTTTGCCACAGCTCAGGTCTCTTTCTTCTCACAGCATTACGCAATTTTCTGAGGGTTTCGAGATAAACAAAACGATTAATTGTTTGACCTTGTGGAAGGAATTCATAGTAGACAACACCTTTACAGTCAAAGAAAACCGTAAGCATGACCTTCGCATTTGATTTGACTTGGCGTGCTTTCTTTAAACCTCTGATGGTAGCATGATCGGCTTAGACATTCTTTATCAAAAACCTCTTGTAACATCAAAAAGGTTTCAGAAAACGTTTTGTTCAGTTTCACACAAACACGTTGCTCTTCTTTCACATTCATTTTCATAAAATAGCCAAACTCTATAAAACTAACCTCAAACAAACTGTGCTAATGTTACTTTCAGTGATGTTATGATTGATCTGCAAACACAGCTGTGTTCCTGTTGAGTCAGGCAATACAATGCTGCCAACCGCATCGCTGTGAGATATTGCATTCCCATAGTATGTAAAAAGTCCTGAAACTTTTTGATCTTTTTGATATGAAAAGTCCTCAAAGATTTTTCTAATAAAGTATTTGAAGGGGATATGATTTACCCTCTTATTTTCCATTATACCTATAACCTACAGGTCACCAACCTATTCCAATAATAGTGAGAAGGTCGAAAAGTAAAGAGAAGGTCAGCAACGAAATAAATGTTTACCTGTATTGTCCAGATTTGGACAGGTATCTCTTAGTACCTGGTACTACAATACGCTTGGTCACAAACGTTCTTGTTTATTTATTTAATTAACTATCTAAAGTATATATATATATATATATATATATATATATATATATATATGTTTGTTTTTTTAAAATCCAGTTTCCTACATAGATATTCAGATATCTTATTTACGTAGGAGACGAGGGTAGCATAAACTATATCCGTATTAATATTATTTAAACCATAACACTTTTACCATATTCATCAATTTTCATTATACAGGGTGTCCCGAATTTAAATGGCAAAACTTCAGGAATATATAGGGGACCGAAAAACTAAGACAAAAAGTCCTTTAGAGATTTGCTCGTTTTTGCTTAGTTTTAGAGAAAATCGCAAAAAAAGAAACAAAACAAAAATGTTACAGGTAGCGATTATCACCTTTCAAAGTTCGTCAGGCTAGGCAGTGAGATATGTAAACACTTAATGTTATCCTTTACATTCTTTTATTTGTTTACATTTTGGCTTCCTTCTAGGATTATAATTCCTAAATCAGTCTTCAGTTAGTTACTCAGATATTTTTGTGTGAATAGCATCAGCGACAATGCCGCATACATATTCTAATGTTGAATACGCTGATATGATTTTTGTGTATGGTTTCTTTTACGGTAATGCTATAGAAGCGGTGCTGGAGTATGCGCGCCGATTTCCAAATAGAAGAGTGCCTAATCAACGAGTCTTTTCGTTAACTTTTCATAGACTACGAGAGACTGGATCATTCTTAATACGTAATGAAGGCTACCAATTCCAGGCAGCAATAAGAGCAGATTATCGGAGAAGAAATTGTGTCCAGCGCCACTTCGATAACATTCCTGAGACTAGCATCCGAAGAGCATCTGCTGCATTAGCAATATCGCGGCAAGCAATATGGCGAACTTTGAAAGGTGATATTCGCTACCCATACCATCTTCAAAAAGTTCAGAATTTATTACCTCAAGATTATGTCAAGAGATTGAATTTTAGTAACTGGTTTCTTGACAAAATTCACGATAGTAATTTATTTCCATTACAAATTATATAGACCGATGAAGCTACCTTTACAAGAGGAGGAATTGTTAATCAAAGAAATGATCGTGTATTGGCTCTTGAAAATCCCAGAGCTATTAGAGAGAATAGGTTTCAGCATGAATTTGCTATTAACGTTTGGCTTGGAATTTGGAACGGATTACTGGTGGGACCATATTTTTTGTCTGGAAGATTGAATGGTATCACATTTACACATTTTTTGGAGAACGACTTTTCTAATTATTTAGATGACATTCCCTTACAGCAGATTGAAATGTGGTTCCAACTCGATGGATGTCCAGCTCATTATAGCAGAGCTGTTCGAGCTTGGCTGGATATAAATTATTTACAACGATGGATTGGACGTGGAGGAGTAGTACCTTGGCCACCCAGATCACCTGATATGACACCCATGGATTTCTTCGTATGGGGAACCTTGAAGCAGAAAGTTTATTCGGTGTCAATCAACTCAAGAGAGCAATTAAGAGAGCGAATCATAGATGCAGTGCACCAAATATCATCAGAACAATGTTTAGCTGCAATTTATCAAGTGAGTGCTAGATGTAATGCTTGCATTGGTGCAAGAGGACAACATTTCGAGCAATATTTACATTAAAAGGGACATAACATAAATATAAATGTAAATAAATAAGTATAAAAATGAAAACTTGTTTTGTTTCTTTTTTTGTGATTTTCTCTAAAACTAAGCAAAAACGAGCAAATCTCTAAAGGACTTTTTGTCTTAGTTTTTCGGTCCCCTAGAAGTTCCTGAAGTTTTACCATTTAAATTCGGGACACCCTGTATTTCAAAGAACCATTTGATTCTTCCCGTATCGAATCCTTGCAATCCGAAATCCCCAATGCTCCTTACAATTTGACACAAATAAACTTAACCACAAAGATCTTATTCCATATATTGCTGATTTATTCCAAACCAGATATCTATCGTTTCAAAGTAAATTCCATAACCATTTGAATCCACTAGTCTCTCAACTTATTCCTCATTATATGTATAACTTTGTGTACTTGAATTATTAGGTTCTTATCATAATAATTCAGGTAGATTTCCAAAATTTCATACAAGATTGTGAAAAATTTACGTTTTCTAAATGTAGTTTTTTGAGTTGTTTCACTTTTGAAATACATGTGCGAAATAATAAAAATATGTATATAAATAAAAAATAAATAAAAAGTTACATATTGTTGAGTGCGAAAAAAAATTGTTACACCAAAAAATTATAAGCCCCCGGCCAAAAGACAAATCCATGTAAAAAAAAAAAAATTGTATCTCTCATATAGTTTAAAAGTATTTGATTTGGCGGTACAGTGCTAGCAATATAACTGCAACATAAATATAAACAATAAATAATACTATTATATAAGTTTATGGCGGGAAAAAAATTCAATGATAATTTTTTTTAAAAAATGTTACACATTATTGAGCGTGAAAAAATCGTTTCACCAAAATACATTTTTTTTTTTAGTGTTTTCCTTCCAGCAGTAACCCTGTTGGAAGGGATTTTATTATTTTCTGTACACACCATACTTGTACAAAGTATACAATGTACATG
Source organism: Euschistus heros (assembly GCA_003667255.2). Classification (NCBI taxonomy): domain Eukaryota; kingdom Metazoa; phylum Arthropoda; class Insecta; order Hemiptera; family Pentatomidae; genus Euschistus; species Euschistus heros. Next base: position 105,774 of record RCWM02000571.1, on the reverse strand, counting down.
TAAATATTATTTGCGATTTGATTATAATTTTACATGTGTTGAAAGGTATAAAAATATAAAAAGAAAAAAGAAAAAGAAAAAAGAAAAATAAAATAAAATAAAACAAAGAATAAGAAGTTATATAACATAGATAATTTAAAATTCAATAAAAACAGCAACAAAGTTATGTAGAGAAAAGTTTATGAATATTTAGAGGTTTAGAGATATTTCATATTTATATCCTCTATTTTAATGATTGAATTTTTAAGAAATATTTGGAAATTTTCAAATGATTTGTTCATCAAACATTGACCATCCACCGGCCAATGTCCTAGTTTCTGTACTGTTTTTGTCTGTAGAATAGTTCTGTAGTCAGTGAGTAGTCTGCATTCATATATGAGGTGGTGTATATTTTGTTCTTGAGTGAAATCACAAGGACATAGGAAAGAATCTCTTATCTCACCAAAATACATATCCAAGTAAAAAAAAAAAAATAAATAAATAAAAATAATAATTTAAATTCTCGTATAGTTTAAAAGTATTGGACAGTACAGTGGTAATAATATACCTGCACCATAAATAGAAATTAATAAATATGTAATACTATTATATAAGTTTATGGCGGGAAAAAAATTCAATGATAAATTTAAAAAAAATGTTACACATTATTGAGCGTGAAAAAATCGTAACACCAAAATACATATCCAAGTAAAGAAATAAAAAATAAATAATTTTTTTAATTCTCATATAGTTTAAAAGTATTGGACAGTACAGTGCTACTAATATACTTGCACTATAAATAGAATTATAAATAATACTATTATAAAAGTTATGGCGGGAAAAAATTCAATGCTTAATTTAAAAAAAAAACGTTATACATTGTTGTGCGTGAAAAAATAGTTACTCCACAAAAGTATAGACCCCCAGTCAAATAAAATATTCACGTAAAAAAAAAACCTTTTTTTAACTGTCAATTGTTTAAAAGTGTTAGACATTGCAGTGCTACCAAAATAAATGCAACATAAATATAACCGTTAAATGATAATATTATAAAAGTTTATGGCGGGAAAAAAATTCAATGATAAATTTTAAAAAAAATGTTAAACATTATTGAGCGTGAAAAATTCGTAACACCAAAAGACATATCCATGTAAAAAAAACAAACAAACAATGTAACTCTCATATTGTTTTAAAATGTGTTAAAAGTGACAGTGCAATGCTACCAATATAACTACACCATTAATATAACCAATAAATGAAAGCATATTCTAAAAGATATTGATTTAAAAAAAAAATTTGAATGATAAATTTTCTATAATGATAAATTAAAAAAAAAATAAAAAGTTACGCATTGTTAAGTGTAAAAAAATCGTTACACCAAAAGACATATTCACGTCAAAAAGAAAACTTTTGTAACTCTCATTTCCTTTGTAATTCTAGTAGTTTAAAAGTATTTCAAAGTACAGTGCTACCAATATAACTGCACCATGAATATAACAATTAAATACAAATAGTATTATAAATGTTATTGAAAAAAAAAATTTTAATTCATTGATAAATTTTCTATAATAATAAATTACAAAAGAAAAAAAATTTACACATTGTTGAGTTTAAAAAAATCGTTACTATTTTAACTTTACTATACTATTTAACTATCAATTGTTTAAAGGTGTTTGACAGTGCAGTGCTACCAATACAACTGAACCATAAATATAACCAATAAATAATATTATTATAAAAGTTATTGAAAAAAAAATAATAAATTTTCCTCGCAGAATAAAAAAGTATTAAGGCAATTAACCCCCACGGTGACATGAAACTTTACGATTCATAAAGCTTTTGATAGCGGGACGTATTGACGCGGAGGTGGGGGAGAATTGACGCCGTGAGGTTGGCCAACCTGCTTCCCCCACTCCAGCCTTCAGTACCCCAGTGGCCGTCGTGTCGGGCGGTCGTGTCGCCTCTTCCTTTTTTTTGTAGTTCGCTGACTCCCCCTTGGCCGAGCCGCGTGTGCGCATAAAAATGTGGTGAAGTGATGTGACAGATAATAAAAAGTGGTGTGCTATGGACGATTGCAGGTTACGATCGAGGCGCAGGGCGGCCCGAGCCCTGGCGGAGAAGCGCCGTCGGGGTACCGCTGGCGTGTCCTGCGATGAAGAGTCTCCGACGCGCGAGAGGGCGAAGCCTCCCAGGAGGAAGAAGAAGGAACCTATCTTCGAGGAGGATGTCATCGACGGATTCGCCATACTCTCCTTCAAGAACTACGAGGATATAGAGGTGAGAGAACAAGCAGGCTAGCGATCGATCCCCCACCACTCCGTCCTGCCTCCCCCTTGGGTGCCCCCCCTTTACAAATTTACATTTAAGCTATGCAATTCCATTATGGAATAATTTTGATCCCCCTCGGGGAACGGGAGGTATTTTAACTCAATATTCAACTCCCGGAAGTTACCGACCTTATAAAATAACAAAGAAAAATATTTTATTTTGAAAAAAAATTTATTTAAAAAAAGAAAAAAGATAATCACATTAATTTAGGAGTTATCTATAAAAAATCGAACATGTCCACTTTCGCTCGATTTTTTTTTTTTTTTCTGATATACCATAGCGATTTGTACACACACTAAAATTTGCAATGTTACGTGATAATGACAAAAAGACAGCTTTAAATAATACGTTAATCGCTTATTTATATAGTAATAAATTTAGAACAAAATTTTTAAGTAATACCGGATGTTACTTATAATACCTATGAACACCAGAGGTTTTAATAATATCTTAATACAATTTCAGAAAAAAAATTATATATATATATATGGATAAATTTCTTGACTGTTACCATTAAATGTTTAGTAAGGTTCTTGAGGTTCAGTCATAAAATAAAAAAAACAACTATTTTGGCGACGTTTCGAGACTATATTGTTCTCATAATCATGCCAATGTTACTGGTGGATATGAATAGACTAAGGTATATATATATATATATATATATATATATATATATATATATATATATATATATATATATATATATATATATATATATATATATATATGATTCGACCTTGGTTTTATACACTCAAAAAGACTTTATGTTAAACGGTTGTAAAAACAAATAAATCTTTCGAAATTGAACATTTCCTATGTCACCTATATATATTTTTATTTATTTATTATTATTATATAAACGTATTAGTCACGCCATCGGATAAAGTAGGGATGACTGTAGTAATACATGACCGAAATATTATAAAAACAAAACACACACAGGACTACTACCCGATTATACATAAAATAGTTTTTGAAAAACATGTCCACTTTCGGTCGATTTTCTTCTTTTTTTTCTGATAATACTTAGGCGATCTCCACACACTGCTATGGTTATGCCAAGATTATTATCTAGCTTTTATTTTAACAACATTTGCAATTTTACATTATTAAAGACAATTAGAAACCTATAAATAATACGTTAATCGCTTATAGTAATAAATTTAGAACAAATTTTTTAAGTAATACCCGATCTTACACACTTATGATACCAATGAACCCTTGAACCAATGAAAAAAATGAACCCTTGAAATTTTAATAATACCCTAATACAATCACAGAAAAAAAAATAATAAGAAGAAAATAAATATATACATATATATATATATATATATATATATATATATATATATATATATATATATATATATACATATGATTTGACCTTGGTTTTACACACTCAAAAAAACGTAATGTTTAGCGGTTGTAAAAAAAATAAATTTTTCAAAACATTTTTCACTTACTGTGGATTTTCTTTAATTTCTGCTAATACCTTGGCGATCTCCACACACTGCTATGGTTATGCCATGATTATTGTATAGCTTTTATTTTAACAAAATTTTGCAATTATATATTATTAAAGACAATAAGAAACCTATAAATAATACGTTAATCGCTTATAGTAGTAAATTTAGAACAAATTTTTTAAGTAATACCCGATCTTACACACTTATGATACCAATGAACCCTTGAACCAATGAAAAAATGAACCCTTGAAATTTTAATAATACCCTAATACAATCACAGAAAAAAAATAATAATAAGAAAAAATACAGTATATATATATATATATATATATATATATATATATATATATATATATATATATATATACATACATATGATTTGACCTTGGTTTTACACACTCAAAAAAACGTAATGTTTAACGGTTGTAAAAAAAATAAATTTTTCAAAATATTTTCACTTACCGTGGATTTTCTTTTATTTCTGCTAATACCTTGGCGATCTCCACACACTGCTATGGTTATGCCATGATTATTGTATAGCTTTTATTTTAACAAAATTTTGCAATTATACATTATTAAAGACAATAAGAAACCTATAAATAATACGTTAATCGCTTATAGTAATAAATTTAGAACAAAATTTTTAAGTAATACCTTACTCATTTATTGATATAAATAAATTAGTACTTGATAAGTACTATAATAATAATTACTTAAACTGTAATAATAATTACTTAAATACTATAATAATAACTTAATAGCAAAGAACACCAGAAGTTTTAATATTATAACGAATACAATTTCAAAATTGAATATTTCCACTTTATGTCGAAATTTTATTTTCTTTATATTTTGTGATAAAGCAGTTACAGACCTTATAAAATAACAAAAAAAAAAATTTATTTTTGAAAACAGTTTTTGTAAAAAAATAAAAGAAGATAATTACTTTAATTTAGGAGTTATCTTTCGAAACTAAACATGTCCACTTTAATTCAATTTATTTTCTGATAATACCTTGGCGATCTGCACGCATTGCTATGTTTATATCATGATTATTGTGTAGGTTTTATTTTAACAAAATTTTGCAATTTTACATTATTAATGACAATAAGAAAGCTAAATAAATAATACGTTAATCGCTTATTTATATAGTCATAAATTTAGAACAAAATTTTTAAGTAATACCGGATGTTACTTATAATACCTATGAACACCAGAAGTTTTATTAATATCCTAATACAAATTAAGAAAAAAAAAATTATATATATATAATTATTATTATTATTATATAGAAGTATTAGTGACGCTATCGGATAAAGGAGGGATGATTGTAGTATAACTCTGTATAACATCGACGGAAATGTTATGGAAAAAAAAAAACACGGGACCTACTACTCGATTATACATAAAATAGTTGTTGAAAGTTTTTCAAAATCTCGCCAAAATAGAATTTCGATATATATAAACACAAAGAAAATATCAGTATTTCTCTGGGATTGAAAAAAAAAAAAAAAAAAAAAAAAAAAAAAATTAAATCAGTGTTGTGTTCCCATAAAAGAGGATATGTCAAGCTGTGAATATATAATAACCCAAGAAAAAAAAAAACTTAATTTCTCTGTGAATATCTATAACATACTGATTTTTCCTAATTTATATTTTAGAATTAAAGGGATCTAATCACTAAAATTGATAATTAAATTAAATTAACAATTAATGACTATTCGAAATAAACACGGTTGAGATAAAATAGGTGACTTTTTTTTCCTTCAAACCAATGTAACTCCTAAACAGTAGGTGCTATCGACAAATGTTATAGAACAAAAAATATTTCTCAGTAAATTTCTGATAAAGTAGCTGTAGGCAAACTTTCGATCCAAATAATACTAACATAGTTAGAGCCTGTCAAAAAAGCCACAACACATAAAAAATGTAGGCAAAACGTGAATTGTTTTATTCCAACCACTATAGCTCCTAAACGTATTCATATATGTATGTGTGTGTATATATATATATAAATATATACACACATACATACATACATACATATATATATATATATATATATATATATATATACATACAGGGTAAGTATCTCTTTGTGTATAAAAAAACAATTGTGTAAAATTAGATCAAAAATGTAGCATAATGTCGCAGATCTCACCTTTCTATTCCAATCCGTTGCATACATACGATAAATCAGACTTTTTTGAGGAAATCACGTTTTTTCCCATAAAAACTGTAATATCTCCATTTTGTCTGAATATTTTTCAAATTTTGGCCACATTTTTGGATTTAGCATTAAATTTCCTATAAGAACAGAGTCTTATAGGACAGAATTAAGGTCTATGTTCATTATCACTGGATTTTAAACATTACATTGAAAATCTAATAAAATAAGTCCTAAATAATAATAATAAATAAATAAATGCAATAACATAAGATCCTCTGATCTGGTGTCGCTTTATTGACAGTTTTCCTTTATTTTCTATTAAACAATCATTTTTTTCTTTGCTTTTTATTCCAATGAAGAGTTTATTATGTTTAAAATGCACATTTCTATTAATGGATTGTCATAATGTTTTATTTACACAAGTAACTGATTTGTTTGCCAAATGAGAACACCATGTTTTTTCGGTTTCGATAGTAAATATCTCTATGAAATCGTAACAAAAACATTAGGTTTAACATATCATTCAAAAGCTGATTAAATTTGCAAGTTTTTGTGAGTAGGTTTTTCGAAAAACGGTGAACATTGAAGTAATATGTAATATAAGACATTGTGACTTCCCCAAATAAGGTGAAGATCAAGCTGTTCTTTCGATACCAAGTTTGTAAAATTCAAAGTTACACGTACTCTGTTCTTATAGGAAATTTAATGCTAAATCTTAAAATGTGGCCAAAATTTAAAAAATATTTAGACAAAGTGGAGATATTACAGTTTTTATGGGAAAAAACGTGATTTCCTCAAAAAAGTCTGATTTATCGAATATCTGCAACGGATTGGAATAGAAAAGTGAAATTTGCGGCATTTAGCTACATTTTTGATCTAGTTTCACCCAATTTTTTTTTATACACTTAGAGATACTCACCCTGCATGGTTTGACCTTGGTTTTACCCACTTAAAAAGACATTATGTTTAACGGTTGTAAAAAAAATAAAACTTTGAAAATTTAACATGTCCACTTTAATTCGAAATTTTCTTTTCGTTTTATTCTGTGATATAGCTGGTATGGTAATGATAGCTGGACACACTACTGTACTTTGTATTCGTTTTTAGTCATCTTCAGCAATTCAAGAATTTAAATTATATAATTGTTTTGGATTTAACACAAGGGCTAGGTCTTTTTTTTTCGTGTGTTTGCGCATTTTAGAAAATTTTTTGAAATGATAACTCTTCAGTTAATTTATTCAAATTCAACTAGACCGTTATGATTTTCCCCTGTAATCATATCGAGAACGGAACAGAAGATACTGCAATGGTGACCTTGAAGTATCATATAATTCCAGATTAGAATCTGTCATAATTATAAACACAAAATTCATCATTTTACATCGAGATTAATATAACCTCATTCAAGTTGTAAATCTTTGATCCATTATTGTAATTTCAAAATAATATCAAGTTGAGAAATTTCTTTCTTTTTTTTCGTTATTCATAATAAGAGAAAACAAAATAAAATTACAAACTTTTAAAATAATTCGTTAAATCAATTTTATCAGTTTCCGGTGTACAATTTTTCTTTATATTTCTATGAGATAATTTTATTGCATTATGTTTAATAACACCATAATGATAGTATGGAGAATTCATAATTTTCTTTTATTATTTTTTAAAAATGAAATCAGTTTAATTTTAATAATCCCCAAAATTATTCTATTCAACAATAAAATTGTTTTAGTTACTTTATATAAATATATTTTAGACTTTGTGATAATAAAATTCAGAAGCGTATATTTGACCGAGCGTGTCTTTAAACGTTTCTTTTGTTATTCGTTCCTTCTTTTGTTTTTTCGTTATTTTTCCACAGTACTGCCTTTAAACAAATGTAAAATTAATGATTTTTATTTATTTTTTTTTTTACACAATCTAGCTCTCTTGGTGTTATTCGTATCGAAAATTTTCTGACAGTTTCCTTATCAGAAGCATTGATCATAGATAAACTTATCCAAGATCTATAGTTTTTCCCAATCAGGGAACAATTTATTTTATTTTTTATTTTTTTTATTTTTTTATTTTCTACTCCTTTAAAAGGGTTTTCAAACGTATATTAATCTCACAGCGGATTATGAAGTACGTTATCAGTACTTTCTAGCCAGTGCTAAATATGTCAACCAGTTCATTATCCCAAGAAGAAAAAAAAAAATTAACTATCTAATATTTTTCTTTTAATTAGAAGTTTATAACATTTCCTGCATAATTTTAAATATTTTAATGATGTTATAAATAAAATAGGTCTTAACTTTTTTTGTTTTTTTCTTATCCGTTTTTGGTCGTGAAACTTAAAAAACAAAATGGTACCGATACGGCTTGGCCCGACCGCTTCCTGAGTCAGTGTTCCTTTGAACGCGTTTTCTCTTTTTATTAAATTATATCATAATTTTCATAATATATTTTCATGAAGGGTACAGGGAAAAAACCAGACATGTCACTTTTTTTTCAAAAATTGAGTTATTGATACCATATAATTCAAAAATAAAGAAAGAATTTTATAGAAACTGCGTATGGTTTTATCTGACCTAAAAGATTTTTAGTATCAATAGCACATAATTATAATCAATTATTACAAATACTATTTTTCAAGCCCTGTGAAGTTTATAAAAAAAAATTTTGTCATAAAAAATGGGATCTATTGTTCATTATGATATATACTTTCAATGAAAATGATTTTTAATGTTGAATATCGTTTATTAGTTTCAATCACATGAAAATCCGTTTCAAATTTTCAAAATAGTTTTCCTCTACAGCAGGGAAAAATGACATGTCTGGTTTTTTTTCCCCTGTATCCTTCATATATGGCTTTTAAAATTATAACAAAGTTTGTGTTTAGTGGAGTATCGTGTTATAAATTTATATTTTAATTATAGTTTATGTAACAGTTTCCGTACAGGATTTTAATAATTTTCTTTTTTTAATTAAATTTTTGACGCGAATATGTCTTTCAAACTATTAATCCACATTCAAAAAAATAGTTATTGTTATTAAATTATATACTTTTCCTTGGAGGCTTTGAAATGTTTATTTATTTATTTTAAATAACTGTTTTGTATTTTGTTTGTTTATTTCGTTTAACGTCACTTTATGCTGCTATGGCTAATCGGACGATGCTACGGTGGGAGTCCTAAATTTTGCCTATCCAGGTATAATTAGGATAGGGATCTTTAACGAGTACCTGACATCGCACAAGCTTGGGACCCTCATTTTACGTCCCTTCCGAAGGACGGCATAGCTAAGGATTTTATACTCCCTTTAAAAAATCCTAAGGTCATCTGCCGGGCTGCGAACCCGCGATCTTGGGTTTAGTAGGATGCTATGCTAACCACTACACCACAGGTTACCCCACTGTTTTGTATTAAATAATTATTTCAAAATTTATTTTTATCTTTAATTTTGAAATTTACTTTATTTAATTTGTTAATATCCACCCGAGAAATCATATGATTCATTCTTTCCATTTAAAAGAATTTTTTTTTTTTTCTGTTTTATATTAATGAAAATTTAAAAATATTTATAACTAAATAAAAGAGAAATAACCTTCCATTATTTTTTACTTTGTTATGCCTTTTGGTTGGTTTCTATATATTTTTAGTGTAGCGTTTCTTTTACCCTGTACAAAAATGAAACGTTTTGACACGATTTAAGCTTTAATGGTATCGTTCGGATCGGAAAGTTTCTTATCAGAATTTTAATGTAGAATATTTTTTTTTTTATATAACCTCTGTTACTAGAACCTAGCGTTTAGGAGCTGAATCGGTTTGAATGAAAAAAAAAAATCACGTTTTACTTACAGTTTTTAAGTAAGCGTTCCGACTTTTTTGAAACGATTTACCTCTGTTGGTGTAATTCGTATTGAAAATTTGCCTATATTTACCTTATCAGAAATGTATTGGAAAATGTTTTTTGTTTTATAACATTTGTCGCTAGTACCTACCGTTTAAGAGCTATATTGGTTTGAAAGATAAAAGTCAAATATTTTCTGTCAACTGTGTTTTTTTCCCCCGAATAATTATTAATTGGTAATTTAATTTAATTATCAATTTAAGTAATTTGATCCGTTTAATTCTAAAAGATAAATTGGAAAAAATCAGTAGGTGGATAGTCATGGAGAAATTAAGTTTTTTTTTTTTTTTACTCAGTCATTATATATTCACAGCCTGACACATCCTCTTTTATGGGAATACAACACTGATTTAATTTTTTTTTTTTCAATCTCAGAGAAATACTGATATTTTCTGTTTGATTTATATTCCATAAACTGCATATATTAAAAAAAAATTCTGAATATTAAAACGGTATTTAATTCCGGTCATGTCGTGTGAACCTGTCTGTATTTTTATTTTAATTAAATTGTAAAAAAAAACCTTCGTTACAAATTACTTTTAAATTATGATTCAACACTTTTGATTTTTATTAGTAATTACTTTCAATTTACTAATACACTCACTGTTATTACAAAGAACTGTTCAAACGAAAGCTACCTATTAATTTTGAAAAGTGTACTGACATGAAGATTATTGTAAAAGCAGAGAAAGATTCAATGAAATGATGTTTCGTTTTATTTTAATACATATACGACTTAAATTTCGTTTAAAGACAGCTGTTAAAATATTCCACGTTTACTTGAATAATAACTGAGGAAACAAGTAAAGAGAGAAATATGGAAAAATGTTTTCTATGATAAATAACCCCAAACGGTTTAACTAGTGGTGTGTTTTTTATAATGGTTAGACAACATTTCACTCATTCATATCCTCTTTTAGAAAATAGTTAATTATTTAATTTAGTACTATACAATATTCATAAATACATGTTATTTATAATTATTGTTAACTAGAATTTATACTTATAAGCGGTAAGTAATAGCTTTGATTCGCTTGAATATTTCGTGAATTTTGTGCATATTTATATTTCCAATTTAAAATTCCATCGTTTGTTATAGAAACATTGATGTGTTTAATCCTTAATGCCTCACGTTTAATAAATAATATTAATACGAATATAAACCAAGTATGGATTAAGGTAAAAACTTAGGAAAATATTGAGTATTATGGATATTGCAATACTATTGACGGGGATATGTTAAAACAAAACCTACAGATTTTTATTTAGTTTAATATTTTTAGCGCAAGTGATTTTTATTAGAAAATATTGTTTGGGCTGTTTTATACGAAATATTGCCTAATTTATTTTTTATAGAACCATCAACTTGTAGAAAATGTATAGATTTAAATATATAATTGAAACAAAAAAAAAACAGTAAAATTTCTCGATTTTAGCTATGAAGCCGCTCTGTTACTAGGCGGTAAACATGGAATTCAGATTCGTAACCCCTATAAAATAATAATAAAAATACAAAAATCATGTAAAAAAATCCGCTATTTTGTTCCTGAAAAAATACAGTTTTACTAGACGTATATGTGTTATTTTTTTTTACAATTAGGATTGATGAATTAATTGCCACTTCTATTGAGATTATTTTATTTGAAAACTAGTTTCGAATGCTAAACATTCATCTTCAGTTCTAAAACATACTAAATGGAACTGAAGATGAATGTTTAACATTCGAAACTAGTTTTCAAATAAAATAATCTCAATAGAAGTGGCACTTAATTCATCAATCCTAATTGTATTGATCCTTCTATATCATCGTGCGTACCTCAAGTATTTTTTTACATGTTGAAATCGATATTTTGAACTATGCCTGTAACTGCAAATATTTATAAACATTTTATTTATAAATTTTGCACATGTATTCCAAAAGTGTTATCGGAGAAAAAAAAGAAGAAAAATTTCTCGATTTTAGTTATGAAGCCGTGTTACTAGGGAGTAAACATGAAATTCAGATTCATCACGCCCCAAAAAATAATTATAAATAAACAAAAATCTATGTAAAAAATCTGCTATTTTCTTCCTGAAAAATTACAGTGTTACTGGACTTGTATGTGTGATATTTAAATGTTGAAATATTTTGAATTGTGCATGTAAGTAGATATTTATAAACATCGCTTATTTTTTTTATTTTTATTTTATTTTATTTTTTTTAAATGCGAAAAGGCCTTAAAGACCACGCAAATATCATGGTCAGGTTTTCTTTATGAACTTCCTCTTCCTCCATACTTCCCTCATGAGCTCCGCGTGTCTGCGCTTCCTTTCCTCCGACCACGCACAACCTTTTTTTGGGCGTTCTTTGTCCACGAAGACCTTTATATCGTTTAGTGTTTTCCTATAGGTTTCTCTATCCTGACAGTCTGAATCCCTCAGTCCGGCCAAATCCATGTCGATCCTGATTTGCTTAAAAAAACCTGTCTTGTTCTTGCGCTGGTGGAATCGCCGGAAGATTTCCCGGTTTAACCTTTCAGGGCTCATTCTCATCATATGACCATAGAATTTAAGTCTTCTTACTCTGATGTCGGTATCTAGGCTTTTGATGTTATCGTATATTTCCTTGTTGGACTTTAGCCTATATCCTTCGGGTGTCTTTTTAGGCCCATAGATTTTCCTCAGGATTTTTCTTTCCACTTTCAGAAGCTTTTCCATGCTAGGGAGACAGTAGGTCTCCGTTCCATAGAGAATCACAGATTTAATCAAGGTGTTATAGTGACGGACTTTGGCTTTGATGGATAGATTCTTTTTGTTGTAGAAGTTCCTGAGATCGAAACACAATTTTTCCAGCTTGGCAACTTCCCCTTGAAGCTTTCTCGGTCTGAACCGTTGCTGCATATGACTTCGCCTAGGTATCTGAATTTTTGTGTTACCCTGATCCTTCCGCATATGGTGTCGACTGCTTTTTTCTTGTATTTTGCATCCGTGGTCATTAATTCTGTCTTTTCAGAGGAGATTTGTAGGCCCGTTTTCTTGGCTATCCTTAAGAGGGCTTTTATCTGAGCAACCGCCTCTTCCTCCGTTTCCATAAACATCGCTTATTAATATTATTATTCATAATTTTTTGTTTAATAATAAGTTCGATAAACAAAACATTTCGCACATGTATTTCAAAAGTGACATAAAACAAAAATACAGATTTTTGAATTATCATCATTGTTAAGCTCATTAGTCGTATATTAAATGTCATTAATGTGTGGAATTAACTTCAAATCGTACCTGATACATCTCACTGGCGGTTGCGATTGAAAGATAAATTCAGGTACACTTTCTTTGAGATCTTTACAATTTTTTGAATGCAGGTTTTTGACATGTGTTTCTTTTGAAATACATGAACGATATAATAGTCAATCGTTGAAACTGAGAGGGAAGGAATTCGTGTAGCGTAAAAGTTGTGTGGAGTCGAACCATTGTATTATCTTCACCTCCATTCACTTACTTGTCATTTTTAATTTGTAATAAGATAAGATAAAATGTATTTCTTCAATGTCACGGCTGTTCTGAAATCCATTCTCCGTCATATCTATTAATATTTAACTTAAATTTAAATTTTCATACGTTATTAGTTTAAATATAGTAACATTTAATATCTGAAAATTTATCCTTTCATAATATGATTGGTCATAATATAATAACATAATCCATTTATAACATTATAATAATCCTAATTACCATATTAATATTTACATTTCCATACTATTGAAAAGTGGAGTCTTAATCAGTAATTTTTGTTCTGAAGAATTTTGTTGTACAAAGGTGCTTTTGTGAATAGCCTTTGTATTTTTGCTGTAAATATTTTTCCCGGGTCGTGTTTATCCTTTATATTTGTGTGGCGTGTTTTCCGCATAAGGAAATTAAGGTGTTCTGTCACAAATTTAAATTTTTTTTTGTTCTTTTTATGCACAAAATAAATTTATTTAGCTCTTTCATCCAATTATAACCCTTCACTAATTTATCACCAGTCTTGTGAAGTTTATGCTACAAGGCTAAAAATTAGTTTAAAAATTCGAAAAAATTTAAAAAATTTGTTGCATACCTTCACAAAGCTGTTTGATGTCTTCAATTGTTTAAATGTTCATCTTCATTTATAAATCAAACATATGTGCTGTAATCATTTGTTTAAACGAAGTGATTTATTTTGCCTTGGGATCCCAGCTCATCTTCTGTCCATAGCGAAACCTTTAATTAGTTAATTAAATTTAATAAATTTTTGTTTGTTTTTTATTTTAAAAAAATACGGATGTGCAATATCCGTTTGTTATGATATACTTTTATTTAATATTATTTAAAACAGTTTGGTAGTATAATTATTTTATGTGTTCTGATTATGAGGCTTCGATGGAGTGTTTTTTTAAAAATTTTATTGCAATAGTAAACGTTGTTTATATCAACAATAAACACATTAGTTTACACCTTCAGCTATTAAATACTTTAGTGATGTGGCGGTTGTTGATTGTGTCATTCATTAATCATTCATTAATTATTATTAATCATTAATCATTTAAGCACTCTCAATATTTTTGGCTGTGGTAAATTTCATATTGCCCAAACGGTATTCGACGTTTGGGCAATATGAAATTTACTTCTTGGCAAATCCACGAAACCTTCTTTCTCTAACATTAATAGGTTAATAACCTATATGATAACCCGTACTTCCTGTCCTAGCTGAAGTTTATAAGGTTGTTTACCCCCTACAAAACAGATTAACATTAGGTGTAGCAATATTTACCAGAAAGATCGCAAGATCGGTCAAATCCAGGTTAAAAGTTTTTATTTAGTATTAGGAGAAAGAGTCAAAAGGAGCTCAGTCATTAGAACCTGCATCCTAGTCAAGTTTTTATGTGTTATTTAGAATGTGAAGAGTTGAGCTCTTAACTGCTGCTACTCTCCTAATATCAATCTATCAAATTAAGCGTAACGCCCTCACGTTCCCCAAAAACGTTTTGACCAACTAGGTCGCCGGTAATACATGTCCCATGTTAAAAAAAAAAAAAAATCCTTTACGATTTCTGTTTATTTTGTTTTATTTATTTATTTATTTTTTTATATATATGCTTAAGCCTATTTATACTATTTTATTCCTAAATTTATTTACTTATTCATGCAATGCACATCGTTAAGAAAAAACTTTAATAAAAACACTTGAGGTACACCATGATGGTATAGAAGGATCAATACAATTAGGATTGATGAATTAGTTGCCACTTCTATTGAGATTATTTTATTTGAAAACTAGTTTCGAATGCTAAACATTCATCTTCAGTTCTAAAACATACAATAAAATTTTCAACACATCAGTACTATGTTACATAGTATAAAATAGAATAAAAACAGTTATACCAGTGACAAGTTGGCAGAACTCGTTTGTTAAATTGTTGAAACTCCACTCTATTCCTGGAAGGATTCTGAGATCTGTTAATTGAACTATTGTCTGTAACATGGTTTCAATTAACATAGCGATAATTCAGTTTAGCAGTTGGAACAAGGTGGGTGTTAACAGGCCTGGCAATAGGCCAGAGCTTATGAAACCGTGTCCGATTCCGTTACATAATTTTTTTTTGAAGAGATTTATCCAACTCTGTTTACACAAGAGAGATATCCGAATAGCTTTATCTACAGGGCGATGTGCTGAGAGGAAATCTTCTATACGCTACTGATATCGCTACGTTAAAATTTGTTTGACAGTTGTAATAAATAGTAGCTTATTAAAATTGAATCAATTCACTCGAGGTGCAGATGATGGTATAGAAAAATTAATACAATTAGGATTGATGATTTATTTGGTTCTCCATTTGTTTCTTGACTTAGTTCTTGCTGGATTATAACCTTCTGAGGTGTCTGAAAAGAAGATGGCCCAAGGACTTTGTTATGTAGAACATTTATTGAAGTGTTAATAATGAACAGTTCTTTACATGTTATTGACATGTCGTCACTTTACGTAAATCATTTTACCACACATTTACTTATTGTTATACTCAAGTATCAATAGAGTATAAACAAATAAATAAAATAAAATAAATCTTAAATATAATTGAAGAGCTATGTTAAGTGGCTGATTGAATATTATATTGAATAAGATGTTGGGTGGGATCAAAAAGAAAAAAAATTGAACAAAGTTTAATATCGACAAACATATTTTAACTTATAATGATGGGGTATTTACTACCCAAAGACTAGGAAAGATTTGAAGATGTAGGTAGTTGGAGTGTGCAGTCATAGGTACTCAGAAATTCAAAATAATTTTTTTTTTTTATTCTTTTATTAATAGAAATTTACAACTGTATTACAAAACTCATCTAGTAAATATGCGGTATATATGAGATATAATGACATGAATACAATTTGCAGAGGAACTACCCATTGGTAGTACTCTAATGAATATTTACAAAAGAAGATCACGAGGCCATCTTCTTTTCAGACGCCTCGGAAGATAGACAGGAATGGAATGGGAAGCAAGTTGTGCAACAAGTGGATTTGGATGAGCAGTGAGTTTATTATGAAAGGAGAGGTATCTGGTTCGTGCCAAATCAGCGACGTATGGGATATTAAGGTCATTGTGGATGATTTCATTTGTGACAAAGTAGGGAGCATTAAGGATTTTTCGAAGGATTTTGGATGGAGTGATTGGATGCGGGAAGAATTCGATGGTTTGGTGGATCCCCATAACTCTATTCCGTATGTCCAAATAGGTCTGATAATCGTCATATATATGAGTTTTTTTTATAGTGAATCGGGAGATTTGAACGTTTGTCAAACAAAAATAATATTTTAATTTATCATTAATGATATTCCACTAATCCCAGTTGAACAGATACCACATACAAGACAAAACGACTAGAAACTGACCATCGACTACTACTACTTCAACATTTACTTGACAAACGTTCAAAGCTCCCAATTAATTACAAAAGACTCATTTACATGACTGTGATTAGACCTATTTGGATGTTACGGAGTTGAGCTTTGGGGCTCCACTAAACCATCCAATTCATCTCGTATCCAATCCTTGCAATCCAATCCTTCGAAAAATCCTCAATGCTCCTTACTTTGTCACCAATAAACTTATCCATAAAGATCTTAATGTTCCATATGTTTCTGATTTAGCCCTAACCAGATACCTATCCTTCCATAGTAAGCTCCATAACCACTCCAATCCACTACTCTCCCAGCTTGCTTCCCACTCCATTCCTGATAATCCTCCGAGGCGTCTGAAAAGAAGATGGCCTAGAAACCTTTTAGTGTAGATTTTTATTGAAGTGCTAATATTGAGTAGTTCTTCTCAACTTATTTACTATTAACACATTTACTTGATGTATATTATTTTGTACAGTTGTAAATATCAATAAATGACAAAAAAGAAAAAAAAATTATAATGCCCACGTTTCAATCTGCATTGCAGGCCTTTGTCAGGGTTTTAGCGAGAGTGACAATCAGAAACTGAGGAATTTCGAGCATAATTATGTATGCTTAAGTTTTGTAAATATTTAAACTCAGATAATTGAAATAATGTCTTAATATTAAATCCGATAATAATTATTTGATTATAATAATTGCCGAAGTCGAAACGTAGAATTATAAATTAAAATTTATTTTGTAAATGAAGAAATGGTCAGAGGTGCGGTCAAGTAATTAAACACGTCCAAGTTTTTAAATAAAAAACTTTATATTTGGTGTGCCGAAGTTTCGACTTGCCTTGCAGGTCTTCTTCAGGGTGATTGTGACCTGGTTGAAGACTTGACTAACAATCAACAATAAATCAAATAAAAACTTGACAAACAATCAAATTTATTTTCAATTTCTGTGTATCTATGACTGCGTACCCCAACAATCTACGTCTTTATTTTATTTGCCAACGTTACGGTAAAATTTGATTGTCATAATAAGGGTAGATAAAAAATTAGAGAAAAAAAAAATTGAAGAAGTTGAATTAACACGACACTCCGTCATGAAGAGAACTCGCTGTACAATATGTTTAATTGTCATACATTGTCTAATTTTTTTTCTGATTGATCCCATCAAATATCTTATCTAATAAATAAATAGTATTTGGAGCAAAATAATCTGATTTTTTTTTTATCATGATTTTTATGCTACTGTTACTGCTAGTGGGAGGCGTGGTACATCAGCAGGTAAAGCATTTGACCGTTGGGCCTTGAAACAGTAAACCCTTACCGAAGTACTGAACCCAAGACCTTTCATGGGTTGTATAGTGTGGTATAGGTTTTTTTTTTTTTAAATATTTTTTATGTATCTTTTAAAATAACAACTAACATTTATGATATGAGATATGTTTATTACATCAAAGTAACATCAGGCACAGAAACTGTAATGATATTTTACTGGAAACGTCATGTATTCGACACTTTTCATTTAAAATGTCAAGGCTACAATTATTCTTCAAATCCTAAATGCAGGTGAAGTATCGAAAAGTACTTGCCTTAATGTCTCGGATATTTAATTTTCTCCACCGTCATGGGATGATGATTTCTCGTAAAACTTCACTTACTGAAACAAAAACATTTTTTGTCGCCTCATTCAATTGTTTTGTAAGTGTTTTAAAGTTGATTTGAAATGAGGAAGGTGATTTTCTCAAATTAATATACAGTGGACGCCGCTTGTAAGACTCACTTTGGGAACAACAAAAAGTGAGTCTTACAGGCGGATGAGTCTTATAGGCGAAAAGGAAAAAAAAAAATATTAAAAAATTTCTTATTATTTTATTCTGATTATTTTATCAGTTAATATAATATAGCGTGTATGAGTTGAAGATAATGCTCAAACATAATTTACGTTGGTTTTAAAAATTACGTTTGTTTTTTATTATTTTCTAGTATTTCAAGAATGTATCGCTCGTAATCATAATGCTTTTCAAAATTGGCCCCTTGGTGCTGGACAGCTCTCCTCAACACCCCTAGAGCCCGTAGAACCTCTGAGTGTGAAGGTGGAAGCGACACTTCATCAGTTCCTTGCTTGTCAACTTCGTAACCGTTCGTGGCATTCGACGAACTGCTGCTCCCGGCTTATCTCATGACAGACTCACAGATCAGGTCCTCAGAATACGCCGCATTGTCATAAACATTTTAGATAGTTTTGAAATAAAATTGATAATGGCTTAACGTCAAGTCTTAATTGTAAACATATTCAAGTATGAGGAAAGGAATGGTTCACGTATGCATTCATATCAATCCATAGTTCTGATGATGATACTTTTTAGTAAAGTGTCAACTGCTTAAAATACTAGAGTTTTTCCGTAAATGAAGGAGAATAACCTTTTCGCTCGAATAGTAGCGACTAAAACAGGTATTCTGGGCGGGCGTAGGGGTTGGTGGCTGTCTTCTCCACCGGTACCTGAAATGCGAGCATCCTTATCCCTAACTTTTAGAAACCATTCTTATAACGAGCATTCAACATTAGAGTTGTTTCCACCCCTTTTCCGTTTCCGACTCTGAGATTTATATTGTAATGCTTCACTTTCGATTTCTGGTCTATTTTTCAAAATCCTGCCCAATACAGTTTGTGAAACGTTACTGTTTTTTTTTTTGTTTTTTTTTATTTCGGAGAAACTGAGTCTTATATCCGGAGTGGCGAGTCTTATAACCGACTTTTTTCTTGTGTATTTGGATACATCCGGAACGTTCAAGTCGATTCTGAGGCTTAAAGGCGGCTGAACCTTATAACCCATGAGTCTTATAAGCGGCGTCCACTGTATATGTACTTCGCAAACCTAAGTAAATAATTCGGGATATATTCAAGAAATGAGTCTCTTAAATATACAAAACTTTAGTGTTTTAATAAGTTTAGATTGAATTAATTTAGTTATGATTGGTGAATTAAGTGTTAATTCTATTTGAATACTAGTTTCGAATCATCAGTTCTAAAAACATAAAAAAATCTGGGATAAAATCTTGTTTGGTATCTTCTGATTGAACTATGTGTTTTGAAATGTACCAAGGTGACTTGAGGTACACATGATGGTATAGAAGGATCAATACAATTAGGATTGGTGAATTAATTACCACTTCTTATTGAGATTATTTTATTAGAAAACTAGTTTCGAATGCTAAACATTCTTCTTAAGTTCTAAAACTTACAAAAAACTGTCAACACATCAGTACTATGTTACATGGATTATATACACTAAAGTTTTCAAAAATGTAAGATAAGAAATCAAACATCAGTACTCACCTCAGAAGGACTAAGAGATAACAAATGAACAAAAATCTGGAATGGTTTTAAATTATTTCTAATGCTTCATAAATATTTAATTTTAGGCTATTTTCTACTTGTAGTATTTTTATTCCCTAGTATTTATTTACCAACTCCAATTTCGCTATCCATCTAAATGAAAATAACTATAAATTCAATAAAGACTCGGGTGTAAAAATACTACATCAAGTAGAAGATAACTTAAAATTAAATATTTATGAATCATTAAAAATAATAAAATCGTTTAAAACTGAGTTTTGTTTAAATGAACAGATAAACATCTCCAATAGCCCCATTTTAAATTTGTTTCCCATAGGAACGGAAAAATTCAATGAGTCATAAAGGAAATTCCATAGTAAATCACAAAAATTTAACCTACCTGCCCCTTCCGCTTCTCACGATGGGTATATTTCAGTTATCTCTTAGACATCCTGAGGTAAGTACTGATGTTTGATTTCTTGTCTTACATTTTTGAAAACTTAGTGTATATAATACATGTAACATAATACTGATGTGTTGAAAATTTTTTGTATGCTTTAGAACCGAAGATGAATGTTTAACATTCGAAACTAGTCTTCTAATAAAATAATGCCAATAGAAGTGGCAATTAATTCATCAATCCTAATTGTATCAAAATGATTTCATAATTAGTATTTTTAATTGAAATATTTGTATTTTTTGTGGTCCCGTATTTGTGTGGCCTATGCCCATATTGGATTAAGTGAGTAAGTGTATGCATTTAGTCGCTGTTCGATTTTTTTAATGTCCGACCGTTTATCAAAGATTGGATACAAAAGTTTTAGTATCTTGTTTAAGAACTCGACGCTTTTGTTTTACTTGTGGAAGCCATGAATGTAGAATTTGCTAAAAAAAAAAAAAAATTAAAATAATTTTAATAAGTGCCATGTTACACAACTTGTGACTTTATGTAACAGACGACTACATCGTTATTTTCTTGTATACATAATTTTCCCCTAATAATGGACATTGATAATGTAGCACAAATCTTAACATTTCATATCTGTTTCCTCCAAGTTGAGAATTAATTCCCACGGAGAGGTTTATCAATAATTCAAGAGTTATTCGCAACCTATTATTTGCATTAATTAACTAAAGGGGGCTAATTTAATTACAATAATTAATTTAGACTCATTCGTTGCATTCGATATTCAGACTGTGCTTGGCACGCAATTTGAGGAAAAATTTTTCGATTATTTTGTGTCGAAGTGGTTAAATATCATTGGTGTCGGTTGTTATTTAGTGATTTAAGTTGATTCTCTCGAATTTATAGACTACTCCAAAATTTACTATACAAACGCTCAAAGCTTCCAATTAATTACAATAGACTCCAATTAACTTGAAATAATTAGGAATACGGAGTTAAACTTTGGGGATTAACTATACCTTCCGATTCTTCTCGTATCCTTAAAATCCTTACAATTCGAAAAATCTTCAATGCTCCTTACTTTGCCACTAATAAACTCATCCATAAAGTTCTAAGAGAAGCAAATACGATAGAAAGTTCGCTGAAAGCGAAGAATCAGTACTTCGACACATACCAACGCATTGATTAAGGAAAAAAGAAAAGAACGGGAGGAGTTCTTATAGCTATTTTTCTGTTTTTATCTACATATATATTTTTTTCTGCTCGGAGACATTAAAAAATTCAAATCTCAAATGCCGATATGCCGGATACGTATATAAATATGCAAGTCTAATTCAAAATATGTAAAAATATGCATTAATGGCAAAATAAGCAAATTAAAAATAGCTCAAATTTATTTGGAATAAATATGGCTTCGAAACATATATATTTTAATAATATTAGATGTTTTAGTTAGTTAGGAGAAATATGCAAATGCATATATTTCACAGCCCCACATATAAGGTGTTGGTTTCTCCTTCTGATACTATTTAAGATTATTTAGGACACCGCTTAGGGTGAAACTTGCCGAAATATGTTTGTACGTTTGATGTTGTTCTAACTCGGTTGAACTTAATTGTTGAACTTAGTATAATATGTTTTAATATTCCAATAATTGTTGGTTGAGTTGAGTTAGTTGTTGAAGAAACTGTGAAGTTGTTGGTTAATGAATTAGCAATTAAAAGAGAATTTAATCTACTTAGTTATATTTATTGCCTACTGAAAAGTAAAGTAGTCTAGAGAAAGAAAGAGAGAGAGAGAAAGTGAGAGAGTGGGCTTGCAGCCGGTGGATTAAACAATAGCTGATAACAGAACTTCTTATTGCCAGGTGAATCTCTAGAATTATGTGAAATTTGACTCTCAAGAGAGTACTTTTAATAAAGTCTTGTACATAGTTACAAATTTATGTATGTAGTGCTTTGTTAGCTATGTAACATAAATATCGTGTAGCGATTCAAAGTATTTTTAATTGGCATGTTTGCAATTTGATTTATTGGGTTGTCACACATGAAATGACCGTTTTTAGAACCAGGAAGGAAATAAAAAATTGAAATCTAATCAACGGCTTACCAAGTTTTCTATCTCAGATTTGATAAACGTTGAGTCACGCGATGAAAGGAATTCAGAAAATGCATTTTTAATGTCTAAATCATTGGTAAGCAATTTTCCTCGCAAAAAGTTGTCCGAACTCCGAAAAAGAGTGGTAGTCTGTAAGGGATAGATCAGGGGAATATGGGGGGTGTGGTAAGACTTCATAGCCCAACCCCTTTAATTTATTCACTGTCTGTATTGAAACATGATGTCGGGCGTTATCATGAAAAAGGATAGGTCCTTTGATGTTTACCAGTACCGGCTGTTGCTTGATCAAATTTTGATGCATTTAGTCAATTTCTTGACAGTATGAAGTTGAATCAATTGTTTTCCCCAGCCACGGGGCAGATTTTCTAATGTCGTATCTCCTGAGGAAAATTTTGTAAACCAACGATGGATGGTTCTTTCATTAGCACTTCCTTCACCAAACGCATGATTAATATTTCTTGCTGCCTGGGCAGCGGAATGACCGAGTTTGCACTCATAAAGAAAAAAAATCGTTCAGAATTACGTGTTTCAATGGCCACGGTTAAAATTCTACTAAAATCTGTATGCCTAATTGAGAAAAAACAAAGACAGTTTGCAAATATAACATTAACAAGTGCTTATTATAGATAGTAAATATTTTTCTAGGAATCAACAGGCAACGCTTTAATACCATATAAAGAAAAATCGGACGAATTTTCCGTACTCAAAAATATAACATTTTGACACTTTGTAGTTCTGTTGGTGTTTCTCGGATCGATAATTTGCCAATAGCCTCCTGATCAGAAATTTAATGTAGAATATTTTATATATATATATATATATATATATATATATATATATATATATATATATATATATATATATATATATGCGGCCCATATTTTTTAAGTGTTGGTGCTTTTTTGGGTCACTTTCCTTATCAGAAGCAGTAGATTATAGATTGACAGTTTTTTTTTTTTTTTTATATTTATATAAATCGATATTTATGTATCAGAAATAAATAACGGTACTTGTTGAGTATTCTCTTTGACCGCTTTGACACTGCCTTTGACTGTACCTCAGTCCTATGTAAACCTCTCGAAGGGACAGGTCAGATAGGAAGGGCTTCAGGGTAAACATATAATGAACTATCCTTGCTCTAACTTCTCTATTTACTACTAAGTGTGTAAAATCATGTATCAATATTCAAGGTTATTTTTAACCAGGGTTTGAAATCAATAATTATTTTTTCCAAAAAATCATATAATAATTATTATATTTGATTTTTAATTTAAAAATCATTCCTGATGTATAAATAAAAAATTTCAATTGATCTTTGATGTTTACTGATTTGATTAAAAATTACGACGATCCACTCAGTGATGCGGTTTTGCATAAATAATAATAATTAAATTGCGATAAAAAAAATGTTGATCAGAAAATAAAAATCACCTTTTACACACAAATTGATTAATATGTTTGTATACAAAATACTCAAAATACATCTTGGAGATAATTCATAAAATTTAAGTTTCTGATTTAGAAAGGGATTAATCAAAAATTATTATTATTAATAATTGTTAAAATTTTGTTCAAAAATAATGATCGGATTTTAAAAATTCCAGATAAAAATCTTTTTATTATTTTATGTTTTTTAATTATCGATTTCAAACCCTGTTTTTAACATTGATACCTTTTAAAACTATTTTAACTTTTTATTTACCTTATAAATTTAAAATATTATATCTGTATTACAGAATATCAACCATAAATCAAGAAAATGGTATGTGTTTAAATGTATTAAATGTATTTACATCTTTATACTAACAAGGGGAGGACACACTCTGTCTCTCACGGATCTTGTTGGCAACTTTTTTGGAGGTTCCTGGTCAAAAAATACTAGACACGTATTTTGCCGTTCCGATCAATGGGCCCTAGAAGCCGAGAAAAAAAAAAAAAAAAAATAGCATTAAACTAATTTATTTTTTATCTCGAGTTTAAAAAATTATATCGACATGATTCTTGCACCAAGATTTTTAGTTTTGATTGCGGATTTAAGGAAAAATACAGTCGCTCCATAGATTTTGGTTTAGGTTAATTAAATTCTAAAAAAATGATTAGTTTTTCAAACAAACTACCTTTATAGATTTTTTTACACAAAAATTGACGTCAGATTCTAATATCTTTTTCTCCCTCTTCGAGAAAAATGAAATTTTTAAACCGATTATTGGTTGCATACCTCTAAATCGCCATTACTTTGTCACACAATTCACTGATTGGTATCGCTGGAAAGAGAGGAGTCTCAGCTTTCTTTTGATGTATATAAATGTAAAATTCGATGAACAAAAACCTATTAAAAAAATTGGAAAATCCGAAATTCATTTTGATTTTTAACTTGAGTTTGAAACCAGATAGGATGATGAAACCAAATACATTTCATGCGTATTACAACCCTATATTTTGTGTAAAAAAAATGAAGTTGATACGTTTAACCGTCTAAGCGTAATTAATGTTATATCAATTTAAATAAGAGTTGCCTACCATTTGGTCAGGCAAACTTTGAAGCTTACAAACTTTTATTTTTCTATTTGGTTGAAATTTCGTATTTAAGGGTTCTCTTGAATGCTGAATTCGAATCCGATATCGGTTCTTGTGAAAAAAATTATATTGAATATACTTCACGTGAAAAATATTAGCTTTTACACTGTAAAATATGATAGAAAATTCTTTTAGCCCTAGAATTC
The DNA here is from genome assembly GCA_003667255.2 of Euschistus heros. Classification (NCBI taxonomy): domain Eukaryota; kingdom Metazoa; phylum Arthropoda; class Insecta; order Hemiptera; family Pentatomidae; genus Euschistus; species Euschistus heros. Next base: position 80,469 of record RCWM02000571.1, on the reverse strand, counting down.
CATCTCAGCACCCTCAAAATTCAGGAAACGTATTTATATACGTCAAAATTCAGGGGAGACTGAGTGTGTCCTCCCCTTGTAAGTTAATTAACCTAAAAGCATTACTCATTGCACTCACCATCAATTTAAATAAGAGTTGCCTACATTTGGTCAGGCAAATTTTGAAGCTTAAAAATTTTTATTTTTCGATCGCTGAATTCGAATCCGATGTCGGTTCTTGTGAAAAAAATAAATCGAACGTACTTCACTTGAAAAATTTTAACTTTTACACTGTAAAATGTGGTAATTTTTTATCACTACAATTCCATTTCAGCACCCTCAAAACTCAGAAAATGTATGTACGAGTATATACGTCAAAACTCAGGGGAGACTGAGTGTGTCCTCCCCGTGTAAGTTAATTACCCTAAAAGCATTACTCATTGCACTTACCATTTTTATTTTTTTTAATTATTATTAAATGTGGTAAGAATGGATTGATGATTTATTTGATTTTTTTTTTATAACAAACATACCCAGGTCCGTGGCTTATAGTTAGTTCTCTTGTGTGACGTAAAGAGTCGTCATGGCAACTTAGAGAGAGTAACGTTTTTAGTAACTTCACCTCTACCAGGTATGCAAGTTTAAAATGTCGTTTTAATTCCAATAGAATGCGCTCTTAGCCTATTGAAGGATTTGCTTATCTCTAAACGCTATTTTGTTTGTTAGTCATTTGTTTACAAAAGTCAGTTGTTTTTTAAGTCGTTTACGTGGACGTATCATACCTTTCTTTGGTGTTAAAAATGTCTAATTTTAAGCCAAACAAAGAGCATTTGCGGCATGTCATGATTTTCTTATTTAATCAAAAGAAAAAGGCATCTGAATGTCATCGAATTCTTGTTGAGACTTATGGCGATGTTGCTCCAACCGTCAGGACATGTGAACGTTGGTTTCAAAGTTTCAAACGTGGTGATTTTGATGTTACTGATCAAAAACGATAAAATCGACCAAAGTTTGAGGACTTCGAATTGCAATCTTTATTAGACGAAGACAATACCCAAACCCAACAAATGATGGCAGAACAGTTGAATGTCACTAGGCAAGCCATTTCCGATCGCCTGAGAGCTATGGGAAAGATTCAAAAGGTTGGAAAATGGGTTCCACATGAATTGGACGAACGACAGATGGAAAAAAAAAAAAACGAAAAACTGTGTGCGAAATGCTGCTTTTACGCCACGAAAGAAAGGGTTTTTTGCATCGAGTTGTAACTGGCGATGAAAAATGGATTTATTTTCAGAATCCCAAACGAAAAAAATCATGGGTAACGCCAGGACAACCATCCACATCGAGTGCAAGACCGGATCGTTTTGGGAAGAAGACAATGCTGTGTGTGTGGTGGGGGATCAGAAGGGAGTAGTCTACTACGAGCTTCTCAAACCCGGCGAAACAGTCAATACCGAGCGCTACCGACAACAAATGATCAATTTGAGTCACGCATTGATCGAAAAAACGCCCAGAATGGGCTCACAGGCACGCCAAAGTCATTCTTCAGCATGATAACGCTCCTGCACATTCAGCCAGATTGACTAAGGAAACGATTTCTTCGCTTGGTTGGGAACTCCTACCCCACCCGCCGTATTCACCTGACCTGGCGCCTTCTGATTATCACCTCTTCTCATCGATGGGACACTCATTGGCGGAGCAACACTTCAACAATTTCGAAAACGTACGAAAATGGCTCGATGAATGGATTTCAAATAAAGATGAAGCATTCTTTTGGAATGGTATCCATATATTGCCCGAGAGATGGACAAAATGTGTAGAAAGCGAGGGTCAGTACTTTGAATAAAATATATTATACTTTTTTTTAAATTACTGTGTATATATTTTAAGAAATAAACGACATTTTAAACTTGCATACCTGGTATGTAACGGAATATTTCATCGTAATTTTCACCAATTTTCAGTAACCTGATTAACTTTAAAATTTACACACGTTTCAAGGACCAATGGCAATACAATAATTGCACAACTTTGTTCTAATGTTCTCACTTAGTCTAGTTAAACTACCCCAAAATGGGGGTCTGCCTTGCAAAAGATGGAGTAGCCGGTTTTATGTTTTTATATCGTCCAGATGGGTCCTGAGAATAAAATATCAAAAATAAGGTTAAATTTGATTAAGTAAAAATGTTTGGGGGTTAAAAAAAAAAACCCAAACTTTTAGAACTTTTTTTTAGATTTTGGAAAAAAACTACTACAAGTACCTGAAAAATGCTGTCAATCGAAAAATGTTTTATTTATAAAATTAAAGTTCATTAAATTGTGCGTCTAAAGACATCCCTTAAGCTGAATTTTATTTAGGCGTTTAGCCAGAATCGATTGTCAAACATCGATGGATTTTGCCAACTCTAAAAAGTTAGTTTTGTCATCTTCAAGAGTCTATAACGCAGAAATGGCTAACCCAATCAAAAAATGTTATATACTAATAGTTGTAGATCGCTACATTTTGTGCAAGATAGGATTTTTAAATTAAACATTTGCAAATTCCTTCTCTGAGATATGTCAAAAAAACGAAAATTGTTTGTTGATTTTATATAAACTGTGTTAACAATGCACAAAAATCACGAATAGTACAGGGGAATTAGCTTCGAACCTTGAACTCAAAAAATTAAAAGGTCTGACTGCTGCAAATTGTTCACCACACTTACTTAGTTAGGTTTGCTATAAAACCGTGTTTTTCCTAGTATTTTTTTAACTATAATTTTTTTTTTATCCTCTAGAATGTAACATTTTGACACTCTATAGCTTTGTTGGTCTTGCTCGGGTCAAAAATTTGACCACAGTTTCCTCTTCAGAAGCAGTAGATATAGAAACAGTAGATTATAGGTAGACATATCCATAATATATTGTTAAATTAGAAATGGATTTTTTCATGAAAAATAATATACAATAAAATAAGAAATCTGACATTAAATTAGCATTACTACTTTGAATATTCAATTATTTATAATTTATAAAAGAAATATACGTTTTTTTTTTAAAGGAAATAACTTTCCATCGCCAAAATAAAATCATTCTTTATGGTTCGTTAAATGATGAAAAGTAATTTTGTTTTCAGTATTCTTGGGTAATTTTACCTGTATACCTGCTCAGAAAATGGGTGGGTTGGGCACCGTACAATGAATGGAGGGATTTTCCACAAGTACCTGAACCTCCCCATAATTTAAAAGTATTTACCTTTAAAGGGATTTACAATTCTCTGGCGCACAGGTAGGTTTGCGTAAACGAAATAGTCCTCTAAATAACTGTAATAAATTTAATTCTTTTTATACAATATCGTTTTGACATTAATTGTAATTACTGAAAATTTCTACTGTTTTACTTTAGATATAGATGTGATAAATAGTATTGAGGATTTTAAGAAGGATTTTGGATTTTAACTATTGGTTACGTGAAATTAAAGGTTTAGTGGAACCCCAATACTCAAATCCGTAGACCAAATGGGTCTATATACTGTCTTGTACATAAGTCTCTAGTAATTTATTAGGAGATTTGAACGTTATATATAAAATAAAAATTACTATCATATCATAAATTCTTCATACACGATAAACACGAGTAATGTACGAGTACATAATACTTACATATAGTATCATAAAAATCATAGAGGCATATCCAAAATCGTCTCAGAAAAGCGAAAAAGAGCTGGATGGGAAACCAATCTGGATATTTATTTTTCTGTATTTTTAATTTTAAAAGAAAGTACTGAAATATGTCTAAATTTCTCTCTTGCCCTACGCTTATGATCGGTGATAATGTATATAGTTAAATACTTATGTTTGTGCATTAAAATACGATTAAAGAATTAAGATCAACCTGAATGGAATTGTAATTCACAATTGAGCTGATGAATGACAACTGTTAATGAACTTTTCATTCATATCTTCTCAAAGAGCAGGCAATTTCTCTTTCTATTCACCTCGTATTTCATGGAAGTGATTTAGGAACGATTCAAGACACCTACTTATTAAGACGAAAATGATTATGTAAATATATATATATATATATATATATATATATATATATATATATATATATATATATATATATAAATATATGTTTAGTAAGGTTCCTGAGGTTCAGTCAATATATAAAAACAACTATTTTGGTGATGTTTCGAGACTATATTGTTCTCATAATCATGCCCTACTGTGAAAAAACCGGTTACAATAAAATTATATATGTTACAAAGGTTATTTCAAAACATAAAGTTAGCTACAATATAAACATGCGTTAGAATAATAAAAATATATATAATTACAGAATATAGAGGAGTATGAAGCTACTTACAATGTTACTGGTGGATATGCTAAACAAACACCAGCATGTTACTTTTTTTAGGGTGAAATTCGGTCACGTGGACCGACCCTCCTTATACGAGACACAGCTCTCTAGTATAGTCAGCTATTTGAAGTCCGTTCTGTATCTGTCACTGCGTTGCGACAGTTGGGTTTGTAGTGTTCGGATTTTATCGATACTGACTATTCATCTCGCTTTAAAATGCCATGTTAAGCCGTTGCCGGTTGTACAAACCATTCAGATAATGCGAAGAAACTGAAATTGTCATTTCACGTTTTTTCAAAAGACAAAGATCATAAACAATGGCAGCATTTTTACTAGCGAAAAGATGAGTTTAACACTAAAACAGCCCGAATTTGTTCGGAACATTTCATGGAAAGCAATTATGAAAGAGTTGAAATCGGGATTATTATTATTATTATTATATAAACCATCTTTTAAACGAAGGATTTAGTGTTACGTTTGAGGAGCATGTTAAGCAAGTATCTAAGGATATTTTGTTTTATTTAGTAAACAAACAGAAAATAACCGAAAATCATTTATTAGTGTCGGGAAGCGAAAGGCAAAATGTAAGAAAAGGAGCTGATCTATTGTCCAGAACTGTGGCTAAAGCAGTATCATATAATTTCCCAGGTAATGACCATGTAGTTGATTGTATTAACACTATTAACGACGGGTTTGATATATTAAACTCGAGACTTCCTCACTATCCTACTAATAAATAAAAAAGTGTGTACGGTACTAGTTTACAGGATCAGGATGTTACTTTAAATAAGTTGTATGTATGATCTTTGTTCTTCTGCCAGAGAAATAGGTAAAAAAGAACTATTGCCTTTTCGAATAGGCTTTATGGTTTCAATTCGAAGTTTAGAGGGCTTATTCAAGAGTTCGAAGCCAAAGGTTATTAATATTTATTAGCAGCGAAGTGTAATCAAGATGTTTTGGAATCGTAGTTTTCTCTAATTTGAGGATTTGGAAAATTTTACGACCACCCCCCCTCCCCACAGCGGTGACACATCGAATAAAATATCTGTTATTCAGCAAAAGTGCATGTGATACATTAAAAACAGATAATTGTATTGCTGAGCAGTGTGAAACGTTAGGTGTAGAAGTTCTTAAAAAAATTGACTTGGCAGAACCAGTACAAGATTGTGAACCTTCAGACTTGAAAGAGGACAAGTTGGAAATGAACGATGTCCATAATGAAAAATTTATTTCTATTGCAGAATCACTGGTTGATCAGTTGACTGAAATCACCAATAACAAACTAGTTTAGCCCAAAGAGAATACAGATTTACTAAAAATGTTAGCTGGTTATGTAGCATACCGTGTTAATAAAAAGGCCTTAAGACTGATTTCCAATATAATGATAAAAACTGGAAACTCAAACAGTTCTGAATGGGTTTCGGTTTTGTCAAGAGGTGCCCTAATAAATCTATCATCAAAATGGTGAAGCATTGTTTTAGAATTGTAAAAAACGTTCAATGATTTCACGGTGATAGCTTGAATAACAGTCCTCAAGTGATGAAGTAGCTGATCGGTACAATAAAAGGAAAGTTAAGTGAAGTGGACGATTTTGCTATTGCAACATATGTCAGAACTCAATCCTTTATAAGAATGAAAGAACTAAACAAGAAGAAAGAACTAAAAAGAGCAATGAAGAAAGATGAAACTTCTGACACTGCATGAAAAAAATCAAAGAAGATGAACAAAATAAAAGAGTTAATTATTGATTCTCATTTTCTTATAATTTAACCCCTGAACCTTTTTAAAATACAGTTTTGTTGGGAGGTTTCACTATGAAGACAAATTGAGTTCGATTGTACTTGTAATACCGTTTTAAGATATTAAAATAAATTATTATAAGTAGTTCTTCAGTAGTAAACTAACTTGTCCTACAAAACTTAATAAAATAAAAAAATTAAAAACAAATTGCTTGGCATTCAAGTCAGTGTTATTGAGAATAATATTAGTTTAAGTACTGTAACAGGATTGCCAACCATAAGCTTGATAAAATCGAGGCGGCCGGCTTGGTGCAGATGACGTCACGGCCTCAAACCCAGAGGCGCGTGAGCCCTACCGTCTTGTTCTAGTTACCGAGTGCGCAACATCAATAGAGGCAGAGCTTGTTACAATTTTGAGGATGAAAAAACTCTACATCATGTCAAAACATGGATACATACAAAAGTTATTAATGTAACGATTGTTAGTGTGTAAAAAGGGAAATCTATTTTTAGGATTTATATAGTTCAAAGCTCCCAATTAATTACAAAAGACTCATATACATGACTGTGATTAGACCTATTTGGACTTACGGAGTTTATCTTTGGGGCTCTACTAAACCATCCAATTCATCTCCTATCCAATCCTTTCAATCCAAAATCCTTCGAAAAATCCTCAATGCTCCTTACTTTGTCACCAATAAACTTATCTATAAAGATCTTAATGTTCCATATGTTGCTAATTTAGCCCATATAGGATACCTATCTTTTCCTAGTAAGCTCCATAACCACTCAAATCCATTAGTTTCTCAATTTGCTTCCCACTCCATTCCTGATAATCCTTCGAGGCCTCTGAAACAAAGATGGCTTAGAGACCTTCTAGAGTAGAATTTTTAATAAATTGCTACTGATGAGTAGTTCTTTTCAAGTTTTAACATGTTATTATTATCGTTGTCAATACATTTACTTGATTTATATATTTTGTACAATTGTAAATTTAAATAAATGTATGTATAAAAAAAGAAAAGAATCTATCTACTATATATTTGTCAAATACCACTCACTCATTTAACACGAAATCTCAGTAACCACCGAACAGATTGGAATGAAATTCGATATGTAGCTTCCGTAGGTGCTCTCTAAGAAAGGGATTTTAAAAAATCAGCCTAGATCGCGGCTAATTCGCGAAAAATGCGATTATAATTTTTATTGGGTGAATAATAATAGAATACTTATCATATGGTATTTGGAGATAAGCTAAGTTAAAAAATAGGTTAGATGTTTAGACCGCACACTTTGACCACAAATTAAGTTCCTTATAGTTGTAAACAAACAAAAATACGTTTGATGTCGAAACCTCATAATATGGTACTTTCTGTGAACCCATGGTGAATGCAGAGGTGTACCCTTATAAGTTTGAGTTGTTTCGTGACGAGGAGATATTAAAAGACTTATGTTAAAGAGGAGGTTAAAAGACTTATATTCTCTGGTGATGACATGTAAGGCCAGTTTGATGTGCATATTCCTTACGAGCAGCCCACCAACATTTCTTCACCTGTAGCTTCGTCCCCAACTACTCTTCCTTCAGTTTTCCGGTCACAAGATAATGGGCTTTTCTCAACCAGGCCCAAGTTGTACCTAGCATTTCAAATAAAAAAAGTTGAGAAGTTGAGACTATATTCACTTAAAGTATGCCATTAAAAAAGCTGATGGTCTGGTATCAGAGCTGGGTAAGATGGTAGTGCTGCCTCGAAGCTTCACTGGAGGGCTATCAAAATAATATAAAATTAACTTTTGCAGATTGTCAAATCTACTTATTGAAATTATTCTAAGAATGGAATTCTTTAGGTTTATTTAAGTAATAATAATTATCAACGTTAAGCTTAACTTTTACTAATTTAAGTTGTCCTTAATCCTAATGATATTAAACCGTAGAGGAGCGGGGCACTTTCAGCTAGTATACAATATACACAGTCTATATATATTGTTAGATTCTACTTTATGATATAAAAATAATTCATTGAACCCTAAATCTTCACAAACAATTACGAAAAACTTCTTGTTTTCGTGAACTTTCACGAAGAACACTATAAAATTAGAGACTGAAGAATTTAATAGGAGCGGCTACATAATGTACGGAACAATAAGGAAGACGGGCAGTTAGTCGTTGCATAAAACAAGAGTACAAAGAGATATACTTTGCCCATAGCCCCCTTCCCTTTGCTCTACTAATTCCAGTTCTCTGACCTTCAATTATATATTGCGGGGAGCATCGCCTTAGCACGAACCTTTTAAATTAATGATCCTACTAGTCTAACCACGGCAGGGAACTCTTCTGACTTGTTACTAGTTTAATAGAGCTAATGATATTTTTTTAGATTTGATTTTGTTATCTGAAATTAATGAGAACACACTGATAAATAGACTAAAATTCGATAAGTATATCTTTGATATGAAGCATACCGTAAATGTATATATACATCAAACAAAAAATATATACATCAAGTAAATGTATTGACAACGATTATAATAAAATGTTAAAACTTGAAAAGAACTACTCATCAGTAGCACTTTATAAAAAATTCTACACTAGAAGATCTTTAGGCCATCTTTGTTTCAGATGCCTCGGAGGTTATCAGGAATGGAGTGGGAAGCAAGTCGAGAAAGTGACGGATTTGAGTGGTTATGGAGCTTACTATGGAAGGATAGGTATCTGGTGTGGGCAAAATCAGCAACATATGGAACATTAAGATCTTTATGGATAAGTTTATTGGTGACCTAGTAAGGAGCATTTAGGATCTTTCGAAGGATTTTGAATTGTATGGATTAGATGCGGGATGAATTGGATGGTTAAGTGGAGCCACAAAGCTCAACTCAGTACGTCCAAATAGGTCTAATAAATCATGTATATGAGTCTTTTGTAATTAATTGGGAGCTTTGAACGTTTGTCTAGTAAATGTTGAAGTAGTCTGTGACGACGGGCAGTTTCTTGTCGTTTTAGTCTTGTATGTGGATTCCAAGTTAGACGTTTGTCCAAGTGGAGTCCTAGGTAGCGGATCTATTCAACAGGGATTAGTGGAATATCATTGAAAAAATTGAAATTTGAAAATGTATTTAAACTTTGGTACAGATGGGTAGTTTTACCATTTTTGGTTGTAAGGATTGAATATGAGATGAATTGGATGGTTTAGTGGAGCCTCAAAGCTCAACTCCGTACGTCCAAACAGGTCTAATAACAGTCATGTATGTGAGTCTTTGGTAATTGATTGGGAGCTTTGAACGTTTGAAGTAGTCTGAATTATAATAATAATTAATATATAAAGGCTTAGCGAACCGGAAGGTTCATAGAATAACAGTCTTATATATCCTAATTTTTCAATTTTCGAGAGTATACACGAACTGAGTAGTTTTACGACCGAGCAATAACAAGTATTACCGGTGTTTAGGCGCGGTGTAAAAGTATATCATTTTAATAGTTTCAAAAAGAGTCAACTTTAATTTTAATTACTGATTTTGTCTTCACCTTTCCAATTATGAAAACCAAAAATGAATTTGTAGTTAAGAATATTATTTTGTCAATTTTAGGTGATAAGTTTTATTTATGATAGTTAGTCATTTGTTTAAAAATAAAACATATGTTTTTATGACGTCCAGTCACGACAACCGGCTTTTAACCTAGCCCTTATTTCCTCTTGAATTTAATTTTTTCTTGATATAATGGACCCTTGGCATCCCTACATCACCGAACATAGTTCCGAATTTCACCAGCTCACTTATGTTTATTTATGAATTTATGATACTGTCAATTTTTTTTTTTTAACTGTGTTATATCGAATCATAATAAAACTTTTTCAATCATTTGTCACGGATATGTCTTTTAGCTGGAGTTCTTTAGTTTTTTTTTAATTTATTTATTTTTTTTGTTTTGTAATGTTAAGCATCGTCCTGGCAAACTAGAGTTGTAACGTTTTTTCACTCTCAAAAATTCAACATTTCGACACTCTCTAGCTCTGCTAGTGTTGTTTGGATCTAAATTTGGCGATAGTTCCCTAATTAGAAATTTAATGTAGAATATGTTTTGTTATATAACATTTGTCGCTAGGATCTACCGTGTAGGAGGTATATTAGTTTGAATGAAACAAGTCACTCTTTAAACACCTGTTTTTAAGTTCGTGGCTTTTTAAGTGTTGGTGGTTGATAATAAATAATAAAAAAATAATGGGGAATATTTTTTGTTTTATAAATTTTATTAAATTTTTGTTTTTGTAATTTTTTTTATTTTTTTTTTTATAAGTTATGGTGTCTATAAATATTTGGAGTTTCAATAACTGCCTGTTATACCATATATAAAGTTATAAACAAAATTGTTACTTTCCTTTCAACCATTATATTGAATTTTTTACAGTCGTAAATACTGTATCACAATAAATTATATGTCTTCCTCTAATACTCTGGTTCTAAAACAATATTTGTATACAGTTATAGTTCACCTCTGATTATACGAGGGTAAGTCAATAATTATCCGCAATATAGTTATAAAATTTTATTGAAATGAAATAGGAAACTTACAAGTACATCATTTTTCGACATAGTCCCCTTGCTTTTCAACGCACTTGGTCCAACGTTGTTCAAGTTTCCTGATGCCCTCATGGAAGAAGGTTTTGGGTTGAGATGCGAGCCAGGAATGCACCGCTTCTTTCAATGCTTCGTCCGAGGCAAATCGACGGCCCCTAATTGCCTGTTTGAGTGGACCAAACAAGTGAAAATCAGATGGAGCGAGATCGGGACTATATGGAGGATGATTCAATACTTCAAAATTGAGTTTCTGAAGCGAGCGTTTCTACAGTGTGGGCAGCTGTATGCGGACGGGCATTGTCGTGCAACAACACAACGCCTTTTGACAGCAGTCCTCGGCGTTTGCTTCGAATTGCAGGCTTCAGCTTAGCAGTAAGCATCTCACTGTAACGTTCACTGTTTATTGTTCACTGTGTTTTGAATTTTTCAATCCATTCATAGACACTCCGTTGTGGCAAACAATTGTTCCCGTACTGTACCAAAAGTCTTCGATGAATTTCGGCCTCTGATACACCTTCCGACCACAAAAAACGGATCACTGAACGTTGCTCTTCTTTGGTGCAAATAGAAAGTGGAGCGGCCATTATTAACAGCACGACAGCGATAACAAAACTAACCTACCAGCTTGATACGCACATAAACATAACAAGGAATAAAAAAAGCATGCGCCATCAACACAAAAGAACAGTACTGCCAACATAAACAAAAATATAACTATATTGCGGATAATTATTGACTTACCCTCGTATTTGCCATCTTTATTTGTCAGTAACTATGTTTTACTATGTTAGTATTTACTAACATGAAGTGAAGGGAGTCGTGAACTGATGGAGCGAGATAGTGATCTGTAATTAGTATGGCTCAGTGTAGTGATCGCTACTAACAGATCTCTACTCTACCGAGAGGATTTTAGTAGTTGGGATTCGATCGAGTTCTCAGAATTACTTAGAAGTTATATAGAAGTCAATATATTTTATATTATATATTTAATTATAATTTAATTATTAAAAAATAAAGTAAGTGTTATTTATTTATAAAACATTTTTATAAACTATTTCGAAAGGGGCATTTTAAAAAAAAAGTCATATCTCCCTGACTGGGGGTCTACTGATTTTCCCAATTAATCTTTTGGAATTAATATTATCAAATTACTTAAATTAATAATTAAATTGAATTAACAATCAAGGATTATTCCAAATAAACAAGAATGATAGAAACTAGTGGTTTTAAACGTGACTTTTTCATTGAGAATAATATAGTTCTTAAACAGTAGATCCTTGTGACAAATGTTATATAAACAAAACATATCCTACATTAAATTTCTGAAGGAAACTATCGCCATATTTTTGATCTGAGAAACACCGATTAGAGCTAGGCTGTGTCAAAATGTTACATTTTTGAGGGTAACTAAAAAAAAAAAAAAATAAAAAAAAATGTATATATACGAATTGTCACATGTATCCATTATTTTAAAACTAATCTATTAAAAAAAAAAAAAAAAAAAAAAAAAAAAAAAAAAAAAAAAAAGGAAGGAAGAGATTTTTAACAAATAACAAATAAAATACAAATAAATCGATTTTTTTTTTAATAGTCCAGGATTTAACGATTTTAAGATGGCGGAAGGATATTTTACCATTGTTGTCTTTTTTGAAAATCAATTAAATTATTACGTATTTTACAAAGGACACTCTTTCCCATATCACTGTCGAATATTAGTCTTTTTTTTTTTTTCTATATACCAATTTATTGAAATTTACAATAGTACAAAATATATACATTAAGTAAATCAGCTGATAACGATTACAATAACAAGTCAAAACTTGAAAAGAACTATTCATCAGTAGCACTTCAATAAAAATTCTACACAAGAAGATCTCTAGGCCATCTTCTTTTCAGACGCCTCGGAGGACTATAGGGAATGGAGTGGGAAGCAAGATGAGAAAACAGTGGATTTTAGTGGTTATGAAGTTTACTATGAAACGATAGGTATCTGGTTTGGGCTAACTCAGCAACATATGGAACATTAAGATCTTTATGGATAAGTTTATTGGTGACAAAGTATGGGGGATTTAGGATTTTTCGAAGGATTTTAAGAATTGTAAGAATTGGATACGAAATGAATTGGATGGTTTAGTAGAGCCCCAAAGCTCAACTCCGTTTGTCTAGCAAGCTTTGATCGTTTGTCTAGTAAATGTTGAAGTAGTCTGTAATGACGAGCAGGAAAATTAGTCTTAAATATTCAACAGTGTTAGTCTGTTGTATTGGCACATTGTTGATGTATACTTTGGTGTAGGTAACATGTGATATTTTGTGATTTGTCGATGTTCAGGTATTTTTTGAACTTTGATTCGCTTTAAGTGACCATGAAAATTCAATAGACATTTGGAAAATAGTCAAGTATGAGGTAAGTACTCTTAGCAATCGCCACGGCTAGGAAACCTCAGCCATAACATTCGTGGTGTGAGGAGAAACCGTGGAAAACTGTTGAGGAAAAAAAAATTGTCGGATCATGCTTTGCCAGCCTTCCGTGAAGGTGGTGTGGAAAAAAGGAACAAAAATACTTATATTGTCGGGCAGCGAAAAGTCATTCCGTGCAACGACCTAACCGAGGAAACACGACACCTTAGCTCATATTTCGGTATTTATTCAAGAAAAAAACACCGAACCACAAAAATGCCAATAATACCATCAATTAATACCATGGGGGTAGTCTGTGGTTGACTAGGCTCAAGAGAATTAATTAATCATTTTATTATGATTCAAAAAAAAAAAAAAAAAATGAATAAAGAAAAAAAACATACAACAAAAATAAACCAATATGACAAAAAATATTTCTTTAAGTATTGTGTCCGTAAAACAATTTTTGACTCTGTAAAATTACTATTGCAAAGCATAATCCCATAATAAGAGCAAACAAGATGTATTGAAAAACCAATTCCGCTAACTAAAATTTGATAGGATTTTTTAGGAATAACAATTGACAGGTTGACATGGGCCGTGCTCATATTTAACAAGCGCGATTTACTTTAAATATAGTCCAGTCAATGAGGGCTGAAATGAGGGGAGTGCATGGAATATGCGATAATTTTTGACTTCATAGCTTCGTCAGGAATAGTTAGAAGGTAAACATACTAAAAGTACCCCCTGGGGGGTGAGCTAACAGTGGGAAAGAGGGGAGAAGGTCCCAATTTTGTTTTTGATTATATCTCGAAAACAGTGAACTCTAGAAAAATATGTAGCAGATCAAAATTAAAGCTCATTAAATTTCCTTTAAAATTAGTCATATACGTATTCGTCGAAATTCCAACGGTTTTCGAGATATACGTTATTAAAAATCGATAATTTAAAAAAAAAAAAAAAAAAAATGTTTACCTCACTTTTTGTTGAACATTTGCTTCAAATACCAGAAACGTATATATGAAATTAAAGTAAATTTAATGATCTACAATTTTGATTCAGACGTTTTTTCTGAGAAACGATCGTGGAATGTAATAATAGCTAAGGTTTGACAAAATGTTTGGTGACATTTGTTTTTTCCCGAACATCACCGATTTTCAATAACGTATATCTCGTGAACGGTTAGAATTAAGACAAATTTATATATAATAAATTTGATAGGAAATTTAATTAGCTTTTATGTTTATTTGAAAAATATTTTTTTAGAGTCAACCGTTTTCGAGATATTATCGAAAAATAAAAAAAAATTGACCTTCTCCCCTCCCCCACCGTTAGCTCACCCCCCAGCGGCGGGGACTTCTTACATGTTTACCTTCTAACTATAACAAACAAAGCTATAAAGTCAAGAATAATCGCATATTTCATGCACTCTACTGTATGTTTATTGGCTAGACCAACTTAAACTTACGCATCACAGATTTATGGTCCAGCCAACTCATATACCTACAAAAATTTCAATCATAAACATAAAGCTAATTACACGATCTTCATGGTTCTTAATAAAACACTGATAGACCTACACATACCGTCTATACTGGACCTCTTAAAAAAAAAAAAAATTCAGAATATTTCGCGACAAACTTTATGGCCATCCTAACAGACTCACACAGAACATAGATACAATAATACCTGACAATTCGTACCGAAGGCTAAAAAGGAGCTGGATGAGGGACCTATTTAAGTAAGAACAATCTAATATAATTTCAGTAATCTTATTTTTTTCAGTAAATTTCCGCGGGCTGTATTCATTCGAAGACAGGTGTGAACCAATAAATAAAGTTTAAAAAAAAACCATTTCATTTCTCAAATGATTTAGGTATTTGCATATACTTTCTGTGGGATCGGCGTATTTGTTTTCAATGGCAGACGGCCTCGAAAGATTCAAATATAAAAATCTTATAAAAGAAATAAAAGATGTTGAATGGGCCGAGGGCAGAATGGAAGTTCCATCAGGTTGTACTCCAGGAGAGGGGGGAAGGACAAAGGAGCAGCTGTAAGAGCCCCGCACCGTGGGAACTTCCATCGATCTCTTCTTATCGGAGGGTCCGAGCCACGCGTCCTCTGGGGTCTTTATTGCTGTGTATAGCTCTATAGCCCTCTGGGGCTGAGTCCACCCTTGAGGAGTCGCTAGCTGCTAATTATAACAATGGTCGGGGGTGCGGTTTCGTCAGAGCGATCGCTGGGGAGTCGTAATTAGTCAGGGGGCTTTGTAGACTGTGGCTTGTCTTTCGTGCTTCTGTCAATGTTTAGCTCTTTCAATCGAACTTCACTGTTGAAATCAAACTCCAAAGAAAATCTCTTCTCATATTTGTTAGACTAATGTTTAAGGAATTGTATAAACAAAATATATAGTTAGTTGCAGAGTTAGACAAAATTTAGATAGCTAAAATATTAGCAAAATTCAATCATAGCTGTTTGACAAGTAGTTTCCAGGAATTAATCACTGAATTTAAGTTATGATAAAATTTTTCAGTCGATTTTTTTTTAGTAAACTAATGATTTTTTTGACAAAAAGATCTAGTCATTATTAAATTAGTTGATTGATTCCAGGAAACGAGTTGTCAAATAGCTATGATTAAATTTTGCCCAATTCTGGTCAATAGTACTGTGGTTCCTATTATATACTTGTCAGAAAGAATCATTCAATATTAAATCAAGAGTTAAATTTTTAGTTCGGCCTGCACTTTAAACATATATCAAAAATATATTATACTAGATGAAAGTACCCCGCTCCGCTACGGTTTAATATATCATATATCATTAGGATTAAGGACAACTTAAATTAGTAAAAGTTATGCTCAACGTTGATAATTATTATTACTTAAATAAACCTAAAGAATTCCATTCTTAGAATAATTTCAATAAGTAAATTTGACAATTTGCAAAAGTTAATTTTATATTATTTTGATAGTCCTCCAGTGAAGCTTCGAGGCAGCACTACCATCTTACCCAGCTCTGATACCAGACCATTAGCTTTTCTTATGGCATACTTTAAGTGAATATAGTCTTAACTTCTCAACTTTTTTTAAGAAAGTATAGTCAAAGGAAATAAGGTTCTCTTCCTCGCTCCACTAACATTTAGGCGTAAAAATCAGCTGCAGACAGAGTTTTCTTAAGTGATGTATTGGAGTTTGGGTCACGCTAAGGGATGTTAATACTGTACCTTTCTTCTCCATGGTAGAACATGATACGATACTAAAGAGAATCATACACTTGGTAGAACTCACTGACTCTTATCAGTTTTTTGTCCCTACATCGAATTGACCTTACATGACATCACCAGAAAACATAAGTCTTTTAACCTCCTCTTTAACATAAGTCTTCTAATAGCTTCTCGTCACTAAACAACTCAAACCATCAGTTCAAAGACGGTACCACATAATAAGGTTTCGACATCGATCGTATTTTTGTTTGTTTAAGACTATAAGGAACCTAATTTGTGGTCAAAGTGTGCGGCTTAAACATCTAACCTATTTTTTAACTTAGCTTATATCCAAATACCATATGATAATTAATCTTTTATTATTCACCTAATAAAAATTGTAATCGTATTTTTCGCAAATTAGCCACGATCCAGGCCGATTTTTTTAAATTCCTTTCTTAGCGAGCACCTACGGCCCTAGAGGAAGCTACATATCGAATTTCATTCCAATCCGTTCGGTGGTTTCTGAGATTTCGTGTTAAGTGAGTGAGTGGTATTTGACAAATATATAGTAGATTACTTAAAAAAACAAAAAAATTTTTAATTGCGACTAATCATAGCACGTCACTCTTTAATATCATGGGACAAGTACCTTCCTGTTTTTTATAATGGTATCCAATCTTCATAGTTTCATTTATTTAGAATTGAAATAGGTGCCTCTTTTCAATAATAAATACTGCCAATACCTCCCTCGGTAATAACTATTTTTAATACGCTTTTATTAACTTGACCTGTATGTAACGGAATCTTTCATTGTAATTTTCATCAATTTCCAGCTGATTAACTTGAAGATTTGCACACGTTTCAAGAACCAATGACAATACGATAATAGCACAACTTTGTTCTAATATTCTCACTTAGTCTAGTTAAATTACCCCCAAGTGGTCTGCCTTGCACAAGGTGAGGTAGTAGGTTTTATGTTTTTATATGGCCCAGATCGGTCCTGAGAATAAAATATCAAAAATAAAACTAAAGTTGATAAGGGGAGAATGTTTGGGGAGCAAAAAAACTCAAACTTTTTTTATTTTATTCAGATTTTTGAAAAAAAAAAAACATAAAGAAAAATGCTTTCAATCAAAAAATGTTTTATTTACAAAATTAAAGATTATTAAATTTTACATCTAAAGACATCCCTTAACCTGAATTTCATTTTGGCGTTTAGCCGCAATCGATTGTCAAACATCGATAAATTTTGCTAACTTTAGTTTTGGTTTTGTTTAAGAGTGAATTACACAGAAATAGCTAATCCAATCAAAACATGTTATATACCAAAAGTTGTAGATCATTAAATTTTGCGCATGATAAGATTTTTAAAGGAAAATTTTGCCCATTGCTACTCTGAGATATGTTAGAAAAACAAAAATTGTTGAGTGATTTTATAATCACGAATAATACTGGGAAATTAGCTTCGAACCTTAAACTCAAAAAATTAAAACGTCTGACTCCTGCAATTTTTTTACCTCACTTAGCTAGTTAGGTTTGCTATAAAAGCGTGTTTTTTTTTTTTTTTTTTTTTTTTTTTTTTTTTTTTTTTTTTTTTTTTTTTTTTTTTTTTTTTTTTTTTTTTTTTTTTTTGATTTTTTTTCACTTCAACATTTACTATACAAACGTTCAAAGCTTCCAATTCATCTCGTATTCAATCCTTACAATCCAAAATCCTTCGTAAAATTCCTCAATGTTCCTTACTTTGTCACCAATAAATTTATCCATAAAGATCTTAATGTTCCATATTTAGCTGATTTAGCCCACACCAGATACCTATCATTTCATAGTAAGCTCCATAATCACTAAAATCCGTTAGTTTCTCAACTTGTTTCCCACTCCATTCCAGATAATCCTCCGAGGCATCTGAAATGGGCCAGTTGGGCAAGCGGCTTACTAGGGATCCACATACAAGACTCAAACGACAAGAAACTGCTCGTTGTTACAGACTACTTCAATATTTACTTGCCTCAAAGCTCCAAATTAATTACAAACGACTCATTTACATGACTGTGATTAAACCTATTTGGACGTACGGAGTTGAGCTTTGGGGCTCTACTAAACCATCCAATTCATCTCGTATCCAATCCGTACTTTACTCCAAAATCCTTCAAAAAATCCCCAATGCTCCTTACTTTGTCACCAATAAATTTATCCATTAAGATCTTAATGTCCCATATCTTGCTGATTTAGCCCACACCAGATACCTATCATTTCATAGTAAGCTGCGTAATCACTAAAATCCGTTAGTTTCTCAACTTGTTTCTCACTCCATTCCTGATAATCCTCCGAGGCATCTGAAATGAAGATGGCCTAGAGACCTAATGTAGAATTTTTTATAAAGTGCTACTGATGAGTAGTTCTTTTTAAGTTTTAACATGTTATTATTATTGTTGTCAATAGATTTACTTGATGTATATATTTTGTACAGTTGTAAATTTCAATAAATGTATTTATATAGATAAAAAAATTATAATTTTAATTTTTTTAAGATTTAACAGAAATCGTAAGAAAAACTATATCAAATCTCTGATGCCATTTTTCTCTTTACGGCAATAGCGTTTGATCGGCTCTCTTTGTTGGCACGGTAACATATCTATTTTATTGATTTATGTTATTGTGTATCGAAAAATTAGCGTAAGCCATTTCAAATATTTCCGTTATCTATTACTGTCTTAAATTTCCTTCTAATTCTAAACCTCAGAGCTCCTTCGAAGATCTACTCCTCTTCAGGCTTGGAATGCTCACGATATGCCCGAAGGCAGTTATAAAACGCCCACTGTTGGGGATGGCCCCTTACTCCCGATGGGACCTGAACAAGAGACAGAACGGTAAGCTCCCACTGGGTGATGTATAGCTCTAGGCTCAGGTAAACGGCCCTGCTCTCAGATCTGTATTAGCTCCTGACTTGTTTATTTATTGGTTTACAATGTATCACTACATCTATTAGCGGTGTTTTATAATTAATTAAAAATAATAAATAATATATGATAAATTTTTGGAGGTTTCTGGTCGAAAAATATTAGACACGTATTTTGCCGATCCGACTAATTAGGCCAGTCGAAAAAGGAGTTTTATACAGCAGTTCGCGGAAAGAAAGCAATGAAGCTGAATTTTTGCATGTACCTTCGTTTTAGCATTCTAAATAAGTTGTAATAAGTCACCGATCCTAGCACGTTAGCATAATTAGATATTCATGTCAAAGGTCACAAAAATCAGTTTTTTTTTCAAATATCTCGATTTCTTTCCATCGGCCGTCAACCAACAAGGTTTCAAAACTTGTAGATAATAATATTATCTATAATTTTTGGTTTTATTTATTTTTTTCAATTAAAGTAAATTTAGTGTTCTGCAAGGCACTAGAAGCATGTAGGCACGCTTCTCCTTCTCCACGCTATATCTCGAAATCGGTTAATCCTAAAAAAAAAAATAATTAGAACCAAAATTATATAGAATATTATTATCTACAAGTTTGTAACCTTCTTGATTGACGGCCGATGGAAAGAAATCGAGATATTTGAAAAAAACTGATTTTTGTGACCTTTTGACGTTGAATATCTAATTATGCTAACATTCTGAGACCGGTGACTTTTTACCACTTATTTAGAATGCTAAAACGAAGGTATATGCAAAAATTCAGCTTCATTGCTTCCTTTCCGAGATTTACAGTTTAAAACTCTTTTTTCGACTGGCCTAATTAGTCGGATCGGTAAAATACGTGTCTAATATTTTTCGACCAGGAACCTGCTGAGATCGGTGACTTTTTAACTTATTTAGAAGACCAAAACAAAGGTATATGCAAAAATTTAGCTTCATTGGTTCATTTTTGAGGTGAAATCCTTATTTGACTGGGCTATTATGTTTCAGAACTCAGCCCTAGAAGCCGAGTGAAAAAACTAGAATTAAACTAATTTATTTTGTGTTTCGAGTTTAGAAAATGGGAGTGACGTGATTCTTGCACCAACATTTTTATTTTGAGCGCAGATTTAAGGGAAAATAAAGCTGCTTCGTACATTTTGGTTTAGATCTTCAACCAATCAAACTTTATAGATTCTTCGCACAAAAAATGGCGTCAGATTCTAATTCAGCACCCTCAAAAAGATGAAAAAAAAAACGTTTATTCAATAAAAACAAAAAATATATTTTTTTTTTACCCTCTTCAAGAGGGATGAAATTTTTATTAGTAATTATTGGTCACTTTTCTTTAAAACTTTGCTATATTGATTTTTGTATTAATCTATCGAACTTTAAGAAATATTAGAATAGAATAGAAAAATAATTTTATTCTGGGACAAAGTCCCTTAAGAATAACAGATAATTGCAGGTATAACTAAATCAAATCTGGTTAGAGACATAATGAACTACAAAAAAGGAAAACAATAATACATTAATGACACTATGTACATAGATGATATTAAAATAAAAAGAAAAGAAAAGAAGATAACATTTTACAGATTAGAGGAGATAGAATTAAATAAGAAAAAAAATAAAATAAAATAAAATGATATAGAAAAATCTTATGGTACAATGATATGATTTGTATGTACAACAGAAGTCCCAATGTTATATTCATGGAAAGTTAAATTTTTATTAAAAGGAATCTCAATTATTCCAGAACTGAATCCAGCAATGCAATAATAATTTTTGACTAAGTAGTTAAATAGTTAGCAAGCGTCAGTCTGGATGAGAAGGAGGTATTGGAAATATAAATATTTGAATGTTTTCAGGGATTTAGCTTGTCTGATGTGAGGAGGGATGGAGTTCCAGAGGATTGTTGAGCGGAAAAGGAAGGAGCGTTGGAATATTGAAGTTCTATGGGACGGGGTATACAGATCAGAAAGACGGGATCTCGTATGTATTGGATTGACTGCAGATCTGAATTGGAGCTTATTGTAAATATAAGAAGGTTGGAGGGTATTGATAATTTGGTATAGGAATGTTCCATGGAAATATTGTTTACGGAAATTGGGATAGAGCCAATTTAGTTGGGAATAGAGATGGGAAACATGGGAACGCCTCGGACTACCGAATACAAACCTGACGAAGCAGTTCATGATTCGCTTCAGTCTGTCTTCGAGAACCGTCGAGAGGCCACCGTAAACCAGACAACCATAGTCAATGTAAGGGAATCATAAGGAAGAGACTAAAAGCTTGCGGGTTGACAGGGGAAGAAGGTAACGGTTTCGGTGGAATAATTTGAGAAGGCCTATGGAACGGCGGGAAATTTGGGCAATCTGAGGTTTCTAAGAGAGGGTTTGATCAAAAACAATCCCGAGATTTTTTACAGAGGAGTAGAAAGAGATAGGATGATTAAACTATGATTGATTATATTATGATATAAACAAAAAGTAAATTCGATAACTGTAATAAACCGATCCAAACTACTATTTTTTTTTTAATCATAGGTTTGGTTTTGTGTCGTAATTAAAAAATATTAATTCTTAATCGAAGTATAATATATAGGTTGGTATACGAGTAACGAAAGTCCATAAACACAGTATCTTTTTCGGCGCGATAGAATTCTAAAATTTCACAATGCTAAGTTTAGTAAATTACTGACTTTTAATAATAGTATTATAAAAAGCATTCAACTCCTCTTTATTAATAGAAAAAACATGTCACATGTTTCGGGAAACTAGGTTCCATCATCAGACTTTTTTCTGTTTCCATTTCTATTCTACCTTCTTCCTCACTATAATTCTTCAAGTGGTTATTCCTTATGCCATCCACTATATTTAATAAATTCTTCAATGAAGGAGTTATATATATATTTATCAATAATAGTACAGTAGACCCTCGATATAACGCGGCTCGTTATACCATGGATTCGGATATAACGCGGCTCAAGCTCCGGTCCCGATCCTGATTCAATTAAAATTAATAAAAAATAAGACTACATCGTATTATGGTTTTAAAGCCTACAATAGAAAACAAAAACAATTCATTAGAAAATTGAGTCATAAAAACTAGAGAAAAAAACGAAAAGGTTTCAAAGTTTAATAAGTTCTGGGGAAAAGGGAACTCGGAAAATTAAGTTACATTTGTTAATGTTTTTTTGTTTTGTTTTTAACACATTCCTAATTTTACTGAACATTAAAAGGAATTTGTGAAGAAAAAAAATTATAACTGGTTGTTAATGTAGGAAGTAAAACTAAATAGGACGTTTAGAATGAATTACGATTGTCTAACCAAGTTTCATTGTTTTTGTTTCAATATTAAAACTTTTTATTTAAAGTTTGAACTTTATTAGAATTTAAAAAAATACTTTCGGATAGAGTGGGTACATCGCTTATATCGTCCTAGAAATAAGCCGAAATGTGTTGCTTAGACAATGTCGATTGAATATCTTTCCGTTAACCTACCTAGATGACGTACGTTGTCTCTATTCCTGCCTTCTTGGTTCACAGAATCCCCTTCACTTCCTTTTTAAAAACTTTGTATTATTCTTTTAGTTGTTGCCCGGGTTTATATCAGAGTGCATTTTCATTATTTTTTGACCCCCAATAATTCATACTTCTGCCCTCGTTATACCGCGGGTACGTCTATAACGCGGGAGGTTTCATTTCCCCCTAACCCGCGTTATAACGAGGATCCACTGTATTATAAAAAGCATTCAACTCTTTTTTATTAATAGAAAAAACATGTGATATGGAAACAGAAAAAAGTCTGATGATGGGACCTTGTTTCCCGAAACATGTCACATGTTTTTTCTATTAATAAAGAGGAGTTGAATGCTTTTTATAATACTATTATTGATCAATATATATATATATATATATATAACTCCTTCATTGAAGAATTTACTGACTTTTATTTTATTAAAAAAAAAACCCGGCTAAACACCCGTTTGCAAAAAAACAGAAGAAAAAAATTAGATAAAGAAAAACCTGTAGCTACATTTAATGACGGCTACAAAGTTATTATAGAAGCGTCTCGAACATTGCCGATGTTACCCGAATCCCAACGAAGCTATGATCGGCCGACTAATTGTATTTTTCACCAGCTGATTAGTCGCCCAAAGTCAGAGTCAAAGTCAAATCTCATATTTAAACATACTTTGATATATCAGAAGTGAAAATTACGTACAAAACCTTGAAAAGGGTGGTAAAAAAAACGTATTTTATCTCTCTAACTTTCATGTATCAATAAATATTCTAAGCAAGATTTGAATAGCATTTAAATATACAGGAATACATTCTGTTAAAATGTATATTTTTATCAAAATAACGAAAAAATATTTCGTCGATTCTTTTTCTATAAAAAATACAGCTGCTAAATCCGTAATATTTTCTTATTACCCCGGGGACAAAACTGATTTATGTTTTCAGAGGGGACATAAATCGTAATAGAGAAGAGAAATATGTATAGTTTGGCAGAGTTCCAAATGGGATTTGTCCTTACAGTTTAACCGGGGTTAATAATTTGTTCCTATCTTCTTTTTCGCTGTTATTATTTTGTTTTTTAAAGCTCTTTTAGTTGTATCGTTGTTCTTCAAATTAACACTTGTTTAATGTCTTTTGGCTGAAGATTTATTTTTGTTATATAAAGTTTTTTGCTAGGGCCTAACGTTTGTATTGAAGTCCTCAATTTCACACTTATTTTAACATAGATTTAAAATAAAATATATATCAATAATAGTATAATAAACAGCATTTAAACTCCTCTTTATTAAAAGTATAAACTAGTGACATGTTTCGGGAAACATGGTCCCATCATCAGACTGAAAACAGTATTTAACAATTTATTATAATCACACTATATTTTCAACATCTAAACAATACTATTCATATTTCTATCTATCACAATGTATATATTATAAATTACCTTTAAAATGATTTCTTGGTGTTAACACACCGTGTCTGTTTCTCTTTTACATAGTCAATAGAATAATTCATCTACCTTATTGGTACAAGGGTCAATCCTAATTTCTACTGTTGTTTTTAGTACTAATTGTAAGTTGGCCAATCTTATATTATTAATTCATTAATTATACCAGCATATATGGATCCTATTTTATCAGTGTCTGTTTTGTAGTTTATTGCATTATTTATTGTTTTATCAATGTATATTGCTTCTTTTATTTTTCTATTATGTGTTTTGGTTTCGTTTTGTAAGATTTTAACATTATCAAAATTGAAGTTGTGGTTCAGTTTTTGTGCGTGTTCTAAATTTATTCTATTTTCTATTCTAGAATTATTCTATTGACTATGTAAAAGAGAAACAGACACGGTGTGTTAACACCAAGAAATCATTTTAAAGGTAATTTATAATATATACATTGTGATAGATAGAAATATGAATAGTATTGTTTAGATGTTGAAAATATAGTGAGATTATAATAAATTGTTAAATACTGTTTTCAGTCTGATGATGGGACCTTGTTTCCCGAAACATGTCACTAGTTTATACTTTTAATAAAGAGGAGTTTAAATGCTGTTTATTATACTATTATTGATCAATAAAAGTAACTCCATCATTGAAGAATTTATAAAATATATATTTTTTAAAATGGATATGTCTTTTATCTGTGGTCTATAATTTTCTTGTCTAAGGTTTTTTTCCAACTCGAAATGTAACATTTCGACACGCCCTAGCTCTGTTGGAGTTCCTTAGATCAGAAAATTGACGAACGTTTCCTGATCAGGAATTTAATTGAGAATATTTTTAGACTTATACCATTTGTCGTCACGACCTACTGTTAAGGAGCTATATGGGTTTGAATAAAAAAAAGTCACGTTTAGACTACATTTTTTAAGTGTAGAGTTTTATATTAAAAAGGCATAACTCCCCATTTGCTTTTATTCATTTATATTACATGTTTCAGAGCTTGTCTGTTGCTCCATCTTCAGGTTCTAACACTGTGATACCTGAAGATGGAGCAACAGACAAGCTCTGAAACATGTAGTATAAATGAATAAAAGCAAAAGGGGAGTTTTGCCTTTTTAATATAATAACTGATATTAATCTCCTTAAATGAAACATGTAAAGTGCAGAGTTTTTTTTTACAAGATCTAGATATGTTAGTGTTGCTCGGATCTAAAATTTGCAGACAAGGAAACTTATAGAGCGTATCAAAATTTTATACTTTTGAGTGTAAAAAAAACCTTGCACAAGAAAACAATAGACCCCCAGCCAAAAAATATTTCGATGTCAAAAAAATAATCAAAATCCGTTAGTAAGAATTTACTCTTGACAAAAGATGAGCTGGGATCTCAAGATAAAACAAACCACTTCGGAAAAACAAATAACTACAGCTCATATGTTCGATTATCGAATTGTGGTGGACATTAAAACAACATTTTTTTTTTTCGGCGGGGGTCTATACTTTTTTCGTGTAACGTTTTTTTCACACTCAAAAATATAAAATTTTGACACGAATCGAAAATTTGATTGTTTCCTCATAAGAAACTAAATGAAAAATATTTTTTGTTATAATAGGGTGTGTAAAAAAAAAAGAAAAATGACCGTTTCTTACAGAAATATTTGTATTATTATTTCTTTGATATAAAATACAATTAATACTCAAAGTATAGTCCATTGTTATCTACCGTCATTACCCATCTGCTAGACAATGCTCGATGCCACGCTGATAACATTCCTTGATATTGCTGTCAAAGAACTCTTGGACAGCATTTTCAACTTCCGCAAAATTATCAATTTTTTATGGATCGAAACAAGTAGTGGGATGAGGTAGGAGTTCAAACCCATGAAGTTCTGTAAACTTTTCTGCTGATTGTTGAGAAGTAAGTTCGTGAGGTACCAGTCTACAGGTCTTTTTCACCTTCCCCATGGAGAGAAGATGGCGACTAACAGTCTCGACACACCACACTCCCTGGCAAGTTCGCGAGTACTTGTGGACGGATTTGGCTCAACAGCTTTCTTCAGAACCTCATCAATATCCATTAATGGCCGGCCGGAGCCCTTCTTCCTTTCCAACGTCGTATCTCTAATTGAAATTTTTTCAAACCAACGCCGCGCAGTGCGCTTTTCAAGGACACCTTCCCTTTCATATTTAATAATTTCACAAGTTCCTTCTGCGGCTGTGAATTATTTTTTTCCAGTAATGTCTTAAAATGACGAGAATTATGTAGGACATTGTCACGTTTCTTCTTTGAAATAAATAACTGAACTGAGGCTTTTTTTGAAGAAGTCCAGTGTTAGTAAACAAGCTTAGAGAATGGTCTAAAGGAATTATTAAGTATTGGTAAATAATAAATAGCATTAAGATATTTAAAGACTTTTGAACTCTGGAATTTGATAAAACGGTCTTTTTTTTTTTTTTTTATACGCCCTATTAAAAAAGTTATGTTTCGCCTACATGTTTCAATTGTTGGGGCTTAAATAAACTTGCTCTAGCTCTGTTGGTTTTGCTCGGATCGAAAATTTACTGACAGTTTCCTTATCACAAGCAGTAGATTATAGTTAAACATACTCATAATCTATTGTTTTTCTCAGTCAAGTAGAAATTGAATTTTTTTTTTTTGGTTTTCAATTGCTGAGAAAAACTGTTGAGATGCTTACGTAACAGTTTTGAAACGTGATCAGCTGTCTGAATGGGTTCTAAGCAATCTAAGGTTTCCGTGTTAACGGCTTTAAAAATAGAAACTTATGAATATTGCCGCTCGCCGTGTTGAGCTCGCCTCCTATCTTTTATTTACAATATTTTCTTTAGCGAGAATATAAATTTACTTTTTCCTTTTAAATCGCTCTAATTTATTTTCTATATTATATTTTTTTTATCTTGTTGCGATTTCTCTTCCTTTAGTTCTTTTATTTTCTTTTTTTTATCTTCCTGTCATTACATCGTTAGCGATATCGACGGTGACTAATGACAGTTGTTAGAAATTCCAGAGAAAAAAAAATTATGTTTTATTTTTTATTTATGAGAAGTGATAAATCAATAAAAAAATGTATCAATAAGCATTCATCTCATGTTTTTATATATATAACATGTGTTATTTATTTTTTTTTTTCGGCACTAAACTCATACAGTCGTGCTTATAACTCAAAGAAACATTAATAGTAAACTTGTAGCTGTCCGTTTTTATTTCTCTTTTTCTCTACCGCTTTAATTAATACATATTTTCAAAAATTATTTTATTTTATTTTTTTAAACTATTTACTTATATTTAAAACTACCAGATACCTATCGTTCCATAGTAAGCTCCATCACCACTCCAATCCACTAGTCTCCCAACTTTCTTCCCTCTCCATTCCCGATAATCCTCCGATGCGTTTGAACAGAAGATGGCCTAGAGACCTTCTAGTGTAGATTTATATTGAAGTCCTACTGATGAGTAGTTCTTTTCAAGCTTTGGCATGTTATTGTAATCATAATCAACCTATTTACTATATGTATATATTGTACAGTTGTAAATTTCAATAAATGGATAAAAAAAAACAAAAACATACATTATATACAACAAGTAAATTTTACTTGAGGTACGCATGATGATATAGAAGGATCAATCCTAAAGTAAATTTTAGGAAATAATTACAATGATATTTCAACAACATATAAAGAACTACTCACTAGTAGCACTTGATTAAAAGTTCTACCTTAGAGGGTCTCTTGGCCATCTTCTTTTCAGACGCCTCGGAGGTTTATCGGGAAAGGAGAGGGAAGCAAGTTGAGAAACTAACGGATGTGAGTAATTATGGAGCTTACTACGAAAGGATAGGTATCTGGTGTGGGCTAAATCAGCAACATATGGAAAATTAAGATTTTTATGGATAAGTTTATTGGGGACAAAGTAAGGAGCATTGAGGATTTTTCGAAGGATTTTGGATTGTAAGGATTCAATATGAAATGAATTGGATGGTTTAGTGAAACCCCAAAGCTTAATCTGGTTTGGGCCAAATATAGGGATAAATTTCTTTGTGACATAATATATAGCATTAAGGATTTTACGATGGATATTGTACAGTAAGGATTGGATACGAGAAGAATTTGTAGATTTAGCGGAGCCCCAAAGTTTAGCTCCATATGTCCAAAATATATACATCAAGTTAATGTGCTGTTAACTATTACAATAACATGACAAAACTTGAAAAGAACTTCTTATCAGTAGCACTTCAATAAAAATTCTACACTAGACGGTCTTCTTTTCAGACGCCTCGGAGGATTATCGGGAATGGAGTGGGAAGCAAGTTGTGAAATTAGGGGATTTGAGTGGTTATGGAGCTTACTATAAGGATAGTTATCTAGTGTGGGCTAAATCAGCAACATATGGAACATTAAGATCTTTATGGGTAAGTTTATTGGTGACGAAGTAAGGAGCATTGAGGATTTTACGAAGGGTTTTGTAATGTAAGGACTGGATACGAGAAGAATTTGTAGGTTTAGCGGAGCCCCAAAGTTCAGTTCCGTATGTCCGAATAGGTGTAATTATTGTCATATAAATAAGTCTTCTGTAATTCATTGGGAGCTTTGAACGTTTGTCTAGTAAATGTTTAGTCCGAAACTACGAGCAGTTTCTTGTCTTCAAAGTCTGGCATGTTAATTACTACTCTACTTAATATACTCGTACATAAACAAACACTACTTACATATATTTATGAATGTTTTAATATTATAAATAAAATATGAAGTTGGATTTAATTTTCATTCAATAAATAAATATTAAAATTGTTTTCAACCTCGGAGATATTATTCGAGTTTAAAACTAAATTGATGTTTATCAATCGTCTTTTTTTTTTCCTTCTTCTTTTTTTTCCTGCTCATGTTTTAATGAAATGTTTTAATTATAATGATATTAATTTTTTTTTTGTATAAAGTTCTGTTTAATTCATCAGTTTCGCCCGGCTGTTGTAAAAAATAATGAGGATATTCAAATCAGCTTCTGTATTATTTTTAAAACAAATTATAATTTGTAATTTCTTTTGGAAGGAAAAATAAAATGAATGACAAAAGCCTACAGTTATATTCTCTTAGTAATTTCACACAATTGAATAATTATGAATATTTTACTGTAATATTGAGTGACTCGTTGTTTAATTTTGTTTTTATTTTCGTATTATGTTTCTCCTAAATTCCTTTTTATTATTCTTGATTTCTCCTTTATTGCTTAGAGCTTCTCTGTTAAGTTTGCAAGAATTATTATTAGAGATGGACTAAGACGATCAGTGCTTTCGTTGGAATTCGGGTGACATCGGCAATGTACGAGGCTCTTCGTTTATAGCTTTATATCCTTTAGTCCATGTTGCTATAGGTTTTGTTTATATTTTATTTTTTCTTCTGTTTTTTTTTTGTTTTTGTTTTTTATATAAACAGACCTGTGTGTAAAGGAGTGTTCTTTTAGAAAAATAAATCCAAAGTTAGCAGTTTTTTCCTAGAACTGTTTCCAGTTAACTGTCAAATTTTGAATTCAAATTTGCCGAAAAAAGATATCGTGTAAGTCATTAAAAAAAAATTAATTTTAATTTTAAGCTCTTGTCACAATTGGAGTAAGCTTTGATCATGAATCTGGGTACTTTCAACTGGAATCGCCGTGCGTTCATGTAGCTAATGTCTTTAATTTTTTTTTATAAACGCCGGTGTCTAACGGAGTGTTTGTTTGGAAAAATAATGCAAAAATCAGCAATTAACTTAATTAGCTTAGATAGTTAAGTGTGAAATTTAGAATTCAAGCCAGCCGAAAAATATACCATATTTTTAGATTTTTTTTTTTACGAATCCGTAATATATATATATATATGTGTTTAATAAGGTTCTTGAGGTTCAGTCAGTAAGTAAAAACAAATTATTTTGGCGGCGTATCGAGACTATATTGTTATCAAAATCATGCAATACAGTAAAAAAAAATCAGGTTACAATAAAATCATATTAGTTATACAAGTTATTTCAAAACATAAAGCAAGCTATATAACACCATGTGTTAGAATAATAAAAATATATATAATT
The DNA here is from genome assembly GCA_003667255.2 of Euschistus heros. Taxonomy (NCBI): domain Eukaryota; kingdom Metazoa; phylum Arthropoda; class Insecta; order Hemiptera; family Pentatomidae; genus Euschistus; species Euschistus heros. The sequence goes on along the minus strand of RCWM02000571.1, from coordinate 50,294 downwards.
ATAGAATATAGAAGAGTATGAAACTACTTACAATGTTACTGGTGGATATGGTATCGACTAACTAAATTCTAACAATTCTAGTACACAACTGACCTGAGGAATTTTTGAAAAACAGTTACAAGGTTTATGGGAGATTTCCCTAGGATGCAGGTATAAACAGGATTTCCGTATTTAGGTGCAATACACTTATAAATGGCTAAATGATTTATATGATGTATATAAATGTAAATGTATATTATTGGTCTGAATGTATTAAATTGGAATAACAGATGTTGAGATTTGGAACGTCTGATTTTTCGTTTCTTGCGGGATTTTTAAATTTTTCTATGGCTATCATTTATTTTAAAATTATTTTGTTCATGGTGAATAATTTTGTGGGGATTAAATATAAAAGAATGTTTTGTTTGCCTGTAATGTGTGGTGAGAGCTGTTTGGTCAGATTTATTTGGGTTTTTAGTTATAGACGTGCGACTGTATTCATGTTGATAAACAAATTATTTGAGATATTCTTTCTGTTCCTACAATAAATAATAAACTGTAAAGACAAATTAAAATAAAAAATTATAATCAGTAAAGGCCATGTTTTCATTTTAATCAACCCATGTATTTTTAAGCGTAGAGTTATAAAAAATGAATAAAAAAAAACCAGTTTTAAAAAATGGTCAACATCTCTGCGCTTCATGCTGACTTATCGCCGTCTGCAAAAACAGCCGACCGTCTCTGATGATTTTTACCGTCTCTAATGATACCTGACATACCGCTGGCTATAAGCTAATTGTATTTGAAGTTAATTATAATGTATAGAGAAAATCCGTTAGATGTTATCGCAGTATCGGGTGCGCAGATGTAAATGAGGGGCAGAATTATGGGGACGGACAATTAAGACTCCACCGTGCACCGAGTTCTTTGCTTAATACTCATTGTGCGCTGTGGTAATATCTAATTGTTTTCCGCAGCGCGGTTCATAACAATCTCAAACTATTATCATTGTTACTATTCTCAATGACAATTTTCTTAATAAAATCTTATATTAATGTTTTTAAAAATATTCTTAATCTTTCATTAAAGGTTTTGATTATATAAAATTAATGAGTAATTCCGTAAATTAGGTTTTGATTAATTGAGGTTCTCGCGTGAGAAAGAAATTATTCTCGTGGAGATCGATAGTTAGATTCACTTTCTTTTTTTTTTAATGTTATATATTTGATGGCAATTATATTTATATTTGTATTTTGTTGTATAAATAAAATACAATATGTAAATGTAAATGGGTGACAGAGGCTTGTGAAGAAACTACTCATTAAGAGCTTAAAAAATATTTTATCTTCTACATTAGTAGGTCTCGAAGGAATCTTCTTTTCAGCTAGGTTAAATTATGGCATGTTTAAAGTTCATATTGAAAAGCTTTGTGAATATTTTGGGATAAATATGTCACTTGATGTTTACGGAATCTCTTTTATGGCAAAAGATCAAAACTAAAATAGTTGCCTTAGTTAGCTTCCTTGACTTAGGGTAAACCAGACAGTTATTGACATCCTATCTTAAAAATTAGAAACAAAAATATTTAGCCAAAAAAAAAAAATCATAAAATTCATTTTAAATTCTACAAGTAAACTGTGTACTTTCATTCCTGTCTATATTTTAAAAGATATCCTTATGGTGCCAATAACATATTTTACATTATTGTCTCTATCTTGTAAAATACACTCCAGGAATAATGTTTGGTACGAACGTTTTTATTCAGCTTAAAGTATAATAATAAAGGGAATATGACTGCAAATTTCAACTTTACTGGACTATTCATTCTATAATTTTAGTATGAATATTTCCAAATGTTTTCTTGAAGGTGTCACTGTCTCTTCAAGGAAAATATTGCCTCCCTACAGACATTAACTATTAAACAATTAAATCAGCTGTTAATACAAGACATTGACTCAGCTGTAACAAAATAAGCTACACTTAAAGCCGTTATATTATTAATCCCTTTATATATTTTACAGTTACTATTAATACAGTAGTAGAGGCTAATTGTTTACAATAATAACAGAACACTCTTATCACTCACAGCTGTTTATTGTTGACTTCTAATAGGCATTATGGGTAACGGTAGGCCTAGTGCATTATGGGTAAGATAAGCACTCGTATATCAGTGATAGGTATACATTTAAATATATATTGTAAAAATGAAATATTGTTTTGTTTTTCTTTTCAAGTACTAATTTCTTCTTTTTTTTTCGTTTTCAGGTAAGTTTTTGAGTATAAATCTGGATAAAACATTTCTGAGGTATTTAAGTGAGTTATTAATTTTCATTTTGTCATTATATCTTACCCTATTTTGGCAAATGTAATTCTTTTTTCCTCCCTAATTTAAGTTAAAATTTAATAATGTTGATACTTATTATTTTATAATAAATTGAAAATTAAAGTTATTCATTTTCTTCTAATTTTTATTATTTTTTACTAAACAAAGCACTGTACGTGATGATTTAAACATTCTAAATAAACAGTTGATGAGTTGTTTGCTGGGGCAGGATCTCTCTCTTTCCAATAAAACAACTTTTGTTCAAACAAATGAGCGCTCTGGGTTTTCATTAATCTCTAAATAAATACGAAACTTGCCGAACACTGGCTGAAATATTTAATTTAATTTTTTTTTTTTATGAGACAAATTTTTATTTAATTGAATAAATGAATAGAAATGTCCTTGTATTATTCGCACTCGCCAGCTTTCTGTTAGATTTCTGAAGTTCCTTTACACTGTGATTGCTTCAGGACCGTGGGTTGTCTTGATATATTCGTAAAATCCCATTCTTCCACCATAGATATTTTCCAGTATTGACTCGATATGTTAGTATATATATATATCTTTACTGTTACTATTAAATGTTTAATAAGGTTCTTGAGGTTCAGTCAATAAGGTTTTTTTTTTTTTTTTTTTTTACACCAAGAGGTACTACCCTGTGTGTATATGTATATATATATATATATATAGAGAGAGAGAGAGAGGGAGAGAACAATATATTCCTTGAAACGTCACCAAAATAGTTGTTTTTTATTTATTGACTGAACCTCAAGAACCTTACTAAACAATTATATATATATATATAATTGTTTAGTAAGGTTCTTGAGGTTCAGTCAATAAATAAAAAACAACTATTTTGGTGACGTTTTGAGAATATATTGTTCTCATAATCATGCCCTACAGTGAAAAACCAGGTTACAATAAAATTATATAAGTTATACAAGTTATTTCAAAACATAAAGTTAGCTACAGTACAAGTAGGTATATAACAACATGTGTAGGATAATAAAAATATATATAATTACAGACTATAGAGGAGTATGTTACATTCTGTAATTATATATATTTTTATTATCCTACACATGTTGTTATATACCTATACTGTAGCTAATAACTTTATGTTTTGAAATAACTTGTATAATTTTATTGTAACCTGTTTTTTCACTGCAGGGCATGATTATGAGAACAATATAGTCTCAAACGTCGCCAAAATAGTTTTTTTTTATTTATTGACTGAACCTCAATAACCTTACTAAACATATATGTGTGTGTGTATATATATTAAAAAATATTTATTAAAATGAGAATTATTTCATAATTATATATATATATTATATATATATATATATATATATATATATATATAATATATATATATATATTTTTTTATTTATTTTTTTATTTTTTTTTATTTGTCTTTGAAAGATCAATACAAATTGTGAGAACAATAGAGGTTGAGAAGGGACTAACCGATGAAGAGATAATACAAAGACCCGGACTATATACCTGGATACCTGGGTTCCCTGTGGTAGAGGTGAGGTTGGGGCAGCGTCTGTCATTCACGTACCCCACTCGCTTTCCCGTCAGGTCGGGACTACTGTAATTTACTGTCTGAGAATGTTAGGACCAAATCTTATTCTTCTTGCTAATCCTTATGACTGGTATCATACACACACACACACACAGACACATATATATATATATATATATATATATATATATATATATATATATATCTATACATATATGTTTAGTGAGGTTCTTGAGGCATAATATTATATAAGTTATACTAGTTATTTCAAAACATAAAGTTAGCTACATTACAGGTATATAAAAACATGTGTAGGATAGTAAAATTATTTATAATTACAGAATATAGAGGAGTATGGAACTACTTACAATGTTAATGGTGGATGTGCTATTGGTATCTACTTACTACTAAATTATAACAATTCTAGTACAAAACTGAACTGGGGAAATTTCCTTAAAAACAAAAAAAGATAAGGAATGGGAATTTCCAAAACGTCCAAAAAAAAAAAAAAAATTAATAAAATAACAACTGACATTGACATTAACATATAGTATTTAACAATATAGTCTCGAAACGTCGCCAAAATAGTTGTTTTTATTTATTAACTGAGCCTCAACAACCTTACTAAACATTTAATAGTAACGTTCAAGAAATTTATCCATATATTTATATATATATATATATATATATATATATATATATATATATATATATATATATATATATATATATATATATATATATATATGATTAATAATGTTCTTATGGTTCAGTCAATAAATGAAAACAACTTTTTTGGCGACGTTTCGAGACTATATTGTTCTCATAATCATGCCCTATAGTTGAAAAAACAGGTTACAATAAAATTATATGAGTTATACAAGTTATATCAAAACATAAAGTTAGCTACAATATAAGTATATAACAACATGTGTTAGAATTATAAAAATATATATAATTACAGAAAATTCCCTAGGAATAATTAAGTTAAAAGGACTGGTTAATGGTATTTCCAAGATGCAGGTACAAAAAGTTTTCGGTGTAATATACTAATAAATGGAAAAATGATTTATATGATGTATATAAATGTAAATGTATATTATTGGTCTGAATGTATTAAATTGGAATAACAGATGTCGAGATTTAGAACGTCTGATTTTTTGTTTATTGCGCGATTTTTAAAATTTGTCTATGGTTATCATTTATTTTAAAATTATTATTCAATCATATTTAAAAGAACGTTTTGTTTCCCTGTAATGTGTGGTGAGAGCTGTTTGGTCAGGTTTGTTCGGGTTTTTTATTTTTTAGACGTGCAACTGTATTTGTGTTGATACACTCATCGTTTGAGATATTGTTCCGATGCACCAAAATAAGATTTGCCAAAACTATCTTCGCACGGTATTTCGTAAATAATATTAGACTGTAATTCTAACTTATCTATATCTTTGGGTTTGGTGAATTATTTATCAATGGTTCCTAAATAAGAATATAATATGTTTTATCGATGTATGTTTATGAATTTTAGTCTCTTCAAGTTTCGAGTTTCATTTTCATTAGTATTACTTACGGTATGCTTTATTACATACTTAATTAACTCCATGTTAATTAATTCTATATGGCCGTCAATTAATTTCACTCCGAGGACAGAAAGCCCCCAACGAAAAGGCTAGGGGGAATGTTTAGAAAGAGATTAGGTCGGGGAAGAGAGTGCTAGGGCGGAGTATTGATCGGGGAGCTCTCTCTATACCTTCCGCCTCTTCTATACAGCTCTTCACAACGCGCCGTCTTAGCGAATTTATTAACACCTTTAGTCTTTTTTTAAAAATAATATATATCATAAAAAATAAATATATTATATATATAATATTTTTTAATAATACTTAGACTGATGACACATGATTATTATCAGTAAACAATGATCCCTTGATTGCCTCCCAAACACTCCAATCCCATATCCTAACCCTTCAAGAATGTTGTCAAAAATGGAGAATCAAAATAAATCCAAAAAAATCTCACCAAATAACCTTTACCCTTCGTCGTAAACCCACGACTTCCTGTCCTACAGTATCCTTTAACAAGATTCCATCAATCCCTGTTGAACAGATCCGCTACCTAGGACTCCACTTGGAAAAACGCCTAACTTGGAATCCGCATACAAGACTAAAACGACAAGAAACTGCCCGTCGTTACAGAATACTTCAACATTTACTAGACAAACGATCAAAGCTCCCAATTAATTACAAAAGACTCATATACATGACTGTGATTAGACCTATTTGGACGTACGGAGTTGAGCTTTGGGGCTCCAACTGAACCATCCAATTCATCTTATATCCAACCCTTACATTACAAAACCCTTCGTAAAATCCTAAATGCTCCTTACTTTGTCAACAATAAACTTATCCATCCATAAAGACAATGTTCCATATGTTGCTGAATTGGTCCAAACCAGGTTCCTTTTCCTTTTCATAACCACTGAAATCCACAAGTTTCTCAACTTGTTTCCCACCCCATTCCCCATAATCATCCGAGGCATCTTAAACGGAGATGGTTTTGAGAATGGTGTTTTTCCCAGTCTCGGAGAAATTGAGTTGTTTTTTTTATTTGTTATATATGCTAGTTTATGTACATATTTTTACTATTTATACTGTGTTTTTTTGAGTTCATATATACTCGTACATAAATGAATTTATTAACAAAATAGCATTACTGGAATACCTCTATTTTGCTACTTCCTTGTCATATCTATGTATATTACTTGAGTGACACGAAGCGTGGATATCGCTGAGGGAGTAAGGAACTGATAAGATAGAACTGTTACCAGAGGCTCATTGTTCCCTTGATTTTATGTTCAACAATATTTGAGAACTTGTTTATTTAAATTTATTATAATTTATTCTATTCATATTTTACTCGTCATTGAATTATTAATATCGGCATTGATAACATACTTCCTGTTTATACTTATATTTGGTGTATAATTTAATATTTAAATCAGGGTTTTAAATCGATAATTAAAAGTAATAAAAATAAAAATAAAATTCGATCAAGATTTTTTATCTGGAATTTTTAAAATCACATGATGATTTTTATTAAGATCGATTTTTATTTTTGATCTTAAGTGATGAAAATCAAATTCTGATCATTATTTTTGAACAAAAGTTTTTGTTTACAAACATTTGTGTGTAATTTGTGTGTAAAAGGTGATTTTTATTTTCTGATCAACATTTTTTTTATTGCAATTTAATCATTATTATTTATGCAATCAGTGAGGGATCATAATTTTTAATCAAATCAATAAACATCAAAGATAAATTGAAATTTTTATTTATAAATCAGGAATGATTTTTAAATTTAAAATCAAATATAATAATTATATGATTTTTTGGAAAAAATAATTATTGATTTCAAATCCTGATTTAAATATTATGTGATGACAAGACATTGACTTTTATCTCAGTCAAAGTGTACTGTACTTTGCCGTAAAACATAAGAAAATTAAATTAACAAAAGACATTAGAAATATATTTACAATAATAAATTAACGAATGATGGATATAAAGTTATTCCTTGCTTATTATTGTCTGTTTATTTCGGTTAACGTCACTTTATGCTGCTATGGCTAATCGGACGATGCTACGGTGGGAGTCCTAAATTTTGCCTATCCGGGTATAATTAGGATAGGGATCTTTAACGAGTACCTGACATCGCACAGGCTCGGGACCCCCATTTTACGTCCCTTCCGAAGGACGGCATAGCTAAGGATTTTTTACTCCCTTTAAAAAATCCTAAGGTCATCTGTCGGGCTTCGAACCCGCGATCTTGGGTTTATAGTAGGTTGCTATGCTAACCACTAACCACAGATGACCATAGAAGAATCTTATTTACTTTAATTTCGTAATCTCCTCAACCAATTTATGCTTGATATGTACGCAAAAATAGAAACAAACAGACTAAACTGTCTTCGAAAAAATCAAAAAAGTTGAGAAGTTGAGACTCAAAATGGTAGAGCTGCCTCGAAGCTTCACTGGAGGACTATCAAAATAATATTAACTTTTGCAAATTGTCAAATTTACTTATTGAAATCATTCTAAGAATGGAATTCTTTAGGTTTATTTAAGTAATAATAATTATCAACGTTAAGTTTAACTTTTACTAATTTAAGTTGTCTTCATTCTAATGATATTAACCGTAGCGGAGCAGGGTACTTTCAGCTGGTAAGGTATAAATGTTTATTTTTGACCATTAAAAAAAAAAATTCATAAACAAATAACCGTAAGACTTTGTTTATAGGTAAGTGACCTTAAATAGGTTCAAAATGAACCTCCCTACCCGAGATACCCCTTTGGCCAACGATATTCCGAACACCCTGTATATGTATTGGTTTTGGAATTTCTAATTTTATCAGTCCGTCTCTATTTTCTCTCTGTGACATTTTCGTGATAAGATTGATTTAAGGGGAACGGGTAACTAGTCCATTTGTATACCTACTTATAAAAAAAACAGATACCTATTATTAGTGAACTACTTTTCCAAAGTCATTTAAGGCTTGGTAGAGGTAGGAGGGTAGAGACCCAAGGTAATAATTTATGCCATAGGCTACCTGAGGTAGAAGGATTGTAGAGTGCAGCGATAGAAAATACATCTAATAAATCTCTAACTACTAACTTATTGTTAGTACAGTAGTAATGATACATTCAAATAAGACTTATTGTATTATATTATCCTGTTCTTCGGGCAATAATTTATCTTCAATAGAGACGTTACGCAATAAGCGGTCCGGCGAAAGAAGGCAAACCTTTTGTCAGATCTCAAAATGGAAACATAAGAATTAGGTAGGCGTTGGGGGCGCGTAGGTGTTTCCTTTCAACTCCACAACAACTCGTAATGATACAACCTTTTCGTCATGTTTCTTTTGATCCCCAACTCTTTTTGAAGTCTGTTACGATATTTTCGTCTCAATTAGAACCTTATTTAGCCAATTGATGTAATTCATATTTTTGTCGTCTAGATGGGGCTGTTATTAATTGCTTCATTGTGTGTTGATTTGCCCAAATATTTTTTTTTGGTTGTCATAACCAAATTTGTGTCGCGGCTACTGTTTCTAAATATGGATATCCGTGTTTGACTGTATAACAAAGCCGATTGTATTCTATGATTCTTATAATGATCATATGTTAAGCATTTTAATATTTAAAAAGCAGTCTGGTGATCAACAAATCTATTTATTTTTTTTTTTATTTTTTTTTATATATACTTGATTGATATCGACAACTGTATACAATAAAGAAAATCATTATTTCAAGGAGGGTAAATATTTTGATTTTGATTTAATTTATTCAATATTACGATTTAAATGAATTTACAAGACTAAAGCGACAAGAAACTGCTCGTCGTTACAGACTACTTCAACATTTATTAGACAAACGTTCAAAGCTCCCCATTCATTGCAAAAGACTTATTTATATGACTTTGATAAGACCTATTTGGACGTACGGAGTTGAGCTTTGGGGCTCTACTTTACATAGCGGTACGGTGTTATAAAGAGCTTGAAAATGAAAACAACTTTTACTGTAGGTATCCTTTAATGATATTTCACTGATCCCTGTTGAACGGATCTGCTACGTAGGACTCCAGTTGGGCAAGCGGCTTACTAGGGATCCACATGCAAGACTCAAACGACAAGAAACTGCTCGTTGTTACAGACTACTTCAATATTTACTTGCCTCAAAGCTCCCAATTAATTACAAACGACTCATTTACATGACTGTGATTAAACCTATTTGGACGTACGGAGTTGAGCTTTGGGGCTCTACTAAACCATCCAATTCATCTCGTATCCAATCCTTACAATCCAAAATCCTTAAAAAAATCCTCAAAGCTCCTTACTTTGTCACCAATAAACTTATCGATAAAGATCTTAATGTTCCATATGTTGCTGATTAGCCCAAACCTGATACCTATCCTTTCATAGTAAGCTCCGTAATCACTCAAATCCACTTTTCTCTCAACTTGCTTCCCACTCCATTCCCGATAATCCTCCGAGGAGTCTGAAAAGAAGATGGTCTAGAGATCTTCTGGTGTCGGATTTTAAATGAAGTAGTTCTACTGATGAGTAGTTCTTTTCAAGTTTTAACATGTTATTATAATCGTTGTCAATACATTCACTTGATGTTAATATTTTGTGCAGTTGTAAATTTCAATAAATATATATAAAAAAAACAAAAGCAAAACAACTTAAAAACAATGAAACTTTTAGCCTAAAAACGAAAAAATCAGTCGGGAGGAATATTTTCCCAGTCAGGGTATAAAAGGGATATATTTTTTTTAACTCTCCCAACTGTAACTTCATGACTTTCTCAATAAATTCTACAATCAACAATATCTTCAGTTCACAACAATTTTTAGTTTGTTATTGCTACCTTAAGTCTTAGGAATACGCTTACATAATGTAATAAGTTTTTTGGTATACCTTGGTATACCTGGTATACCTTCAGCTGATGAGTAGTACTTTTCAAGTTTTGACATGTTATTGTAATCGTTATCAACACATATACTTGATTTTTAAATTATGTACAGTCGTGAATTTCAATAAGTGGGTATGAAAAAAACAAAACAACAAGGGATTAAAAGTATTATACGTACTTCAATTAATGGTTAAATTAAGTTAACAATCGACTAATGATTCTTTGGAATAAATAATTTTAAAGGAATAGCGGTTTCAATTGTGACTATTTTTATTCGAATTCCTTAACGGTTGGCCCTTGCGACAAATCCCTACGCCTTGGTCCCTTAGGGGTCGAATTAGTGAGATTCAACAGTATTTGAAAAAGATTACAGCTGTCTTCAAAATTATGAATAAGAATTTACAATTTTACTATGCTTGCTATAGTTCCTTGAGTTGACGGTAGAGGGAGGTATGTTGGCGGGAATCGTTTTTATCATTAGATATCATTATTATACTGCCGGTGTATACTTACCTAACATCCGCATAAGTAATGTTCCACGAGTCCTTTTCAGTACCATTTTGAAATCTAGAATTTTTATTGGTTTTGCACAAATTAATGGTTGCACAACAGTAAACCCAATATTAACTGCATTCAAGCTGAGTACCTGGTTTCCTTGTAGTTCTTGTGACCCGTTCTCACGGACTGGGGCTACAAGGCTGTATCCAATGGCTTCCTTGTTTCCTATGATAGAATGTCTGACAGGCTGCGTTTAATAAAATTTTGCAAATATAATATCTGTACCTCGGAGATACACAACACTATGTCCTTTTTTTTTATTTTACCAAAAATACATTATTACGTATTATTATTCACCTTTTTCCCCTTTTTACAGTGGTATAGATTTCTATGTCCTACACAAAATAGTTGTAAGGTAAGTTACACATAAAAATGTTTTTATTTACTAATTTATTTTTTTGGGGGAAGGGCATAACGTCCTTATGTATTCCCATTTAGGGCAGGAAGGACGGGTTACCAACCTATTCTAGCCTGGATAAAAAGTCAAAATTTATTTTGTACACATAATTATAATAATCAGTTTAGGAATTGATTTTTTTTTTTTTTTTTAATTGCTCTCCTGTAAAGCTAAGAAAATGTGACTTAGTGTAATTGTCATAATTAATTACAATTATTATCATTGAAACATATATACTTTTTATTGTTAAACACAAAGACGCTAATTTTCAAATTCTTTATCTGACTTATACATGAAACACCTACCATTTGTTAAACTGTTCACTCACTTGCAGACTCAAAAATTCTTTTCTCTTACACCAATTTCCATCGATTCTATCATACAAAAAAATCCAATCCTTCATAAACGGTCCAACATCAAAACTCCAACAGCGACTAAATATATACACTTGCTAAATAGAATATGGACATACACCAACAAATATACAGGACTACAAAAAGTACATATATTTCAATAAAAAATACTAATCTCGAACTCATCTTAATACAATTAGGATTTATGAATTAATTACCACTTCTATTGAGATTATTTTCTTAGAATACTAGTTTCGATGGCTAAACATTCATCTTCAGTTCTGTATTATATATATTAAACTTTTCAAAAATGCAAAACAAGGAATCAAATATAGGTACTCACCTGAGGAGATCTAACAGATATCTGGAATATATCCATAGTGGGAGTGGAAGGGACTGGTAGGTTACATTTTTGGGATTTTTCCCTATGACTCATTCGATTTTTTCTGTTTCTATTGGAAATAAATTTAAGATGGGGCTATTGGAAATGTTTATCTGGCCATTCAAACAAAAATCTGGATCGGTTTTAAACTATTTTATTATTTTTAATGATTTATAAATATTTAATATTAGGTTATTTTCTACTTGGTGCATTATTTTTTCGTCTTTGTTGAATTTATGGTTATTTTCATTTAGATGGATAGCGAAATTGGTATTTTGGTTCTTATTTATTGTATGCTCTTATATGTTCTTTTACTCTTTGATTTCCCGATCGTGCAGTTTTCCTGTGTATTTATCTTCACAGTCATTACATTTTAGTTCGTATACGCCGCTTTTTTGGAAAGGGTATATTTTGTCTTTAGGCGAAGGGGAGTATGATGACTATGGTTTATCTATTTTAAATGCTGGATTTAAACCTTATGTTTTTCACCTGTGAAAAAAAAAGGAGATTACAACGAGGCTTCGCTAAAAAGATACACTCTCAAACGTACCAAATCTATATTAATTCACTAAGTCTGAATCGAGTTATATAAAAATTTATTATGACTATATTTTATTTTATCTAAATATTCGTATTTTTAAATTTTCCTGTTGTAAATAACTACGAATTGGTAATAATTCAACGCTAAAACCTTTCAGTTTTCTCTAATTTTTAATGCTTATTTTATAAAAACAAAATAGATTAAAATCATATTTGTGTCTTATTAAAATACGTGTTATACCATTAAGCCATTTTACATTTATTTAGATTTTAATAACTTCACTGAACTTCCTTTTTTTAATCTAATCTGTCCATAGTGTAATAATGAATTTTTTTTTATACATTTTTTTTTAAATTTTTACAGCAGTTATTTTCTGTAGTCAATCAACAATAAATTAACAATAGAACATTTTTTATGATGTCTTTATTATAGATCTCTGAGTTATTCGTGGTAGTGATAAATATTTATTCATATTTTAACATAAAGTTTTGTAAAACATAATATTATATTACAAGGAATCGAGTCGATACTCGAAGGCAGAGAGAAGTTATGAGGCCGAGAGGGTTTCCGAGGAAAGCGATAAGGAAGATAAAAACGAGCGGCGGTATTTTGCCTGCCCGCCCCGACTCAAATATATTGATAACTTTCTCGGCTACATTTAACTTTTTCTGGAGTGTTAAATGACTTGACTATTTTCTTTATGATCCGAACATGTTAGATAAATATTCAAACGGGTTTCGAATCTTAAACACATATTTTTTTTTTTTCTAGTCACTTCTGAGAATTAAACACTTCTTTATTGTGTTTAATTATGACTCGATTATGGTGTGAAGTTGGGATGAACCTTTTCGGCTTATTAAGTAGAAACGTGTTGGTTTTCGTATTCATGTAAATTAGTGATTTATTACTGGTACTGAAAAATCGATTCTTGATTCTCGACGCCTCAGTGAGCAAACCAAATCTATCAACATAACCAAAACAAGCATTTACTATCAAACTTATAAAAAATATATACTCGTAAGTTAATAGGTGTTTTATAAAAGCAATTTAATCTCCCAACATTATTTATCCAAAAACCATATTATATCAACAATGATTTTCTAAAATGGGCAACGTTTCATGGTTATTGCCACATTTTCAAGCCCTAAAACATGCGAAAACATACATGTACGACAAATACGAATTAAGTATTGATAATGTGAAATAATATTCATATCAGTACACAACATATATAATTAACGAATTACTTTTCATGTCCAATAATATATGGATCCGTCTGATGAAACAAATAAAAACATTTAATGGCTAAAAAAGTCGTCCTGGTATTGCATCTTGTCTTATCTACATATATTAAAACTTAAATGAATGAACAAATAAAAACATTATAAATATATAAAAAATAAAAAATATGAAAAATGTACAATGTTCTATCATATTGCTATGATTTTGCAAAATTTATGATTTTGTTACGGCTATTGCTAAACTATTATAATTACCTTATATAACGACAAATCTCATGGATCACATGCGTCACACTGCAATAAGGTCTAAAGGTTTTTTTTTTTTTTTTTTTTTTTTTATTATGGATTAATTGAAATTTACAACTGTATACAATATAAAATATGATACATCTAGTAAATGTGATGACAATGATAAAAATGACAAGTCTTGTTTTTAAAGCACCTACCCATGGTAGCACTTATAAAGGTTCTTTATTATGCCCGAGGCCATCTTCTTTTCAGGCGCCTCGGAGGATTATCTGGAATGGAATGAGAAGCAAGTTGTGATACTAATGGATTTGAATGGTTGTGGAGTTTTATCTAAAGGTTAAGTTTAAATATTTAATTTGTTTATCAATAGTGCATAGTGGGCTCCTATTTTTTGTCTATCTTTTTTGTTATTTTTTTTTTTGTTATGAAAATGGATTCTAAAATTTTTCTTTTGTAATTGTTTTTTTCATAAAATAAAATGTTGGTTTTTAAAAATTAAATTTGTGATTATTGTTTATTACATGTTGTGCCGATGCTGTTTTATTGATATTTTTTTATGTTTTTGGTGTCTGAATTATGCGGTTTGATTCTATTTTCAAATTTTAGAATCCATTTTTAGGATCGACCTCTTCAAGTCGATCAACTCCCAGTCCCCGTTGAAGCTGGGAATTCCTTATAAACCAGGGTACGTTAACCGCCATACGTAGAATTCTGGGTAACGGTCGGGTTAAGAGGAGGCAGCAAACTGGCCTGACACGCGCTACACCGACCAGTTCGATCCTTACGCTTCACTTCGAGTTTACATTTTTCGATAGTTCATTCCTATAACCTCACATGTAAACAATCACTTCTATAGTTTCAACTTGGATTGTGTTGTTTAGTTGTTATATTGATATTTTAGTCTTCTTAACTGAAAATAAGTGAAACAGAAGTTAACAAAATGAATTTCATAAAGGATTAAGTGTTTTATCAATTCATGTTTTCTTATTCCCTCTTATCTTATGTGTAAAAGTGTTACAAAACTTAAGAACATTAATTTGTTTTAAGAACTTAAGAACATTAATTTGTACATGGATTTGGTGTTTTATATATTTTTATTTGTTGTATCAATTTAAGTGATAAAATTTCAGTATGCTTATTTTGTGAATGCATTCTTTGTCATCCATAATACTTATTGCCCTAAACTGAGACAGATTGTATAATTATTTCAATAAAACATATCGATCTAAAAAAAAATCTGAGAAAGTATATCATAGGTTTTATATTTTCTTATTTCTACTTCCCTTGAGAAAATATAGCAGAAATTAACATCATCACTTTCAACTAGGATTCTGTCTTATAATGGATTATAAGACATGGAGAATTGACAATGTAAAAATAATCACAAATTAAGAGGTAAATGACACGTTACTATATAATTGTAAAACTGTTGGTATAATGTTGTAGATTAATGTGTTTTAAAAAAAATTTAGAAGCCTGATGATGGAGCATTGTCTCGGAAACATGTAGCTACAAATGTTAAATAAATAGGAGTTATGAAAAAAATAAATACTTAAGGATTCTGTCTTTTAAATATTTATAATTTGTTATTTACACTTCCCTCACATCACAAAGTTTATCAAGAATTAACATTACTGGTGGTTTAGTATTATATTAATTAATTCAAAATTGATTTAGTTTCTTATATTTTGACATTTTCTTATTTCCACTTCATTATTTTCATATTTCTCATTTTAATATCAGAAGGTAAACAGAAGTTAATATTACTTTGAACAGGGATTTAAAGTTTCTCCGTAAATAAATGAGAATAACCTTTCCCCTCGAAAAGCAGCGACTAAAACACCGAAATAAATCGGAAGAAGGTAAGAATCGATAAAAGGTATTCTCGGCGCGCGTAGGGGCTGCCTCCTCTTAACCCGACCGTTACCGAATTCTATTTTGGAATGTCTGTAGTCTATTTTTGGTTAATTTAGAAGTGTTGTGCCAGACAGGACAGGAGTAGGTGAGTAGGGGCGCAGCATGGTTTTGTATACTAAGATATATTTCTGATGAGGAAACTATCGGCGAAGTTTCCAACACCAACAGAGCTAGGGCGTATCAAAAAAGAACCCAGACGTAAAAATATAGGTTTAAAACGTAAGTTTTTTTTGTTTTTTTTATTCAAATCATAATTTTGAACATCTGAGAAGGATCGAGCCAGATCGGTCTAATCCTAAAGGAGCTCTCTCATCGCAGCCTGCCTCCTAGTCAAGGCAGTGTTATTTATTATAACTGATCCTATACTATAAGATGAAGAACGCTGAGGAACCAAATTTGAACCGCGGCCAAAAATCCGTTGGCCACTTAGGAGCTGTTTTCGCAGGCTTCCGGGCCAGCTGGCGGAAGCGCATCAATGAAACTTCCGCTACCCGATCAACTCCCTATCATGAAGGCAGTTTATTGCAAGTTATATTTAACACCTAAATACCTTTATCTTTATTACGCCTGCGCAGAGGTATTAGATACTTCACATTGTTTCAACCTTACTATATCTACCAGTGCCAGAATACCCGTTACACGATTAACTATTCATTAGAGATGACTAGTCGCCTGGCAAACTAGCCTATTAGTCGGGCGAACTGATCATTGCTTCACATTGAGTATAGTGACATCGGCAATATTAGGGACGCTTCGTTTATAGCTTTATAGCCGTTTGTACATTTAGCTACAGGTTTTTGTTTATCTTATATTTTTTTCTTCTGTTTTTGCAAACGTTCCAGTGTTTAACTGAGTGTTTTTTTTTAGAAATACAAAGCAAAAGTCAGAAATTTACTGTACCCTACTTGGATAGTTAATTGAAGGTTATGGTGTGTGAAGGGGTTATGTAGCAAAACACAATTTTGAGTAATTTATGTGGCTACAGGTTTTTGTTTATCTTATACTTTTTCTTTTGTTTTTAGCAAGCGGAAGTGTTTTTTGTTTTTTTTACAAAAATAAAGTAAAAATCAGCAACTTACATTAATTATCTTATATAATTAATTTTGAAATTCAAACAGAAAAATATATCGTTTTTATGGATTCACATAATTAAAAAAAAAAAGTATCTTACATGTAATTGTAAATAAACTCGTAACGTAAATTCCTAAAATATCAGTTTCCTTTTCGTATTCTAATCTTTATATTATATATTTTTATATTTATATGATTATTTTTATTATATAGATCAAGGTCAAACGATATGCCTGCCTTTAATCTTCTGCTTTGCCCAATTTACATTCTAGAATTAATAGGATTAAATTACTCCAATAAAAAATGAAATGAAATTAACCGTTAATTATTATCCGAAGAAAACACTGTTGAGGAAAAATTGGGAAGGGATTTAAAACGAGACTTTTTTCATTCAAACTAATATAGCTCCGTAACGGTAGGTCATAGCCACAAATTTTAAATTTCAAAAAATATTTTCCGTTAGATTTCTGTTCAGAAATTTTAACATGAGCAACACTAACAGAGGTTGTCAAAATGTTAGATTTTTGACTTTGCAAAAAAAAAACGTTACATCAAAAAAAGTTTAGAACGCAGCCAAAAGACTTATCTATGTAAGAAATAAAAAATTTTAAAGGTTACTGATGCTCTTTATTCAAATATTTTAGAAGTTATCGATTTTGTTTTTTGTTATTATCATAATCTTTCTTGAAGTTCGATTGATGATAGATAAAAAGCAGTTTCTATTCCATGAATAAATAATGAAGTGTAAATATGAATCTAAAATAAAAATTATAACCAATAAAGAACATGTTTTTATTTCAAGCAGGGTTGGGCGATAGTCGATAGTTACTATCGATGGTCACTATCGATAGATCTTTTTTAATAATTTCAAGTTTTGAAACTCTCGGAATTATGCTGATCTGTCTCTGTCCAGTGTCGAGTTGTTTTGAAATTGAATTCGGAATTCCTAGAGCTCAAGGGTTCTCTCAAAGATTAAGCAAAAGGAAAGCAGAAATGCTGGTTTTTCTTTCGGGAAATATGTGGCTCAAGGAGCACACTTGACTCTTGAAATATTTCGTTATTTTTATTTTCTGAAAGATTTGTTCATTATTATTGTAACCATATAAATTGTAAATACCTTTTTTTTTTTAATTTTAATTCAAATAAATTAGTTTTTTTCTCTCATCTTTATGATATAATCTTATAATTTATAGCCTTTCAAATTTTAAATAGTAAGTAGGTAATTGAATTTAATTAAATTAGTTTAAATTCTTTATTGAATAGCTTTGGAAAATAGAGAAGAAACTATCGAAAAACTATCGATAGTTCTCAACCGATAGCATCGGCCTATCGATAGTGCTTACTATCGACTATCGCCCAACCCTAATTTCAAGTACTCATATTTTTAAGCGTCAATTATAAATATAAATTTATAAAATGGCCGACTAGTTGACGCATTATGACAACAAATGCCGACTACACGAACAGCTGATCAGTCGCCCCATCTCTACTATTCACGGATTGTTAAAACTATATAATCACTTTTATTAAAATAATAATAAAATCCTGTTAATACCTCTATATATTAACAGTTTTAATGCTATTTTTAAAATCTGAGTTCCTATGAGTTGATTTATTCCCCTATTCCAACCTAGAGCCCTGTATTAAAGCACTATAAAACAAATAGGTCTCATTATTTTGAGATAGCGGAATGAAAGTTGTTACGACTAGTTTCATATCTCCGTCGCGTGTGCTATGAATTCTATAAATTATACCGTTGATAACAGAGTTTCTTGTTAAAATAATTTGCTCGTTTTGTAACAGTGTTATATAACGAGGGGAAGAAATAAAAAGCTTCTTAGGAATATGTCTTGTAACTCTAATTTTATTATGATATATTGGTATCATAATTTATTATATATTTGTCAAATACCACTCACTCATTTAACACGAAATTTCAGAAACCACCGAACGGATTGGAATGAAATTCGATATGTAGCTTCCTCTAGTGCCGTAGGTGCTCGCTAAAAAAGGAATTTAAAAAAATCGGCCTGGATAGCAGCTAATTCGCGAAAAATGCGATTACAATTTTTATGGGGTGAATAATAATAGATTGATTGTCATATGGTATTTGGAGATAAGCTAAGTTAAAAAATAAGTTAGATGTTTAAGCCGAACACTTTGACCACAAATTAAGTTCCTTATAGTTGTAAACAAACAAAAATACGATCGATGTCGAAACCTTATAATATGGTACTTTCTGTGAACTGTGATGGTGGCTGCAGAGGTGGACCCTTACAAGTTTGAGTTGTTTCGTGACGAGAAGCTATTAAAAGACTTATGTTAAAGAGGAGGTTAAAAGACTTATGTTCTCTGGTGATGACATGTAAGGCCAGTTCGATATAGGGACAAAAAACTGATAAGAATCAGTGAGTTCTATCAAGTGTATGATTCTCTTCAGTATCGTCTCATGTTCCATGGAGAAGATGGGTACAGTGTTAACAGCCCTCAGTGGGACCCAAACTCCAATACACCACTTGAGAAAGCTCTGTCTGCAGCTGATTTTTACGTCTAAATGTTAGTGGAGCGAGGAGGTGAAGAACCTTATTTACTTTAATTTCGTAATCTCCTAAAACCAATTTATGCTTGATATGTACGCAAAAATAGAAACAGAAAGACTAAACTTTATTCGAAAAAATCAAAAAAGTTGAGAAGTGGAGACTATATTCACTTAAAGTTTGCCATAGGAAAAGCTGATGATCTGTTTCGGAGCTGGGTAAGATGGTAGTGCTGCCTCGAAGCTTCACTGGAGGACTATCAAAATAATATAAAATTAACTTTTGCAAATTTTCAAATTTACTTATTGAAATAATTCTAAGAATGGAATTCTATAGGTTTATTTAAATAATAATAATTATCAACATTAAGCTTAACTTTTACTAATTTAAGTTGTCTTCATCCTAATGATATTAAACCGTAGCGGAGCGGGGTACTTTCAGCTAGTTATTTATAACCATGTATTATTTGTTCATTAGAGTCCAGCTAATTTGGATCATAGCCCTATCCGGATCACCGAAAGACCGGATTAAACGGAATTAACTGTTAAAGATACCGTACACTACAACGTTAAAAAAAAAAAAAACACTGATTCGTCAGTAATTATATTAATTATATACTTTATAAATGTTTTTGGCATTTCTTTTTTACACTAATAGACTTGTTTCTTCAGGTTATTTTTATTTTGATTACTACATTGTGTAAGCGTATTTCTAAGACTTAAGATAGCACTAACAAACTAAAAATTGTTGTGAACAGAAGATATTGTTGATTTTAGAATTTATTGAGAAAGTCATGAAGTATTCAGTGGGAAGAGTTTAAAAAAAAAATCCTTTTTATATCCTGGCTGGGAAAATATTCCACCCAATTGAATTTTTTGTTTTCTAGGCTAGAAGTTTCATTGTTTTTTAAGGGTTTTTTTATATGTACATTTATTGAAATGTACAACAGTACAAAATATATACATCAAGTAAATGTATTGACAACGATTATAATAACATGTTAAAGCTTGAAAAGAACAAAGTAGCACTTTATTAAAAATTCTACACTCTCTAGACCGTAGAAGGATTATCGGGAATGGAGTGAGAAGCAAGTTGAGAAACTAACGGATTTGAGTGGTTGGATAGGTATCTGGTGTCGGCTAAATCAGCAACATATGGAACATTTAGATCTTTATGGATAAGTTTATTGGTGACAAAGTAAGGAGCATTTAGGATTTTTCGAAGGATTTTGGATTGTAAGGATTGGATACTAGACTAGAGCCCCAAAGTTCAACACCGTACGTCCAAATAGGACTAATCACAGTCATGTAAATGAGTCTTTTGTAATTAATTGGGAGCTTTGAACGTTTGTCTAGTAAATGTCGAAGTAGTCAATAACGACGGGCAGTTTCTTGTTTTGTTTATGTTATGTATAGTTATGTTAATAATCACTGCCAAAATTAAATTATGTAATTTTTTTTTTTATTGTAATTGACGTTTAAGGAAAGTAGTAGGTTGAAATGTTTTGTCTGTTACTCCTAAAATGAATTTGCTTCCATTATTGTTCAAAAGACGTTTTTCCTATTCCTAACATTAAAAATTTTTTTTTTTTTAAATAGATCTAATTAAATTGCTATTAGTTTATCTATTATGGTAGCAATAAATAGTTCTCAGATATCAATTATTTATTGCATGTTCTACCTCATCAGATATCTAATAGTGAATATTGAAAGATATTTTCAGTGTTAATTTATCATTCTGTTGATTTAAAATGAACGTTTTAATTGACGATGGAGATTGGTTTCGTCACTAAAAGAATACAAAATAAAGCCGTCATGATAAATGCTGTCATCAGAGCTAATAAATTATTCATGGCTAATAATTTAATCAGTGACACGATTCTGATTACCGAATTTATAATTTCCTTTATTGATAATATTTATTACTTTTAATTAGATTATATCAATTTAAAAAAAAATATTTTTGGTATCTGTATCGACGAGGCGCTCCAACAAATCGGCCTGATCCGCAATGCGCGAGATCGATTCCAACACTTTATTTCAAGTCTAACATTAATGGATAGCTCTTTCCTATAACCTCACACGTAAACTTCCACTTCTAATGTTTCAACTTGGATTGTGTTGTTTAGTGTGTTATATTGATGTTTAGTCATCATAAATGTGGTCAAAGTCAAAGTCAAAGTCATCATAAAGGTGATCAGAAGTTAACAACATGAGTTTCATAATAGGTTTAGTGTTTTATATTTTGATGTTTTCTTATTTCTTCTTCCCTAATCTGTGAAAGTGTTACAAAAGTTAAGATTACTTTCTTAATGGATTTTGTGTTTTATTTTTTTATACTTGTTATACCAACTTAAGTGAGAAATTTTCATTTTAAATATTTTTTGAATGGATTCTTTGTCATCCATATTACGTATTGCCCTAAAGTGAGACAGATTGTAATGTTAATTCAATGATTGATTTGCTCTTCGTTACAGAGTACTTCAACTTTTACTAGATAAATGATCAAAGCTCCCAATCAATTATAAAAGACTCATTTACATGACTGTGATTGGACCTTTTTGGACGTACGGAGTTGAACTTTGGGGCTCTAGTAAACCATACAATTCATCCCGTATCCAATCCTTACAATTCAAAATCCTTCGAAAAATCATCAATGCTCCTTACTTTGTCACCAGTAAAATTATCCATAAAGACCTTAATGTTCCTTATGTTACTGATTTAGCCCAAACCAGATACCTATCCTTCCACAGTAAGCTCCATAACCACTCCAATCCACTAGTCTCCCAACTTGCTCCCTATTCCATTCTTGATAATCCTCCGAGGCGTATGAAAAGATGACCTAGAGACCTTATAGTGTAGAATTTATTGAAGTGCTACTAGTGAGTAGTTCTTCACATGTCATTGTATTCACTTTCAACAGATTTACTTGTTGTATATATTTTATACAGTTAAATTTCAATAAATTTAGAAAAAAAAAAAATTTCTCATTTCCACATAATTATTTTTTTACTTCTCATTTGAATATGAGAAGATATATCTGAAGTCGATATAGTTAGGTAGTTAGAGTTTGTGTGTATAAACTTCTCCTTCGAAAAATAACGACTAAAACATCAAAATAAATCGATAAAAGAGGTTAAAATCGATAGAAGGTGTTCCGGGTGCTTGAAGGGGCTGGAGTGCTTCGTTGATAGTAGTACTATATATTAAAAAAAAATGTATTTGTATATGTGTAATAAACACAAGTTTTTATTGTCTTAGAATGCGAACTCCGTATTGAATCAAATATTTGTCTTGAAGGACTAGTCAACTAGATAATTGTGAACTAGAAGTGAATAGGATAATATTAGAGTAAGGTTTGTTAGTGTTTTTACCTTCTACATGGGATTATTATTTATTGTATTTGTTGCTGTAGCATATATATGTATTTTTATATAAATAATTATTTATATGATTCCAATTATAATAGCATCTTTTGTTTCGAAGTAATCAGAATTTTCCACACCTCCATATAAATTTATTAATATCCTCATATTTCCTTATTCCTAAGCTGCACGTGTAGTATTTTATTGGCGAAATGAGTTTATAGCAATTTACAATTGAAAATTACCGCGGTACGTCATTTTTTTTTATCTGATGTAATAAGGAGTTTCGGTTTGATGTAATGAACATACATTAAAGATAATTGTGTTCAGTTCTCTGCCTTGTAAGTTGTTGCATATTCAAGTTGTTTTCATTTTTCCTTTTGGTTATTAAAACATTTCTGAATTTAAATATTAATTTTGTCCTTCGTTAAATCGGGTTACTTGGGCAGTTTCCGTTTTTATTTTTGGATAGATTCTAAGCTACTTCGGATATATCCGAACAGAATTTCAAATATAGTAATGGTTTTATTAATTTATTATATTAATGTCGACGATAACACGAACACACACTCATGAGAGTAGCTGAGTATATACTAAATTAGTTAAGGAAGTTGTGCCTCGAAGAATATTTTTTGTTATTATTAAAAACGAAAAGAAAAAAGTTACTTATTTTGTGATATATTTACATTCTACTTATTATTTCGACAATAGATATCCCATAACAATTATATATTTTATTAAAAATTAGGGGCTCCACTAAACCATCCAATGCATCCCGTATCCAATCCTTACATTCCAAAATCCTCAATGCTCCTTACTTTGTCTCCAATAAACGTATGTATAAAGATCTTAATGTCCCACATGTTGCTGATTTAGCCCAAACCAGATACGTATTCTTCCATAGTAAGCTTCTAATAATTTTCTGTTATGTGTATTACTTTCATGATTGAATATTGTGGTATTTTCAAAATAGAATTCGTGTTTTAATTATTTGTGCATGTTCACAAAAAAGCAAAGAAAAAACATACTAACAAACTTCGATTATTTCTGGCTAAAACATTAAATATAATCACAAAAGTTCCTTGAATGACAGAAGCATAACGAATACAGATCCCATTACAAACTATTTTACGATTATATAAGTTTTATATATATATATATATATATATATATATATATATATATATATATATATATATACAGGGTTCAGTTCAGGGTTCAGAAGATCGTTGGCCAAAGAGGTATCTCAAGTAAGGAGGTTCATTTTGAACCTATTTAAGATGACTTACCTACATACAAAGTCTTACAGTTTTTTTTATTACAAAAGACCTATTTACATGACTGTGATTAGACCTATTTGGACGTACGGAGTTGAGCTTTGGGGCACTACTAAACCATCCAATTCATCTCGTATCCAATCCTTACAATCCAAAATCCTTAAAAAAAATCCTCAAAGCTCCTTACTTTATAAACTTATCCATAAATATCTTAATGTTCCATATGTTGCTAATTTAGCCCACACCAGATACCTATCCTTTCATAACCACTCAAATCCGTCACTTTCTCAACTTGCTTCCCACTCCATTCCTGATAATCCTCCGAGGCGTCTGGAACGAAGATGGCCTAGAGACCTTCTAATGTAGAATTTTTAATAAAGTGCTACTGATAAGTAGTTCTTTTCAAGTTTTAACATGTTATCGTAATCGTTGTCAATACATTTATTGATGTATATATTTTGTACGGTTGTAAATTTCAATAAATGTGTACATAAAAAAAAGTTTTAAATTCCAAATACAGATACACGATTGATGGTTAACGCGTGTGAGTTTGGGTAATGAATCCAGATTGATATGTGTCCGCGAATAATATTTCCCGTGGTATTTCGTCCCAACCCCCTGTAGTTGGCCATTGTGTGTTGAATAGACGCATCTGGCTTCCGCCCTTAACTGCTAGCGTTGAAAACCCGACATTCTTTCAGCAATTTTAACAAGTTTTTCCGTGTACAAATTATTTTTACATCTCCTGTGTTATCCTTTGAAATATTATTCCATCGGCAGGGGGAGTGCGAAACTGGCTTATTCATCGGGCAGATGTTTTGTGATAAGAGGGACGCTTGTTTTATCTGCGTTCATTATATGGCCCGCATTATTCCATTGAGTTGTCATTTCCATACTCCTAGCAATTATGTCCGATTGCCACTGCCATATATATCACTTCTCCATGTGGAACCAACGATCTTTATGGCCCTCTGCCTAATCTAGTTTTATTGTTTGAGAAATCTCATATCAGTGTGTTTATTGTCAGCGTATTAGGGTTAATGGAGGACAGCTTTTGTCATTACACAGTTTTATGATGTTTGTATGATTTTTTTTTATTTGGTTTTCCTCCACTCTTGAACTCAATGGCAATTCATGTTACATTTTTTTATTCGTTTACTGAAATTTACAACTGCATTTATAATAACATGTAAAAACATGAAAAGAACTACTCATCAGTAGCACTTCATTAAAAACTCTACACTAGAAGGTCTCGAGGCCATCTTCGTTTCAGACGCCTCGGAGGATTATCGGAATGCAGTGGAAAGCAAGTTGAGTGACAAGAGAATTAGTATGGTTATGAAGTTTAATATGAAAGGATAGGCTTCTAGTTGAGCTAAGTCAGTAACATATGGAACGTTAAGATCTTTATGGATAAGTTTATTGGTGACAAAGTAAGGTGCATTAAGGATTTTTCGAAGGATTTTGGATTGTAAGGATTGGATACAAGATAAATTGGATGGTTTAGTGGAGCCCCAAAGCTCAACTCCGTACGGCCAAATTAGTCTAATCGCAGTCATAGTCAAATGAATCTTTTGTAGTTAATTGGGAGCTTTGAACGTTTATCTTGTAAATGTTGAAGTAGTCTGTAACGACGGGCAGTTTCTTGTCGTTTTAGTCTGGTATGTGGATTCCATGTAATACGTTTGCCGAAGTGGAGTCCTAGGTAGCGGATCTGTTAAATTTAAGCATACATATTTGTCCATGATAGATTTTAGCAAATCCGTCCAAGAATGGGTAGACTTTTCATCACCTTTTTGAGACCTTTTTATCGTTGATGAATAAAAAAAATTGAACAAGACTTCTGAGTTGCGCTAAAAATGATACATTCTCTATTGATTACAGGTTTTTAAATTTTATGAGACCAAAGTCTATTTTTGCTACTAATGCAATGTCATTTCATAATAAAATGTAATAATTGCACGAAAATACAAAAAAATATGATTCTTGGATTCGCTTACGTATTTTTCAAACGAACGTCCTTCACTTTTCATAAAAATATTTAGATAACTCTAGAGAATTCGTATCTTATCAAATAGATAGAAGAGTGTTACCATTTATTTGGATACTTTATACCAACACTCTGTTTATAACTATTTTAAAACTTATATTTATTTATTTTTTAATTTAAATAAAATAATAAATAATTATTATTAATAAATTATTATATAAATTAAGAATATATAATAATAATTAAGCTATTAAAATAATGAGGTCCAATGATGATGACAGCTTAGAGCGCTCGTTTACTGCCTTCTTGACTACTTTCTACTCATTTAAAACATACATCTGCTAGATCCTGTTTTACGTTTTTTAGTTTATTTTATGTTATCAGTATAGTTTTTCTTTCGGATAGTATATTTTATAGTCCAAGCATCAAAAAAATTTTTTTTTTTCTAATTTTTAATCCCTAACAGCTGAAACTTATTCTTTTCTTTGCTTCCTATTAATTAACCAGAATTTAATATAATTTTCTTATTTTTTTTCCCCTAACAATTTCTTGTAGTTCATAGGTTTAGGTGTTCCTTGAGATTGATTTTTAAACTATATTTTTACTTCATAATGAATTTCTTAGTTAGCGACTAGTCGGGAATGCCGTCAAATCGACTGTTTTTTGCAGGCAGCAAAAAGCGCCGTCTAGCCGACCGTTTTTATTCATTTAAATTTCTAAACTTAAAAATGAGTTGATTGAAATGAAAACATGGCCTTATTTGATTATAATTTTTATTTTAGTTCCATCTTTACTGATTTTATTTATTGTAGGAACACGATTATTACGATATTATTGTAGGATGATATTTTAGCAATTTACATAGTGTTTATTTACAATTATATGTAAGCTGATTTCGTGTAACATACAGGGTAAGTCCCTCTTAGAGTAAAAAAAAAACAAAAAAACTAGATCAATAATGAAGAAAAATGCCGTTGATCTTACCTTTTTATTCCAATCCGTTGCAGATATATGATAGTTCAAAGACTTTTTGGGGAAACCAACTTTCTTGCCATTGAAGCTGTAATATCTCCACTTTGTTTAAACATTTTTTTTTAAATTTTAACTACATTTTCGGATTTAGCATTAAATTTCCAATAAGAGCATAGTACATGTAAACTTCAATTTTACAAACTTGGGACCAAAGGAATACTTCAACGCTCACCGATTTTCGAAAAAAACTATCCACAAAACTGCAAATTTCACAAAAACTTGTAAATTTAAACAGTTTTCATATGTTATGATCAAATTAATGATTCCGTATCGATTTTTTGGAGAAATTTACTTATAAAACCGGAAAAAAACATGGTGCAGTTCATTTGGCATACAAAATCAGTTACTTGTGTTAATAAGACATTATGATAGTCGCTTAATTGAAATAAGTATTTTAAACATAATAAACTCTTCATTGGATTAAAATTAAAAGAAAAAAAATTATTGTTTAATTGAAAATAAAGGAAGACTGTCAATAAAGCGACCTGGTACTCACCCTGTATATATTATTGATTCATCGAAGAAAGTCTATAAAGACGATATATTTTTCTGTATGATTCAATTCTTTTTTTAAAAAATTTCACAATTTACAATCTAAGCTAAGTAAAGTAAATTTCTAACGTATACTTTGCTTTTCTATTTCTATCAGCTACACATTTTTTTTAAAAAACCCAGGCCCGTTTTTTAAAAAACAGAAAAAAAAAGAGATAAATGAAAACCTGTAGTTAAATGTACATATGTACTATTAAAGCTATTGTGCTATTGTGCTATTGTACATCGAACATTCCCGATGTCACCCGAATTCCAACGGCCATACTGTATAGGCCTATCTCTAAAATTTTTACTTCGTAACTAACTTGCCATTAATAAATACAGTGGACCCTCGTTATAACGCGGGTTAGGGGGAAATGAAACCTCCCGCGTTATAGACGTACCCGCGGTATAACGAAGACAGAAACATGAATTATTGGCGGTCAAAAAATAATGAAAATGCACTCTGATATAAATTCGGGCAACAACTAAAGGAATAATAAACAGTTTTTAAAAAGGAAATGAGGGGGATTCTGTGAACCAAGAAGGCAGGAATGGAGATAACTTCTCCGTACGTCATCTAGGTAGGTTACCGGGAAGATATTCAATCGACATCGCCTAAGCAACACATTTCGGGTTATTTCCTAAAGTTATTTTAAAATTCTAATAAAAAAAAAAAAATCAAACTTTAAAAAGTTGTAATATTGAAACAAAAACAATGAAACTTGGTTAGACAATCGTAATTCATTCTAAACGTCCTATTTAGTTTTACTTCCTACGTTAAAAACCAGTTATAATTTTTTTCCTTTACAAATTCCTTTTAATGTTCAGTAGAATTAGGAATTTGTTAAAAAAAAAAAATAAAAATGTCAAATGTAACTTAATTTTCAGAGTTCCCTTTTTCCCAGAACTTATTAAACTTTGGAACCTTTTCGTTTTTTTCTCTAGTTTTTATGACTCAATTTTCTAATGAATTGTTTTCAAGTTTTCTTTTGTTGGTTTTAAAACCATAATACGATGTAATCTTATTTTTTATTAATTTTAATTGAACCAGGATCAGGACCGGAGCTTGAGCCGCGTTATATCCGAATCCGCGTTATATCGAGGGTCCACTGTAATTAATAAAAAATAATTAGAATAAATGTATTCAAAATGTGTTAGCTTGATATCCTTCACATTTACAATTACAACTGTAAATCAAAATTACGATTTAGATAGCTGTGGAGTTGTAAAGTTGTAAACGTTGTATAAACAAATTTATCAGTAAATTATTATTTATTACATCAATAAAAGTTATGACATCTAGTAATGTAGTGATAATGCCTCATAAATTTATATTTTCAGCTGTAAAAGGGTGTGAATCCGAATGTTTTTATGATTTTTATTGACAATTAAATACTTATGTTTTAATCTGTATTTCATGTGGATCGTCTTTTGTTTGTTTGCCCTAGAATTTTTATTATGTTTATGTTTTTTGATGTAATCGAGTAATATTAGTTTTCTTGTATAAGGTTTTTTTGTTTTGTTTTCACTTTTTTAAAGTATAATATTTTTACACGCCCTAGCTCTGTTGTTGTTGCTTGGATCTATTGGGTTGTTTCACATGAAATGTCCGTTTTCAAGGTAAAGGGATTTTAGTAAAAATACAATATGAAAACAATATAATTTTATTCGAAGTATTTACCTTCTTTTTCTACACATTTTTCCCAACGTGACAACAACTTTTTTATCCCGGGTTTGAAAAACTCTGAGGTTTGAAATGAAACAAAATCTGAAAACGCACTTTTGATTTCTGGATCATTTGCAAAAAATTTTCCTCTGCAGAAGTTGTCTAAATTCCTGAAAAGGTGATAATCTGTTGGTGACAAGTCGGGAGAATATGGTGGGTGCGGAAGAACTTGGTACCCCAGCTCTTTCAATTTATGCATGGTAAGTTTTGAAACGTGGGGTCTAGCGTTGTCGTGTAGGAGTATAGGGCCCTTCCGATTTACCAATCCAGTTGTTTTTTTTCAATAATTTTTCGTGCATTTGGCCAATTTCATTGCAGTAGGTTGTAAAGGTAATGGTCTCACCTCTTGGCAAAAAGGAATAATGTATGATTCCAGCCATGGACCACCATACTGTAACCATCAATTTTTTCGGGTGCAAATTTGGTTTTGGCATTTGTCCTGGGCTTTCGTCGATGTCTAACCACTGCCCTGACCGACGCTGATTGTCATAAGCAATCCATTTTTCGTCGCGTTATTATTCTTTCAAGGAAAGGGTCGGTTTTTTGCCTAGCATGCAACGAAACGCAGATCTCAAGACGTTTCAATTGCTGTCGCTCAGTGAGATCGTGAGGTACCCATGTATCGAGCTTTTTCAACAACAGAGACTCGCAAAATCCTCTATGTATTTCAAATATTATAAAATCGGACATTTCATGTGGAACAACCCAATAAAATTTGGTAATATTTTTTTTTATCAGAAATTTAACGGAAAATATTTTTTGTTCTATAACATTTGTTGTTGAGACCTACCGTTTAGGAGCTATATTGGTTTGAATGAAAAAAATCACGTTTGAAACTGCTATTTTCTCTCTTATTTGTTTATTTCGAATAATCATTGATTTTTAATTTAATTTGATCCTTTTAATTCTAGAATGTAAAGTAGCAAAACCTGTAGATAATAGATAGGCACATGTACGCAACTAAATATCATAATAATTTAGAAAAAGTTAAAAACTCAATAGCTCATTGTTTGTGAAAAAGTATACCATTATCTATCGTTTTTCCGTTTCGTTTTTAATTTTTAATTTTTATTTATTATTTATTTATAATTTTTATTTATTATTTATTATATTATTTGAAGATTTATTATCTATACATGACCCAATATGTACCTGGATTCAAGAAACACATTTATTAAACTATCACTTTTTTGACTTGAATAATTACCAAATCATAAGAAAAGACCGAAATTCATACACAGCTTGGGGAGGTGTATGTATAATTTTCAAAAATGGAGTATACTTCGAAAATTCAAACCCGAATACTGATTTTGACGCCGTTGACATCAGGATCTATTCACCAAATCCAATCTCGCTTTGCAGTCTGTACATTCCACAAAGAAAATATTTTTCTGCGGAAGAATTGTTCGATCTAACGAATCAACTACCAAAACCCTTTTATATTTTGGGAGATATGAATGGACACCATCCTCTTTGGGGCTCATCTTTTACAGAATCAAGAGGTAATATATTAATCAAATTTTTGGAAATGAATGTTTATTGAATGATGGAGAAAAAACGCATATCAACATCAGCAGTAATACACTATCAATCTTATAGTAGTCGCTGGAATTATACCTTAGCAGACTGGGAACTTTACCGAGACTCGATAAGAAAACAAATCAGCTGTTTCGAGGCTAATGTTCCCATTAATACCAACGATAAATTGAACTTTATTAATAAAGAAATAATTGAAGGTGCTAGTCTTAGTATCCCTCGAACATACAAGGAATATTCTAGGGTTAGAGTTCCATGGTGGAAAGCCGAATGTAACATTGCAATAAAAGCGAAGAAGAGAGCGTTGAATAAGTATAAAAAGACCAAATTAGTCGAGGACTAAGAGGAGTTCAAAAAAATTAAGGGCCTATGCCTATCAACAGATTAATCAAAAATAGGAAGAAACAATGTTGGAGAGAGTTTGTGTCTACACTGAATACTTCAAGCACATCTCAGGAAATATTGTCTATAATGAGAATTATTAAGGGAAATAGAAATATTTTCGTTTTTAATTTTTTTGTTAATTACTATGAAATTTAGTTGCGTTACTGATAGTTTTGACTACACTTAGTAATACTACTGACTATGTCCTCGTGCCTTCTTTCACTACTGATGTTAGTATGTCTGTAATAATATAAAAATTCCATTAACGTCTCGGTCATTTACCCTTGATACAGAGTTGATTATTTCTGTTTTCATATTCATCCATCGTCGAGCCCTAAAACTTTGTCATCACAATGTTGTTTTATTAACTATATTTATGTAATACTTTTCCCGAAATTCCCCATTCATTGGATTCTTCTAAACTCTTCGGAAATTTTGTAGCTAAGTTAATTTAAATAATGTCAATGGAATTCAAATTTTATATAACACTTAACTCCCTGTATAAATTTATTTCTGTTTACTACATGTTTCGGAAAAATAACTTTCCCATCCTCAGATTATGACCTATGTTTGCTGTGTTACCTCATTGTTAACTTATTTAGAGATAGAGGTATTAAAAGTATTCTCCTTAAACCTTAGTTTAATTTTTTTTTTTATGTACATAAATTGAAATTTACAATTGTACAAAATATATACATCAAGTAGATGTATTAACAACGAGGTCAAGGTCTCTAGGCCATCTTCTTTTCAGACGCCTCGGAGGATTATCAGGAATGGTGTGGGAAGCAAGTTGAGAGACTAACGGATTTGATTGTTTATGGAGCTTACTATGGAAAGATAGGTATCTGGTGTTGGCTAAATCAGCAACATAGGGAACATTAAGATCTTTCTGGATCAGTTTATTGGTCATAAAGTAAGGCGGATTGAGGATTTTTCGGAGGATTTTGGATTGTAAGGATTAGATAGGAAATGAATTGGATGGTTTAGTGGAGCCCCAAAGCTCAACTCCGTACGTCCAAATAGGTCTAATCACAGTCATGTATATAAGTCTTTTGTAATTAATTGGGAGCTTTGATCGTTTGTCTAGTAAATGTTGAAGTAGTCTCTTTAATTAATTTTAAATTTGTTTTCGCTTGGATATTTTAGGCCCAAGATATTTCCTCGATGTGAATTTTAGTATATTTCACATTATTCATATTTTAGGCCCAATGTTGTTTTATCCTTTCTAATTTCTGTACTCATTTTTTTTTTTTATTGACTCATTTGTGTTGCTCTACTTAATTTAATAGTTTCCCCATCTTTTCTCAGCAGTACCAGGCTAATTTTTGCGTTATTGATTAGCAAAATAATGGGATCTGATATTGCAGTCTTGAGAGCTTCTTATAATTTTCGAATCGTAAGATATTTGTTTTATTTTAATGGTAAAGGATGATATGTGAGGTTAGATGGAGACCCAATACCCATTAGTACTCTTGATTTTAAGTTTGTTTTATGTATAATAGACTCTGTAAACGTTTCATTATATTTTTACAATCAATTTTGGTATTTTTTTTTCTTAATTTTTTAATTTTTATTTTCCTGAATAAATACAGATAGTTCGAAATAGCTACATTAACATTTACCACCAAGTACCCGTAACACCAGAAAAATAATACAGATTTAATTGGTTGGATGTCGATTTTATCATAGAATGCTTAACAGAATATCGAAATTTATGCAATGCATTATTAAAGGGTATGGGAGTGTTATAACCTTTTTAGGTAATGAAATACTAGGGTCTTGAATATTTTATCGATTATTTTAATTAATTTTTGTTTTTTCTTTAAGAGATGTTTTTTTTTTTTTTTTTTTTTTTTTTTTTTTTTTTTTTTTTTTTTTTTTTTTTTTTTTTTTTTTTTTTAAAGCCTCCGATTTTATTTATTATTTTATTCATACAAGAATGATAATGATAGAAATGATCTTTTCTTGCCTTTCGGCATTTTAAGACGTAATTCTGCTCTGCCATCTCTGGAGGGTCTTTGGTCCACTGAAGGTACTCCCTTTACGTGTCGAGTGTGGAGGAAACACTCTGCCGGCTATGGTGGTCATCGGGTCAGTCCGTAAGGTCTGAACCCCTTCCCTCGGCGAGTACGTCCGCTAAGGGGATTGTGCCTTGCCACCTCCCAGGCCTTGGAGGCGGGGCTATGTCCCT
The DNA here is from genome assembly GCA_003667255.2 of Euschistus heros. Lineage (NCBI taxonomy): Eukaryota > Metazoa > Arthropoda > Insecta > Hemiptera > Pentatomidae > Euschistus > Euschistus heros. Next base: position 16,714 of record RCWM02000571.1, on the reverse strand, counting down.
GAAGAGAGGGTTGGCGCTGTAGCTCAGCCCGTCAAAGAACTTGACGTGCCGGCGTCCGATGTAAGCCGGGATCGTAGGCAACCTCAGCTCCTCGAGGATCCGGGTATTTTTGGCCCTCTCTAGGCGGGTGCCGCGGACGATTCGCCGAAGGACGGAGTTCTGGAAAGTCTGGAGGGCGCGAAGTGTACTTGTGTACATATGATGCAGCAGTGGAGCACCGTGGAGGAGGGTGGGTCTTATAATGGATTTATAAATTTGGATTTTAAGTCTAAGGGATATCTGAGGAGAGGTTAAGAGGTGATGGAGGCGGTATGTCCGCGCCCGGGCCAGCTTTATCCTGCTTTTTACATGGGTCGAAAAGGTGAGGTGCCTATCGAGGCTGACGCCTAGGTATAATATTGAGCTAGAAATGGTCTGCTCAATACCGTCTACTGTAAAACTTTTCGGCAGTTTTTGGTACTTGCCGCGTTTACAGAAAGACATCACTATGGCGTCAGTCTTTCTAGGGTTCACCTTGATGCCGCATGATTTCAGTGCCTCGACGATGGTGGAAGTTGCCCTCTCAGCCATCTTGAGAGCCCGGCCGGGGTTGAGGCTGGACGCGTAAACGGCGACGTCATCCGCGTATGCAGCCACCACCGCCTCAGGGTGCTTTATAGATACGACTGGCGCCGTAAAGATGTTGAACAAGATCGGTCCCAGCACTGACCCCTGAGGAACACCACAGGTGGTAGGGACTGGCGAAGACAGACTCCCACCGACTCGCACAACGAATGATCTTCCACTAAGATAGTTTCCGACCAGTCGGCACAGTGCGACGGGAAACCTGTACTCCTCCAGTCGGTGCAGCAGCAGGGGGTGTGAGACACAATCAAAGGCTTGAGTGCAATCCAGCGAGATGAGCGCCGTGGCCTTGTTCCGGTGCATCTGTTCGATGGTGTACGCCTGCAGTTTAGCCAAATGATGTTCACACGCGACACCTCGCTGGAAGCCTGTTTGCTCTGGTGGAATAACATCTTCACGGCGGCAGTGGTCAATGATGTGATAGTAGATCAGTCGCTCAAACACCTTGCTGATGTGCGAGAGGAGGCTGATTGGACGATAATGCTCCGCAACGTTCCCTGACCTCTGGGGTTTCAGGAGTGGAACCACGACAGCTCTCTTCCAGGCCACAGGGAAGTAGGCGGTCCGGAGGCATGCGTTGAAGATGTTAAGTAGGAAGGCCTTACCCTTCCTGGGTAACATCTTCAGCAACGTTGTGGGGACACCGTCCAGTCCGGATGCCTTTCTCCCTTTGATGCGCCGTAGGACGGATTCGAGCTCTTTGAAGGTCGAAAAGAGGGCCGTCTCGTTGGGGCTCGGTAGTGGTCCTGGGGGTGGCTGCGGGGCATCCTCCGTCCTCTCAGCGTCCTTGGCAGCATAGGCGCGGGCCAGATGTTCAGTCTGTTCAGCAGGTGTCAGCAGCTGGTCTCCATCAGTCAGGAACACCGCTCTCCTTTTATTGACAAAGGTTCGGACCAACCTCCAGAACTCATTGTGGTTGTTGTGGGTCCTTAGCAGTTGGTCGTGCCACAGAGCCGTCTTCCAGTCGCTCATGAGCCTGGCGATTTGCCGGGTCATGGCGTTGATAGCCGGCTTGAGGCCATAGTCCCTGGTGCGGCAGAATATGTTCCGGAGGTTGTTCCTCTGTTTTATCAATGCCAGGATGTGCGGTGGTGGAGGTCGCTGGTAGTTGGGTAGAGGAGCGAACTTGGGGATATTGGTGTTGGCTGCATCAAGGATGGTGGATGTGATGCTCTCCACTGCTGCATCGATCTCACCAGGGGTCAGGCACGGCGTCACCGTGGGGAGACACTTCTCGATTGTGGCCCTGTACCCCCTCCAGTCTGCTTCATTCAACTTGTACTTCGTAGCCGGTGGTCTGGCTGGAGTACCCTCGAAAGTATAGAGTACAGGGCGATGATCGGAGGTACTGAACGGCAGTGCTCGGCAGTCGGTGACGCTGTGCATGTCCCTGGTGATCAGGAGGTCCAAAGTCGATGTCCTAGAGGGGTCGGCATCCGAACGGAAGGTGTGAACGCCAGGGTGGTAGACCTGGAGTCGCATCTTAGTGATAATAGTTCCCAGAGGATTGTTGTTACGACACAGCCACGCCGTATGTTTGGCATTGAGGTCCCCCAGGACGACAAATCTGCTACGCGACTGTGCGTGAAGCAACAGGTCACGAACAGGTATGTGTGTCGCCCGAGGCCTCCTGTAGACACAGGCAAACGTGTACCTGTGTTTAAGCCGAACGTCGACCGTGACTATGTGAACACCATCACAACCATCCACTGGGTTCTGGACGCGTCGAGATGGCAGGTCTCTTCTCACCAAGATGGCGACTCCCTGCCGCGCACCATCCCGGACAGCCTCCCTGTAGGTTTCGTACCCTCTGATGTAGAGTCCAGTGGCTGGGGAGAGCATGATGTCGGTCAGGGCCACCATCGCCGGTCTATGCTGTAAAAGGAGCACCTCTAGTTCTGCTTGGGCTGCGGAGAGTCCTCTGGCATTGAAATTAACGACGGACGCCTCAACCATCTTGTTTCTCGAGTAATCTAGTGACAAGTCCCATGAGGTTAGCTATGGCGTCCATCATCTGGTCCATGCGTCCGATGACTCGGTATAGCAGGGCGTTGTCCACAGCTGGGGCGGCGTATGACGTCATCTCGTCGGATTGATCCTCTAAGATGACACAGGGTTGCCTGGGCGTCTTCTTCCTTGGCTGCTGCTGCGGCTGCGACTGTTGCTGCTGATGCTGTTGCGGATGCTGCTGATTTGACTGCTGCAAGCCACCTCCCAATGCCTGCGAGAAAGAGCCTCGTGCTGGCCTGGGTGGAGGGAAGTTTCGCTGATCCATTGCAGGGACCGGAGCTGGGACTGGTGCTGGAGCTGGAGCGCTGGCCTTCGTTCTTCGCTGCTTTAGTAGACCTTGCCTATACAGGCACTCCTTCGAGAAGGCGGCGTGAGGCCCCTTGCAGTTAACACAAACCGGAGCAGCTGTCTTCGGGCACTCCTCAAAGAGGTGAGGTGCTCCACACCACGGGCAAGCGCAGGTGCGGCCGCAGTACTTCATGCTGTGCCCGAACTGCTGACACTGGCGGCACTGAACTGGGCCTCCGTCGTCCTTGAAGTTGGAGACCCGGAAGCGCACCATGCAGATCTCCCTCAGCTTCTGAATTGTTTCTATCTTTACGGTGTGCTCTGTTATGAGGAGCACACCTTCGGTAGTATACGACTCGCTGACGCCTTCCCGACGCGTTAATCTTCTCACCAACTTGAAGCCTGGGAGCCTAGCAGCCAGGTCTTCACTGATTTCTTGGAGGCAGTGGTCTAAGTCGAAGCCGTGGAGGACGAATTTCTTCGACCTCCTTGTCCCTCTAGGCGCATACGAGTGGAATTGGCACTCTTGGTCGCTTCTCAGCAGGAGAGTGGCTGCATTGTGCTCCCTGGCGGTGCTTAAGTACACTCTGGATTCCCTCTGGGAGTTATTGAACCCGAACTTCTGTATGCCGATTTCCGCCAATCTTTGCCGCATATGGGTAAAAGAGATAGGCGGAGAGATGATAATAGGAGGAGGTGGTCTTACCCTGGCAGGCTCAGCACTGGTATCCGCTGGTAGGTCTTTAAAACGATTGGCTGTTGCAACTGGGGTAGGCCCAGGCATTGGTCGTGGCTTAAAGACCCTCTTTGGGTCAGGGGCAATAAAGCCTTCGGCATCGGTCCTTGAGCGGACACGGTTCCGAGCACTGGTGTTGGAAGCGTTATCTCCGAGATGGTCCGATGGGCTTTCTCCCATCTCGACGTCGCTCATCTTCTCTCCTTCTTCTTCCCTGCTTTAAGAGATGGAAAGTTCCATTGATTATTAACATATTCGTTGATTAATATATTACTGAGAACAGACTATAAGACCCCCAGATAGGCTCTATAGATAGGAGAAAGCAATGGCTGCTACAGACTGCTGCAGACTGCTATAGTGCTAGCACACTACCTGCTCCCAGCAGCTGCCGGCTCCCCCCAGCACCTCAGGTACCAGCAGCAAAAAATGCAGCCAAAACCGTTAGTGAGCTCGCCTCTTATTGGCTGTTGGCTATTCTACTAGTCAGTTATCACTATTCAGCCCCTTATCTAATGAATAATGTTAGTTCTATACAAGTAATGGGAATTTGAAACATTTTCACAGCGTTATAATCTTGACTTATAACATAAAAATGTACCTAAAACGGAGGGTCTTTGTCAATCTTTATAACAGTTTTACACCTAACCTAAAACCTACAAGTCGATTAGAGGCATGAAATCGTTTAAAAACACTTTTGTTACCCGCTTCTATGATTATTCAATTAATAATAGCTTGATCAGAAATCAGCAGAAGTTTACGGGTTTTAGCCCTAAACCTACTGACATTAATTAGAAATATGTATACAGAAAATATACGTATCTCTACCACAAAATCTTGGTCAAAAACAATAATAAGAAGGGAGTGGATATTGAAGAAACACTTTTGATATATTTTTTAATAATACTAGTAAAATCAAACAACAAAGTAATGAATAATGTTTCGAAGAACTTCTACCAAAAAGTCCATGATAGGTTTAGTGTTTTGTAAAAAATAAAATTAATTATCTAGAACATTTTTTATTAATCTAAATTAATTTCCAAACAAATCATTATTTAGGCATTTACTCTCCATTTCGTATTTCATAATTTATATATACATATATATTTTCAAATACTATTTATTCATATTTACAATTGTGTACATACTTAAAATTAGTACATTCGAGGAAATTATTACTATGACTTGTTAACAACATGCGAAGAACTACTCACTAGTAGCACTTCAATAAAGTTCTAAATTATAAGGTCTCTCGGCCAGCTTCCTTTTTTTGGCCTCGGAGGTTTATCAGGAATTGAGTGTTTAGTAAGTTGAGAAACTACTGGATTTGAGTGGTTATGGAGCTTACTATGGAAGGATAGGTATCTGGTTTGGGCTAAATCAGCAACATATGGAACATTAAGATCTTTATGGATAAGTTTGTTTGTGACAAAGTAAGGGGTATTGAGGATTTTTCGAAGGATTTTGGATTGTAAGGATTGTATACGGGAAGAATTGGAAGGATTAGTTAAGCCCCAAAGCTCAACTCCGTATGTCCAAATATGTCTAATCACAGTCATGTAAATGAGTCTTTTGTAATTAATTGGGAGCTTTGAACGTTTGTCTAGTAAATGTTAAAGTAGTCTGTAAAGACAGGCAGTTTGTTGTCATTTAAGCCTGGTTTGCAGTTATTTTTAAAAATATTTAACTTATAATATAATTTTTGTTAAGGAAATCAACTGTGGTATTGTGTTCTGAGGCCCACTTAGCCTCTGTTGATTTAGCTTGATGGTGACCTCATGACATGGTATTTTCGTTGTTTATTATTCGTTACTCTTTTACTTAAGTATTACAATCAATAATTCCTAGTATATTTATCCAGTTTTTTTTATAAATCTACTAGCATCCCCGTCGCGGCTTCGCCCGCCCTTCATAAGTAAAGCTAATTTCAACTAAAAATTAATGTTTTATTTGTTTATCGATAAGATTCTTGTATTTTAGCATGTGGTTCAGCATTATTTCTTCAATGATTTTTTCACGCATAGCAGTAATTATTAATCTAGTTATAATTGCACTGATTAGGCAGTTGGAGATTGCGTAAAAGCACCATTAGACATAAAATTTTTAATTTTAATGTATGAATTGGTAATCAAGTTGGATAAAGACTATTAAGAAACTCTTGCGCAAAATAAACTGCATTATCAGTGCTTACGACAAAAGGCCCGTGAATCATATTTTTACACACAATATAAAAAAGCAAAGGATCGACATTTTGATTTAGTAATAATTTTTTATTCGGCAGAAATAACTTTATTGATTTCATCTGGTTGGATGTTGATTTCGAACTATAAAAGTATATGACAGTGTGGCAAACCTCGTTCCTGCCTCTCAAAATTGTACATTTAAATTTTAGTTATTCTAAATTTTACCATTGCAAAACCTTCCTAGAATTATAAAAATTATTTATTTAGATGTCGGTACAGATAGGTTCAGTTTACCATTGTTAACTCTATTGTGGAATGGCTCTATACACAATCGGTCGATTTTCAAGCTTCACTGGGATCCACATATCGCACACCATATTTAAATCTTTTTTAATAATTTTCTTGATAGTTTAATAAGTAAATTTTATCATCAATTTCAAGCTGTTTTGTAACCTCTCCTTTCGAATGGCACTCCCCACCTATTGGTCAATTTTCATACTGCACTGTTGTCCACATATTAACCTTTTTTAATAAAATATAAATTAAAAATCAGTAGATTTTAATATTGCTAAACCTTCTTAGAACTATGAAAATGATTTAGTTAATATTTAGTACAGATTGGTTCAGTAGTTTTTGGCGGTTAGTGAACACAAACGAAAAATTGCTTGTCCTTTTATATAATAGTATAACCTTATACCGCCATATGTTAGAATCGTATAGAGCTAACAGATCATTGTGACTTATAGATAATATACAAATAATATTGCGACTATAAATTAAGATATAAGGTATCCTATCTTTTTTGTTGGATCAAACTGCACACGGTATGCAAATTTGATTAAAATCGGTTCAGTAGTTTAGGTGTTAGCCGGCCCCTAGGCGGCGACACGTAATTTATATATATTAAGATATATATTTTCAAATACTATTTATTCATATTTACAACTGTGTATATACTTTAAATTAGTACATTCGAGAAAATTATTACTATGACTTGTTAACAACATGCGAAGAACTACTCACTAGTAGCACTTCAATAAAGTTCTAAATTATAAGGTCTCTCGGCCAGCTTCCTTTTTTTGGCCTCGGAGGTTTATCAGGAATTGAGTGTTAAGCAAGTTGAGAAACTACTGGATTTGAGTGGTTATGGAGCTTACTATGGAAGGATAGGTATCTGGTGTGGGCTAAGTCAGCAACATATGGAACATTAAGATCTTTATATGGATAAGTTTATTTGTGACAAAGTAAGGGGTATTGAGGATTTTTCGAAGGATTTTGGATTGTAAGGATTGGATACGGGAAGAATTGGAAGGATTAGTTAAGCTCCAAAGCTCAACTCCGTATGTCCAAAAAGGTCTAATCACAGTCATGTATATGAGTCTTTTGTAATTAATTGGAGCTTTGAACGTTTGTCTAGTAAATGTTGTAGTAGTCTGTAAAGACGGGCAGTTTCTTGTCTTTTAAGCCTGGTTTGTAGTTATATTAAAAATTTTTAACTTATAATATAATTTTTGTTAAGGAAATCAACTGTGGTATTGTGTTCTGAGGCCCACTTTGCCTCTGTTGATTTAGCTTGATGGTGACCTCATGACATGGTATTTCCGTTGTTTATTATTCGTTCTTTTACTTGAGTATTACAATCAATAATTCCTAGTATATTTATCAAGTTTCTTTTATAAATCTATTATAATACAACTAATTCCTGATACATAGATAAAAAAATAAAGGTTATTTTAAAATAAGGTATCCAACATGTTTTGCTGTTGTATAACCATAAAATTTGTTGTATCAGCTTGAGGATTCTATGCTGGGGGCCCACCTAGCCACTGTAAAATGGGAACACGATCCCTCAATGGGGTGATTGAGCTTGATGCTGACCACATCACCTGCCGTTTCCGTTCCTTTTGAATCGGTACTCCTTTGTTAACAACTGAAACTTACACCCTTCATGGATTTCAATGGTATTTTTATAAAATATACCAAATATTTTATTTTGAGCAATTTTCAAATTCAATTATTCTATTACATACAAGACTTAAAAGACTAGAAATTACGTAATTAAGTTTCCGCCTACTCAAACATTTACTACATTTATTGATAACTCAATCATTCAAAGCTTCTATTAAATTACATAGGCTTATTTACATGCCAATTAGACTTGGGGTTGAGCTTTGGGGTTCCATTAAACCGTATCCGATTCTTCTCGTATCAAATCCTTCAATCCTCAATGCTCCATATTATGTCACTGATAAACTTATCCAATACGATCTTAATGTTCCATTTGGCAATCCTCAGAAGCGTTTGAAAAAAAGATGGACAAGAGACCTGCAAATGTAGAACTTTTATTAAAGTGCTTATAGTGAGTAGTTCTCTACATGTTATTGACATGTCATTGTAATAACTGTTCTCAATTTTACTTTATAAATGCAATTCATACAGTTGTAAATATAAATATTTATTTATTTTTTTTTGTAATTTCTGTTAAATAATTTCCTCTTCCCCTTCATACATAAATACATCATACTGAATAAATTTTATAACACATTAATGCTATTTTGTTTTGTTCTAAAATGACAAAACACTACTGCATTATGAGATTTGATATCCACATATCTATTTCTCGTTTCATTTTCTTCATGTCCCATTCTGTTGATTGTCATTATTTATTCACCTATTCACTGCAACACTCATTTCCTTTTTAGTTATTCATTCAATATAGCCTGCTAATTTTACACGTGTATTCCGATCTGTTCGCCGTAATTGCCTCAATTACCTTGTCCCTGTCAATGATAATTGTTTTTTATTCTCTCTCATTTTTTCTGGATTTATCATTCTCTAAATATTTTCTAAAACTTTTCGAAAACTTTGTTAAAAATATTTTGTCGCTTTGTCTCACAATCGTAGTACTTCACAACTATTACTTTTTAAATTACTAAATCAAAAAAATTTGAGTGCATGAATTTTCGTTTCGAAACGAAAGAATATATAACTTAGGGATAATTTAAACTTGTGGTTTTTTTTTTGGTGTGCTAAATCAAAATCTGATATTAGTGTTTGTATGAAAAAAATTATACAACTGTACTAATATATAAATCAAGTAAATGAGCTGATATTGATTACAATATGTCAAAACTTGAAAAGAGGTACTCTTTAGAAGCACTTCAATAAAATTCTACGTTAGAAGATCTCTAGGTCATCTTTTTTTCAGACGCCTTGGAGGATTATCGGGAATGGATTGGGAAGAAAGTTGAGAAACTAGAGTATTTGAGTGGTTATGGAGCTTACTATGAAAGGATCGGTATCTGGTGTGGGCTAACTTAGCAACATATGGAACATTAAGATCTTTATGGATAAGTTTATTGGTGACAAAGTAAGGGGCATTAAGGATTTTTCGAAGGATTTTGGTTTGTAAGGATTGGATACGGGAAGCTACTGATGAGTAGTTCTTTTCAAGTTATAACATGTTATTGTAATTATTATCAATGCATTAACTTAATGTATATATTTGTACAGTTGTAAATTTCACTAAATTTATGTATATAGAAATTTCTTAACAGAGAGAAAGGCGATAAGATTTTAAATTTACAAATGTAATTTATACAGCTGACGGCTTTTCCTTATAACTTTTCATTTCCACCATTTACAAAGGAAGGAATTTTTTTTTTTTTAAATATTTATTGAAATTTACTATTGTATATACAATATAAAATATTATACATCAAGTAAATAAGATGATATTGATAAAAATGACACGTCACTTGTGCACGTAGCAACTAACCATTGGCAGCAACTACCCATTGGTAGCACTTATTAAGGTTCTATATATTGAAGTACAATATTAGAAGGTCTCGAGGCCATCTTCTTTTCAGGTGCCTCGGAGGGTTATTGGGAAAGGATTGGGAAGCAAGTTGAGAAACTAGTGTATTTGAGTGGTTTTGGAGCTTACTATGAAAGGATAGGGATCTGGTTTGGGCTAACGTAGCAACATGAAACATTAAGATCTTTATGGATGAGTTTATTTGTAACTAAGTAAGGAGCATTGAGGATTTTACGAAGGATTTTGGATTGTAAGGATTGGATACGAGATGAATTGGATGGTTTAGTGGAGCCCGAAAGCTCAACTCCATATGTCCAAATAGGTATAATCACAGTCATGTAAATGACTCTTTTGTAATAAATTGGAAGGTTTGAACGTTTGTCTAGTAAATGTTGAAGAAGTCGAAAATAAAAAAAAAGTTAAAATAAAAACCTGTTTCTCTAATTTATAATCACTGACGTTCCTTTAACTATAATTGATTAATTATTCATTATTCAAATTCTATTGCAACTGCATAACATAAATAAAACCTTGTGCATTTTATTAGTAATGCTTTCATTTTAATTTATTACTGGTATTCTGTTGTACATTTAACGACAACTCAATGTTTTAGAATTAATTTATTTGATGTGTAATAATCTTTGAATGTTTATACCTAATGAATGATTCTGATTATTCATTATATTACTCCAGTAGCAAGTTATGTGACATCTGTTAGCCTACACATACAATTATCCCGTATTGCATTGCAGTCGCTACAAATTTCATAACAGTATGCAGGCGACTTGCGCAAGAGAAAACCTTCTGCAAACGCTAATAAGACAGCATGATAAATATGTTATTAACTATATTTTGATTTTGTTGATATATATACAGTGGAACCTCGATATAGTGAATTCCTTTATGAATCGAAGTTTTTCTATTCCCCTTGAATCTGCTTACCATTCCTATGTTATTTTTACTTCAATTCACATACAAGACTAAAACACAAGAAACAGCTCGTCACTGGAACATTAAGATCTTTATGGATAAGTTTATTGGTGACAAAGTAAGGAGCATTGAGGATTTTGGAGTGTAAGGATTGGATACGAGATGCATTGGATGGTTTAGTGGAACCCCTAATTTTTAATAAAATGGCACAACTTCCTTAACTAATTTATTATATACTCAGTTACTCTCATGAGTGTGTGTTCGTCTTATCGTCAACATTAATATAATAAATTAATAAAACCATTACTATATTTGAAATTCTGTTCGGATATATCCGAAGTAGCTTAGAATCTATCCAAAAATAAAAACGAAAACTGCCCAAGTAACCCGGTTTAACGAAGGACAGAATTAATATTTAAATTCAGAAACCCGATACATCCTTGCACCGTCCTCACCACGTATGCTGATGACACATGTGTGTTATAAGTAAATAATGATCCCTTCAATGCTTCACAAACACTCCAATTTCATCTCATCAAGCTTCAAGAATGGTGTCAAAATTGGAGAATAAAAATAAATCCAAACAAATCCCATCAAATAACTTTTACCCTTCGTCGTAAACCTACGACATCCTGTCCTACAGTATCCTTTAATAATATCCCACTGATCCCTGTTGAACAGATCCGCTACCTAGGACTCCACTTGGACAAACGTCTTACTTGGAATCCACATACAAGACTAAAACGACAAGAAACTCCTCGTCGTTACAGACTACTTCAACATTTACTAGACAAACGTTTTAAGCTTCCAATAAATTACAAAAGACTCATTTACACGACTGTGATAAGACCTATTTGGACATACGGAGTTGAGCTTTGGGGTTCCACTAAACCATCCAATTCATCTCGTATCCAATCCTCATAATCCTTCGAAAAATCCTCAATGCACCTTACTTTGTGACCAATAAACTTATCCATTAAGATCTTAATGTTCCATATGTTTGTCATTTAGCTCAGACCAGATATCTATCCTTCCATAGTAAGCTCCATAACCACTCCAATCCACTAGTCTCCCAACTTGCTTCCTCTTCCATCCCTGATAATCCTCCGAGGTGTCTGAAAAGACTAGAGACCTTTTAGTGTAGATTTTATTGAAGTGCTACTAGTAAGTAGTTCTTCACAAGTTATTTGTATACCATTGTATTCAATATCAACAAATTTACTTGATGTATATGTTTTTGTACTGTTGTAAAAATCAATAAATGAGAAAAAAAAAAAAAAATTACCTCTACTTATCGAAGGATTGGTTAAGAACAAACAACCTTAGCTTACACCGCACCTCTATGAAACCTCTATAATAAGTTTTTATCGGAAAACCTCTATAAATTGAGGCGATTTGTTAAATAAATAGTGTTTAGACTGATGAACGTTTAGAAGAAGGATTAACTGTAACTCCCATCCTTACATTTGTTTCCGGTTTATTTCAGTTTCTGATAAAACAATTATGCGATACGCTTCGATATCTATTGTTCCACAATATTTTTTCGTAAAACCCTTTCGTATGAAGAAAAATTGAAAATTATTCAAGCCGTGCTATATTTCAAAAACGTTTGGATTACCAACTATATCTGATTTTTTTTCAAAGGTCCCCTTCCTTTTTTCACGGATTTAATAATTATTCTGGGGTCGCCTGTGGCGCAGTGGTTAGCATAGCAACCTACTAAACCCAAGATCGCGGGTTCGCAGCTCGGCAGATGACCTTAGGATTTTTTAAAGGGAGTAAACAATCCTTAGCTATGCCGTCCTTCGGAAGGGACGTAAAATGGGGGCCCGAGTCTGTGCGATGTCAGGTACTCGTTAAAGATCCCTATCCTAATTATACCTGGATAGGCAAAATTTAGGACTCCCACCGTAGCATCGTCCGATTAGCCATAGCAGCATAAAGTGACGTTAAACGAACTAAAAAAAATTATTCTTTCATTATTATTATTTCAATTAAATATATGTACATATTTTCTGTAGTTACATCGAGTATGTTATAAGCATCTAACCTCAATTTATCGAAGTCAGTCAGAAATCAACTCAATAAATTAAACCAGAAGTTTTCTCGTTCCCATTGAAGTTGGTTATAACGGGGTTCCACTGTAGTTGTAAATATCAATTAATAAACAGAAAAATATATAAAAATTAAATATTGTTCCTTTTTGTATAGTAATTTTTTTTTTCTTTTTTTCAGGTGAGTTTTTGAACGTAAATGAACTAACATTACTGAGGTGTTTAAGTGAGTTTTTTTTTTTTCTTTTTAATATTTTCATTTTGTTATATCTTATCGTATTTTACAAACTGTTTATTTTTTTTTTTTCATTATTTCATTTAACATATCAATAATGTTGTTGCTTACTATTATTATTATTTTTTATTTTTTTTTAATTAAAATTATTCGTATTCCTTTACTCTTTATTATTGTTACTAAACAAACCACTGTACATGATAATTTAAACATTCTAAATAAACAGTTGAGAGTTGTTTGCTGGGGCAGGATCTCTCTCTTTCCAATAAAACAACTTCTGTTCAAACAAATGAGCGCTCTGGGTTTTCATTAATCGTTAAATAAATACGAAACTTGCCGAACACTGGCTGAAATATCTAATTTCATTTTTTTTTTCTTTATAAAATTTTATATTTTTATTAAATTGAATGTTAGTATTGGTTTATATTCAAATGATAACATGATTAGCATTTAGTATATACATCTGACGAATTTACAATGTCTGACGAATCAAGACATTGCAACATTACTAGAAAACAACTCGTGTCTCCACAAACACATTATTCAATTTTTAAAAGAAACAAACCTGTACAAGGAATTATAGTTCTGAACCTGAGTATGGTGCCTCTAACCAAATGTGGTGGTGCATGGCACCAAAATGTAAATAAATAATAAAAATAATTTACTATATACATATCTCTACATATTTACAAGAAAATTGAAACATAATACTTCTTTAATAATTTTTAGAAATGAGTTTTTACACAGATATACATTAATATTAATTAAAACAATTTTTTCAAATATAATAAATTTAGAGTAAATTTCTAAGCTAACTAAATATATATTAATATTTACATTGCAAATTGAAGAATTTTATTTTTAATTAAAAAAATAAATTTCTATCAAAACATGTTTCGGTCACGTTTAATTCTTGCTTCGTTTTTTGTTTTGTTTTTTTGTAAGACTATACGATAGTTAAATATTAGATAGTGTTATTCACTTAGGTGGGAAATAACAAAAACCTTTAAAAATTTGTTTTTTTTATTTCCCAACTTTTATAGCTAATTAACTAACTACATTTCACTCCATTTATCAATACAACTAACAAAGGGACGTTTTGAGTTGTAACTCACAGATTTGAATGCCGATTTTTGTGGGGGTATTAGGGACCTATAATAGTGCAAAACTAGAGTTATAGCCGCCAATGGGCATTAGGAGCCGAGGAAAAAAATAAAATATGAAAATCACGTTGTTTTTTTTTTCTCAGCTCTGAGTCAAGGTAGAGAAATGATTTTTTCACGTTAAACTGTAGTTTTATATGCTATATAAAACAAAAATATTTCCGTTATGGTTAAGACACGACACGGCTTTAGGGTGCTCAAAAACTCCCCAAAAAAATGACAAGGAAATCCGCTGTAAATCAGTGGAAAATATTTTTTCATCAACAACTGACCTCAAATCTCGACTTAACGCTTATGTGTGAAATTTTATCAAAATGAAATAAAATTTATTTTTTACCCCTTTCGAGGAGATTAAAATTTTGAAGTTAAAATTTCATCAACAATTGCTAAAGGCCATAACAACTGCTGTGTTCAACCGTTTACAATAGTAATGACATCACTAGAATCAGCATACATCCTGATTTTTATCCATGCATATAACATTGGGTTCCAGAATTTAGTAGACAAAAACTGATGTGAATGAAAAAATCCGAGGATTTGTGCTAAACTATAAGCGTTTTATAGTGTATTAAATCTAGATTTGAGGTCAGTTATTCATGAAAAATATTTTCCACTGATTTACAGAGGATTTCCTTGGAATTTCGTCATTTTTTGAGCACCCTAAAGAATTTCGCGTCTTGAGCATTACGAAAGAATTTTTATTTCAAAAAGCATACAAAACTACAATTTAACGTGAAAGAATGATTCATTCCCTTATCTTCACTGAGACTGGTAATCTTTTTTTCTTTTTTTTTTTCTCGGTTCCTAATGCTCATTGGCGGCTATAACTCTAGTTTTGCACTATTATAGGTCCCTACTACCCGCACAAAATCGGCAACTCAAAACGTCCTCTTGTGAGGTTTTTTTTTTTTTGTTTTTTTTCATTATTTTTTCATCCTATTTAGTTCCTTCAGTCGTACGCCATGATTATATTTCGTTATATCACTGTTTCGTTTAAAATTAGACAGTGTTTTTTATATAGCTGGGAAAAACAAAAACAATTTTTTAATCTTTTATCGCTTATTAACAAAGTAAATTTAACGCGATTTATCAACACAACTTCGATTGCAGCTTTATTTGTTTTAGTGAAAATCTAATTTAATCGAACCCATTTCTAAAATGTTATATCTGTCCATTTAAATGTTATTTTATCATTTTATGACCAATTTGAAATTATAATTATGTATTATGATCTTTAGATCTTTACCAGAGATAAATATCTTAAATATTTTGAATTCTTATTTTTTAACCCATGCTCCTTCAAATGAATTTGATGCTTTCTCATCGTAGCCAATTATTTCCGTCATTTCTAATTTCGAAGTCAACAGAAGATATTAAATAAACCATAACATTTTAAAGTTTCTTTCTTCCGCCAGCTCACTTAATGTTTGACCACTCGTTCGCTTAGCCGCCTGTAAAAGTATTTAAATATTCATCTGTGAAAAGCCACTCCTCTCGATAACGGAAACGAATTCGAGTACTTTTTAATGAGTGATGGAGAAGGGAGGGAGGTATCGACAGGGTGCGGTATCGATTCCATCCTAGTTTACCGCCTTCATTAGCCGAAGGTATTCGTGCCCTGGGCCAGATCTTCCTCTAATGACTCGGCCTAAAACGGGGGATGTTTCATGATAATAATCGAATTTCGATTATATATCGAATCACGTCTGTGTCTGTTATTATCTACGGTTTCGTTCTTGATCCAGTATAAGCTTGTAGCAAATTAGGCGAGGGAAAAAGTATATAGCGGTTTCACAGGTGAACTAAGTTTTAAAAAAACTTAAAGATTCCAGCTCTATCGACAAGGCGAAAAAGCAAAATTTAATATGATTTATTAGAGTTTTGAATTACAATTTTTAATAAATAAAAAAATAAAATATTTAATTTTCAATCATGTTAATAAGATGATAAATGATAACCTATGGATTCAGGGAATAAGGAAAGACATGGTAGAGATTGGTGTAACAGATAACGCAATAAGAGACATAAGAGCTTTCAGAAGAATGATACTCGTTTTTATTTTCAACTGATTTAAGATTAAAATAAAAGGAAATTATAAATTAGCTGAATGATTTTATATTAATTTATAAATGAAATATATTAATCGCTTATATATTTATACAGGGTGAGTGTCTCTTAGTGCATAAAAAAAAAAATGGGTGAAAAACTAGATCAAAAATGTAGCAAAAAGCCGCAAACCTCACTTTCCTATTCCATTCCGTTGCAGATATCCGATAAATCATAAAAAAAAAACATTTTAATTCATTTTATTAGGTTTTTCATTGTAAACAGATTGAGGATGAAATTACAAAGATTTGTGACAAAATATCCTACCACAACTTTATCACGATATTCAAAATTCACCGCAAAATGTGGTATTCTTTAATATCATCTGCATTCAGAAGCTATAAGCAAAATTGAGGTTTATGTTCATTATCATTGAGTTTTAAACCTTACATTAAAAATCTAATAACATAAAATCCTAAATTATAGTAATAAATTAATAAATATAATAACATAAGATCCTCTGATCTGGTGTCGCTTTATTGAAAGTTTTCCTTTATTTTCTATTAAACAATAATTTATTTTCTTTGCTTTTTATTCCAATGAAAAGTTTATTATGTTTAAATTCACATTT